>CM028751.1:15427666-16027666 GCA_016801395.1 Leptodermis oblonga | reverse complement strand
CTTATACAATCAACACTAGCTGGCACTAGTTGACAGGAGTCTCTGACATTTCTAAAGTTAGTTGATGGGAATTCTTTCATGTGTTTAGGAATGCACTAGCACAGTTATCCAAACCTTATCTTTAGTAACTGTAGATGGTTTTATTGTATTTCACTGGTATTGGTGATCACAACCTGGCCTTAACAAATAATAGTAAGCATCTTCATGCTTGTGAAAAAACTGTATTATTCAATTGAGGGGAAGTAGCTAAGCAGCTCCTCTTCGAGTTGCAAGTCTTGTGTTTGAACTATCCTGGTACTGGTGATAGCATTTTACTGAAGAACTTAGCAATTAGCATGTTCTTGCTTGTCAAGTTGTCATTATTCAATTGAGGGCAAAGTAGTTAAGCTGTTCCAGATTTCCACACTGGGTTTTAGGTCGTGTTTGAATTGGCCTGCTATTGGTGATCCCAATTTGACCTGAATAACTTATCAGTTAGTAGCATGTTCATGGTTGTCAAGTTCTTATTATTAGGTCAGCAGCTCCACCTGTGGGTAGTAAGTATAGTGTTTGAATTAGCGAAGTAGGTCAGCAGCTCCACCTGTGAGTAGTAAGTATAGTGTTTGAATTAGCGAAGTAAATAGTAGAGTCCTCTGTCGATCCTCTTTCTCAGAAACATAGGACAGGAAAAGTGCAAACATGGCTGCAAATAACAAGCAGTTGAACTTAAAAGGGCCAAAGGTTCTCTTCCTGAATACATCTTTTTGGTTTTTGAAAGTAAGAATTGAACTTAAAATGATGGCCTCCAGTTTTCACGATCTAACTCCAGATTACTTCTTAAATGAAGTGCCGCATAATTGTCTTTTGATTATATTGTATTATGTGTATTTGCATAATTTTAAATTCTTAAGAATTATTGTTGAGATTTAATATCTGCACTAGACCCATCTTAAAATCCCTGTCACCGAAATTCTATGGGGACATTTATTGCGTCTTTCCCTGAAAGCACAAGTGATGGATGCTAAGACTGTAATTTCGTTGTCGAGCTAATCTAGAATATTTTTTACCTTTCAACCATCATGTTAAGCTTATGCATCTCTGTCATCTCAAAATTTATAGTTGGAAGTACATACTGAAATTCCACTTTGGATGGTAGTTTCTCTGTTGACAAATGGAAAAAAGGATTTGACAGATATAGCGCTTCCTGTTTCTATGTTTGCAGGGTGTAAGTAAGGGACTTGTGGCAAAGCGCCTACTCTCTACCTTGCAGGAGAGGGAAATATCTGTAGATTTCATCCTCTGCATTGGAGACGACCGATCCGATGAAGACATGTTCGAGGTCATTACAGACTCTCTGGCCGGATCCTCCATTTCCCCGACTGCAGAAGTGTTTGCATGCACCGTCGGTCGAAAGCCCAGCAAGGCTAAATACTACCTTGACGATACAGCTGAAATTGTTAGGTTAATGCAGGGGTTGGCTTCTGTCGCGAAGCAGATGGTACCTCTATAGGGTTCCTCCAAGAGGGCAAAAGAAGATGCAATCTGTGTAGTAATTATATATAGTCAGTTAAGACTCAGTCTAATATGTTTCTTTAAGAGAAGGTAAAGAATGGTGCCCAAAACATGGTTCAACTTTTTTACTTTTGTTTAGTTATTTGCCTCAGGAGCTGTACATATAGACGGAGAAAAACATGGATTCCTTTAGTGTGCTTGTGGCAAAAACATCATCTTCATGAAACAAATCTTCTCTCTTCTTTGCTTGGCTGGCCAAATAATTTAGCAAGTGGGGGAGAAAAGGGAAGTGGCTATAAGTTTTTATTGGTTTTAAATGTCCTTAATGCTTACTTGTGATTTGTACTTGTTCTGCTCCACTAAAGTGGAGTAAAATGCAGACACAGTTTGGGGGGATTCACTTCATGTGAAAATTATTGAGGGAACTTCTATGAATGTTCTGGTTTAGAGATTTTCAATAATCTGGCATGGCATTGCATTATAGGAGTATTTCCTGCCTTTAGATCACATGTATGCGTGTAAGAATTTTTATTTTTGCATTTATAAATTGAGAGTAAATTCTATGTGTCGGAAGGTACATGTTCCCTTTTACATATAGGTAGGTGAAAATGTAACTCTTTTCTCATACAGAAGATTTCCTCTGCCGGAAAGGATCCCATGGTTTCAAAAATTTTGGGATGAGGGTGTCCCTTGAATTTTATAGCCCAATTCATGGGTGGTGGTGAGTCACATAGGTTTCAGGATATCTTGGTCCCAAAAATTTTAAAATTTTTAGATTAGAGAATTCGAACCCATGAGTGTGGGTATATGTGATTAATCTTTTGTACTCTAAAGGGACTAGTGTTTACAACATTTCAGTGATTAATCTTTCAAAGCTTGAACCATAGGACAAGTTTTGAAAGATTCATGTCAAGAATATCAACTCTGTTCTTGATTACAAAGCATATCAAGCTAGTTTTTAATACTTAAAAACTCTCCTTGTTACAGCCATAGAATCAATTCTTGATTACTTTGAACATTTAAAAGAATACCCTTTTTAATGGATGGAGGGACATTACAGCGTAGAGTTTAAACAAACGGGAGAGAGAGTAAGCACTCTTTTTAATGGATGGAGGAACCTTTATATAGCGTGGAGTAATAGAAACAAACGAATCTTCTTTCAGTAGATGAAATAACATTTTGATTATAACGATGAACATTAAAAAAATCCTATCCTGTTTTATTTTTTTCGACACTCACACTTGATGTGACGTAAAAAATCCGCTTCAGGAATGATGCTTCTTCACAGCCCAATGAGTTCTTGTAAACAGCAATTGTCCAATCCGAATGAAGCCTCGCAGGAAAATGAGGAGCAATAAAGGGCCCAATCTTTGGATGAAGCTTTTTACTGTGCAGTAGAATGGATCACTCTAATAATTGATCTGAGTAAATCGGTTCAACAACAGTGATGAACTTTAAGGATTCTGGATAACTTGATTCGGCAATGGTGATGAAGCTTGAGGATTTGGCACTGTTCCGGTGACAACAATGGAAACTAATCAAGAAAAGGGGCGGGGCTTTCCCCCCTATATAGGCTCCGACGATCAAGTCAGTATGAAAGAAATAAACAGAGTATTGAATGATATCTTTGAGAGAAACAACAATAATCAGAGAGAGTAGCAAGAAATTGTTCATGAAGTACTTGTCCAGAATTCACTTCTATTTCACTTACCTGAAATGAGGCTGGTGCCTGAGTATTTATAAGCCCACTTTGATAGTTCCGTTGGATTGTGATGTCATACGCTCCCACTTATTCTTTTCTTTAATGATACTTTAGCCGTTCCGGAAAAACTGGCTTTAACTTTGGCTCCTTTGTCATCATTGCTCTGCATATATTAAGATAATGGTCCTACCATGATGTCTAACTGTTTCGAATATATTATCTTTATCTCGGATCGGTTTACTCTTTACCGATCTAAGCTTTTATGTGTTTTAGTTACTTACCGACCTGAGCTTTAACATTGTTGACCGATCTAACTTCTCTTAAGCATTTACCGACCTGGGCTTCTTGAGTATAGTTACATTTTGACTGACCCATTCTTACTGAGCTGAATTATAAGTTTTACCGATCTAAGATTCACCAATTGTTTTATAATGTTTTCCGGCCTAAGCTTTCATGAGTCATTACTGATCTAAGTCTTCATAACCGACCTAAGCCTTTATAACCGATCTAAGCCTCTGTAACCGATATAAACCTTCATAACCGATCTGAAGTTGTAACACAGATTTGTACGATATTTCCGATCTGAGCATGGCTCTAGGCCTCTTCATCTTTTACTGTTTCTTTGTTTTAATTCATTGGGCTAGGCCCAATGGGGATTTCAATTTTATGCACATCAACAAGCCCCCCCAGTATTAGGTTTTACCGATTTAAAACTTAATACTCTTTGGGTTTTCCGAGCTAAGACCTAGCGTAAAGGACATCATGAATTTCTAGTTATTAATACGAGCCAATTTTCCGAGCCAAGTGTGATTCTATGTTTTAATGAGGCTAAAGATTCATCCGACCTATAACTTATCGAACAAGACAAATGTTAGTCATGACTGAGAGATCCAGCTTTGAAGAGAATATGGTGTCAGCCAGTGTATAGGTTATAATTGTAATACCGATCTAAAGAATTTGAACAGTTTTCGGACAAATAAATGTAACCATAAAGGCGTACCTTTGCGTTACCCTAGATCGGGATTTCGAAGAGGTGGACTTGTCAGAACACGCCTTCTCAAACGATACGACTTCAGAGGTCGTTTATGTTCTCGAAGCATCATTAATGATTACAGCTTTTGGTCTGCCCACGTCTCTTCAATTTCTTCGAGGCTCCTTTATAAAACCGTGAGAACCACAAGCATTTGGCACCATTTGATATTTGCTTTCCTGAAAGAACGAGAGAGACAGAAAGAAAAAGATTTTTTACTTCCCTGCCTACCGCCGGAATCTTCGTACTTCGCCGGAATCTGAAGGTGTCATCTCCCCAATCCGTTGATCTCGTCCATGTTGTGGCTCCATTGTCACCGTCTTTCCGTCACCGCATCGTATTACCTGTTCGTCTATTCGCAATGGCCTCCGAAAAGAGTTCCGGTACCGGAATGTCTCGTCAAAATCCTAGCTCAGGTTAGTGTGTTCTTTCCCTTCTTGATTTTTCCCATTTATTTTTGTGAATTTCACCTAAAAGTTTGTGTATGATTTTGGTACTGCTTCATGTAGATTCGGCCGCCTCCCATGAGTTTAAACCTCAAGACATAGTTTCTGAAATGACTAGGGAAGATTTAGAAAATCTTAGGTTAGCTCATTATATAAATCCCTGTGTCCCGATTCGTTTACCCGAGCCTGAGGAGAGGATAAATAGTGTTTCCGAGGGTTGGGTCGGGGTTTATGAGTATCATATAAATTTTGGGCTGAGGTTTCCGACCGTAGATCTGTTGATCGAGATGTGTGAATTCCTTCACATTGGGCTGAGCCAACTAGTACCAAATGCCCTTAGGTTTTTGATAGGGTTCATGTATGTGTGTTTTGGGGCTAGGGTCCAACCTTCGGTAGATCTGTTTTTTCAATTTTACACGGTCCGTAAGTACCCTTATGGTAAATGGTGGGTGACCTTTCAGAAACGTAGGAATAGCCCTGTAATTATTACCGACTCCCCCGATACCAATAAACAATGGAGGTCTAGATTTTTTATGGTGAAGGCTGAGGAAGCAAACCTACCCTCACGTTGGTCACAATTTATTTTACCAGTTGAACAAACCCGAGACAAGTCCGACCCCAGGGTTCAATCAGACTATAAGGCACTAAAAAATTATACTAGCTCGGTTAAATATTCAGCTAAATCTCCTTCAGAGGATCTCCTTGTTTCAGCCGGGCTGAGCCAATCCCCCACTGTAGAAAAAGAAAGTAAATACCTGTTCCTTGAACTCTTTATTTATCGTATCCTCATCTTTTCTAGATCGGTATTTTTGACAATCTTTGTACGTTGCTCGTTTTCAGGTAGTCTCGGTGGGTTCGGAAGGAAGAAAAAAGCCAACAAGCCTGCTGCAACTTCGGGATCTTCCAAAAGATTGGCTGAGATCGATCTCACGGAAGAGGTTGAGGTGGCCGATCCTCCCAGATCGGAATTGGTGACCCGGGTCGCGAAAAAGAGCAGGCCGACCCCGGAAGAAGTCCAAGCAGCTAAGGCTGCCAAAGCTCCACAATTGTTGACGGGCCCCACGCGTGATCCCGAGCTGCCGAAGCCTGATGACCTTTGGGGACCCGTGGACCCCTTAACAAAAGAAAGAGTTCTTCTGCTGAAAGATAAAAAAGATAGGCCGATCTCCCTAGCTCGGCCCATACTTCAAGTGCATTTGCCTGAACCTTTGCCTGAGGACGTAAGGCCTTACCAAGAGTTGGAGGCTGAAACTGAAAGATCTTTTGAGGAGATGGTACAGGTGGGCAACCAGCTCCGGCAAAATATGGAGCTGATGATGAAGCAAGATGCCTTTCTCGCTTCGCATGTAAAAAGGGTGAGCATCGATACTAAATTAATTTATCTGAAAATAATGATTACCTCATATGACACTCTTGGATCGGTTTTTTGCAGGTAGCTTATAATTATGCCGCTACGTCAAAAAGGGCAACGGCTTTGGACATCTTGGCCCAAAGTTACGAGCTGGAAAGGTCGAAGAAACCGTCCGAGGCCGTTGAAGATCTGGAGTTTCGGCTAGGGCTCGAGAAGAGCAAGATTTCAGAGCTCGAAGTTGAAAAAACCGGGCTAATGAAGCAAAACCAGGATCTGTGCAAGAAGTCTAGCCAACTGGTGACCAAGGTCCAGGGCCTGGAAGCCGATGTGAAGACCCTGAAGGAAGAAAAAGCTTCCTGGGTGAAGGAAAAAGCTGACTTGGAGAAAGTTGCAGAAGAAGCCAAGAAAGCTGCAGAAGAGGCTACAAAAGCTGCAGAAGAGGCTACAAAGAAAGCTGCTGGGATGGTTAGCTCGGATGATGTTGAAGCAGCTCGTCAGGCCGAGCTAAAAACTTTCAAAGAAGGGACCCTGCTGGAGTTAATGAACCGGCGTTTTTTCGAGCTAATCCAGTGCGGATATACTCTGTGCTGGGACGAGCTGAAAACTTCCAGATCGGTAGAGGATGTCCCTGAGGATTCCATAGCTCCAAACACTTTGCTTCCTCAAGGTCGCGATCCGTTTGATATGGTTGAGGAGATCAAACAGGAATGCCGAACCATCGGTGTTCCTATTCCGGAAAAGAATGACGAACCGGAAACTGATCCCCAGGAAACAGCGGACGAAGCGACTTCCCAAGCACCTCCTTGATGCCGAGCTGTCCAATTATTTTGAAGAAATTTTTTGTAATTTCCCAGATCGGATTTGTACTTTTGAATTTTTATGGAATAGAAAATCCCTTTTTCTTTCTTTCGTTGTCTTTAATCTTTTTTCCGACTTTTGACTTTTACCGATAAGGCCCTTCCCAATAATAACTTGCCCTGTTCTTGTGTTTTCCTGATAGATCGGTTTCGCAAGACTAAATCTACAGGTACAAAGGCTCGATGTTTGACCCGAGCATCATAGTGTTGCCGAACTAAATATTTGTAATTTAGTTGATGTACATAAGCCGAATCCCGGACTTCTTCTAGGCTGAGCTCCAAGTTTTTCTGGTTTTGATCCCTTTCGAAGTGCATAACTCGCGGGGCTCCACTTTGTATTTCTGGAGGATGAACTACCGATGTGAAACGTTGGGTGATGCCAAGGCTGTGAACTCCTTAGATTCGAACTGAGTTCCATTGTCCAAAATAACCGAGGCCAATAAAACCCAGCCCCAATTATTTTCTTGGCCAAATCCCGAGCCCCAATGTAAGACCCGCAATTCCCTTGATGTACTTCAACATGGCCTCTGCTTCTCCCGATCCCAAGCACTTAAGCAAAGCCGTCAAAAAACCCTTCTTATACAAGTCCTCTCCAATTATCTGTGGTAGTGTTTTAGCCTTCCTTTGTATTGGTTGTGCTTCCTTTCGTGAATCTGGTAAAAATGCCATCTTGTAGGTATTGCCACATAGGAAACTTCCAATCACGATCCTCTCTTATAGACGAGATTGCTGGTTCGGCTGTGCTCCTAGTCTGTACCTCTCCTACTAGAATGCTTTTAGTCAGGTGAGAGAAAATCGAAGAATGCTGCACCAGTGCTAAATATTTCTCCATTTGCCGATCCTTAGCCTTATACTCCCCCAAAATTTGTTTAACTACAAGCTGGGAGTCTGAACAAATTTTTAGATTTTCGATCCCGAGTTTCCGAGCTAACTTTAGACCGGCTATCATGGCTTCGTATTCTGCTTCATTATTTGTGGCTTTGAAGTGGAATCGTAGAGCATAAGTGTGAATTTCTCCTTCTGGGCTGGTGAGGATGATCCCCGCACCAGATCCGGACTGGCTTGAGGCACCATCCACGTTGAGAGTCATGCGCCGTCACCTTCTGTTTAAAAGCAAATCGGTTTCTTCTGACGGGCTGAATATATTCTCTTGGTTGTTTGGCACTCCTCCAGCTATGAAATCTGCCAACACCTGTCCTTTGACTGTTGTGGTGAAAAGGTGATGCCATATTCCCCTAATTCGATGGCCCATTTGGTAAGTCGACCTGAGACTCCTGCCTTTTGTAAGATGGCTTTAAGGGATGTATCGGTATAAACGGTAACTCCATGAGAATTGAAATAAGTTCGGAGACGCCGAGTAGTTTGAACTAAAGCCAAAACCAGCTTTTCTAAGCTAGAATAGTTCTTTTCAGCTGCCTGCAAAACTTTGCTAACAAAATAGATGGGTCTTTGAACCCGGTTATCTTTTCTAAATAAAACCGAGCTAATTACAGATGTAGTAGTGGCTATGTATATGTATAATTGTTCTCCATAAATAGGTATGGTCAAAGATGGCAAAGAATCGTTCAAGAGTAATTTGTTCAGCCGACCGAGCTAAAAACCGATCTAAAACTGTTATTCTTCCCGTTAACTATGGCACTTAACAAATTGACTTAGGCGGATGTATTTGTAATTAACCGAGATACCCCCTTTGAAACCACGTAACCTTAGAATTTTCCCGAAGTAGCCCCAAAAACACATTTTTTCGGATTTATCCTTAATTGATATTGAACAAGATCTTCTAGTGTTTTCGTGTAAGTCAAGCAAACAGGCAGTGTCATTTTTACTTTTAACAAGCGACTAATCAATATATGCTTCCATGTTCCTAACTGATTTTTGGAGATCTTACCAAATGCTGAAATGTAATTAAGCATAGTAATAAAGCAATAAGTACCTTTTATCCGTGATGAAAGATGTTTTCTCCTCGTCCTTTTTAGCCATGAAGATCTGATGATGGCCTTTGTAAGCATCTTAATAAGTTTTTGTATGACCTTGACTCTGGTGAGTTATCCGGTCAAATGCTATCCCTTCCTGTGTCTCAGCCAACTGCTCAGCCTTTCTTATGATTTGTCTCGGCCATATACACAATCCTGCCTACGTTTGTCTCAGCTAACATATTGACGTTGCCCCTGGTTTGCCCTGAT
Source organism: Leptodermis oblonga (assembly GCA_016801395.1). Taxonomy (NCBI): domain Eukaryota; kingdom Viridiplantae; phylum Streptophyta; class Magnoliopsida; order Gentianales; family Rubiaceae; genus Leptodermis; species Leptodermis oblonga. The sequence goes on along the minus strand of CM028751.1, from coordinate 16,018,606 downwards.
CAACGTATTGATCCTGTACATGGTTTGTCCCGTCCAATGTATTGACCCTGTTCCTGGTTTGCCCTGGTCAACGTATTGATCCTGTACATGGTTTGTCCCGTCCAATGTATTGACCCTGTTCCTGGTTTGCCCTGGTCAACGTATTGATCCTGTACATGGTTTGTCCCGTCCAATGTATTGTACTTGCCTATGTAACATTGCCTTGCCTGTTTAATGTTAACAAATAGGAGCCATCCCATACATGATAGACAAAACATATGCAAAATTGAAGCCATGGCTTAAGAACGGTTTGAGCCTTCCAAGGTATACATGGTAAGGTGATCACATGATTCCTGTAAGTAGTAGCTGGCCAGCTATCATGGTTACTGGTATAATACTCAACCGTCCTGTGAGTATAACATGGTGATTGCCGAAGCCAATCAATGGTGTCCGAACTGGACTTAACTGTGCCTTGTGTAATTGACAACCAGCCAGTGCCTGGTTGTAATTATATTGTTAGAACTACCCGTGTCTAACAATGTCCTACGTTCTTTGAAAGCGGTTCCAAACCGTGTCTTTCAGTAAAAATGAAAATCATGATGTGAAAGCGGTTCCAAACCGTGTCTTTCAGTAAAAATGAAAATCATGATGTGAAAGCGGTTCCAAACCGTGTCTTTCAGTAAAAATGAAAATCATGATGTGAAAGCGGTTCCCAACCGTGTCTTTCGCAATACATACTGAATAATGAACATAGTAACTTGAGCATCTAAGATATTTTATCGTCCTATAGACCGTACCTGATGGCCTCCATGTCCTACCCACAGTGCCTAACCTGACTTCATGATTTGAATGCGTGTCCCGGGGTTGTCCCTTAGATCGTCAACTGATGGGGGATTTATCCTCCAGGTCGTCCACTAGTGGGTTTTGCCTTTTGGGGTCATCCACCGCTGGGGTCTACCCTCTAGGTCGTCTTCTGCTGGGTCGGCTTCTAAGGTCATCCTCTGCTGGATCGATCTCCAAGGTCATCTTCTGCTGGATCGGTCTTTGAGGTCATCCTCCGCTGGATCGGTCTTTGAGGTCATCCTCTAGAATGTCTTTCTGATTGCCATTCTTTCATTTCTCGATATTCATGCGCCACAAAGAACAACAAATGCAACAAAAATTATAGTATACATCCAAGAAAACAAGAGACATGGTATACAATTTCAAAACATATTTTTAATTGTTTCAACGGATGCCCTTTGAGGCGTTCCTTATGAAATATTAATGACCAGATAATATGCACACGGTATGCTGGTTGGAAGCGGTTCATGAACCTGGCCTTCCCAAATGTACATGATATGCTGCTTGGAAGCGGTTTAAAAGCCAGGCCTTCCCAGATGTATACGATATGATGTCGATTCATTGATGCCAACCAAATTTGTATTTCTATGTGTCAGTTAAGAAATTAATTGTCCCAAAAACAGTACCTCATTGGAGAATTATTTCCTTATTGCAAACTGCTACTCTGAAAGAGGAAGCATCCGTTCCCGAACTTCTTGCGTCATGTCTTCAACAAATTTCTTTGATTGTGAAGAAAATTTGATGAAGAAGATCGATCAAATCGTTCCCCACAGACGGCGCCAGTTGATGTGACGTAAAAAATTCGCTTCAGGAATGATGCTTCTTCACAGCCCAATGAGTTCTTGTAAACAGCAATTGTCCAATCCGAATGAAGCCTCGCAGGAAAATGAGGAGCAATAAAGGGCCCAATCTTTGGATGAAGCTTTTTACTGTGCAGTAGAATGGATCACTCTAATAATTGATCTGAGTAAATCGGTTCAACAACAGTGATGAACTTTAAGGATTCTGGATAACTTGATTCGGCAATGGTGATGAAGCTTGAGGATTTGGCACTGTTCCGGTGACAACAATGGAAACTAATCAAGAAAAGGGGCGGGGCTTTCCCCCCTATATAGGCTCCGACGATCAAGTCAGTATGAAAGAAATAAACAGAGTATTGAATGATATCTTTGAGAGAAACAACAATAATCAGAGAGAGTAGCAAGAAATTGTTCATGAAGTACTTGTCCAGAATTCACTTCTATTTCACTTACCTGAAATGAGGCTGGTGCCTGAGTATTTATAAGCCCACTTTGATAGTTCCGTTGGATTGTGATGTCATACGCTCCCACTTATTCTTTTCTTTAATGATACTTTAGCCGTTCCGGAAAAACTGGCTTTAACTTTGGCTCCTTTGTCATCATTGCTCTGCATATATTAAGATAATGGTCCTACCATGATGTCTAACTGTTTCGAATATATTATCTTTATCTCGGATCGGTTTACTCTTTACCGATCTAAGCTTTTATGTGTTTTAGTTACTTACCGACCTGAGCTTTAACATTGTTGACCGATCTAACTTCTCTTAAGCATTTACCGACCTGGGCTTCTTGAGTATAGTTACATTTTGACTGACCCATTCTTACTGAGCTGAATTATAAGTTTTACCGATCTAAGATTCACCAATTGTTTTATAATGTTTTCCGGCCTAAGCTTTCATGAGTCATTACTGATCTAAGTCTTCATAACCGACCTAAGCCTTTATAACCGATCTAAGCCTCTGTAACCGATATAAACCTTCATAACCGATCTGAAGTTGTAACACAGATTTGTACGATATTTCCGATCTGAGCATGGCTCTAGGCCTCTTCATCTTTTACTGTTTCTTTGTTTTAATTCATTGGGCTAGGCCCAATGGGGATTTCAATTTTATGCACATCAACACTCTTATGACAAACATAGTCTTATTTTGAAATGTCTACTTTACACCCGAGATAACTTATCTAAAGAGATAAAGAAACTTCCCAGATTAGAGAGAAAGGAAAAATGGGGAGGAAGGCCTCCTTTAGTAAGGAAAAATCGACCATTATTCGTAACATGAGATTGACCATTAATTATATATTCAAAAGCTACCTAACTAACTAACTAACCAATTGAGCATAAAAGAGAAAAAAAAAAAAAAAAAAAGAAGAAAAAGTTGCAACAAATTTTCTCACGTCACTAACTACAAATCTATAGTTACCTAAACCGCAAGTAATTTCATGCCCATCTTGTAGGCCAAAAACGCTTGAAACGTCCCGATTTTCACCTTCTTCTCCGAAAGAATCTTATCGTCCTCCGCCGTCCACCAGTTTACGCTTGTACAACCACCGCTCAAGTCGCTCAAAATCTTATCCCAACTAAACCCTCCGTCCTTCAAAACAGCCTTGGCCAACTTCATCAAACTGTACCTATCCGGAAGCGCCGCCGCCTTGTTCAGATCAAGAGGCCGAGCGAATCTCAACTCCATTAGTTCCTCGAGCTTCGCCGCCACACTTCCCATCCTGACGGCGGCGACCACCGTCTTGTCGTCCAAGAAAAGATCCCTTAAAGCCTTGGGGAAGTTCTCTTTGGGCAAATAATTATCCAAGTGGTAGAACAAACAGTGGTGGCCCGCGCAGATCTGGAAGAGGCATAAGGGGCCTTTCTTACGGTAGGAGCCTGGGTCGGATTCCGCTGAAAGCCCAAGAACTATCCTCGTATTGGGCTTCTTGTTGACGTAGTAAAATTCCCTGATTTTGTTTACCCAGTTCTTGACGATGGTGTCTTCTTCATCAATGTTCACCGCCAACGTTGTCTCGATCGGTGGGATGTCTTCGTGGATTTCGATGATTTCTTCGTGGTCGAGATTATTCTGGTACTTCTGAACCTTCCTGCTGGCATTCTTCATGATCGGTGGAGTTGGGAAAACTGAATAATGAGAATATTTGTGGAAGGAATTTGATGGCTGCCGGGTTACTGCATTTATAGAAGACTTGAGTCGGCTTAATCAGACTAGGATTGCAATTTGGAAGCTACTATATTTTGCACTTCGGAAGGAGATTTTACATTTTAAATATATTTTTTCAAGGCACTTCGTATACATAATTATATTTACCCTCTTAAAATATCCATATTACCAATATATGGTGATTTTGAGGAAACAAACCATGCTAAACGCCTAAGATACACTTGCGACAGGGTGTATAGATACGGCACACTGTCATCCACGCCGTCTTTATTTTTTATTTTGCAAACTCGCGAAGTGGCGAAGTATCTGTTAAAGTTACTTATACTTTGTGAGAGAACTGACATATCACCTTTTTTTATTTATGAAGTAGCAGTGAGAGGTAACTCATTATTCACGAAGTAAACTCGCGTATCATTTTATTGTTGACAAAATAGTAGTTAAACTTAACTCATACTTCATGGAGAGAACTCGCGTATCCATTTTTCTGAAGTAGCACTTTTAATTTTTTTTTTTTATATTTATTTTCGTTTATATTTTTTTTAGTGTCATTATTAATGAGTAGCAGTGCTACTCTTCTAAGAATGATACTTGATCTCTTTTAGAATACCAATGCTACTCTTCTGAAGTGTTGTATAGATAAACTCGTTTGATGAGAGACCAACTTTTATAAGGAAGTCTAGGCAATATTTTAGTGATTCAAATTGATACACCTATTTTTTTTTCACTACAGGAGACATATATTTTTTTTCACAAGACGGTTTTTTAATATTATTTTTAGAAAACAGACTATACTTTGACCTCATTGATATATTATTTGAACTAATGGCGGAGTTTTTTTAAATTTATATTTATTTTTTAATTGGCGAAACATCATCAGTAGTTAAACTTAATACATCAAAGGCCATATGCGATACGCAGTACACCAAAAGTTATAAATGATATCAAAATACTTTAACCCTTAAAATCAAAACTTTTTTTTTTTTTCTCTCTATACACAATATTTGATATTTCGATACTTCAATCCTTAGTCAAGATTTTTTTTTTCACTATATGCAATATATCCATATATATTATTTTTTTATAAATTGGTGATACATCAGTGGTTAAATTTGATATATTAGAGGTTGTTAATGATACATGATACTTTTGAGGCTCAATTTGATTCATACGTATGTAAAAAAAAAGAAAAAAAAAAGAAAGCGTCAGATCGTCGGGCACATAATTACTTTTTGCCAATAATTAGTTGAAACATTTTTCATATTATACAGATTAGAATAAAAAGTGTTTTGATAATAATGAAAATTTATCTTGAAATAAACCCAAAAATCCCGGTACCACATATTGTGGAAACTATATATATACAAGTAGTAAATAGAGTGATGGTTGTGGTGTTGGTAAGGGATCAGATAGATTTTATAATTCCGAAGTCACTAGTTTGAATCTTCTAAATTGTCGGGTAAAAAAAGAAATATATAAATAATATTTCAGTTGACTTAGTCCACAACACAAGTTCACGCCCGCTGGTTATTGTTGGGAGACATTGCTACTTAATTTTAGGAGAGAGTGAGTGCAAGATTAGACCTTAATTATCTAACCAATTTTAAGGCTTTATTGTTAGTCGGAGACTATTACAAATAATTATGGTACGTATTAACATAATTATGCAAATTATTAATCTCCAAAACTCTTTATCGGTCTGTCTCTTGTTTTGCCGTTCTTAAATTTCCCTTAGCGAGGAATATAAACTTATTTTCCCTTTTAAATTCTTTCTTAAATCTCTTCTATTCATTTTTGTTTGTAACAGTGGTATCAGAGCTGATTCGATTTTGATGGATATTCGGGGTAAAAAGACTGATGAATTTTGACATATGTGAATGAAGTCTTAATCCACCATGAATCCCATATTTAAAAAATCCATGCTACCTTACAAATAGTGCGACGCCCAAGATTTTCATGAATTAAATTCTAGAATTTTATGGTTAATTTGACTATAAAATAATTTCGTTACGAAAAAATAATTGTCGATATGATTCAATATATAGTTTTTGTGTAAATTAGTACTTAGGGTAAAATGGTAAGTTTTGCCCCATACCAGCTTCATGCTAAAGAAGTCAAGTTAGTATAGATTTAATACCTAGAATTAAATTATTAGTTACGGTATAATTCCGTTGAGATAATTTAGTGGAAAATCGACATAATCCTTAATTCAATATTTTGAAGTTAAAAGGATAATTATATTTGCTAGATTGAATTTAAAAGTATTCTTCTAATCCAATTACACTCCTACTCCTATCCGAAACACAGAGAGTTGTGATTGGGTTTCACCTCTTGTTTATTGAACTAGCAATTATTTGGTTAATTAATTATTGTAGGAAAAATTAATTACCTAAACCTAATTAACCCCACCAGATTTTTGGCTGCTGCACAGATATATAAAAAGAAAAATCTTAATCTAATGCTAATCAGCACACTTACGTGAAACCAAAATTCAGCAAAGAAGAAACTCCAGCTTCTTGCTTCTTGCTTCTCGTCTTCACGCTTCTTCTTCCTGCCGCCACCTTCATCTCATTCTCCTTCCTTGCCTTTCATGAACCAAAATCGATTCTCCATGGTTCTTGCTTCCCTGTACCAGATGAGGATGAAGGAAGAACATCCCAGCACTGCGATCGAGGAATAGCGTAAGTGTCAGTTTGCACAACGACATTCTTTCGTTGTTCCTTTCCGTTTCTTTTCCGTTCCTTTCTGGTTAACTCTCAAACACCTTTAGAATTTAACCCCTGCATGTATATCAATGATTCCTAGGTACTCTAATCTGGATCGGTTAAAAAGGAGAAGGATTTAGTTGACTGTAAATCACATCGTCTTACGAAACTTCTTCTGATCGGTATACCAGATCTGATCTTTGCGTGATTTTAATTTACACGCATATAAAAAAAATAAAAAATTTACACAGATATAATTCTCCAAAACTGCACTTACCACTTGATCACAAATGTTTTAGGAGTATGTGTGTTAAATTTCGTAAATTTTTGACATTAAATTTCGTAAATTTTTGACAAAACGTTTGAGAGATACCAATTTTACAAAATCACTTGTCTGCTGGAATCTGATTCAGCAAACCAGCAAACTTTCGAAAATAATTATAAATCGAATACTTCGAATTTATTCCTGCAATTTCTACAGGGCTAGAGTTTTCCAAAATTTAGTAGGAAAAACGATATGTGAATTAGGAGATACAGCAGTGTAAAATGGACTGTTTTTCGGAAGCTAAAACTTGCGATTGAATTATTTAATGATCCCTTTATCAGAAAGTTATGAAATTTTTATTGTTCTAGTTACAAATTTTTATAATTCTGTAAAGTTTTGTAAGAAGAAGATGTGTATTTATCGAGTTATGAATTTTTAAAGTGGACTGATCTCCACAGTCATCTTTTCAGAAAAACAAGAAGTTAAGATTTTTATATTTAACTTGCCTTTTATCCACAAATTCTGAAATTTTTACTATACCTTAGTTATCTGTATCTACCATTCTATAAGCGGACTGATCGCTACAGTCCTCTTTCCAAAAAAATAGAAGTTATAATTTTTATATTTAACTTTTCCTTTATACAAAAATTCTGAAACTTGTACAGTAGTTATTTTAGAATGTCTTTTAGCTAATGGTAAAATTTCGTGGCAATCCGACTTTCCAATTAGGAGAAAAGAGCTTTTAAACTTGACTGGTCAAACTAGGAAAACTTCTCAGTTTTAATTCAATTGCCGCAACTAGCGGCAGAGACAGGGAGGCCGGGGGGTGCCGACGTAGTATTACTATCCTTTAGCTCCGCTCCACCGGCGGCGGTTTCAGCTGTGCCCTTTCTCTTGCGAAGAAGAAGAAGTCTTCTTCTGCAATTTAAAATTTTTTTTTTGGTCCTTAGTAAAACGACGTCATTTTACTAAGGACCAAAAAAATAAAATTTTTGCCCTTAGTAAAACAACGTGGAATTTTTATTAATTTTTTTTGCCCTTAGTAAAACAGCGTCGTTTTATTAAGGGCCAAAAAAAAAAAAAACTTAAGGGCCTTTTTGAAAAACTGTGAATTGCAATTAAATCCCTCCCCAAATTAAAAGCCCTGAATCAATTAACCCAACCCAATTCAATCACAATCACTCACTCCCTCCTTTTTGCCACTCGACCAAACAGACCTCTACACCTAGACGGCTGCAGCCAACGACGGATCCGCCGCCGCCTCCGGCCTCCCTGTAAATAGTTGTTTTACTAGTATTTCCTTGCTTTTACTTTTCTTATTAAGGTTTTTTTTTTTTCTGGACATATATTATTATAGTTATTTTGATACTTTCACTACTACAAAACGGAGCTTTAACGGCTGCGAATTAACGGCGGAAAATAGAAAACCGCAGTAATAAAAGGAATGCGGACTTTCTACGGCGGTCTAAAAATGAACCGCCGTAGAACAGGACTTTCTACGACGGTTTAAAAATGAACCGCTGTAGAAACGGACTTTCTACGGCGGTTGGGACAAACCGCCGTAGAAAGTCCCCTTTCTACAACAGTTTAATTTTCTCCGCTGTAGTATGGACGTATATATATATTAAAACCTAAATAACACCGTGTATTCCCATATCGCGCCCGAGAGTGTCTGTCTCCAAATTTCTACTACGGTTTTGCACGTTGAACCTAAAGAATCGTCATTTGGAGCTAAAATTTAGCACCTTAAGGTTAGAAACTTGTAAAATTTTCCAGTAATTGCTTATGCTTGTACTTTAGATATGTCATCCTATAGCATTTATTTTTATTTATGGTAGCTGCATGGCTGAAAATTAAAGTTGCATATATTCTATGTATGTGGCGAACCTTAGTAGTGTGGAACCCTATTTAGTTATACTATGTAGTTTTCGGTGATGTAATTTGATTTATAGTGTTTGATTTTTAATGGATGATGTTCATATAATACTACTTAGAGTGTGTATTATTTTTTTATGCATTTTATGTGTTTGACGAAATGCATGAATGAAAAACTTAGAGTTTCTTCTTCATTCGATTATGTCTATTGCGCATGTGTTGTCATTGCAATATTTTTTTCATTGAGGTATTATAGTAGTTTTGCACATATATGACTAATATAAGTATTATGACATGTGCTAAGACAAGCATGCAACTTGATACTTTGTACATTGTTTGTTGAATTATTATTTGGTATTTTTAATTATTTCAAGGTCTTAGTTACACATGGATCGAAATATCTTGTTCTGTGGTGATCGGACCTCCGATTCTTATGCGAGAGAAGTTGAGAATTTCATTCAATTCGCTTATAAGAATACAAAGTACGTTCATTGTCCGTGCAAATCTTGTAAAAATGGGGCGCGGTTTGATAACTCAGATACAATAAGATTCCATTTATATCGGCACGGGTTTAATCCTTCTTATAAACTGTGGATTTGGCATGGTGAAAGTATTGATGGTTTACCTGAGCAAAGAAAATCTCATGCAAAAGGAGATGATGCGATTACTAGAGATCGATTAGATGCCATGATTGAGGATGTGGACGAGGATTTTGCTGATAAACCAGAAGTTCTTGCTTCGATTTTGGGTGACAATGAGAAGCCTCTATACAAGGGTTGCAGTAAATATACACGATTGTCTAGTGTTTTGAAGTTGTTTAGTTTGAAAGCGGCAAATGGGTGGTCAGATACTAGTTTTACAGCCTTATTGAGGGTATTGAAAGATATGCTCCCAGAAGATAATGAACTTCCAGATCGAATTTACGAGGCGAAAAAAATGTTGTGTCCAATGGGTATGGAGTATAAGAAGATCCACGCTTGCCCAAATGATTGCGTCCTCTACAGGAATGACTATAAGAATTTATTCCGATGTCCTAAGTGTAACACTCCCCGATACAAAAACAAGCAGCTGTGTGATGCTGTTGAAGACAGTTCTAATGCGCAAAAGAAGGGGTCGCCGGCTAAGGTTCTGTGGTATCTTCCTATAATACCGAGATTTAAACGGTTGTTCGCTAATGAAAAAGATGCAAAACTATTGACATGGCATTCAGATCGGTGTATTCCCAGTGATGATGACAAGGTGATAATGCATACATCAGACTCAGATCAGTGGAAAAAGATTGATTCAATGTATCCTTCTTTCGGGGGAGAAGCAAGAAATTTGAGGCTTGGTCTGTGTACTGATGGAATGAACCCGTTTGGCAGTCTGAGTAGCACACATAGCTCATGGCCGGTGATGTTGGTTATTTACAATTTGCCGCCTTACTTGTGTATGAAGCGCAAGTACATACTTATATCTCTAATGATTTCAGGCCCACGGCAACCAGGAAATGACATCGATGTGTATCTTGCTCCTCTTATTGAAGACTTGAAAAAGTTATGGGATGAAGGCGCACCTGTGTTTGATGCCTACCGTGATGAAATGTTCACATTACGGGCCATGTTGTTCTGTACCATTAATGATTTTCCTGCTTATGAAAACTTGTCTGGGTACTCTGTTAAAGGGCATAAAGCATGTCCAATATGTGAGGAGAGTACAAATTTTTGTCAGCTTGCACATGGGAGGAAGACAGTATACCTTGGGCATCGCAGATTTCTTCCCGAGACTCATCCGTATCGCCGTATGAAAAGAGCATTCAATGGATTCCAAGAGTTCAGAAAAGCTCCAGAACCCTTGAGCGGGCCAGAGGTGAAAGCTCGTGTGACGAACATTAATGTTGAGTTTGGTAAAACTTCGGAGTCCAGCAACAATGATACAGGTTGTTGGAAGAAAAAATCCATATTTTTTGAACTTCCATACTGGGAGAACTTGGATGTCAGATATTGTCTCGATGTTATGCATATTGAGAAAAATATTTGCGAAAGCCTCTTAGGTACGCTCTTGAACATCCCTGGTAAAACTAAGGATGATTATAACACGAGACTTGATATGGTTGATATGAACATAAGAGCAAATTTAGCACCGGTAGCTCGAGAACAACGCACATATCTACCCCCTGCCTGTCACACTTTGTCCAGAAAGGAGAAAAAACAACTGTGTTCAAGTTTGCGTAGCATCAAAGTTCCATCTGGATATTCTTCAAATGTAAGCAGACTTGTTTCCTTGAAAGATTTAAAACTGGTTGGTTTGAAGTCTCATGATTGCCATGCCTTAATGCAGCAATTGTTGCCTGTAGCTATTCGCTCGATATTGCCCAAGCATATTAAGTCAAGTATAACAAGACTTTGTTTATTCTTCAATGCTATATGTAGCAAGGTTATCGCGCGCGAAAGACTTGATCAGCTACAAGATGAAATAACTGTTGTCCTCTGTCAATTAGAAATGTATTTTCCACCCGCCTTCTTTGATATTATGGTGCATTTGGTGATTCATTTGGTCAGAGAGATAAAAATCTGCGGGCCTGTTCATTTGCGATGGATGTACCCATTCGAGCGATATATGAAAGTATATAAGGGGTATGTGAAGAATCATTGTCGTCCTGATGCTAGTATTGTTGAAGGTTATATAGCTGAGGAGGTAATTGAGTTTTGCACTGAGTACTTGGCTGGGACCGCATCCATTGGAATATCTAAGAATCGGCACGATGGGAGGATTACAGGTATGGGTAGAAGGGGAGGAAAAATGTTTTTGCCGTCTAATGTTGAATTGATGAAGGCGCATCTCTACATTCTGCGCAATTCTGAAGAAGTTGCGCCCTATGTGACAGACCACATACAGTCAATAAGAACGTCTTATCCTGCTTGGACGGATCAACGTGTGCTCAATGAACATATTCGGACATTTGTCTATTGGTTTGGTAATGCTGTCCTGGGCAAAGACGTTTCGGAGACATTGAAATGGTTGGCATTTAGGCCCAGCCCTGCGGTACGAGCATTTTCATGCTATGACATAAATGGATATTCATTTACTACTAAGAGACAAGATGAGAAGAGTACGGCACAAAACAGTGGTGTTACATTAATCTCAGAGGCTTTACATGTTTCTAGCAGGAAGGATAAAAATCCATTATATGCAAGCATGGCTTATTACGGGGTGATCGAAGATATTTGGGAGATTGACTATGTTTGTTTCAAAGTAGTTGTATTTCGCTGCAAATGGGTTGATAACAATAGTGGGGTTCGAACTGATGATCCATTGGGTTTTACCTTGGTCAACCTCAATCGGGAGGGTTTCAAGGGGGAACCATTTATACTTGCATCGCAGGCGAAACAAGTTTTTTATATCACCGATCCTTGTGACGAACATTGGTCTGTTGTTTTTCATGGTAAACAACATCACGGTGTGGAAGTGATAGATACAGAAGAAGGGCTTCATGAGGCTGGCCCTTTCTCTAGTGGGTTACCTGAACCGAGAGCAGATGAGAAAGATAGGGAACTTGATAAATACATACTTCGTGATGACCACAGCGAAGGATTATGGTTCGAGGATCAAGTGTCCCTTAAGAGAAAGAGAATAAGTTAAGAATCATTTTTAGGTATATTGTTTGTTTTTATTAAACTTCAATTCCCGTGGGTGTGTATGTGTGTTTGTGTATTTGTATATGTTTCTTTGATTTTAATGAAGAGAGGATTCAATAAATTTTTAACAACATTTATTTTTATCCTTCGTACTGTGGGATTGAAACAGGTCACACCTCGGATGAAGCCGCGCAATCAAGGGACAAAATTTCCAGGGACTTCATATGCGGAACTGTTTATAAATGAATATGTTATTTTTTGAAATTGTGTGAAACTTATGTGCTGATCTTAAATTGCACTTGTGTTTTGGTAAAAAACAAGCAGAGGAGATTCTGTCTGAAGTGGTTTGAAACTGAATTCCGTATTATTCGAAATAGTTGGAATTTTAGTGAAGTATTGAAGTATATGTGCATCGAATTTACAGGGAGTACGTTACATTTATAGGGGAGACTTTGTCAAATTTTCCGGAAAATAGATTTCCTTGTTTTTCATTTATGAATAAATGTTTCTTGTATTATTATTATTATTTTCTTCCAAGGAGTAGTACTTTGGTAAAATTTCCAGGGAAATCTATACGCAGTTCATTTTGTTTTTATTTTATATTTAACTCTTTATAAATTACTTGTCAGCGGGTTCGGGAAATAGGGGAAATGCAGGGGAAAAAATGGGAGTGGAGAGGAAGAGAATGAGGGAGGAAAAGAACGTTCAAAAATTTTGAACTTTAATTAACCGGGTCGTCTATTCAACGGCGGTTCAACATTGAACCGCCGTTGAAAGTGGAACTTCAACGGTGGTTCAATTCTTAACCGCCGCTGAAAGTCCACTTTCAACGGCGGTTCACTCATGAACCGCGGTGGATTCTTTTTTCAATATTAATTTGTTTTTTCCATTTTTCAAATAACTAATCTCACAAATTTGTAAGTATAATAATACATACCCTGATTGTGTATATTTATTAATTATAGGTCAAATATAGAAATTAATAAATTTCGTAAATTTAATACATGTAAGAGACGATAAAATAATAAGCTTCATTATGTTCCGTTAAATATCTACTTTTTCGACAAATGCATTATAGGTACGTATAGTAATATAAAAATTAATTAATATTAGTTAAGTGGCCGAAAAAAATTAAATAAACACTGGATTTCATTAATTTACAAACATATATATATACATAGCTGTTTATACATACATATATATATATATATACATCTTTCGCTTTTCTCCTTTCCCCACTTGATGCACATCATATATATCCAACTCTCTCGATTCTCTATGCTCTCGATATCTTGTAAATTTTCACTACATAAATAAAATATTTTCATTTGAATAATTGAATACTTTATGACAACTTTTATAATTAATTCTTATATATATATATATAATGTATTTTGAATTTGGTACAAAAAAATAGAAAATCCATGCGTACGTACGTAGCGCGGGAATTGGCTCCAAAAACTACTTTTTTACGGCGGTTCAACTTTGAACCGCCGTAGAAATCAAACTTTCTACGGCGGTTCAAACATGAACCGCCGTAGAAAATACTTTCTACGGCGGGTTCTCGGTTGAACCGCCGTAGAAAATTAGTTTTTGGAGCCAATTCCCGCGCTACTCATGAATTTTCTATTTTCATATCATTTTCTAAACCCTAAACCCTAAACCCTAAACCCTAAACCCTAAACCCTAACCCCTAAACCCTACTCTCTATTAAGTTTTTTTTCCCAATTTTCATAAATTAACCGCGGTCACTCTTAAGATGGAAATAGATATATAGTGAAGCGCCACCCTTTTCCTGGATTTTCGCTTTGACATTCAAAGGAATGAAACATTTCGAATCATGCATATGTGCAAAGTCAACCTATCGGTCAACGTTTTTCAAGCTTAATTATATTAAGCTTTGAATTTTGAAAGTTGCTAAATTCAAGTTTCTATCAAGCATTTTATATATCATCCAAGCACTTTCAAAGGCTCAAGTAGTTATGCATAAAGATTCAAACAATCCAAAGCATTCATATTTTCAAAGTCAACTACTTGGTCAAGTTTTTTCAATTGAAGCTTGCCATTTTGAAGCATATATCATTAATTTTCTCATGTGAGCAACTTCAAATTATCAATAAGTTAATTCTTAAACTCTCAAATAAGCTAAAGCATGTATATTTAAAAAGTCAACCACTTGGTCAACCATTTTTATGTAATGCAAACATGCTTAATTCTTGCTATCTTGAAATGAAAATTTTCAACCGTTTTAACATGTGCAAGAATTTCAAGATACCAAAGATGACATAGATCCTAATGCATCATTTTAACTCTAAAACATGGCATTCTAGGATTATATCACTCAAAGACTCATCAATCAAATGCAAATTTCAAATTTTCTCAAATTTTTCTCTATTTTGCCTAACTCATCTTTTCTTGAGTATTTTAACTTCAAAATTGGTCTTAGCATATTTAAAATATCATTCTAATTTCATTTGACCAATTTTCATCTTCTAAGTATTTTAAAGTCTAAAAGTCAAACTTCTATCTAATTTCAAATAATGCTCATAAAGTCCTAATTCTTTCAGCAAAAAATTTTTTCGGCCACTTAAATTTTATTAATTAATTTTTATATTACTATACGTACCTAATGCATTTGTGGATTTGATTTTTTTATCCCGTTCGCCAAGTCGAAAAAGTAGGAATTTTAGGGAACATAATGAAGCTTATTATTTTCTTGGCTCTTACATGTATTAAAGTTACGGAAATTATTAATTTTTATGTTTGACCAATAATTATTGTACGTGTAGTAGCACGCGCGGGAAATTTAAATGCAAATATGTGGTTCAATTAAAAATTTGAAATTTAATTATGAAATGGTTAATAAAAGTCGAGATTGTGTACATAATTAATAAATATACAAAATCTGGGTATGTATTATTATATTTACCAAATTGTGGGAATAGTTTTTTGAAAATGAAAAATAAAAAAATTTAATATTAAAATATGACCGCGCGAGAATTGGCTCCAATTTTTTCTATTTAAACCGAGAAAAAGTGCGGACTTTCCACCGCGGTTCAATCTCGAACCGCAGTTGAAGGTACACTTTCAACGGCGGTTCACACATTGAACCGCAGTTGAAAGTGTACCTTCAACTGCGGTTCGCGGTTCATGGTTCAACCGCAGTTGAAAGTATACTTTCAACTGCGGTTCGCGGTTGAACCGCTGTTGAACCGAGCCCGGTTATTAATTATAATTCAAATTTTTACCTTTTTCATTTCCTCCCTCATTCTCTTCCTTTCTTCTTCCTTATTTTCCCCTTCACTTCCCCTGTTTCCCGAAGCTTCTTCCCGCGGCCGTTCGTCTTCTTCGCCGCTTCTCCCATCGCCGGCGACCTCCTCCACCTTCCGATCATCCCGCGGCTGCCCAAGCATTCACCGATTGTTCGGCTTCCCAAGCATTCACCGTCGGTCGGCTCTCCATTTCCACCCTCCCATATAAACTTAAAGCTTGGATTTTTTTTGAGTTCACCCAAAAGGTTCCACCTTCTATGCTTTCATTTTAAACTTTTGTGTATTTAACCTTACATTTTGCAAATGCTTACCATTGCACTAGGATTTTGTTGGTTGATATTTATGGTAGATTTCGGTTTTAACTCTTGTGATGAAAGCTTGGAAAGTTTTTGGATTTATTGATTGTTTGTAGCATTTGGTTTGGTTGTTGAATTGAGTGTTTTGTCCTACATAAGTTGAGAACCTAGGGTTTGATTAATGTTCCATTAGGTACCCTTTGAAATTCGGGTTTTTTTTTTGAAAATGAGAAACTCAAATGATTATTTCGGTTTTGCTTGATTAATTTTAGAACATTGGTGTTTGATTTCGGTTTTTATTCGATTTAGTGTTCCTCCTTTAGTGATAATGAGGAAAATGCTTTGTTGTTGATTCCACTTTGTGAAATGTTATTCCTTTAGTAGAAATGAATGAATGTTCTCATTAGTTGTTGGTTGTGAAATGTGAAGTACTTTATCAATGGTACCCTTGAGAAGTCCACTTTTTTTTGGCCCTCATTTGGTTTAATTTGGATAATGGTAATTGTGGATTTTTAGGAGTGAATTTTGCGAATGTACATTGCCTTTTTTCCACATTAGTTGTTGGTTGTGAAATGTGAATTACTTTATCAATGGTCCCCTTTATAAACGGACTTTTTTTTGGCCCTCATTTGTTTAATTTGGTTAATGGTAATTGTGTATTTGTAGGAGCGAATTTTGCGAATGTACCACTTTTTTTTCAACATTACAAGCATTCTTGTATTTGACATTAAAGCTTTTGTTGTCATTGCATATATGTTATATTGAATTCTCTTTCTATGTAAATGAAGTTTAAGGTACTTTCAATGGCCCGAAAAAGAAAAAGCAATACGGAGCATGGAGATGGTTCTTCTACTAAATCTAGTAGAGTTAGAGGGCCCACAAATTGCAATGACCTATTGGAAATGCGAAAGAATGGGGAAACTCTTGACATTTCTTTTGATTCCGGGCTCGAGCCTAGAGTACATCATGTACAGTGGATTACCTTTGTGGCATATACGGCCCGGAGCAAAGTGGACTTAGTGGAATATGAATCATGGCCGAAAGTTCCCGCGGAGCTCAAGAAGAGAGTTTGGATGGAAATACGGGTATTTTCTTTAATTATAATGCATTCTTTGTTTCTTAATTCTTCCATACAATTTTACTCAAATTCCTCACTAAATTTTACTCCTAATTTTCACTGTAGGCATTATTTGTTTTCGAGTCCACCGAAGAACTCGAAGATAAGTGGATTAGTTATGCCGGTAAACGGTGGAAAGATTTCAAATCCTATTTAGGGAAATATGTACATGGTCCCATGAAGGGTAGGGACCCATGTTTGGAATATAAATTTATCCCTAGGGAGACATGGATTAAGTTCAAGGCTAGCCGCGAGACAGAAGAATGGCAGGTATATTTTTTTAAATTTGATTTCCTTCTTCTTTTTGGATATTTGAAATTGCTCAGTTTAGGGATAATAATTTTTCATTATATTTCTCTCTAGGCCATTCGTGGAAAAGCGCAAAAGAATGCCAATTTAAATGCTTTCTACCATAACTTATCTCGCGGTGGCTACCGACTGCTGAAGCAGCAGTTGCATGACGAGGAGGTCAGTGCATCCGGAAAGAAGCCTTCAGAGGAGGGTCAGTCCGAAGAAGAAGGCGAGGATTCTTATTCAGGGCCAGGCCGTCATGACCTTTGGATACATGCCCATACGAACAAAAAAGGGGAATACTTCACGCCAGAGGCTGGGCGTGTAGCGAAGGAAATTGTAAGTTTTGCACCATACATTTTCTTATGTTTCAATTATTTTAATATTTAAAGTCTATGTGTATAGAATTTTTATTATAACTGATTATTTATTACTAGATATCTATGATGAAATGCTAATTAATAATTTGGTTGTCATTAAATGTTTATATCAAATTATTATTATCTAGTTGTCACTGTAAAGTAAATAAATGACTAATTTGTATATATGTGTATTTATTTATATTTTATAATTATGGTTATCAATTTTATATTTAAAATTTATATATATAAATGAATAATCTCTGTATATGTGTATTTATTTATATTTAATTGATCTATTTACATTTACTATATTTGGCAACATGTGTAGGAAAATCTATGTTCCCGCGAGTCCCAAGGGGAGACCGTTGCAGAGGGTAGGAATGACATTCTTGTCATTGCAACGGGCAAGCGCGATCACCCCGGTCGTTATCGCGGCCATTCTACGCGGGCACGTATCACAGAGGTTTTCCCACAGAAAACAAAGCCGTCGCTTAAAGAGGAACTTGATTTAACTAAGCGACAGCTTCAGAAAACCACTGCCCAACTAGATGAATGTCAGACACAGCTGAAGATGATGATTGGGGTTATATGTGGTAAGATGGGAACCGATTATGATACATTAAAAGCCGCCGTCATGAATAATGCCCCGGATGAGAGCTTGCACCCAGAGACCTCCGGAGCGGTCCCTGTATCCCCTGTGAGCCCTGTTTCTCCTCTGATACCTACAAGGTTGCCCGATTTGGAGATGCTACATGTTGCACCTACGGACCCGATCAAAGCCTCTGACGGCGGTGCTTTAGGCGAATACAAGGTAAATAAAATTAGACGGCTTCTTTTAATACTTCAAAATTTTTTTTTCTTTATTACAGTGATTTGTTAAGTTATTCTTAATAGTTGACTAATGTTCATTCGCTTGCCTATTATCTTAGGACGGGTGTGAATGCCATATGTTCCTTCATGAGGATTCGCAAACGCGGCGTAAGCTTGTGGCAAAAGGAAATATTTATAAGCAAAGCAAGCACCACGGGCGCGAGGTTAGGAAAGGTTGCGCGAGGGTCACAATTAAAATTTCATATGATGACTGTGCCCCGCTGCCATTTCCTGAGGAAGAGGCTGCAACAGTGGGAATGGCCAAGTCCTTTTTCGTGGAATGGCCTAAAGAGTTGATTGAAATTATTCAGCCGGCTCAGGTAACAAAGGTATATTCTTTCATTTATTTGTGTATTACTTAATACCATTTTGTATATTTAATGTTATTTCAAATGATGTTAGGTGGATAAAAGTGCCCAAAAGAAAAAAAGGCCGGATGAGTTCTATGGATGACAAGACATCTCCTTCGGCGACGGTTCCGACTGAGGAGTCATCCTCATCGACATCTGATCCATTACAAGAGTTAAAGCTCCGAATGGATAATGATGCGGGCTTCAATGGCTTCTGCTTTCAAATGACAAAAGAAGTCATAGGTTTGGACCTGCCTAATATGATGGATCGAGGGGATCTATTAGAGTTATTGACCAGAGAAAGCCAGGTCTCAAACAGTTTGATGCAGTTGTTCACCCAGTGAGTTTTCACTTAATTTTATAACCTATTTTTGATTATTAATGTTATATATTATGCATTCCATGTGCATAGGCTAACCAATGAAGCCATTTTTTAAAATTCTTTAGAGCTTTACATGAGTTAGCTGAAAGGAATGGGAGAAAGGGGATAGGTTTCCTTTCGGCTGATCATGTCACACCCACACAAACTACGCTTCAAGCTAGGGTGAACTACATTGCGCGAATCTTGAAGGATAGGAATAAAGAAATGTATCTGGTGCCTTATCTTCAGGGGTAAGTGACACTGTAAGCGATTCTCTAATATTTAAGAAACACTGATATAAAGATCTGACGTACGTCATTAAATTTTTTGTTGGCAGTGAACATTGGATGCTAATGGCCATTAGACCAGTAGATAAGGTTGTATACTGGTTTGATTCTTTGCAAAATCCACAGAAGGAGGAGGCGGTGGAGCTTATGGACGAGTGAGTTATATATATTAACAACTGTTAGAATGCCTATATATCCATATATTGCTAATTATTTTCGTGCCGATTTCATTTTTATAGGGTGATGTTTAACTATCAAGCTTTCTTGGGATTGCCCACAAATGTGCATATGCCACCTTCGTGGATAGTAGTTAAGGTAAATGAAATTGGTTCTTATAAATTTTTTAATTACATCCGTGGGTCTAGTAGCCTAAGCAATTAGTAGTGTTAGTTATTTTAATTAAATCCGTGAGTCTAGTAGCCTAAGTTAGTATAGTGTTAGTCAATTAATTTATTAGTTAGTCAAGTTATTTATTGAGGCATTTGATTAATTATGCATGCAATCTGTGAGTCCAGTACTGTAGGTTAGTTAATATAAGCATGCAAATTGCCGTTTCGATCAGTAGAAATTAGTGAGTCCTAGTTATTTAATTAATTAGATTAATACGAGTTTAGTTATGAATATTCGTAGAAATTTTTTACTCACCGTTGTGTTGTATACAATTAATTGTATGATCTTCTAACTCGTATATATTAATTCATTAGCATAAAAAGCAAACGGATAATTGGGAGTGTGGGTACTATGTAATGCACTACATGTACCAAATAGCAATGAAATCATCCACATTTGCACTTGAAAAGGTAAATATATATTTCTCATTACTTACTTAATTGACTGTATTTCATTTTGTTTACTCGGGTAGTTTTTAATTTCAAAAAACTCTGTTGCAGCACTTCAAGATCGACCGCACTCCATTAAGCAATGTTGATATAGATGCAGTGCGAAAAATATGCGCTAGATATATTTTGGAGCATCCGTCATAGTAGAAGGATACTAATTAAACTTGTTCATATTAGAGTTGTACAAATATTTTTTGGATATGCTGTATTATAAAAGCGAATTCAATTTGTATATTGGTGATATTTGTAATAAATTTGGGCTGTTAGCATAAGGTTTTGATTTGAACCAGGTTTAATCAGCAGGTTTTTAATGATTTTAATGCGGTTTGCGTTTAAAAAGTAACCACTTTCAACGGCAGTTCATAGTTGAACCGCAGTGGAAAGTATACTTTTAATGATTTTATTGCGGTAAAAAGTAGCCACTTTCCACGGCGGTTCAACCTTGAACCGCCGTAGAAAGGTTACACTTTCCACGGCGGGTCGAACCCGCCGTAGAAAGTCCGCTAACTTACAACGGCTGCCAGATAGATGGCGGTTCAAAAATGCTAAACCCCGCCGTTAAAAGCCCTTTATAACCGCCATTAAAGCTCCGTTTTGTAGTAGTGTTTAGTAATATGTATTTTATTTAATGACACGCGGGGAAAAAAATTGCCATTAACATCGCCCCCTCTCTGACATTTTGTTCTGCGTTCGCCGCTGGCCGCAACACCTAACGATTGGGATGTTTTTGCAAAAATGTTTTGTGTGACACCCAGATCCACCACCCTGCATACTCAAACTGGCAGAACATGATAATATATATTTTTTCATTTATTATAATAAAGTAAAACTTACACAGTAATGAGTTATCAGAGTATGAGCCCATCTAAACAATCCCTCCTTCTAGCTGTATCCAAAAGTTTCCACACTCCAGGTGATCCTAGTGAGCATAATCATCTTCGTACCAAAAATATGTAATAAAAATTTGAAAACAGAAAAATAGGAAAATGGAATGAGCCCTTGCCCAGTGAGAATCCACTGTTTTCGCAAACATTTACCAAGTTGCAAATATTATCCATGCATACAATTCAAGCATATCCTAGCCAGTTCATCTCGAGAATAAAGGGCGATCACTAGCATGTAAATGTACGCTCAACGATGGCCAACTCATCGGCATACATAAAAAGAATGAGGGACGTTCGCCAACGTGTAAATGTATGATGAACGAAAGGCCAGCTCACCTCGACATAATCATAAACATGCATATATATAGGTACCATATTCTCTATACCTCCATACTTGAGTTAGAAATGATAATCTCGAGATTATGAAAGCAAATAATCAAACGACCAAGCCCTATGTTGTCTCGCGGGATCAAATCGTATCAACATATTGGATCCGACACAACTCATGTTCATATAATAGATTCAGTGGACAAAGAAAGTACAACTGAAGCATAATCGGTAAGTAAGTACAACTGGCAATTTAAAATCAAAAAGTATTTCACATATTTTTCGCAAATATTTCAAAACATGCCGCAAACAAGTTTCAGTGCAGTTCAATTATTAATTGCATTAAAACGGTATCCATTTTCAGTGATAAACTCACCTCAGTCCGAAGATACACGCTCTCGTACTAGCTATCTTACAGATCTGCATATATTTCAGGTTCTGGTAATTCAGTATTATTTCTAACTAACCGATTTCTAATTTCTAATGTATTCCAAAATTTAACTAAATAAGGGTATAACGGTAATTTATCTAGTTTTCCCTTTAAACCACATATATATATAAATAAATATTCTTAGAAATTATCTAACTTGAAATAACTATGAAAACGTAATGATTATAACTTTAAAGAAAATATAAACATTATGCTGTAAAACTTAAATTTACTTATTTTCTTATTTAGAAAGGATTTATAACTTTTAAACATTATTTCTAATTCATTTCGAAAATAGTCCAAAATTGGACAAAACTTATAAAATTAATATTTAAGAAAATAAAGGTGTAAAATCCTTAAAATACTATTTTAAATAATTTTAACAAGAATTTATAAAAGGATAAAGAAATAATTAAAAGAAATCAAAATTGTGGAAAATCACTTTTCCATTTTTGGATCGGTTTTACTCGATATTAAACTGGTCAAAACCGATTTAAAATTTCCAGAAAACCATGGATAGATTTTTCCCAATTTATAATCGGCTAAAACAGATCTATTATCTGCAAAATAGTCCCTAATTAATTTTTAGATCTCAAAAGTAGCAAAACTGATTTTTCAATCGGTTTTACCTGTTTTAAAAATGGGCAGAACGGATTAGTCCCGGGCTTGAATCGGTTTTACCCGATTCCAAATCGGTTTTATCGGTTAAAACCGATTTGTGCCCAGAAAACTTGGTTTTTCAACGGTTTTACCTGATTCCAAGTTTTCTGTGGGTTTTTCAACAAAAGTGTATCTAAACTCGTTTTTCTTCGATTCTTTTTGCCAAAAACCATTTTTACAATACTCCTAGAACATGTTTAATATTTCAAAACATTTTTCTAATGTTCAAAATTTCAAGAACAAATTAAACTTCAAGAAAACCTTAAAACTTTGAAATATGCATTCTTTTTTTTTTTTTTTCCGAAACCAACCGAAATCATATGTTGAATTTCTTACCGTTACGTTCTGAATCCTTCCTAGCACTGAATCCACAGTTGTGGAAACAACTCCTAGTTCCAAGGCTTTGCTTTCCAAGCTTTTCTCCTCCTTTTCCCCTTCTCCTTCTCCTTCTACTTTCTCTAACTTTTCTCTAGTTTGGTTCGATTTTGGCAGAGCTTGGGCATGGTGTGGTGAAGAAGAATGGCTGAGGAGGGGGTATTTATAGGTAAAGATTGCCTAATAAGCCAAAAGTCTGTTCTTATCTCGTAATTTTTTTCTCAAATCCAGTTCCCAATCAGTTTTACCAGATCGGGAACAGGTTGTAACCAATTCCTATCAGTTTTTCCCGATCATAAATCGGTTATAACGAATCATAAGGTGGTAATAATTTTTTAAATTATTTTTCCAATTGGTATTACTGATTGGTGAATTGGTTAAAATCGATTCATCCCAAATTCAATCCATTCCAATCGGTTTTACCCGATTGTAAATTGGTTAAAACTGATTGGACTCAAATCTTATCTTCTCCCAATTAGTTTTACCCAATTGGGAAATGGGTAAAACCGATTGTCCCTAAATCTTATCCTCACCAATTGGTCTTACCCGATTGGGAATCGGTTAAAACCGATTCTATCAAATTCTATCCTTTCCCTATCAGTTTTACCCACTTAGGAAATGGGTGAATTGGTTTTACCATTTCCCAAGTTTGGTTCATCACTTAACTGTCGACTTTTGCAAAAAATGACACTTTTCTTCAAAATGCTCTTTTTCAGACAGTAAACTTTCATTTCGCTCAAAACTTACTACTCTGTCAGTCAATTCCGTTAAGTGACTAATGGTAAAAAACTTTGAGGGATAAAATCGTCAATCCTCTTGTCTCTTTCCTTTTTAGAATTTTATTACTCCTATATTTTACAAAATAAACCATCTCCCCTTTAAAGATTCCTCTTTCTACACAATTCCTCACAAAATAAACCCACTTTCAGCCTCAACTTTTCCAAGAAAACCAAAGACACCCAATTGAAAGCTTTGACCACATCTAGTTTATACCTTTTCTTTTTCTGCTTCATTCTCTTAAAAATTTTTGAGGTTGTCTTCAACCATAACACCAAAATTTCATTAACTAATCTCTTAAATTAAAAAATAATTAATCTTTTCCTTTCAAAAATATTTATTTGGCTTACTCACACGTAAGGGTACTCAAATTAAAAAACCCACCCTACCGCCCCGAATCGACCCGAACCACACGGTCCGGGTCGGTTAAGGACTCACCCCAAAAAAGAAGGTCCGGGCCGATTTGGAGCCGACCCAAATTGACCCGTTTTAAGTTGTTTTTTTTCTCCGCTTCCCTTTGCAATGGTGATCTGGGCTTGCATAGTAAAAAAAAATTGATAGGGCCATGTGCATGCCCAGATCACCCCACCCAACCCCAAAAAAGGAAAAGCCCCCTTCCACCCCACCCCCTCCTTCACCCCCACTCCCGCAAACAAAAAAAGAAACCCCTTCCAGTACCACTCCCCACCGCCACCCACCCCCACAAACTACTCCCCAGAACGGCTTGAGATCCGCGCGACACATCTTCCCCCTGGGGGGGGGGGGGGGGGGAGGGATGTGTCGCGCGCGACAACGGATCCCCCCCACCCCAGAACCCCCTATCACCACAGCACTGTGAGGGGGGAGATGTGTCGAGCGCGACAACGGATCCCCCCCACCCCAGAACCCCCTATCCAGTCCTTCGTCCCCGCAGTAAAAATTCTCTCAAACTCCAATTCTCGTCTACCTCCTCCACCACCTGCCCACACACCTCAGTTTTGATTTTTTAGTTTTAATTTTCTAGTTTTTAAAATTTTAAATAAAAATAATTTTAATTGTTATATTTAGAAAATATAATTTGTCTATTTTTATGCATATATTAAAATATAAATTTTAAATAATTACATGTATTATTAAAAAAATTAATAATACTTTTATGAAATACAAATTAAAATACCTTTTAAATTATTTTTAAATTGTATATATATATATATATTATAAAATACTTGTTTAAACGCACATTGTTTAAAAGAAATCTAAAACATATTTTTAAAAAGTACATTTGTTTTTTTAAAACACTTGTTCAAATGAAGTCAAAATGTTTTTAAGAAAAATAAACATAAAAGATTAATTTTTAAAGTCCAAACTAAACATATTTTATTTTATTTTTTGAAACCTCAAATTTATTATTGTTTCAAAAAAAAGTTTACTAGCGTAAAAAAATGCTGAAAAAGTTTAATAAAAAAGAAAACTGAACCGAAAGAAAAGGAAAAGGAAGAAAGTAAAACTGAAATAGAAAAAAAGAAAATAAAATCAAAAGGGTCAGTTAGGGTCAAGCCTTAGATCGACCCGACCCGACCCTAATCCGACTTAAACATGCTCGGGCCCTTTCTGGTCTGAACTGACCCGAACCTAAGCAATATTTTGGGTTGGGCCCGGGCCAACTGGCCCACTCCAACCCACGGGCCAGTTTATCGCCCCTACTGACACGTATAAAAAACGACCACATATGAACAAGTAGGATGGCAGAATATAGAACGAGGAGAACACGAGAGCTGCAGCTCCAGCAGTTACACAAACATAGCTGAAAGTGTACATTTGCTTGTTTAAAGGAATAGCTGCAAGGAAAATGAGATGATGAGAGGGTTTGAACAACATTTACTGCTAGGTGTGTTAATTTGAAACTCACCTTGCGTAAAATGAAGAGTAATTCCTAATAACAGAAGAGCAGAACCCATGACGACCCAATGCCAGAGTCTTGATGAATGATCCTGGATTGGTGAGAAACCATGAACCCTCAGCTATGTTATATGATAGTAACAATGCCGAAAAATTGATATGCATAGGCCAAAACCTTCATATGTATAAGAACATGTCCAAAATGGACTCCAATCATTGTAGAGAGGATAGCCGAAATCGAGCTGCTATAAGAAGATAGAAGTTAGTCATTTTATCCATTATCGACGCAGAAGAACACAACCTACCTTAGGATTCCTTCAGGTTCATATGGTGCCAAGCACCACGATGGAGCATTACTCCGAAAAGGTCCCTCGTGACGAGAACTATAAGTGCAAGCCTGTAGTACTTAAAACTAAAGTGAGCAAATTAAGAATATTGGAATAACAAGCAACCAAGAGAGACACTTCCACATAAGAGTATGAAACAAAGAAAACTAGATTCCTTGGATCTCTTCCAAGCTGGACGTGGATACATGTGATGGATCCTGAGCACTTTTCTGTCGACATAATCAACTGCATTACAAGGAGGATCCAATTTTCCTCTCACATTGCAGCTTACCTGAAAACAACGAAAGGACATGCGTGGAAAAAGAATCAAACGGGGAACTGACCAGTTGAAGTCAGAAGCACTTTTTATGAAAAAACATCCTATTTTTGAATCCTTGAAGGATTATACTAGTATAGCTTCAACAACATTAGAACTAACTATAAACTACTGGATCCTTGGAGGTGTATATTGGAAATTTGAAGTAACTAATTTAGTACATGAAAAGCAAGAACTTACAGTTAACAGTTTTCCAAATTCTGTGATGTCTTCATTCTGGACAGTGAACTGCCAATCTGGAACATATGTTCCATATAACACCGCCAAGTAAACTACAAGGACACATGCTTCCAAAACCCTGAAATTTATTTCTTGGTTAATGCATTCCACCGCGTACATAGTCTCAATCTCATCATACAAAGTAATGACTACTAACCAATGCCAAATATACATCTTGAATATAGAGAACCATCGACGTGATAGTCCCTCGGGTTGAGCTTTTCTTGTTGAGATTTCTAGCAATGCTACTACTAGATAAGAAAGAGCAGTTCTCTAGAAAGAGAAATGAAAATTTGACCTCAGAACACAGGTTGAACTAAGAATGAGAATTCTCTTTTAGGGCATCCCAATGGTTGGGTAGATGCTGACATGGCAGTCAGCATCTACCCAATCAATTGGGTATTTATTGTTGGGGAAATGGGGTAGAAGGTAGAGATTCTCTACTTGGGTAGAGGTTTCTCTACCCAGGTAGAGAAGCTCTTGTGGGCCACTTTTTTTTTTTATATACTTTTTGTGAGTAGATAATAATTAATAGTGTTATATGATGTGGTAATAAAATAATTTTTTTTGGATAGAATTGTTGGAGAGAAATATGATTAAAGGTATTAGGTGAAGTGGCAGATGATGTGGTAATAAAATACTTCATTTAGAGGTAGAACCATTATAATCAAAAGTATGATCCATGTTACCTGGAGGATGCCACACCATCTTATGCTTTTCATATCAACCCCATAGGATAGTTTATCCGGAGCATGAGAGTATCCACCTTCATAAGTATAAAAAAAGGCGTAAGTCAGTGGGGGATCCACTTTGGATTGTTTTGCATCACTTGGAATCAACATTTTGTTTTCTCTTTTTTCTCTGTCAATTGTCATGATTCTGAATTGATATATAGTTGCTGATAGTCCATAACTTGAAAGAAGAATTTATGCGATAGACACATCAAATGGAACAGAAAATAACTAACCTTGTAGAAGAAGACCCCAAAAGAGAAGTTTGATAGTTCTGAAAATCACTTTTCTGACAGCAATTGGAGTGTTTGGTATTCTCTATGTATTAAACATTAGAATCAGTTCAGGAAACTACAGTTACAAGTCTGAAGCCTTAACTGGTATAGACTAAACGAAGGACAGAAAAACAGACCTTGAGAGCAAGCGCAATTGACATTCCCACAATAAACAGGAAAAACGGCATCACAAAATCAGCAAGGTTGCAGCCATTCCAGAGTGCATGTGAAATCACAGGCCATTCTCCTCCAGCATCATCGACCAGTATCATCAACTATCCTCAAGCAGTTCATACATTTCAAAAAGCAAAAACTTCTACATAAGACTAATTAAAGACAGACTTGACTCAATCTGATTTGCATTCGATAAACTACCAATCATTACTCCCTCCATTCCATTAGAAGAGTCCACTTTGTTGTACTAAAACAGCATACCAAAGTGGACTCTTCTAATGGAACAGAGAGAGTATTAATGACTCGTATTTATTGTTTAACTCCTACCCCCCTTTGTGTTCTAATTACTAATGCATCAAGAGAAATGCTGCTCCCTATCTCGCGTACCGGTGAACAAATTTAAATTATTCTCATAATTTCAAGCAACATAACATTTCACTGAAGACTGGTATAAAGTGTTCATGAGCCAAAACAATCAAATCCTCACAAGCTTCACAATAACAAAGAACTAAATCATTTCTGCAAATTATTTACTTTGAAACTCCTACATATTCCATGTCAAAGATTCATAGTGACTAGAAAGAAATTAAATTCCATGCAAAGTCAAGAAGCCAAACTAAAGAATCAAAAGGTAACAGAAAAAAAGAGACAATAATAACACTGACCGCAACAGTTAGGCCTCTGAAAATATCCAGAGAAGCCACCCTCTTAGTCTTAGCCTTTGCTTGAAGCCTCTCTTCAACTTGTTCTCCTTCCTTTTGTTGTTGGTCTTTTGTTGATGCTCTGTTAGCTTCCATGTCGACAAGCTGCTTCTGCTGGTGACTAGTGTCTTGTTCGGTATCCGCCATTTTTAAGCCAGCTTCCAGAACTCCTGTGCTCTGCACTTCACTAAAATAAAAGAAGTGATTCCATGCTGAAATTTGTCAAAGGTATAGATAATGCTACAGAGCACAAAGATGAGTTCACTCTCCGAGGGAGGTTGGTACTATGTAAAATGATTTGTTAGTATTCATGGAGATTCCCTAGTTACATATTCTGCTGTAATAACTGTAGCATTATTTTAAGATTTGTCTCATTCTCTGTCACTGTTAACTCGATACAGTATGAACAGAATTGGATTGAATTTTGGTGCATTCGCGAGTTAAATATGTTGACACGATTAACAAGAATAATTAAACAAGTAACCGGACATGACACAAATTTCCACCAGACAACAAGTTGTCAATTGTCACAATACAAATAATGCCAATAGTCTTAAGCTATAATCATCAAAGCTAAGGTAGGAAGGATATTCACGTTATCATAGTTGAAGAGTGAGGACAATGTATTCTTACTGCGGAATGATAACACACAATTTGCCCCACAGAGAGTTGGACCATATAAGAACAATATATTCCAGGGAATATCATCCCTAATGAATTCAAAAAACCAGTTGAAAGTAACGTAAAAGTTTTAGTACTAATTACAATTTGGTCATCCCCATAAACAAATCGACAACTACTAACTTAGGCTACGATACCGGGACATCAATATGTAAAGTCCTAATGCGAACGAAGCAAGCGTCCGGCCGGATCTCTGTAGTACTAGATAGGGGCTCGGGTTGTGATGGTTAAATCATGATCTTCAATCATAACCTAGATAACCAAAATTGGATAACCAAAAAAATATTCATATTTGCATTGCCATGAAACATTTGAAAGCGACAATAGCCAAAAATTTGTCAAAATTTAAAACAATTTATATATATGGAAACCAAAATTTAAAACTACAACTTAGTTTCTATCACAACATCATCTTAAGTAGATAATCATTTGTCAAAATTTTTACAGGACTATGAATTGATCTCCTACTCAGAGATCCAAGAGATTAATCCTGCTCTAAGTCCAGTTCCAGAAAAGCACTTTTGGCGTTCAACTTCAGAATCCCTTTGGAAAGAACAATATACATTTCATAAATACTTATGAGAGCTCAACAATCTTGGGCCTCTTTTTCAATGGCTGTTTCCTCGCTGCTTTACTAGAACTTTCAGCAACAGCCTTGGACATCTTTTCGCCATTATCACTACCACCAAAATCCTCGTAATTGCTATTGGAATCATCATCATCCTCGTCATCAACCTCATCACTGTCACTGCTGTCATCGTCGTCATCATCATCACTACTATCACAAGCAGCCAAAGAAATAGTTGGATGATAGCCAATCATAGCTGATTCCGCAGCAGCAACTGCCTCAGGAGTATGAAGATCAGCAACACCCAACATCAAATCCATCTCAATTAATTCGGTTTCATTCCCATTAAGCATCTCCATATCATATTTCCCCCCTCCCTCTGCATCAGTTTGTAGGCTTTTATTAGCTTCTGCTATAACCCCCAGAAAATTCTTCACTTTCCCCAAAACATCACTTTCAAGAACTGCCCCTATATGGGGTTTCTTATCAAGAATGCTGCTTTTTTCAGATTTCGCTACACGGGGTTTCTTAACATCATCTCTTGTGCAAAATAGAAGCTTAGATTCTAAAGAAGACGCAGAATGGTCGCCTTGGTCAGTCTCCAATTCCAACAGAACAGTGCTCTTCCCTTGAAATTAAAATTCAATTTTTAACACTTTTTAGCCAACATATCTTAATAGAGAAAAACTCAATTTCATATGCTTAAACATATACACACAAACACACACTGCAAAATGCAAACACAAGAAGAACAAAGATTGTACCTTTTTAGGCTTCAGGACTATGGCACTAGTGATTAGTATGGACTGATTTACTCATCTTAGGCATGATAAAGCTACTCTTTCTCTGCCTTAAAAGTGTCACTTAGGGTATCAAGTATCAAGGGATGCTAGGTTTTTCAAGGGTTTTTCTTTCTTTTGATTGAGGTGAAACGCAAAGTGAAGGAGAAGAAATATGGTAGCAATTGAGGATGTGTATATAATAAAAAGAAAAAAACAAAAAGCATGTGTATGGAATGGGCACCTGGGTGGGCTGGAAGAACCGAAGAAGCCCGTGGGCATATATGTTGATTTTTATTTATTAGTTTATTTTCTTTCGGCTTAATTATCTTTAATTAAGTTTTGCCCTTGCCCCGTGTGTTTTGAAGGAATTTTATTTTTGCCTCTTGAATTTACAAAATATACATTTTTGTCATTCACTATATTGGGGCCTTCCTACATTCTCGAAAACAAGCACAGGACGAAAACAATTTCACATGAATAAAAGGCCCTACATTCTCAATCACAAAGCAAATATGACATGATAGAGCCAATATCAGTCCATAAAAATGGATGAAAGTGTATACCAACACACATCTAATGTAATACACCACTACATAAATAGTGTCACACAAGAACGTACTACCCATTCAATCATCAAATACAGGAGTGGATATCGATGTAACAAGTTAGATACTTGGACATATATCACATATAAATGGACTTCCAAATAACTGGAAGTTGAAGCACAAACCAACTTCAAATTTCAAATCACTCAGAGATGGCATCTAAACAAGACAGAAACCTAACAAATCAACCATTTAAAGATTTAAATGAATAGATGACTTAGCATCATATCCGTATCAGATAAACAGATACTCTGTAATAAATGTTGATGCAGATAGCTTGATTCATAATCTAGCAAACCCATACCTGAGCGGCTCTTTGTATCTTCCTGAACTTTATCAATCACCTGCGAAAAAAAATTTTGAAAGGGTACCATCAACACTCAAGAAACTAAGCAAATAGACATGAAGCAATAAAATTCACAAAAGATAAATTTACATCAGCACTCAAACAATGAAAAGACACATAGGGTTTTGAAGGAACAAAAAACACAAAAATAAAAATAATTTGAAAATTGTGTATTTGAAGAATATCCCGTGATAGCCATTCAAAGAATCAAGGATAGAATTACTGAAGGCGAATTAAAAAAATGCAAAGGAATTCAAAATGCTTAAGCTACATGGAGGCCCAAAACTTGCTGACAAAAGAGAAATTGTGGTCTACAATGTTAGCGACAACATACTTTTGATATCTAAACTGGTAACCTATTTAGCCTTTACTTCATGAGCTCACCCTTAAAATATTCAAGTTTGCCCTTGGTAGGTATGACTCTTTAGTTAGGAGCAGTCATGTTCAATTCACAGCACATGTTCAATTCTAAAATATTGACACAGCTGGTGTATTCTACAGTACAGCCACAGGGTGCACCACTGCATTAGCACTCAGGAGAAACCCGACTGTAAAGCTTTAACGCACTACTCCAAAACTAACCCTAAGCAAAACAATTAATTGTAGCACAAACATACACTGAAATATGATTGCGTAGATCAACTCAAGCTCCAAGTTAGAAACTTGCTCAAATTGGAAACAATCCGTCAGCCATGAAAGTCTAGTTACGTTTAGCACTTTTCTCTCATGTCCTCATTTGCATCAAAAGCATACTCATTAAACACGGAGAACACATAGTACACACTAATCATCAAAGACACCAGTCATGTCAGCATTTATTAACTAATGTACCAAGACAAAGTAGTATAATTGATTCAACAGGATGAGAGTTATTTCTAAACATTTACTGCTAATTGATCACCACTTGTTAGAATATTAACTAGATTAGAAAATAAGTTACCTCGTCTACAAATCAGAGTGTATACCTAAGTTAGTCATACATTCTACTTGAACAGTGAGGGTAGGGGCCACAACTAGTTGGTCAGAAGAAGACTAAAAGATATCAGAAGGAACAATCTCTGGTCAGCAAGCAACCCAACTCTAAAGTTTTTTCATCAGATAGATGCACTTCCACAAAAGGTGCCTGTCTTAAAGATAAATCAACCACATGGAGGCAGGAATGAATGAATTGCCTCTAAAATGACAGTTGAAAAAACTTTAAGAGACAGCAGTTTAAGGAGCACATCAATGTATGATTTGGCTAAGGATCATCATTCCAGAGAAATGAACAAGTGAAAGCACAGGTACAACGATAAAGAGAATACAGATTTAAGATATATGACGTCTAATCTTTCTAAATGGGTTAGCAAACCTACAATGCAGAGAGTGCATTCCACTAGAACAAGGTAGTAACTGGCAACATTCTAACACCATATAATTTGGATGTAATAAGAAAAGGTTTATAGCTTTGCCATGGTCTAAGAACAGTAGACAAACTCAGCCAAATAGGACATTAAGCACTAGAAAGATTATTGCAATCCAAACTCAATACAAACAGCAAGATATGTGTCAACTGGATATCTAGATAACCTCATTCAAAAGCCAATACAGAACCCTCAAGTTGTTAATGGATTCTTACGTTTATCTATGACCGATCAAACTAAAAATTATTGTATTATATGCTAAACATCACCAATCATAATCCCCTACAAATAGTCGTCGATGGATAAAATTTGCACTATAACAAAGCATAAAATTTTCTCCTTTCCTCTAAATTCCTCCACATTTACGCACAAGTACTAATAATCAAAAAAATAAGGACACGGTAGGGATTTTAGTTTTCACCATAAATCTGAAAGAATTGTTTTTTCCTAACCCTAATCCTCTTAATATCACACAGACATACCATTTTTTCCGATGCAAAAAATCCACAACTAACACCTGCAAAAGAGAAAACCCCAAAGTTAACTTTAATAAAACAAAATGCTTGCTGGGTTAAACAACCAGCGGCGGAAGTAGAAAAATATATTAGAAGGGCTGACTTTAGTGCCAATTATTTTTTTCTTTTCCGGGTGTCATTAAATAAGAGATACATACACTAAACTATCAAAATAGTCATAGAAATATCTGTCCCAAAAAAAGATTAATTTGTTCTGCCACACAAACCAAAAAAAAAAAAAAAATGGAGAAAGCAAGCAAGCAAGCATGAATCTTTTGACCCCACTTGTATAAATCCCTTCCTGAAGATATTCCCAGCATCTCAAACTTACCATTAAAATGGTTGCCAAAGGCATACCTTCTCGTTGGAAAATGTTTCTACCACCAAGAATCCAAGATTGATCTTTTCAAACTCTCCATTTTTTAAAAAACTTTTTAATTAGTGGGATTTGATTATCTTATTCATTCGAGATTGAACTTATCTCCCTTCAAATCCCAATCTAAAATTGCTGTAAAATAAAGAAAAAAAAGGAACTGAAAGAAACAAAGAATATATTAAAAATCATTTCTTTACTGGTTTTACTATCACTTTGTGTTAAGCCAAAGCTTCACAAAAACTCAACAAGAAAGGCTCTACCTGTTCCGCTGGTGAGGCGAGGGCTGCGCGGCGGAAGGCGGAACTTGGCGGCGTTAGTCCGTGGTCGTCGGTTGAATAGAAGGGGTGAGAGAGCAGGAGAGTGTTAGCAGGTGGAGGAAAATACTGTAAACTGAAATTGCGGGAGGGTTTCGTGAATTGGGTGGGCAATTGGTAAAGACCCAAGTGAAATGGGTCCCTTTTTTTAATTTTAGTTGGTAAGAACCTAGACGTCGTTTTACTTAAGTCGTACTCAGCTACCATGCGGCGGGCTGCAGCCCTAAAGTTAATTGTAGCGGCTGTGGCCAGGGGCGGAGCTAATGGGTAGTACTCCTCCCCTTAGCTGCGGGAGGAAGGCGAGGCGTCGGCACCGCTCTGCCCCTCCTATGTCCTCCCCTGCATACAACCCAACAATTAACTTCAAACTAAGCAACTAACAGCATTGTGAACAAATAATTTCAAGATCTTAAATAAAAAAAACCCATATGAACGGGGATTAAAAGGGTTGAAGAAATTGGTACCTACGATGGTTATGCTTCGGAGAAGATGAGGAATTCGACAAAAGACAGATAGTATTTTCGGGCTCCGAATCAATAAAAAGAGGTTCGAACACAGGGGTTTTACAGTGGTTTATTACTACTTAATTCGGAATTGTTAATTGGAGGACATTTTTTACTATATAAAGGATACTTTTAAAAAAATTTAGACTTGAAATTACTTTTTTGCATTTTCCCCTTCTACTTCCTTCTGCAGTAAAATTGGAGATTTTACTGGGGCTTTCTTTTCCAACTCCATTCGCTCCATCTCCAACTCCATTCGCCGATTCCATTCCATCTCCATAGCTCTATCGTCATCTCCATCGCTCCATCACCGATTCCATCTCCGTCGATTTTTCGCTTTTTAGAGTAAAACTGAAATTGCAATGTTTTGGGTGTTGTAAATTGTATGGGTACTGTGTTTATGAATGTTTTTGGATGTTTCTTGCGTTTTTCAGCTGTTTTGTGCAAATTTTATGGTAAATTCTGTATTAGTTCGTAGGAAAAACGGTTTTTCGGCGAACTGTGGCGAAAATCACTTGGACAAAGCGATTTTTCCTAAAAAAATTGCCAGAGGGGGGCAATTTTTCCAGGTTCAATTGCTTGGTCCAGAACTTGGAAAGAATCGCTCGGAAGAGGCGATCTACACAGATAAAATCGCCCAAAATCTCCCCAACTAGGCGATCTATCAAGAAAAAATCGCCTCCCCCGAGCGATTAAAAGGGAATAGATTGGCGTCCTGTGGCGAAAAAATCATGTTTGTCCGGACAAACATGATTTTTTCGCCACAGGACGCCAATCTATTCCCTTTTAATCGCTCGGGGGAGGCGATTTTTTATGATAGAATCACCTGAAATGGGCGATTCCATTAGCTAAAATTGCCTCCTCGGGCAATTTTAGCTGATAGAATCGCCAATTCCAGGCGATTCTATGTGCAACAACAAAAAAAATTAAAAAGGTTCCACCTTTCACCCAAAAAATGTGTAATTTTCATACGTGTTGTGAAATATGGATCGTCTTCGGAGTTATCGGCCATAATACGCATGTAAAATTATTGTATTCTTGATTCAATGATATGAAAGTGGAGTGGGATGGAGATGAGTGAAAGAAAATTTGAAAGAATTGGAGTAGAAAAATGGGAGTGAGTTAAAGACGAAATGAAGGTGTAGGTAAAAATAGTTATGAGGGTAAAAATGTATAAGGATATTATTGTCTTTTCACCACTTAAAATTTTAAAAAGTGTCCTGTATTTAGTAAAAAGTGTCATGTGATTAACATGCCCACTACTAATTTATACAAGAACTTCAGCCGGAGTTAGCTGCATGGACTACTCTCTCGTCTGTTTAACTGGAAACATTTGTTTTCAATGGGAAGGGATTTATTAGGTGGTAATTTTAAAAAACTATTTGGCCAATTACATCTACCTCCGTAACTTTGGTTATAACTACGAATTCATGTGTTTAAAAATTACAAATAACTCTTTGGATTCGCTAGAGAGTAAAATTAAA
This sequence comes from Leptodermis oblonga, assembly GCA_016801395.1. Taxonomy (NCBI): domain Eukaryota; kingdom Viridiplantae; phylum Streptophyta; class Magnoliopsida; order Gentianales; family Rubiaceae; genus Leptodermis; species Leptodermis oblonga. The sequence continues at coordinate 15,982,641 of CM028751.1, read as the reverse complement.
ACCAGCAAAATATAAATAACAACCTGCTGTTTAGATTTCTTTTTTTAAATATCTTCTAGGAATTTTTCAACTTTTTGATCTTTTACAACTTTTAAGGTTTTTACTTTGATGTTTGGTGAGTTCAGAAAGTTATTTATATTTTTCAAAAAAGTAGGGATGAATCCATAATAATACTCAAAGTTCAAGGAGGTAAGGGGTTGTTCTGTTTTATGGGTTTGAAAACAGTTCTGAAAACAAGTTTTGGAAGATAATTTTATAATGCAAAAAGTGTATTGAAAATGTAAAAATATATAGCTGAATAGTAAAAAATTGTATTGCAAAATGATGAAAACTTATTATAATATATTAAATTTACTGTTGAAACCAAAACCAAAATCAAAATGGAAACTTAAAGAACAGGTACTAAATGTAATTCGCCTAAAGTTATTTCTCAAAAGGTATAAATACAATATAAATTTAGGGGATGCACAGTGATTTAAAATTAAATGAGTTTCGTAATATAATAAATTAGTAGGTGTTTGATAGATATTTTAAGGGAATTTAATGACAAACTTTGTAAATGATGAGTTGGACTGTCGAAATAAATGCGTACTATAATGTATCGTTTGTATGTTATAGAAACGATCGCTTATTAATTTAACTTATGATGTATTGATATAGTGATGGTAGGGTTTTGAAATTTCAACCTCCTCCTGCAAAATAACCTCCACTCTCATTCTTATTTCTCTCTCTCTTTTTCTTTTTTTTTTTTCCTTTATAACTCTCGCAACATACAATATTTGAATTTCGAAGTCATGATCTTGAATTATAAAATCCTTCCCTTTCACCACCACCCAAACCGTCACCCCCTTCTATTTCTACCTCTAATATACATTCTATACGATTATGTCGAGATCTTTACACCACAACAGGGGGTGAAAATTGTAATGAAATATTGAGATTTAATTTTTTTAAAGGAAATCTTTCAGAAAGTCAGGATAAGGTATGTTGCAAGTTCAATTTCAAAACGTATGAAAAGAAACAATGGCCATCTGAAATCCCAGTTGAAAAATTAGTAATACATTGAAAGCCCTAAAGACAAGTTGGAGCTCTTCATCCAAACATGAAGAAAAAGGTTGAATTAGCATAATGTGTGAACTGCAAGAAACACAAACTCAAAACCCCCTATTCCATATCCCTCTTTCTTTTTCTTTTTTTTTAATATATATTTTAACCATAAAAAGGGTCTAAAAATGGATTAAAGAACTGTGTGTGTGTTTTTTCTGGATTTAAATGTGCCAAACAAATCTTTGAGGATTACAACCCAAAACTGCATGCTCAGAACAACATGTTCTATTTCCCAATGCCAAGTTCCTTTGATATATCTTTCGTCAAGCTGAACTGCGATGTGTTATGCCACGGGAACAATGTGCGAGTAACTGGAAGCTTTCTTCGGAGGTCCTGAAACAGGGGGGAAACAATGAAAGAACTATCAAGAAAAGGACCAGAAAGGCAGAAACTAAGGCCCTGTTTGGTATGATTTCCAAAACATGGTTTTGAGATTTATTTTGATTTTATAATATTAAAATTGTATTGGGAATATAAAAAAGTGTATTAAAAAATGTAAAAAGGTGTATTGAAAATGATGAAAAATTATTATAAAATTCAAACTTTTCTCAAAATATGGTTTTGAGAAACTTGCCAAACAAATCTTATATATATAAAGAGCACATCTCGGTCAAGTGACGTCCGTTTCGTCACAAAAAACACACTTTCACTGGGTGTACATTTTTGTCATTTTATCTTGGTCCAGACACTGCTCTCTATTATTTAATTACTTTTTTTTTTCCTTTCAATGGACTATAATGCCCTCTAAGCGTCTCACGTCGTCAGTGTAATTAAACGGAGAATCAGCTATGTATTTCTCTCTCCCAAACGCGAGTCGTTACACGCGTCTATGGCTTGCCTTCCTTCGTCTTTCTTGCTTTCCATTTTCCCTCCTTCTATCTCTGATTGTCCCGAAATTTGTAACCCTAACCATAAGCGGTCAGAGTAAATTTTTAGATCATTGATGCGAGCAACTCGATTCCCAGCCTGCCGTGTCAATCGGTCAGAAAAGTGCTCCAGACATTGGTTCCAAATACGATTCGGACTCCAATTCGAAGACAGCTAAAGTTTGTTGTCTTAAAAGTGGAATCTTTTAGCCTTTTGACCCATCAATAATGCTGGCTTTATTGCTGATTCTAAGTTTTGTTGCATGCTTTTTGAATTGGAACTTAAATGTGATGATTAATTTGTGGTCACTCCTCAAAATTAGTGGATTGTAGAAGTTATGTGCTTGCCAACTTAGCTAATCTGGAGACCTTGGTGCATCATCGAAATTAGTGGTTTATTAACGACCTGAAACGGATGTAATTTGGAGAAAACTTGCATTTACTTTGAAACTCTTAACATTGCATGTTTGAATTTTGTAGTTTTTTTCAAGGTTTTTGTGAGTTTAGGTTCTCGGTACATATTGGTGTTTATGCTTTATTCAAGCTTTTCAAGATATAATAAACATCTGAATGAGTTTTCTATAAAGAGAAGCCCTGACTTTAAGGAACTATCTCTTGCGTTTGAGCATGTTAAAATTAGTGTGAATAAGTTTCTTAATCTTCCCTGTGCATTGTAAGTTTGTGCATTGCATAAGTATCTCCATTCTCTTTGATATAGCTTATGGGTTGAACTCTGCCTCCAAGTTCTTTCTTTTAGGCAAAGAATAAGCTTTTCTATAATTGGCAGGACTGAATTGTAGGGCAAGAAGGGTGTCTGGATCAGACTTGTAAATCTCATTGAAACTGTAGTCAAGGTAAATTTTAACTTTTAAGTCATTTGTAAAGTTTGTTTTATAAATGAATGACTTTGTGTTTCATGTCGAAGTGAATTCCAAATGAATGAGATCTATAATTTTGTTGGCTTTTCCTCTGATTTCCATTGTTTAAAATCTTTCAATCCCTGATGCTGGCTGCCCGAAGGATTTCGGTATCATCATATTGAGCCTGATTACCTGATGCTTGTCACTTGGATTCCTGTACCAAATGTTCCGTCTTTTCTAGATTATTTTCAGCATATAAACATGATCAGAGCAATATTATATACTGCTCTGCTAAAAACAAGCTAGAAAGTAACATGAGAGTTTAGGAGAATTGAGTTGCTAAAGAACACAAAGAATTAGAAATTTTGTGGGTACAACTAAGAATTTCAAATCTTTCATTCATTTTAGAACCAGTATGAGACGTTGTGTTCATCCCTTTGGATTGCTCACACATGCCTGCACCATCTTGTCGTACATTTGTAAACTTATCCTCCAATACTGTGCTATATATACCCTTTTTCTGTTTGAATAGTTGATAACTTGCGGAAACTTTTCTAATGAAGTTTTTTTTGAAGTGTGTAAAACATGATTTCCATGTAGCATATGGTAAAAAAAAATAAGTCTACCTTTGATGACCTACTGGAATATGATATACTTTGGTCAGGGGATTTTAACAATAGAGGAAATACTGCCATGTATCTTATCACTGCACTGCACACAACACTACACATTGGATAACTGAAATCTTACAATAGAGCCGTGGAATAGGATTTAGTAGTAGGCATATCACATGGCACATTTATAGTAATATGTTATGGTTTTCTTTTTGTTTGCGTTTGCAGTCAGAACCATCAATCTTATTTTCTATCTCACAATTTTATTGTAGCTTGAATTGCTTCTTGGGGGGTTGAAAAGACCTTTTTTGCTGATGAACTTTATTACCACAAATTTGTCTTCTAGCACTTGAGGTTCTTTAAAAGACATGTACTTCTGATGAACATTTTTTATGATTTTGCATAATTCTATCAAATTAAGGTTCTTTATTGGCATATGTTGTTTCCTCCTTTGGCTTTATACGGTCACAAACCGATTGAATCTTGAGTGAGGAACCAATATGTTGATGTGCCTATCTATTTTTCCTTTTCTTTTTTTATTTTATAGTTTCTTAATTTTAGGATTTGTTTCTTCTTTCCACCTTTACTAATAGAGATCAATTATGTCATTATTTGGTTGTTAAAATCCAAAGCAAGCTCTTCAACTACACAAAGGTGATTCTGCACCAGTGGTTTTGGACATAATCAATACAATGGAAGGAGGCCCACCCATTGATGTCTCATTTGTTCGCTCCATGTAAGATCTGAGAGAAGTTGAAGTCGTAGCTCAATTATTGAAGATTTCATGTATTTGCTATCTTTTCCACATTTATAATTGGATGTCTATATTGAAAACATCTGGGAAAAGTGTAAACACACAATTTGTTCATGATGGAAGATAGCTAGAGTATATTAGAAATTTTTGAGACAACATGTTGAAAGAAACCTTTCAAACCAGATGCTGTCTTCTTTTCAATATCTTTCAAATGTGATGATGGTAAGCTTGAAGGCGTTCTGGCTTTTCTTCTCACAGTTATCTTATTGTGCTATACAGATTGCAGGGAAAGAACAAAATAAGTCAGCCAGAGTTGATGCTTTTAGCTGGGAATTAAACCATTTAAAAGTGACTTAATATTTCTGTTTTTCACATAGTCATGAACACTTCCAGGGCACCGCACACAGTGCGGTTCACTCACAACTAGTGTAAAGATAGTTTGTCATGCAAACGTCGCGCTTCTGGGTAAACAGAACTCTCCATGTCAAAGGACAGTGGAAACGATTGTCAGAAGCCAGAAAACTCTTAGATTCACAAGCAATGTGTACAGGCAGCAACAGTACCCACTTGCTACTTTAAGATGAATTATTCTGGACAATGCTGCAAAACTAATTGAAAACCAAAATTTACCTTGAAAGTGTTATCAGATAGCTTCGCGTAGGATGTCTGTCAATGAACAATGGTCAGTCACGTCAGTGACGAGCCACGAAACAAATAAAATCATGAGAACCTAATATTGGAGAAGTAACAAACCTGAAGATTAGTCAGGTACTCTGTTTCATGATGGCGAATTATATTCATCACAGCAAATGCAGAATCATCTGGGGACTGCAAAATATAAACATATGTTTTAGATGGAAATTCTTAACATTGCAAGTCACAAGTCACAACCATTAGATTGTTATATCCTCCATAACTTTCAAATCCCACCTTCCAGCCCCCAGGTCTCTCCCTCCCACAAAAGCATAAAAATCACTAAAAACTGACTGAAATGGTCCTTTCCATCAGGAATCTAGTGCAGAAAATTGGCTCTCTTTCTATTTTTAAAAGAGAGTCAAACTTTGAACTCAATGAATACTAAATTACCATAGAATCTAGAAGCTCGTTAACGTTATTTGTCAAGCGCCAAAGAAATCCACTATGCACGTGAATGCAAATCTAAAGTCTAAACAATTAGCTCCTGAGCCAACAAAACATTTCTCTTTCACGCATAATGCAAACAAAATGTTCAAGAGAATCGGCAGGGTCTTAAAGAACTAAAAAGAAACCTAATGCTACATGCAGAAAAATACTTTGGTCGAAACACTCAAATATTATCATGTCATATACTCAAAAGTACCAAACACACAGTATAGAGCTTTCAGAGCACAAACTATTGTTTTCTTACCTGAAATACGGTTGAATCTTTGCATTCACGTTTCCCATCTAAGTGGACATTTCCCTCTTCAAAATAGTGAGCCCCTACCTTTGCAAGGAAAATTAAGTTATTCAATTGCAGATGACTTCACTCAGCATGAATACTCAGAAACTTACACAGGATAAAGTGCACTGTAAACAAGTGAATAAGAACAGTTTAATGATGGTAATAATACAGGATGTTAAAGAACAAGTAATTATTACCTGCAGTCTGCCTCGCAGTTCAACAGTTTGTAGCTCATCATTGAACACAACTTCCCATGTCGACCGCCAACTCCCATTGCTGTAACAAAAACTTTAGCAATTTTGCCAATCAAGAGCCAAAAATTCTATTTTTTGTTATGATAACTTCTTGATCCCATGACATCATAAGATGAGAGCACTAATGGATAGAATAACCAATAAATGTGGCAATGCTGCAAAGTAGACCCCAAAGTATCTACCAATCTAAAGCGCAAACGTGTCTCCCATGCAAGAGAATATCACATAACAATTGCAGAAGACGGAAAACCTACCATGAGAATGAAAAATAATTTCATTGTTTCATGTATCCTAACCCAGCAAAATGTATAAAATCAAACCACAAAGTATCATTTTCTGTTTCATATACTTCATAACATTTTAGTCATAAGCCACAAAATTGGAATCTGATCAACACTATCTACAATTTTGAACACCCCCTCCCCTCTCTCTCCAAATTCTATTTTATAAGAATGGAGCTCTTTTAAGACTGAATAAAAAAATCATTAAAAATGCTAATAATCAGAAAATTGCCAACCTTTGCTTTGACATTCAGTAGTTTCCAAGAAAGATACCCTAAATTACAAAATAATTCTCACATAGTTTGCAGGTTTGATCATATAGGATGCTAAATCTTCCTTGCTTACTTTTGCTTTCAAAGGCTCAAAGGCAAATATACTGTTATCTGAACTTAGGGTGGACAGAATAATGAACAGAGCATTCTGGCTAAGAACTTTGAAAAATCATTCTACCAGGAAAAATTTAAAAATTGAGAATCAGCACACTAAATAGCACCCTTCAAAATCATTCAGGAATCCTGCTCATCTCTGATAAAGTTTTTTGAGGTGCTCTAAATTTTAGGAATAGGAAGCATACAACAACAATAACAACAACTAAGCCTTTGTCTCACTATGTGGGGTCGGAAATAGGAATCATAACAAGAACAAAAAAAATGGGGACATGTACAGGCCAGTGCTCTTGATCATAGTTAACCATACTGTTAGAAAGCATTGTCACCTCCATACTTATAAAACCTACAAAGTATCGAGCATAAAAAAATTGACACAAATCCAACAATTACCAAAAATTGTTTAAGTAGGGAAAATTTTGACTCAAAGAACTAGTCAACTCAAGAACTGCAACTCCAAACATTCAACAACCCACTCTCCCTCCCTACCAAAGCATGCCAACAAACTAATTTGTGAAACATGGAGAAGATTGCTTAAACTGAACAAACACTTTTTGATATGCTTCGCTGACATACTTGCTGATTTCCGCATCCAATGAACCCCCGAAAGCAACACCTTTAGAAGCAGAATTCATGATACATAAAGGAAGGAGAGTAACTTCTAAAGTAACAGCACATCAAGATAATTGCCAAGAAAATTTATTAATTGATGAATTATCACCTGGAGAGAATTCAAATTTCAGTTTTTTACTTCTCTTATTGTAGTCATATATCTTAAATTGAATCAACAACTAAGCCTTTACCTCACTATGTGAGGTCCACTAAATGGATCATACCTCATCATTGGGTTCTATCAAAATGTATATTTTCATTTGTGTATCAAGTCTTTTTTAGTAGTTTCCTTCAAAGTGTTTTTAAGTCCTTGTTTTCCCTTTTAATTTGAGTTAATACTTCTTTAATTTCCATATGCCAGACTGGTGCTTCCAAAGGTTTCTAAAGTACATAGACAAACCATCTTAAACATATTATCTCATTTTCTTATCTATTAGGGCTATCCATACTTCTTTTTAATGCATTCGATAAGCTCTGTCTAATCTAGTGTGTTCATATGCTCATCTAAACATTCTTATTTTTCCAACCCCCATTTTTTGTTCATGTTTATAGTTAGTTCCCCAACACCATATCCATAAATCATTGGTGATCTCATGATTATTTTATAATTTTTTTTGTCAATTTTAATATTACTTTACAGTTACGAAGTATAGATGTTGAACTTCACTTTGTATACTAACATGCTTGAAGTTTATGTGTAAGATGCTTTAGGTTTACCAGTGAATTCAAAAACACACGGGTCACTAAAACAAAGATGTGAACATGTTTTCTTAGTTTATATCAGAAAATATAAAATTTCAGGATACAATTAGTTCCAAGCATACCAATATTCTTCAACGTATGCAGATGGAAGTTCTTCATCAGTTGCCGGTCTAACTTCTTTACAAGCCTGAAAAACTAGCGTATTCATCATAAGGAAGAGGGAGAACAAGTACTGAGATAGGTTTATAAAACAGTATAGTAAAAAACTAAGACAAGACTCTACTGAAAAAGATAATGAACTTCAACTAAATTTACTATGATTAAATTATTCTAGTATAAAATAAATTATCTCAAAGAATCATATAAATAAATAATAAACAACTTGGTGAACTAAAAAAATCATTATTGCTTTACATGTTAATTTTAGAAACATAAAATTTGACTCCAAGTGTATAAAGTCCAAAAGAAGATACCAAACTAAAGAGTTAATGCTAGAAAATACACAAAGCATAGTTTCCATGTGGCCAAACCAACAGTTGAATGCAGTATATGGAAAGAAACTGGAACTGGGAGTGTCATCCTTGCCAACATCGGCTGCTTCGCTCATGGCATTCTTTTCATTAAAGTCTTGAAGTTTCTAAGTGATTTTCGGAAAAGGAGAGATAAAATAAGATAAAACAAAATGGAGTTCGAATGACACTCACAAGTACCTCAAGCAACATGTACATAGATTCACATGCTTACACTATACATTAAGTGCAAGAAACATGAAAACAAGCAGGCACAGAGATCAAAAAATGCACCAAATGCTTTGAAAAATATATCGGAAAATACTTGCTTAACATGATCAACCACAGCTACTAGGGAAGTCCTGGGCTCCAGAAATTCATTTTCCCCAATCTCGTTAAATGATGTGATCAATACCTGCACACACCACCAACCAAAAGATTTGAACTTTCTCCACTTCCTACTTTCAATCAATTTATACCCTATTTACGATACGATTCCAAAACACAAGAATTATAAAGAATGTGCAACCATTATCAAAAAAGAATGTGCAACCATAATCAAAATTGAAGTACAAGAATTACATCACCGCTTCTACGAGGAAGCGGGAGACAAATCATGTGGGATTTATTGTATATCGGAAATCCCTCCGCAGCTGCTTCTCCGTACAAATCTTCATCGTTCAACACACCCCTAACATCTGCAGCCGGCCGACGCACCCAAAAAAAAATAAAAAATCAACGAAATGCCGAACCCAGAACTCAAATTAAATCAATAAAACACAAAATTGAGGAGAAATTGAAACCTTTGGCGACGTATTTGATCTCGCCAGTAGGTGAATTGATGAGGAACCATTTTGCCATTTCCAATTTTTCCTTGCGACTCAGCTCCTCTATGCCTTCTTCTTCCTCATCATATTATGACATTGTCGTTTGTGCAAGGAATTTGAGACGAGCGCTATTTATGCCCACACGCACCACACCAGCACTGTGTGTGTGTGGAGATCCCCCCAAATCTATTTATTTCTTCTCCTAGATACTATCAGAATCTTTTTCGAATGAAAATTCCTGGACTACCAGGGAAAAAGGGGAAGGTTGAGCTTTTTTCGTGTGCGGTGAGCTGTACTTAGACTCCCAGTGGGGCTGCCAGAGTTTTTTTTTTTTTTCCCCTAAACTTTGAAAAAAAAAAAAAATTTATCTTTGATTATTATTCTTAATCTTTCTTTTTCTTTTTTTTTTTATTTATTACAATTCTTAATCTTTTTAAAAAAACAGTTAGCCACATATTTCTATAGTTCTATTTCGTGTACGTGAAATCCATAGCCGAAATAGACATTTTGCCCCCTATATTATAATTCACTTACATTTTTGCCCTTGTGATATTAAAATACATATTTTGCCCCTTTTGATTATTAGTCAATGTGAGAAAATTATGAAAGGACAATTTTGTCCCAGTGCAATGTTAAAATGTACCTAATGTAAAGTTGTGAGTTTTTTTTTTTTTGTGTGTTTATCAAAAAAAATTATGGTTATTTTTGTCAAATACATACTTTTCTCACTTTGACTAGGGGACAAAGTGAAAATGACTTATAACATAAAGAGTTTAATGTAATTAAGGGCCTTGAACAAATAATCTCGGTTACTATAGACAATTGATCATTGAAACAATGATATTTTCATACGAAGATAAGTCAATAAGTTATAGTTATGGACATAATCAATTTTTCTTTACTTTATCGGTAGTCACTTGATAAGATGACACATCATTAATTACTATTCCAATTGAAATGCAACAAAAATAGGTGCCCTTTTCATGAATTTAACGTGCCAACTACATTAAACCTTAGAAGAACCCAATTCTAACCAAATAATCTTTGATGGATGATCATTTAGATTAGTTTGTTATTCAACCTATTATCTTTACCAACAAGATAAGTTTACTATTAATTAAATCACCTATACGAGGATGTCTCAAGTTATCCAAATGAATATAAACTATCTTGAATATACCCAAGACAATTCATTTAACATAAATTTATGAATGCCTTGATAAAACAATTACATATTACATTCGACAAATTTTTATTATTTTTTAACGATAAAATAAAAGGAAAAAACACTATAAAAAGATACTAAGGGCCTGTTCTTTACTGGGTTTGAGACCCGGTTCTGAATTTTTAGGTAGAGACCAAATAGGTTGAGACCCAGAACAAAGAAACGTCGTTTTCAGACCCGGGTTCAGAACACCAAAACCCACCACCACCACCCGGTCCGGTCCGCCCCGCCGCCGCCACCGCCGGCGGCCCAAAACCTAATTCCCCAAAATCAACTTCTTCTTCTTCATCTTCTTTTTTCTGTTACAATCAAATGGGGATTCATTTTTTCCCCCAATTTGGGATTTTAGGGTTTTAATTTAAAGGTTGTACTCACAATTGGGTTTGTGAGTAATTGTGGGGGAGGAAGAGGAAGAAGTGCCAAGAAGAAGAAGAGGAAGAAGAGGAGGAGGAAGAAGAGGAGGAGGAAGGTCCGGCGGCGCGAAGAACCCGAAGACCGCCGGCGGGAAGAAGAGGAAGAAGAAGAAGAAGAAGAAGAAGAGGAGGAGGAGGAAGGGAAGAAGACAGCACCGAACCAAGAAGAAGAAGAAGAAGAAGAAGAAGAAGAAGAAGAAGAGGAGGAGGAAGGGAAGAAGACAGCACCGAACCAAGAAGAAGAAGAAGAAGACAGCACCGAACCGGGTTTGAAGAAGAAGAAGAAGACAGCACCCAAGAAGAAGAAGAAGAAGACAGCACCGAAAGAAGAAGAAGAACTGCGTGGAATTCGTGGCGGCGGGAGGAGGAGTGCGGCGGCGGAAGTGGGAATTGGGTTTGTGAACTGGGTTTGATTTTTGGGTAAAGAACATGGGGTTGAGTTCGATTTTTGGGTTGAGACCCAAAAAAAGGCCAGAACCGGGTCTGAGAACATAGAGAAGAACAGGCGCTAAATGATAAATATTAATGTATGTGAGTTGTATAAATGGATCCCAATTATGTGACATTCAAAATACGATGCTCATAGGCATGTTACTTGTTGCAATGAGATTAATTCAATGGACACACCCATTAAAAATCATAGATATATTAATTTTATTTTTGTACTTTGAACAATGATTGTTCAAGTTTTTATTTTTTCATCATTGTAAAAGACTAAAAGTCATCATTTAATTTATTTAAAATCCAAATTACAATATATAAATGTATTTAATATATTTTTTAAAAGAAAATTGGAATAAAATAAAAATATATTTATAAATATTATACTAAAAATTTTGGTTGGCTTGCATGTCAAACAAGTCAGCCAAAAGTGTGATCTACGGACCCAAAGTGATTAAACTTGTCTATTTTCCATCCCTAATGCAAATAGAAAAAATAATTTAACAAATATTTAAAACTAAAAATTACATTAATTTTAAATAACAATTAAAAAAAAATTGGTTGATTTGCATCACAAACGAGTCAACCTACCGAATCAAATAAGTTATTACATGCTAACCCACAAAAGTGATGTAACACCCATTCACCACCTATAACACAAATAATCATAAGAACCAAGTAAGATTAATTTAACAAATATTCAAAAAATAATAATATTATAATTGTATTTTAGTCCATAATATTTTCTTATGTTATAGTTTAGTCCATGTTGATTAACAACATGAGGCGTCAACCGCTAATTAGTCTAATTTTACGTTAAAATTACAAAATTGCCAAAGTTTGAGTGATTGTAGAGTTGATTAACTAGTTTTTAAAAAGAAAAATGTTATACACGTAGAAAAAAATTTAATTTCAGGAAATTATATGGCATCTATATAACATTCCTTGAGAGAATTCTCCGAATATTTTTTTTATTGTGTATATAACCACTTTTTAGAAAATACGAATTACGCTTGTTACTTAGGCAAAAATTATGGACCAAATTTGCAAGTTTTTCAAATAAATTTTGTTCCTGAAGATTTTATAAATCAATCACTATCAATTGATATACTGATACTGATACTATTACAAACCAGTTATAACAATTATATTTATTATTCACTCCAATCTCATATAAATTAAGAGTCTCCCTTCGATTTGTTTACATTGCATACTTTGCTTCAAGAAGTTGCAGTTATATGAACTTAATTATTCTGTTTAATTGCTTGTGATTTTTTATATATAGTTTCATGGAGATTATTAGGTGTAACAAAACAACATTGTTACTGTCATGTAGTAATCTATTAACAAAAATTGGTTGATTTGCATCACAAACGAGAATGTGTATCCAATTTTAGGAATTGAAACAAGTAAAATTTCTTACTTTCGTTTTCCATCAGCCAAACACTATACATGTAAATCAAAACACAATATTTTTGTTATTGTCAAGAAAACGAAAAAAATATTTATTCTAAATAACTAGACTCATCTTTTTAAGGCAAGAATGTGCCTACACTCTGTGAGATTCTTTGCCTTGGATGGTTTGAAGAAAATATGGGAGTGGATGGTTTGAAGAAAATAGTAAGTAGCACTAAAAATGCCTTCAGCTTGCTAAAAGTTCAAGTTGACATGCTCACAAAAATGCCTAATGATAACGTTCGTCTTGCTCACTTGATACCCAAACCCAAGGGTTTGACCTTACCGAAACTAAGTATAACAAATTATTCAACCCTTAAAAAGTTCAAAGAAGAATGAAGAATTATTTTAAAATAATTAATTCTATCACAATTCTTGTAGGAGTAATTGAAAATAAGTACAATGCCTTACAATACATTTGTTTAATCAAAATTCATTATCATTTATTATGAAAATAACCTCCCATATGATAACAAAAATAGGTGAACAACAAAACATAAAAACACTAAAAATTGAAGGAAGCATTGCCCAAAGAAAGGGTAAATCGACCACGAAGCCAATGACATGAAGACCATATACAGGGAACAAAAGGCGAAATTATGTCAATCCTTGGGCAACTCTCTATACGAGAATAATTGTCAACACCTAATCACAGCGAAAACAAGCGTGAAGCAAGGGATTATGATCAAGAAATTAGCAGTTTAGAAACCTTTAAATGAGCTCGAGCTCAAGCCTAGGAAAAATTAGCCTAGCCAAGTCAAGCTCAAACACACAGAAGTTCAAGCTCGGTTCGACTCGATATCACCCTTACCTAAGACTTAAAATTAATATGATATATATATCAAAGACTAAATTTGATACTTCAATAATTAAACTCATAATCACAATACATCAGTAGCATTTCTTATTACTCTATAGAAATTAAAAAAAATTAAAAAATGAGAAATATTCTCTAACTTTAGGTTATGGTATGTGTTACTCTGTGTGTGCATGCTTCCTTGTTCTTTTGTATGAGTTATGCATTGACGTTTAAATGGGAAAAGGTTGAATAAAAGTTAGCTTTTGATACTATTTTGCTGGCATATCTTTGCAAGTAATGGCTAAATTCATAGAGAAACTTATTTCACTTCCATCAACACGACATTTTTCGTATGGTTTTATTTTTTGGTATCCTAGTATACAGAAGTGCAACATACCAGTATGTATGATGATTGTTGTACTCTTCATCATTTGATTTAACTAAAGCATATAAACGTACATAGTTTGTCAATTACTAAAACTATGGATACGATAAATAAGTATGTCACATATTTACAACTTTTCTAATATATGAAGGAAAAAAACACAAACATTTGGTGAATGAAGGCAAGCAAGTCTGTGTATCCACATCCAGTATTGATACAACATTCGCATAAGCTATAGCAATATATCTTCTAATACGAGGTGTGAACCTAACTTGAACTGTGGTCCCTAATACAAGAAGGGAAAACCAATTATATACGATTGTCATATGAGATATGTCTTTTTACCATTCACTTGAACCCCTCCATAGGAGAGGAAATAGAAAGAAGCATTAAATTAGCTATGATTCATTTATCTTGAAAACTCTCATGTACATGTGCCATTGTCAATATTATAATATCGTATATATCTCACCATCTCCATCATAAGAGCAAATAAAGTCTGTCATTGTTTGGATCGATGGAGAAGTTCAATGAATTCACACACCAAGAATGTCTAGTGAATAATCGAAGAGCATATACTCTCTGCAGTAGGCCATTGGAACGAAGACCGTCAAGAAAAGATATAACGCTTCATAAGCAAGTATGATAGTCATTGAAAAGATAATAATGGATTGCCAAAACATAAAGTTGTGGGATGGCACGAAGAAGGCAACAAAATTTACTATTCCAGAGTTACTGGATTAGCGCTATTGCATTTTTTATTCCTTTGGGGTTGTGGGAGGGTTCAATCTCTATCATAACAAAGTTAAATGTCGTTACTTGTCATAAGAACTTGCATGAATACAAATGGCTCTTGAAACATGGACCCTAAATATATATATATATATATATATATATAAATACAATTCCAATCAAAGTATATTAATTCCACGAAGGATTGAACTTTAATTAATTGCACAAAAAAAATCATTCATATGCACATAAGGTGGACGAAATACAAATACAATAAAAACAAAGAACATTAACAAACGAAAACAACCCTGATCTCAAAATTTTAGTATTAATCGGTGCCAATAATATCCGCTAAATTCCTAAACAAACTAAAGAAAATCAAATTGCTAACATCCATACCACCGCCACGCCGCCACCGTGATTAGCATCATGAGATGCGGATGAAGAAGGCCCAGGCTCTGTTGGGTTTACTTTTCTTTTTTTTTAAGGAAAAATCATACTTTTTTACTAAAAAAAAAAATTGATATCTGAATACCTTCAATTTTCTTTAAAATTCAATTTAAAATTTCATCTAAAACTCTACTCACATTACTTTGAAAAACAATCAAATAATTACACTTTTATTCTCTTTCTTACACAATTTCCTAAAAAAAAAAAATTTCCTCCAAAAAAATTTTCTTCCCAAAAAATAAAAATTCCCTTTTTGAGATACAATCCAAACATATCCTCAAAATCAACCTGTGAAAAATCTTAATCAATCATCATCCCTAACCAAAAATTTAAGAAGAATTACTGCGATTGCTGTTTCTTTACTCAATCGTGAATGATAAAGAGAAAATGAAAAAATATACTCCATTTGTTCTATTAGAAAAGTCCACTTTGTAATACAGTTTATAGTAATACAAAGTGGACTCTTCTAACGAAACGGAGGAAGTATACAACTACCGGTTGATTGAAGTTTGGATGATGGAGCACGAGTTCTACCGTACGGCCACTGCTATCTATTCCGAATTTGAAATTCGTCGATGGCGGTGCGGCGGCAAGGTAAGGGGTTGAGATGATGAAATCCCAATTAGCAACCTAAGAGGGGGAGGGGGTGAATTAGGTTTTTGACCATTTAAAAAAAATTTCTACAAAGAAGAGCAGCTTTGAAAAACCTTTTTCAAAGACAAGTGTAAAATTTTTTTACCAAGTAAAGTGTGTGATTAGTGATTTTTGCAAAATGTGAAACCAAATAAACAATCAAAGCAAGAACACACCAAATTATAGTGGTTTGGATTCCCCTTGAATCCTAGTCCACTTTCCAAGTTTCTACAACTTGGTTTCTACTCACTAGGAAACACTTAAAGGAGTGTTTCAATCCCTTACAATTGCTTAAGATTAATCTCTTAATCTCAAGACATTCCAATTGCCTAATACTAACTCTAGACTAGAACTTTTGCTCAATCAAACTCTTGATCAAGACTTTTCTCCCTTTTGCCTAATTTAGCTCTAAACTAAGACTTTTGCTCAATCAACCTCTTGATCAAGACTTTTATAAATGCCTAACTTAACTCTAAGCTAGGACCTCTACCCTTTGCCTAATCCAAACTCTTGGATAGGACTTTAACCCAATTGCCTAACTTAGCTCAAGTTAGGACTTGTACATTTGCCCAACTGAACCTCTTGAGTTAGGTCTCTCATTCTCTTCCTGCTCCCCCTTTCTTCTTGCCTAACTCTTTACTCAAGAGTTGGACTTATCCTAAATACAAATTGCCTACACTCAAACTCTTGAGTTAGATCTTTTCTAAATGTGTTTGCAAGGATAAAATCTCCACAATGGAGTTTACAATGACATATAAATGAATGAAATGGAGCTTGGGAGATGATTGGTTTTCAATTCTGAGCTTGGGGGTATTTATAGGAGTGAAGAAATCATTTACAACGGGAATATTTTGCTTCCCGACAGGAGGTTCGAGGTCGACGTTTGATGTCGAAGGTCGGGTTAGAAGCTTTACTCCAGTAGCCTCAAATGCTATCGAGAGGGTGTCGAAACACAGTTCTGGGCACAAGGTTCGAAGTCGGGTTCGACGTTGAAGCCGGGTTAGAAGCTTTCTGGGCATTCTTGTTTTGCTTGCCGTTTTTTCGTTATAGCTCCGTTTTCTTTGCCCTTTTTTGCGTTGTTCTTCTTGTGATCTCTTCTTTATTTTTCTTGGACTTTGGTTTCAAGTTCTCATGTGAGTTGGTGTGCGACTTGGACATCTTCTCGGATGCTTTGACTCACATTTTGACATTTTCAAAATGTTCCAACGGCTAGTAGCTTTCCTTAGCTTCGATGTCGATAACCTGTCGAGGTCGACTTTGTTTGTTCAATTAATTTCAACCCGAGAGCTTGAATGCTGTCGAGTGCCTGTTGACGTTTGAGTTCGGAACTTTCTGGGCAGCCTTCGACTTAGAAAGGCTGTCGAGACTGGCTTTGAACTTTGCTTTGCTGCACTTTTTCTACATCTTTTCTATAAATAACTTCAAGGGAAAAGCATTAAACAAAATCATATATCTATTAACTTATCATCAAAACTAAGATTGAGACCATAAAGTAAGAAGCATACAAGCTTCATGCAATCAAAGAGCAAGTTAAGCTATGAAAATGAAATGAGTTCATTCTTACTAAAGAATGACCCTTCTTAAACACATGAGTTTTGAAGATTTGTGAAATATGGCATAAACTCATGTTGAGAACAAGTTGAAAGTATGCAAGCAACATCACATGACCCTAATGATAAATGTATGCATCTAACACACAAAGGATGCATCATGTCAAAATCAACTCCTTGGCCAAACTTGCAAAATTTTTAACTTTTCATGAAATTTGCTTTTCTTAAGTTTAAAAACTTCATTTCTTCATGCAAGCAAATTCAGTTAGGCATATAAAGCATTTCAAGAATTCAAAATTTCACTTTTTATGCATATTCTTAAAAGTCAACTAAAAGTCAAGATTTTTCAAACCAATGCCTATTTTCTTAAAACTTGTCAATTTTATCATGTAAATCACAACTAAGCACATGAGCAAGTTTTAATCAACATATGCAACATATAAAAAGAATGAAACATTTCAAATCATGCATATGTGCAAAGTAAACCTATCGGTCAACCATTTTCAAGCTTAAGCAAGTTAAGCTATGAATTTTAAAAGTTGCAAATTTCAAGTTTCTATTAAGCATTTGATCATCCAAGCAACTCCAAATTCCCAAGTAGTTTATGCGGAAAGATTTAGACCATTCAAAATATGCATATTCTCAAAATCAACTACTTGGTCAAGCTTATTCAATTTTAAGCATACAAAGCATACATTCTTTGAAGTTTGCCATTTTTTAGCTTTTAGCCTCAATTTTCTCATGCAAGCAACTTCAAATTATCATTTAATCCATGCTTAAAATATCAAATAAACTACAGCATATGTAAATCAAAAGTCAACCACTTGGTCAACCATTTCAAGTAATGCAAACATGCTTAGTTCTTGCTATCTTCAAATAAATTTTTTAAACTCTTTTAACATGCAAGAATTTCAAGATATCAAAAGTGAAATAGATCCTAATGCATCATTTTAACTCTAAAATATGGCATTCTAGGATTATATGACTCAAAGACTCATTAATCAGAGGCAAATTTCAAAATTTCTCTATTTTGCCTAACGTATGAGTCTTTTATCATCAAACTTGGTCTTAGCACATTTGAGTACATTAGACCAATTTTCATCTTCTAAGCATGTAAAAATCTAAAATTCAACCTAAAGTCAAACTTCTAGCTATTTTCCATTAAAGCTCACAAAGTCCTAAAGACTTTCATCAAAACATGCTTTCAATCAAAATGATCCATGGATATGAAGTTAACATACAAGTCAACTTTCACATTTAAGCACAATATGCATATACAAATCAAACTATGCATTCTATATAGCATATCCATCATTTTGAATTCACTTTATACATGTTCATCATTTTTAACTCAATTTGTATATAATCATCAAAATAATTTTAAATCACTTAAAAGTGAGTTAAGAGATGATATATGTTAACTCAAATGAGCATTTATGGGCTCATTACCATTCTTGAAGCTATTTTTGCAATTTTTGCATTTTTCACCATTTGGCTCCAATTAACCATCCTTGCTACTTTCAAGTATCTCCTCATTGAGATTTAGTACATAAAGTAGCATCAAGGACCTGCAAGGAAATGAAGCACAAGATTTTGGTACCCAACACTTATTGGGTCCTAGGAGGTTAGCTTGTTCCTTTACTTTCCATACTTTTCTCCCCTTTTTCACATTTTTCTTGTTAAAGCATTTGGAAGAAGTGTGACCATGTCTACTACAATAATGACATTTAATAGATGCATTCAAGGAGTGATGTGAACTAGCATGCCTCCTATATGAATATGGCATTTTATCATATTTAAAGGTCTTTATGCTTTTTCAATGGCATATGCAAATGTGTTTCCCCATTTGTAGATGCATAGATATGATTCATTTTAGTACATGGCATATAAAATGGCCTAACATCATTTTCCAAGTAATTATGCACGTTTGATCTTTTAGGTGCATGCATATGAGTATTATTCTCATTTAAAGCATATAAATTCCTTTTAGGGACATGTGAAGCTACACAACAACGATTATGCCTAGTTTGAACAATTTTCTTTTTAGGCACATAAAATAAGTCATCAAATGGATTCATATGAGAGGTTCCAAAAGCAAAATTAGAGGAACTTTCTTTCTTTTCTACATTTGTCTTTTGGTACTTCCATGCATGATTCACAACTTTCTTTTTAGCTTCTAAAGGAGGATAGACTAATTTAGTACTGTTTTTAGAAGCATTAACAAAAGTAGAGGTGTATGCTTGTGCACATGTTCTATCATAGCTTAATCCACATTTGTCACTAACTACTTTTGTTTTCCCAATAATTTCTCTAGGTTATCTCTTCCTGAGTCAATTTCTCTAAGCTAGAATTAAGGTCTTCAACCTTTTTCTTCAATTCAATATACTCAATTTCCAGCTTTTCATGAGACTTCACTTTTTCATGCAATTCTGCATTTTCATCTAATGCACGCTCATAATTCAATTTCAAGTCAATATACTTTGCATCTTCATTCTCTATCAAAGTACTCATTTCATCTACTCTATTTTTCAATTCATCATTTTCACTCTTCAAAGTAGAATTTTCTATTTTTAAAGATGCAACATGAATATCTAAAGAATTAGTTTTCTTTTTAAGCACAACATTTCTTTTCATGGCATCTATACACTTATCAAGCATTTCAGTGATATATTCATACATATCAAAAGCATCATCATTATCACTATCATGCATACTATCACATAAAGAAGATTTGGAAGATTTGGTTACCTCTTGTAGATCACTTCCAACTGGCCATCTTCTTGTGATTTCCTTCTCTTCCCCACATGAGGAATCACTCCAAGTCCTTGCAAGCTTGGTCACCTTTTTGGTGGCTTTCTTACCTTTATCCATTTTGTGCAAAATATGAAAAATACAGCACAAATACTCAAGTAGGCAAGTAAAACTCTAAAAATAAAAAATGTTGCAAAAATGATCTTTAACTCAAGGTGGTTAAACCAATAAATTTGAGGACTAGCTCTGATACCAATTGAAATCCCAATTAGCAACCTAAGAGGGGGAGGGGGTGAATTAGGTTCTTGACCCTTTAAAAATTTCTTCTACAAAGAAGAGCAACTTTGAAAAACCTTTTTCAAAGACAAGTGTGAAAACAATTTTACCAAGTGAGGTATGTGATTAGTGATTTGCAAAATGTGAAAGCAAATAAACAATCAAAGCAAGAACACACCAAATGATAGTGGTTCGGATTCCCCTTGAATCCTAGTCCACTTTCCAAGTTTCTACAACTTGGGTTCTACTCACTAGGAAACACTTAAAGGAGTGTTTCAATCCCTTACAATTGCTTAAGATTAATCTCTTAATCTCAAGACTTTCCAATTGCCTAATACTAAATCTAGACTAGGACATTTGCTCAATCAAACTCTTGATCAAGACTTTTCTCCCTTTTTCCTAATTTAGTTCTAAACTAGGACTTTTGGTCAATCAACCTCTTGATCAAGACTTTTATAAATGCCTAACTTAACTCTAAGCTAGGACCTCTACCCTTTGCCTAATCCAAATTCTTGGATAGGAATTTAACCTAATTGCCTAACTTAGCTCAAGTTAGGACTTGTACATTTGCCCAACTGAACCTCTTGAGTTAGGTATCTCATTCTCTTCTTGCTCCCTCATTCTTCTTGCCTAACTCTTTACTCAAGAGTTGGACTTATTCTAAATACAAATTGCCTACACTCAAACTCTTGAGTTAGGTCTTTTCTAAATGTGTTTACAAGGATAAAATCTCCACAATGGAGTTTACAATGACAAATAACAAATGGGCACAAATGCCTCTTTCCAATCCTACCTTGACAAGCTAATTTGACATATAAATGAATGAAATGGAGCTTGATAATGTTTCTAAAGTGTAGGAGATGTTGGGAGATGATTGGTTTTCAATTCTGAGCTTGGGGGTATTTATAGGAGTGAAGAAATCATTTCAAACGGTCATATAACGACTATATTTTGCTTCCCGACAAGAGGTTCGAGGTCAAGGTTCGACGTCGAAGGTCAGGTTAGAAGCTTTACTCCAATAGCCTTAAATGCTATTGAGAGGGTGTCGAAACGCGGTTCTGGGAGCAAGGTTTGAAGTCGGGTTCGACGTCGAACCGGGTTAGAAGCTTTCTGGGCATTCTTATTTTGTTTGTCGTTTCTTCGTTATAGCTTCGTTTTCTTTGCCCTTTTTTGCGTTGTTCTTCTTGTGATCTTTTCTTTATTTTTCTTGGACTTTGGCTTCAAGTTCTCATGTGAGTTGGTGTGCGACTTTGACATCTTCTCGGCGCTTTGACTCATATTTTGACATTTTCAAAATGTTCCAACGGCTAGTAGCTTTCCTTAGCTTCGATGTCGATACCCTATCGAGGTCGACTTCTTTTCTTCAATTAATTTTAACCCAAGAGCTTGAATACTGTCGAGTGCTTGTCGACGTTCGAGTTCAAAACTTTATGGGCAGCCTTCGACTTCGAAAGGCTATCGAGACTCGACTTCGAGACTGGCTTTGAACTTTGCTTTGCTGCACTTTTTCTATATCTTTTCTATAAATAACTTCAAGGGCAAAGCATTAAACAAAATCATATATATTTTTAACTTATCATCAAAACTAAGATTGAGACCATAAAGCTAACAGATGAGTTTCGGGAAGCTTCGTAGTATTTTACGAAGTCGATGCCCACTCGATTTCGTGTGTGTAAACCGTCTAACGTCAAGCTGGTAGCCAATTGCACTATGGAAATATCGAAAGAAAGTATCTTTCTTTGTTGTAATTGTGGAGGGAAAAACTCCTGTGTCAGCAGAGCACATTTGAAATTTGGAGGGAGCTAGTTGGGAGATCAAATTCAAAAACTAATTTTATTGGTTCGGTGTTTTTTCAAAAAAAAAAAAAAAGAAAAACAATCAAAGTAAGCCACGAAAAAGGAAAAAAATAAAAAAGAAAAACAAAATTGATACTCGTTAGCACAGTTATACTCTTGAAAAGCATCACTTTAAATGAAAAATAAAAATAACCTGAAAGCAAAACTGGTATTGTTCACGAGTAGCGTGCTACTATTGAACGAGTATCATGCTACTCTTTTTATTTTTTATTTTAGAAGACACACACACAGAGCTTAAGCTAATATAATACTTGGGTAGACACCTACTGAATCACTGAAGGACAACCCTAAATCCGATTGAAATCAACCACAAAGAGGAGAGGCTAAATGCCATAGAATACACAACATATAGAGGCTTACCTACACACACCAAAAGTCGGCCAAAACTTTTGATGGCATAGGCCAAGCTTATACGCTGGGTACCCTTTTTTTCATACCTCTTTAGTATCATCCTATAGTATCAATAACATATTTTTTTACATGAATATTCACTTTTGGGGCATAAAATTACCAAAACAAGCAAAAAAAAAAAAAAAAAAAAATTCCTAAACTACAGAAAACGAAGACGGCACATTTGTTTTCAGATGGAAACGAAATTGACGTCTTCGTTTTTGGGAAAGGAAAAAATTAAAAGAAAAAAATTTTTTTTTCTGGGGAAAACGAATTTGGTGGATTCGTTTTCCCCTAGAAATGAATCCACCAAATTCGTTTCTTGTTTTATGTTGGGTTTTTAAAAAATTAAGATTTTGGGAAAACGAATTTGGTGGATTCGTTTTTAGGGGAAAACGAAACCACCAAATTCGTATCTACTTTTATGAATTTATTTTTAAAAAATTACAATTCCGAGAAAACGAATTTAGGGAATTCGTTGTTTACTTAAGGGAAAAAAACACGAAGAAAAATTCGGCGAAGCAGTCGACTAATAACTAAAAAATGAAAAGGAGGCATATTAACAAAATAAGAGCATCTGTGGAACGGAACAGCACCACCGAGTGTCCAAAGCCGCGGCAATGCCTGGACGGCCCGCAATGCGAAGAAGTGATTAAATTAAACAAGGTTATTTACACATAAGTTGCAGCTCCCTAGGTGGCCGCGGCAATATACATGGAAAAAAAACCAAATCAGTGAAATAAAACCATTTTGAGGAAAATATTTTTTATAAAACAACGAAATTAGGGAATTCATTTTATTATTAAGGTTATTTTGTAGAAATAGAAAAATAATTTTAGTAGAAAACGAATTCAATGAAATAAGTTTATTTTTAAAATAAGTAATATAGTTTTAGTTAAATAATACAAAGCGAGAAAACGAATTCATTGTATAATAGTGTTTTTAAAATAAGTAATATGATTTTAGCTAAATAAAAGAAGATGAAAAAGTTAAGCATGTAATAAGTAAAATTGAATTCAAAATTTCAAACGTTATAGAAGATGAATTCATTTCGTAGAAGTGTTTTGGAGAAAACGAATTTAGTGAATTCGATTGTAGTAGAAAACGAATTCACCGAATTCGTTTTCTCTGAAAAACGAATTCAGTGAATTCATTTCCTACTGAAAACGAATTCGGTGAATTCTTTTTCTCTGAAAAATGAATTCCTGAAAACGCTGAATTCGTTTTCATTATAATTCAAATTCGTTTGCCAAAAAACATTTTTGCCCATAGAAAACGAATTAAAGGAAATAAAATTAGTTCTAAAATAAGTACTGTAGGGTTTAGTTAAATAAAGTAAATGAGAAAACGGATTCGTGAAATTCGGCAACTAAATAAGGGTGTATTTTAGAGTAAGTAAAATAATGGTAGGTTAAACAAAATAAACATAATGCACTGTATTCGTTATCTAACTGTAAACTAAGTCATTATTCATTTTCTTAATAAGTAAAACGAATTATGTAATAATTATCATAAGAACTGAAAGGATACTTCCAACACTTTCTTTGTTATGAAGCATTTATAATGTCAACGAATCATAAGTAATTTGTTTTGTCCTGAAACCGACATTGCTGATTTCGTTGTCGAAATAGAAATATTTTTATAGCAATTTAAGCAATACTTAAATAGTAGTTTGTATATGAACTAGTTGCACGATGACGTAAGGTACGTCATTTAGGAAATACCTAAAATCGCCGTAGAAAAGATTGTATAAATTCATTTATCTTTGAAAATTTGTCACGGCGCATTTATGTGGTCCACTAGAACCAAAACAAAAAAAGTCGTTTACTCGTTTAGAGCAATTACATTATACATATACTGATGTTTATTTTTTGTATAGGTTTTAGTTTAAATTAGCATGCATATGGAATACAGCTAAGTTATCGATAATTTACACATTTTAATAGAATTACGTAATGTAAAGGAATGACATAAAACACGCACTTATGTGTTAATAATAAGATTACGTGCGTAAATGTAGGAATTTTACTCTTAGCAATGAAATTAAACCATGTAAGGTTTTGATTATTCTAAAATACAGAAGGAAAAAGGAAATCATAGAAGTTCCATACGTGGTGAGGCATCACAATTTCAACATGCTTGGCAATACATCAGAGCCGATAATGATGGTTGCCTCAAGTTGCAACGGCAAGGGTGGAATTTTCTTTCCAAAAAACAAAATTTCAGAACAACTTTGACAGAGTTCCCCCTATACATGTACCAAACTCCCTGTGAGCAATTGAACATAAACCACAATTGTACCAAATCTACGACATCCATCTCATTCAGTAGTAGGTAGATGACAAATTCTATATGTTAACACAAACAAACATGTTTTGAATATACAATAGCTAACTACTAAACATCAAAAGAGGGCAATAAAATCTTCACTATGTTCCACACGGTGGAGGACGCGTATTCCTACGCGGTCTATGCGTGAGATGCTGCACACGTGGAGGTTGAGCATGCCTATCTGTAGTGGGCTAGCTACGCATGGAAAGGTGCCGCGCTTCTTCCCTAAACTCATTTGGGGGCTTACGTAGCTTATGAAAATTTTCCTGTGGCACACACAGAGGCCGGCTAGAAGTGCTATTTCTAGCGAAAGCCTCAAAAGTATTGCTGTCAGGCGTTCTATGTTCATGCTGCGAAGTTTGATGATATGACCAAATAGGGGTGTCATGTAGAAAATTATTTAGTTGATTTAATGATAAAATAAATATACATATATATAGTTTATACTCTATTAAATCACTTTCCTTATTATTGAACTTATGTATTATTGCATGATTGTGATTTATTACTAGAAACTTAGTCAATTAGGTTAATTATTCTACCTAATTGTATGTATTTCAACTCTTCATATTCTTTACTTGGTTTGAATAGTATGTTAAATTAGCTTCGGTTAATTTATAGAGATTGTCAATCTCAAGGTAAGAATTAAGAGGTATACGAGCTACAGCCACTTAATTAGACTTTCCTTGACAACTCTTTGCATAGTGTACTTTGGTCCACATCAATTGGAATAGAGCCTTGGCTGATTTAAAGGTGCTTTTTTGTGATTTTTTTGAATTCTTGTGATTAGACAAGAAAGCATGTTAAAGGTGCTTTCTTGTCCGTTTCCTTGATTTTTTTGAATTCTTGTGATTTGAATGCTCTTACTTGGGGGAAATTTTTTTTTTCTTCAAGCTTGATGAATTCTATTTATTTTGAACTATTTTTAAAATTAAAAATCAAAATTTTTTTTCCTGAAAAATCGAACTAAAATTTTCAAAATACTTAAAATCGCAAATTAGGGTTTAATTATGCTTTTGTTGCACTTTTAGGGTTTCGTTTGACACTTCTTTTTCTGCTGAATTTGCGACTTCGCTGGGCTGTTTTGCGACTTCGCTGGGCTGTTTTGCGAAATTAGTTCTGGTCACCCCCTTGTTGCGACTTGTTATTTTTGGTGAGTTTTACAGCAGAAGTTAAGAAGCTCACCTTATTTGCAATTTGCGATTTTTATGCACTTGTTCTGGACACTTTTCTTGGGATTCTTGAGAATTATATTAGATTCTTGAATTGTGTCCTTGTGCTAGTTAATTGTTTTCCCTGGGAATAAGTTAGGAAGTCAAAGTTTGAATTTTTCTAGCCCTGGGGTTTACTTCTTGAAATCGCATATTGGGTGTTAGGGGGTGATAAATTTTGCAAGTTTTGGGATTTTGCATATCTAGGGATTGGTTAATTAGTTCGGATTGATTTCTTGATTACCTATTGGGAAGGCGATCACATCTTGGGATATTACTTTCCTAATTTGCTTCAACCCTATTGATTGTTCTTGTTTCCATTCAATTATTGAATTGCCCTGCTTTCAACTGCTAGTTGTTATATTTTCAAGCTGACTAAACATTTACTATTTCTTGGATTTTTTCATCGTACACATCTCAATTAGTTCTGAAATTTGAGGGCGTCACCCCGAAATTTTATTTGAGTGTACTTCTTATCTGAACTATACTACAAACATCATTTGTGAAAAAAAATTTCAACATCAAAATAGAACCAAGTATTTATTTTTTGAAAATTTTGCTTTTTCCTATAAGTATCGTGCTTGTCATAATTACTCCTTGCTTTAATACATTTGTTCAATATATCCGTGATCTTATATACGATATCTTTAGGTATAAAGTTCTTTAGAGGTAAAAGGCTTGAAGGAACATCATATAAGGGCAGCCAACTCTAGAGTGATACACATGTTTGTGTGTAGCTTTATAGGTGGGATACACTTGGGGGACAAGGGAGTAAGGTTACTCTACTTACTTTTACTTGTTCTTAGTAGACAAATTTTTGGTTACTTAAGTAGTCACTATAGGACAACTGGACTTTGAGCAAATTGACCCCTTAAGGGAGATTTTGCGCCATGGTTGACGGTGCTTTCTATTGTGACCTACTAGGGTTCCGTTTAACAAGACCCCTTCAACGGCGTTATAAGGCTACAACATTGTGCAAATTGACCATATAGGGAGATTTGGTGCCGTTGTTTTTTCTTCTTACTTGGCCTCGGAAATTCAAATGGAGAAGTTCTTAGAAATCCATGAGATTCCTGCTCAAATAAAGGAAGTCATGCCCATCCACACCACAATGCATGGTCCTTTTACCATCCCGGTTCCAAAGAAAGTTCTTTGCTTATTTAGGGAACGTGAATGGAGGTTTGATATGCGTGTGAAATATACTCATATACTTTATACAACTTTCTGAAAATTTGGATACAGATTTTCAACTCACTAATCTGTTGGCCGGGATACCTCCAAGCAATACTGTTATGTTTGTTTTGTAGGGATTCCACAATTTTTGATTGGTGCTTCAAAGACGCATCCAATGTTGATTGTAGTTCCACTATATAGTCATGGGACTTTGTGCGCCTGAGAATCGAGGTAAATCTCAGTGTAAGCTATCTTTTAGCACATGCTTCAAAGAGGTATGCCTTTACTTTTACATTGATTCTCCTTCTATTGGTTATCATAATGATAAAGATTTTGCAACATATTGACTATTGTGAATCTTACACATGTGCATAGCGTTATGAGATACATCTTTTGGTTTAAGACTGATGATTTTGTAGTTCTACTATTTCCTAAGATTTCTTTCTCAAAAATTGTCTCTGTAATCATTAATTGGTATTCACATCAGTTATACATGTAATTTCTACTGCTTGCAATATTTATGCAATTGTGAAAGTGATATATCCCAAGTGCAAAATTCTTTTGAGCTACGTGTTGAGTATGTAGATATGTTGTACTAACTACATCTGCATGTGGCTAAAATTTGAGATTTATTGTTTGATATGTAATCATTCTTGAGGAGTATGGAAAAGTTCATGAAGTTTTAGATGCTTTCCAATAGTTCTTGCAAGCGTTTAAAAGGTTCTTGAGAAATTCTTGAAGAATTAAGGGTGATTATCGTTTGTTCTTGAAATCATTTCAAAGAGAACAGAGGAGATGAGATCTCCCAACATCAACATTCAAAGTGGTTGTGCGAAAAAAGGACATAGCCTACAAGCTTCATTTGCAGGGTATGTATGATCTACGTCTTGTGTTAATATTACTGACTTGTTTCTATTTTTTTTTTACAACACATTGGATTCGAGGACTAATTCTTTACAACTAGGAGGGAGTGATGGGGACATCAAAGACTAAAATAACACAAGTTACGAGTTAGCATCCACAAAGCAAACCTGAAGGCAAAGCACTAGAGAATAAAGCCAAGAAGTGCTAACACTAACATGTCACATGGTGTGCTAAAATAAATCGTGCTATAATTAGTTGGTATATATATATATATATATAATATGTTTACTTTAATATATAGGTAAGGATCCCTAAGAATATTAGCTGCATAGGGTACAATAGTTATTGATTGGGGAAATTATGTTCAAACTTGGGGTTGAATTGATTTTCACATAGGGTGGAATGCCAAAACTAATTGCAATAAAATTATATTTCTATCCCAAATGTTTTCCAACTCATATCAACTTCAGAAGATCCTAAGTCCATGGAGTACAATAATTGTTGGTTGGGGTACATTATGTTCGAACTTGGGGTTCAATTGCTTTGCATATAGAGTACAATGGCAAAACTAATTACAATAAAATTATTTTTCGATCCTAAATATTTTTCAACTCATATCAACTCTGGAAGATCCTGACTATTAGGTGCATGGGGTACAATAGTTGTTGGTTGGTGTACATTATGTTCAAACTTGAGGTTCAATTGCTTTTCATATATGGTACAATGACAAAACTAATTAAGTAAAATTATTTTTCCATCCCAAATATTTTCTAACTCATATTAACTCTAAAAAATCCTAAATTAACTCCTGTTATACTAGGTTGTATAAAAAAAATTTTAATCTTACTTACCTTCAGCTCTAAAATTTTCAAAAACTTAGGCAGATGCTAAATTAAACCGTGATTTATTTGAATGTAAAAAAAAATCCGGAGGTGCTAAGTTAATAAACTCATTTACACTAATAAACCCTTGATTGTAAATAATATACATTTTCCTCTCTAATGAGTTTGGACTGGCTACAATGATTTTGATTTATAACACATCATATTGAAAAATTGGGTACAATGATTTTTTACATGGTTTATATTGAACGAATTCCTAATAAATAAATTATATTCTTGTCCTAGATTTTTACTCGACACTTATAAGTATCGAGGGATGCTAAATTCAGCCATGTTTCCAATTGTTCAGTAGTAAATAGTATACATAAATTTTATTTACTAGCTACATCTTTCTAAGAATATCGGGTGGTGTACAATGGTTTTGACTTTGTGCATATTCTATTCAAAATTGGAATACATTTTCTTTTTTATATGGGGTACAGTGTCCAAAATACTTTTTTTTGGGTTAATTACGCATAACCTTCCTGTGGTTTGAGAAACTTTCAGATGACCCCCCTATGGTTTAGAAAGCTACAAATAACCTCCCTGTGATTTCAAAAGTATACCAAAAACCCCCTTGTGTTTTAAAAACTACAAAAAACCCCTTTGTCATTTTTAAAATGTTACATGAAACCCCCTTGTAGTTTCTAAAATTTTAAAGAACAAGCATCAAAAAATATTTAGAAATATATATATTTTTTGGAGAACAGCCGATTAAGTGGCAGGAGGACATAGTGACCCTTTATTAAAAATTAAAATACAGAGTACAAAGAAATGAGGGGGACATAATATCCTTATCTCTTTAATCGAAAGCTAAAGCAAAGACAAAAATTACTATACTCTGACCATCCTAAGGTTTGGAACTAGACAACTATCCAGTGAGACTAGTTCTCTGATCCATCAAGGGAGATGAAGCGTCCCCACCGTAAAGGATTCCTGTTTGGTGCTTGCTGTCGAGCCAGACCATCTACAACCGTGTTCCTCCCCGATACACATGGCCTATGCATAACTGATTCTCCTTGAGCTGCTAGATCTTCCTCATGGCCATGAGTAAGGACCAAGGAACCTTAAAGATTCTTCTCACTATTTGCACAAGCACCAGTGAGTCTGATTCCACCTCCACTCTGAGAAATCCCAAGCGAGCACATTCCTTCAAGCCAACCAATAGAGCTTGAGCTTCCGCCTCAAAATTAGTCCGATAGCCTAGGTATATCTACCCCGCTGAAGCCACCGTTCCATACCAATCCCTGATCACAAATCCAGCCCCCAGATAACCCGAGTTTCCCAAAGTAGACCCATCCACGTTTAATTTCCAAGCCCCCTGTGGAGGCAACCATGAAATGGCCCTTGCTTGGAATTGGCGAGGCTCCAGAAGAGAAGGGACCAAGCTGGCCGTGACCTAGAGAGCATCAGCCCGATCGCCCTCCATTGGGCCAGTTATAAAGGCCAATTCCAGCATCCCACTGACCTGCTTGCAGATCCCCCTCGGCGTTGCCACTACCTCGTCATACAACTAACAGTTTCGAGCCTTCCAAACTACCCACACCAAACATACTAGAAGCAGATGAACCAGCTCCTGATGCACCCTGGATGGTGACCTGAGCTTCCAGCACCAAGCTAACCTTTTTCAAAGTTGGGGCATCAAAGGGACGTGTAAGAGTTGGGAGAATTCCCCCCACACCTGATCTACCATAGGGAAATCCATAAACAGATGTTGCAATGTCTCCTCATGTTGACAGAAAGATCATTTCGAAGCAAGATGAAAACCAAGCCCTGATAAAACATCATCCAAAGGGAGCAGACAGTTTAGCAGTCTCTAAACAAAAATTGACACCTTCGGGAGGACTCTAGAGCCCCAGATTAAGTAGTACGAAAACAGCTTGTTCCTACAAGGTTGTAGCAGCTCATAGGCAGTCCGTACAGAGAACTCTCCCCAGGGGAAGACTAGCATATCAAGCTATTCGGCTCATCTGATAAAACAATCTCCTTCTCCAAAAGTGACCCCTCGTTAGGGGGAAGGCCTTATGGATAGTGCTTTAATAAAACATAGGATCAAGGGCAAAATCCCTGACACTCGTATCCAAAAGAAGGAGGTGTTCTCCCTTCCATAAGTCTGCCAGGATCTAAGTTCCCAGCCAATTCACCTGCCAGAAACTAGATTACCCTCTACCAACCAAGACTTGAGAGCTCTCAGTAGCTAAGTCCTAAATAGAAGCAATTCATTTCAAGTATCAGAATCACAAAAGTAGCGAGGTAAGGACCACATAAAAGTCGCCCATAGGGTACCCCCTATCTGCAGCTTCCACCACAACTTGCAGGAGAAGCTGTCAATAACTGCCCCCATCTGTCTTATCTCCAAACCATTCTTATCTGCTGGGAAAGCCAAATTCTTCCAAGAACGCCATCTCTTGTTAGGACCAAATTCAAAGGTTCTAGGAAAATGCTGAAAAAAGCTTTTCTAGTTGATCTAGAGTACCCTTCGTAGGCCTCAGTACCACCCAGATATAGAGGGGCATTAAAGCCAGGACATGCTTTATTAATACCAACCGACCTGCTTGAGACAACCACCTATTACTCCAAGATCCTAATCTCATTGAAAAAGAACCTTTTTCCTCCTCTATACGAAAACTAGATATCCCAGAGGGAAAACAATAGAGAACCCAGCCTCATCCCTGTATGCAACCTAACCCGAGCCAGCACAGATGTCCCAAGATAAAATGACCTTTTACCTCTGTTAATTTTCTTCCCACTAGCATTCTCATAAGCCTTCAGGAAGAGCATGAAGCATCTCAAATTTTGGACATTCGCCGGCAGAAAAATAACTGTTTCATCAGCGTAACGGAGGTGTAAAAGAGGCATCGCCCCCTGGGCACTCCGTAATGCACGAATAAGCTCGGGATCGACTCATTAAAAGCTCAGTTCGAGATCGTTTATTTATTAATAAACAAACGTAACAGCTCGATAAGAAAAAACAATTTTTACAAAAGATAAAATACATATATAATTCATCATTCATACATATTAACATGAAACTAAATTTGGTGCAGTGGTAAGATACTAGAAGGAGAAGCAAGGGAACTTAGGTTCTAATCTCTACAAGGCCAAATTTGTTTTATTTTACAATTTTGAGGTGAATTTCACCCAATCTCACATCGGAAATGAGAGAAGATTTGGGAGGAAAATTCCTTATAAATAGGTGAGCATGACAACAAAGTGGAGAAAGAATTTGAGCATGGCTTTTATGCCTACCGAGTTCGAGCTCGAGCTCATAAATCTTATACGAGCTGGAGCTCGAGCTCCATTTCCAGGCTTGACTCGAGCTCGAGCTCGAGCCCAAGATAATGAAGCTGAGCCGAGCTCGAACATAGGTGTGTTCGGGCCCGGCTCAGCTCGATATCACCCCTAGCTGTAGGTAGCCCTCCCGAAACAGGAAATCCAGACCCATGGTGAAGGCTTCTGAAACCAAGACAAAGAGAAAGGGAGACAGGGGATTGCTCCCCTGAACCCGTTTGTCGAGAAAGCGCAGCATTACCTGCATGAGCAAAATATTATCTGCTAACTCTCTCCCCACCACAAAAGCAGATTGCTCCTCTAAGATAAGCCTCGGCTTCAGGGGCTTGAGGCAATCCATCAGCAACTTAGAGAATATTTTATTGAGAAATTACACATGTTGATGGGTCTGAAGTCTGCAAAAGATATCGGAGCTGGCTTCTTTTGTTGCAGGGCCACCTGCACACTTGCTACTGCTCTGGAAATGAGGATGTGCAATATGAACTCCTATGCTGCGTGGTGTAGGTCTGGAGCTATGATATCCCAGCAGGTATTGTAAAAAGACCCTGAGAAGCCATCACTCCCTGGCGCACTGGCTGAGTTCATCCCAAAAAATACTACCCTTAGTTCTTCCAGAGAAACCAATCGGAGGAGTTGGGTATTATCTTCATCATTTAAAACTGGATCAATCCACTGGAGAAACCATCCCATGGCTTCCCTCATCCAGTCCTCACTCTCAGCTGCTAAAAGTGTGAAGAAGAAAGACTTCTCCTCCCTCCCAATCTCGTCCAGGTCCTCCACCCATTCTCCTGCTGCATTTTTAGTCTTGAAAATCCCTTGCTTAGATTGCTTGGAAAGGACTGCCTTGTGGAAAAGGCAGTGTTGGAGTCCCCTTCCTGCAACCATGGTATCTGGGATTTTTGCCACTAGTATGTCTCCTCCTCCTATGCCTCTGAATCAAGTCAAGCCTGGCTGCTTTTAGCTCTTGCTCCCTTGGCGGCTCTGGAGAAGCTTGAAATCTAGCTTCCAATTGAGCCACTCCGCCTTCATCCATCCTTGCATTCCAATGGACATCCGCAAAATTATCTTTGTTCCATTCTTCCAGTGCAGATTTCTGCCTTCTCAGCTTAAGCGAAAATCTAAACATTTACATTTACTGGCTGTAGTTTCATTGAGAATATTGGAATGGGTACAATATTTTTGAGTTGGAGGCATTATGTTCAAAACTGAGGAACAATTGCTTTCATGTGGGATACAATGCCTCAACTATTAAAAAAAATTCTTTTGTTGTTGCAAATATTTTTCCTTATGGTAATAAACTCATTGAGATGCTAAATTAAACCATGATTTATCTGATAGTAACTTTTTATTTTTCTTGCTAATATTTTTGGACAGGGTACAATATTTTGAGTATTTTGTACCAAATTGTAGTACAATGCCCAAACTGTGTAAACAACATTATGATTAAAAATATAATTATTACACTCTAAATACAAAAGCTAAACATAATACCCAATGAAATATTATACACAATATACAAAGTTCAATGGTAGAAAAATATTTAATATTTAATATCTTTTTCTCTCTCTTTTTTTTTTTTTTGTGTGGGGAACATTCGATTAAAGCTGGGAGTCTTGGTGAGCCTTTATAATGATTTTATAAAAACTAAATAGCCAGGAGAACGTAATGAGTCTTACCCCGGTATACAAAAAAATGCAAAATGCCCATGTCTTTAGTGTTAGGAAAAATACTCTTAAGATCTTTGAACCACTTGTTGGAGAAATACCCAACAAGAACACAATGACATAATTGAAACAGAAAAGAAAAGTACATCAATTTAACGTGATTTAATCCACAATAATATGCACTATTCCAAAGAAACAAAGAATTACAGAATAGAAGAGTTATGCTTTGTATGTTTTCTATCCTAACGTACAAAGCATCTTTGCCCTCAATTATATTCTACACTTCCCTCTCTACAGTTCTCTCTAACACTATCTCTGTCTAGAATGAGATCTGTCTACTTTTTTTACTCTAATTTATTACAAACAACGTTTATTTATGATAAAAATAGGCAAACCTATTACCTACAATCTAATGTAATCTGAAAGCCCCGACTATGTAAGGGTAGGTAGCAATGGAGCTGGCGAAAATACAAAATTCCGCTGATATTAATAAAATACTATATATATATATATTGTTATGGTATCTCCTCAAATTTCTTATACAATTAGTATTGGGACAAGCCTTCTAATTATGAATAGATTAGGAAACTAAAATCAATAGGGTTTCCCTATTTTTATTAAAAATAGATGTTGTTTGTAATAGACTAGTGCAGCAGATCAGAGAGAGTAAAAGACACATCTCATTTTAGACAGAGAGGATGGTAGAGAGAACTGTAGATAGGGATGTAGCATAGAATTGAGGGTAAAGAGGTTAAATCTTCTATTCTGTAATTTTTTGTTTGTTTGGAATTGTGCATTTTCTCGTGAATTAAACTACGTTAAATTGCTGTGTTTTCTTTTCTGTTTTTAATTCTGCTGCAGTGTTTTTGTTGGAATATTTCATCCAACAAGTGGTTCAAAAATCCTGAAGAATGTTTTTCCTAACAAGTGGTATCAGATACAGGTGCCAACAAAAAGAGGAAAATCAAAAGAGGAAAATCAGAAAAGGAAAAATCATATAGAAGTTGAAGAAGCTGCTAATTTCGCTTTTCAAGTTGCCGCACCGAAATTGGTAGGTCGCTGAGGTGAATAAAAGCTTTGGGTTGCTGTCGTGGATCAAATTCAATAGGCAGAAGGAATCCTTTTCTTTTGGTTGTAGGCCAAATAATTTGAAGGTTATCAAATCAATGCTCGCGTTTGAAGGTTACCTGATTGAAAGGTTTGTTGTTTGATTTGGTATAATTACCAAGGGTCCAATTAATTGCTTGAAAGGAAAAAACAAAAGCATTCAGCTTTGTTGTGTGCTGAATTTTAATCAAATTTTCTAATTCATCAATTTTCGGTACGTATAGAAGAGTTTTCGACATCAGATTTGTTGCTCTGCTTTGACGTCGGAATTTCAGAGTTTTCGTCGATTAGGTGGTTTAGGGTTATTTGATTATTGTAGAAGATGTCTGCAACGAAGTTTGAAACTCCACTATTTGATAGGAAGACAGATTTTACGATGTGACAGTGTATTATTCAAGATTTACAGTGAGGGATAATTTTAATCAAGCACTTGAAGATAACAAGCCCGAAGGGATGAGTGATAGAAATTGGGATACGATGAAAAAGCAGGCAGTTAGTACGATTCGACTTACACTTGCTCCAGAAATTAAATACAGTGTCCTGAAGGAGAAGACACCGAAGGGGATATGAGACAAGTTGGAAAGTATTTATGTGTCGAAATCAGTAACGAACAGGTTGTGCATGCAGATGGATCTCTATACTTTGAAGATGAATGAAGGAGGGAATTTTCATGATCGTGTAAATGTGTTCAATCAGCTAGTATGCCGACTTCAAAACACGGGAGAGGAAGTGAAAAATGAAGAGCAGGCTCTGTTGTTGTTGTCTTCTTTGCCATTATCTTATAAACCGGTTGTGCAAACAATGCTTGTTAGGAGAACAAGTTTGACACTTGATAATGTGGTTACACAACTGAGGGAGAATGAGAAGATTATGGGAAAGAATACTACATTTGGGGTTGATGAAACACTAGCTATTACAGAGAGTTCGAATCGAGGGAGGAGTTGTTCTCGAGGAAAGAGTAACATTCGTGGAAGATCTCGGCTGAGAGACTACAGTAATTTAGATTGTTATTACTATGGGGAAAAGGGTCACATCCAGTAAACATGCCCTATTATGAAAGAAGACTTGAAGAGTTTGAAGGATATGAAGAGAAAGGGCAAAGAGAAAATAGACGACTCTGCAAACACAAATGTTGTGCATGATGATGTGTTGATGATGAAGGATACTGAATCAAGCAATTCAGGTTGGGTGATGGATTGTATAGCGTCTGCACACATTTGTAGAGATAGATATTTTTTTGATACTTCGAAGGTTGATGGAGATTTTGCACATTGCTGTGGGGAATGGTCAGAAGATGAAAATTGAGGGTGTTTGTACCACACTTCTCAAAACTCACAATGGTGCTGTGAGAAAATTGACTGAGGTGAAATATATGCCTCCATGTGAGGATAACATAATTTCGTTGGAAAGATTATGTTATCGTGGATACAAATTCACTGGTGATGAAAGTTTTTGAAAAGTAATCAAAAGAGATGAGTTTATGTTGCAAGGAGCAATGAGTAATCATCACATCTTTTACATTGGGGATTCAAAAAATGGGTCTTGTGCTGAATTTGGTATTCAAAAGGAAGAGTTGAAGCCAAAGAAAGAAGAAACAAGTCTCATTTTCTGATAATATTATTGTACATAGGACTTTGAGTCGAGGGAGGATTTGTTATGGTGTCTCCTCAAATTCCTAATACAATTAATATTGGGCTAGACTTTTCTAATTGTGAATAGATTAGGAAATTAAGTCCAATAGGATTTTCCTAATTTTATTATAAATTGTTGGGAAAATTCAATCAAGTTTAATTAGAAAATTCTAGTTTTGGTAGGATTTAATAATTACTTGTTTAGTTTGTTTCCAATTTAGATTTGGTTTGTTTTGGGAAACTAGCTTTGAGAAGTATTCAGTTAACTATAGGTTTATATAAAGGACCTATGGGGTATTATTTTCAGTTGAGCTGAGAGTTTAAAAGGTCAGAGTCTTTCAGATCTCTGTTTTCGGGGGGGATTTTGAGAGACTTTGGGCTCTATGTCTTCGAGGTTGTGAGATCTTGGGTTATTGATGTAATAGGTGTGTAGGTAGACTTTTGGCTTGCCCCACCTTTGATTGGTTTAGTGGATTTTGTGGATGTAGGTCTAAAGATCGAACCACGTTAAATTGTGTGTTGTTTCGTTGTTCGTTTTGATTATTCCGTTGAGCGTTAATCTCTTTGGACACTAAGGATATTTTTACATCCTATATATGGTATCAGAGACATAATCAAAAGGAGAAAAAATTCAAAAAAATTATTAGCCTTAGTGATTCCGGTGCGGTACAGATATCTTGTTTGAGGGGAAAGGGGAAAAAAAAGGGAAAAAAGGTGAAGTCTGCCGAGAAGAAAAAAAAAAAAAAAGTTTATTAAGGAGACTTGGAGTTCTATGAATTGTGTGTTTGCTACAGGAAAGAGAGGATTGTGGTTGTTTCAAGAGAATTGTTTTGGTTGGTCTGGCGAGTGTAAAACAAAGAGAAAAAAATTGATTTATTTGATTGTGTTTGATGCAGCATCTATGATGCCGTGATGGTGGACATGCGTGAAGGGAGTTCAATATTGATTTAGGTTTTTGATTCGGGTTGGAAAAAATAATAATAATAATAAAGTTTGGTTATTTGGATTTGTGAAGCAACTTTTGGTGCTTCTTAATTCATGAATGATCAAGGGAGGCTTTAAGTTTTGAGGTGCTTTATTTTCGTCGCATGGAAGATGATGAAGATTTGCTTAAAACGTAGAGTTATTGTTCGTATTTGCATTAAAGATTTGATTAGCGATCAAAATCGAGATGGCATTGGACTTACGTGTGGCCAAAGCTAGATTTAAGGGAGGCTATGTTGGGAAAATTCAATCAAGCTTAATTAGGAAATTCTAGTTTTTGTAAGATTTAATAATTACTTGTTTAGTTTATTTTCAATTTAGATTTGGCTTGTTTTGGGAAAATAGTTTTGAGAAGGATTCGGGTAACTGTATGTCTATATAAAGGACCTATGGCGTATTATTTTCAGTTGAGCTGAGAGTTTGAAAAGTCAGAGTCTGTCAGCTCTCTGTCTTCGGGGGGATTTTGAGAGACTTTCGGCTCTCTGTCTTCAGGGTTGCGAGATCTTGGGTTATTGATGTAATAGGTGTGTAGGTAAAGACTTTTGGGTTGCCCCGCCTTTCATTGGTTTAGGTATAAAGATCGAACCACGTTAAATTGTGTGTTGTTTCGTTGTTCGATTTGATTATTCCGTTGTGCGTTAGTCTCTTTGGGCACTAAGGATATTTTTATATTTTACATAAATAGACGTTGTTTGCAATAGACTAGTGCAACAGAGCAGAGAGAGTAGAAGACAGATCTTATTCTAGACAGAGAGGGTACTAGAGAGAACTGTAGAGGGGGAGTTGAATAGAATTGAGGGTAGAGAGATTAACTCATATATTCTGTAATTCTCTGTTTGTTTGGAATAGTGCGTATTCTCGTTGATTAAACCACGTTAAATTGCTGTGTTTTCTTTTCTGTTTTCAATTCCGTTGCAGTGTTTGTGTTAGAATATTTTTTCCAACAAATGGTTCAAAGATCCTGAGGGGTGTTTTCCCACGCCCACGCACACGCACACGCACACGCACACCCACATGCACCCACACACACACACGCACACCCACACACACCCGCACACACACATGCACACCCATATATATTAGATCAAATCAGACTGTAGGCGTACCGATTTGATCTATATAGAAAGGAAAACAGTACTATAATGCAAAACGCATATTCAAAACTCAAAAACAGATAAACACTAAGAATTGCCGAATCAAGCCACAAAAGAAAAACAGGAAGTTGTACCCAAAAAGACGGTTGATATTGCCTGATTTTTTCCGTGCGAACTAGAGAGATGGTCTCTTCTTCTTCTCCATTGGCGGAACGTAAATAACCGAATAAATAAGGGTTTCTAGACGTCAGAATTGATTTGAACGTCACCTACGGCTGCCTTGAACAGTGAAAAATGTAGGGTTTAGAATTTTGTTCTACACAATAAGTGAACAATTTTGTTCTACATTGGGAACTAGAGCTGAAAAAATAGGCGATTTTCTGATTCTTCGTATTCAAGCGTTTTTTTGATAAATTTTAACATTGGTTAGAGAAGTAATCGGTACTAAAATTTAACTATAACATCAATTTAGAATGACATCGGTGTTAAATGGTATCATCAACACTTACAGTAGTCTGATTGGTGTCAATAATCCGCATATTTAAATCCTAGCACCCGTTTCAAAACAACTGGTGTTATCTACCAGTGTTGAAAACCATTTTTGTGATGGTAATACTCATGACTAGACATCCAGCAAATACTAAATAAAGGAAACCTAGCATTTTCCGTGGTTTAAATAAGAAAAAAGATGCAATCAATTAAATATGGAATTGCAAGCCTAAGTCCATTTCCTGCAGCTTAGAAATCTGTTTATTTATTGTTGTTTATTATACAGAACGAAAATTTGTCGGGTACGAACTAATGTATGGAAAATTATTTTATACAGCCCACTGCCCCACTGCCGCTATCACAACTTCGATCAAGGCTATTTATTTATTTGTTTAATTTGTTTCCTTTTTCTTCTTTTTCAGGCCGGAGGAGGGGGTGGGAGAGTGGGTGTCGAAGTAATTTGGACTAGTTTTCTTATATATATATATATAAATTTGTCGGGTACGAACTATGTATGGAAAATTATTTTATACTGCCCACTGCTCCACTGCCGCTATCACAACTTCGATCAAGGCTATTTATTAATTTGTTTCCTTTTTCTTCTTTTTCAGGCCGGAGAAGGGGGTGGGAGAGTGGGTGTGGAAGTAATTTGGACTAGTTTTCTTTTATATATAAATATATATATATATATTTATTTATTTATTTATTTTGTTTGGAAGTTTAGGCTCTGATCTTTTCCATTTCATTCATCATTTTTTCTTCTAAAATTTTACTAAAAAAACTTCATTTTCTACTCAATTCAAAATTTCTTTTAAATCTTCACTCCACATAAATTCAAAAAATAATATAATCATTACACTTTTTCTTCTTTTTTCTACACAAATCCTCAAAAGAAATTTTTTCCACACAAATATTCCTTCCCTAAAACTAAAATTTCCCAAATTGGTCACCAAAAGAACGTAGCCTTCGCTTCCGTAAAGACTTTCATCTGACGTGACGCTCTAACGACACATGTATTGAGTTTAACTTCTGAAATATGATAGTTATATTATGAAAAAAAAATACATTAAATTTAACTGCTAAAATATCACATATCTAGTTTAGTGTTTAATCTATTGAAATATAATATATCAAGTTTAGCATCTGATGTATGAAGTTTAATTGTTAAAATAATAATTATTAAAAAAATACGTGCATTAAATCTAGGTGTTGAAGTCCTGTATGTCGAACCGTTAGACATTCTGATAGAAGGTTACATTTAATTTTTAGGGACTGCTGCATATAAAAGTTTGGTATTGAAAGGATTTTTCATGTTGATAATGGTCGAAATTAAATTTAATTGCTGAAAAATATTTTCATAGGAAAATATTTAATTACATCCTAGACGAGATGTTTGAACTTTTGATTATTTACATGGGTGACGTACACATTCAAACTGTAAACTTAATAATTAGCTCTGTTTTCTACAATATATTTAAAAACCGTTTGGCAAAAGCTTGTATCAAATGTGTTTAACGGGACCGTTTGATGGTATGCATATTGAGTATAGTCTCAGAAATATTATGGTTGTGTTATTAAAATACCCATATTAAGTCTCTTGTGTACCGTGTATTTAGTTTTGTTTATAGTGTATCAAATTTAATTGTTGATCTATCACATTAATTAGTTTAGATATTGAAATATAGCGTATTAAGTTTAGTATATGATATATCGCGAATGGAGTTTAGCCTCTGGTGTACAGATTGTCCCCGTTAATAAGTTGAAATTTTTTCTCCAAACAAATAAACTAGTATTTTATTATTTTGAAGTAAAAATTCAGTTTGTCAGAGGTTTTTAACTCAGCATTTTCAATTATTTGTAGCTTATTGTATATATTAAATCACAATTTATTTGTAGTTGTATCAATTGTTCACATTTGAAGATGGATGACCTGTATTATAAAAAAATATAAATTAAGTAATTGGTAGATTTTATTTTATTGGCAAATCATTTAATTTGACCCTACAAAATTACCAAGTAAGAGAACAAAGTAATATTAAAGTATTGTATTATTTTAAAATTAGCACATGAAATAATTGTTTCAAAATTGTAGCGTCCGTGAATTATTTCCATTATTAATTAAATACTAATCATATTAAAAGTGTTTCAGAAAAATCTTTTGTGATAATTAAGTCCTAACTTCTAAGTGTATTGCCCATAAATAGAAGTGGCATTCCAAAGCAAGGCAAAAGCTAACCAACCAAAATTCCCCTAGCTACCTATAGCATATCAGGGGAGTGCTACACTTACCCCTAGGGCTGGTGACCCTCTCCTATGTGGCTTCTATGTCATATGCCACATAAGCCATTTCACTCACAGATAATATTAAATTAACTTATATCATGTTAATTCATTAAATGTAAATATTCTTTTTCCTCCTTTATATCATAGTATTTTCCTATATTCTTTCTCAACCATAAATGCTAATTAACCTGAATACTCTCTCTTTTTGCTAATCACTTCATCTCCATCTTCATCTCTATTTTCGCAGTGACCATCAACATAACTGAATATATGCAAATGTAAAAGAAACTTTTTTTCTTCATTTTATTTTGGTTAAGTAATTTCATAGTTCATATCATGTCTAAAATAAATAATATTTGTAACTTTATATTCATCTCACATATATAACTCACTCATACATATATATATATATATATATATATATATATTGATTGGGCAAATGACACAAGTGGCCGTCCAACTATTCGCAATGTTCAGTTTTGGTCACTCATCTTTCAAATGTGCGCGTTTGGCCACTCATCTTTCTAAAACGTGCCTGTGAAGCCATTCCGTCAAAAATGATGTCAAATTTGACGGAATCCATCAGCAAAGCATCAGCAAACGTGCCTGTGATGATCATCAGCAAACCTCCTTTGGATGATTGCCGAAGCAATGCCTTCGAAAGCTATCTGTTCTGCGGTTTTACCCTTGAAACAGTGACAAAAACAAAGAAAGAGGGATGAAATTTTGGCTTACCAAGTTGGGATCAAAAAAGCTTCCGATTTTTGCAGAGATGAAAACAAGAAACAGAGCAAAAACAGAGCCTATGAAGCTAAAGGCTAAAGTAATAAAGGAGTCGTCTTTTTCGATGGATTATGCGGGTCTGAGGCGGCACCACCAACTTTCGTAGAAAACCCAATTGGCCAAAATCTTCAAATTTATTAGTCCACCTACTTCTTCTCCATGAATCAACAAAGCAAACAAACAAGCAAGAAAAGCCGGTTTGACTAGCTGAAGAACTGAAGTACAGTACTCCTTTTCTTCCTTAACTCCCCCAACAACTTCGTATCCAATCAATGTGTCTGGGTTTTTAAGGGTAAAACCGCAGAACAGATAGCTTTCGAAGGCATTGCTTCCGCAATCATCCAAGGGAGGTTTGCTGATGATATGGATTCCGTCAAATTTGACATCATTTTTGACAGAATGGCTTTACATGCACGTTTTAGAAAGATGAGTGACCAAATGCGCACATTTAAAAGATGAGTGACCAAAATTGAATATTGCGAATAGTTGAATAGCCACTGGTGTCATTTGCCCAATTGATTTTATGGGTTATTGTCATTAATACAATTATTATCATTATTATATGTATATATGAATATTTATCATTTAGTCTAATTATATACACGCATATAGTGTTACCATTATAATTATATATATATATATATATAATTTTATAGATACACATATACTTTTTCTACGTCGGAGAAGATTGAATGGAATGGTAATATGAATCACTTGAGACGTTGTTGTCACACGTTCAAAATTTGGAATTTACACTTTAACAAAATATTTCTTTTTATAAAAAATACAATATTTAGTATTTATACATAATTACTTTCATGTAAGTATATATACATATGTGTATGTGCATATAAATATAAAAATATACAAATATGTATTGAAGTATTATATATTCAATTGTAACTAAATATTTTTCATATATTATAGAGTCTTCTATGAGATGAATGTATCGTCTGATATGAGACTCCATTATACATCACGTGTACGCAACACAAGCTTTTAAGAAACATTCACTATATATTTTTTTCTCACTACAAACTACACTTTTCAACATGCAATATTATTTTAAATACC
Organism: Leptodermis oblonga; assembly: GCA_016801395.1. Classification (NCBI taxonomy): domain Eukaryota; kingdom Viridiplantae; phylum Streptophyta; class Magnoliopsida; order Gentianales; family Rubiaceae; genus Leptodermis; species Leptodermis oblonga. The sequence continues at coordinate 15,939,230 of CM028751.1, read as the reverse complement.
AGCTGGTAACACTCATTCTCTTGAAAAGTATATGTGACACTCCTAAATGGTGCTATTATAGTGCATTATATATAAGCATGCATATAAGGGGTGTATATAAATATGGAAAATACTATAGTTCTATCATGGGATCATTCATTCAGTGAGTAATGTCACATGCAATGAGTTATTCAATTGCATGGGTAATAGAACATCATATGTCATTATCCACTGAATGAATTGTCTTGTGAAGGGATTATAATCTTACCCTATAAATAAATATATATATATATATGAAAAATATTTATTAGGATGATTCTGATATATCACGCCTCATTCGACTTTGACCTACAAGCTGACAATCTAATATTTTCTAGATTATTTGGGATATTCTTTTATCTTATATTTTATTATATTTTATTTTTTAATTAAAAAAATTATCTAAAAAAATGAAAGTATGTATACCCTACACACAAATAAGTGAACTCTTAGTCATAAAATTTATTTTGCTAAAAATGAATATAAATGAAAAAAGTTTTATCTCCAGAATTTAGAACAACTATATCCTACATACAAATAAGTGAACCCTTAGTCACAAAATTTATTTCGTTAAAAATAAATATCAATGAAAAAAAAAATTATCTTAAAAAATTAAAATAATTATGCCTTACACACAAATAAGTAAACGAGAATCACAAGATTTATTTTGGAAAAGTAAATATTAATTAATGTACTTGAATATAGATAAATATAAGGTAAAAAGACAAAAGTTAATGGAAGAAATTTCTTAGACATGGAATATAAGAAAATAGTTGTTTAACTACCAAAAAAAAAAAAAAAAGAAAAGAAAAACCCTTTACGTTTATCTCAGATTTTTTTTTTTTTCCCTTTTTGAAAATCATCTCAGATTTATGAAAGACACTTAATGGAACTTACTATGGATGAAGAGAGGGAGAGGAAAAGGAAAGTGGGGGGTTTTTTCCCCCAATATTTATATTCGGGTCAAAAATTACCAAAATAGACAAATTTTTTTTTTCATTCCCAAAGTATAAAAAACGAAGTTGGGAGATTCGTTTTCATCTGAAAACGAATTTCTCAACTTCCTTTTCTTCAAGAATAACAAAAAAAAAAAAAAAAAAATCCATGGAGAAAACGAATTCATGGAATTCGTTTTCTTTGAATCCATGAATTCGTTTCTTCATGGAATTTGTTTCTTCAATAAAACGAATTCATGAATTCGTTTCTTCCTTATTTTTTTTTTATTAATTTCAAATTAAAATTTTCCTTTTTTTTATTTATTAATTTCATTAATTCAAAAGAACCCCTGTAATTCATTTTTGAGTTGTTATGAAAAAAAGGCAAAATATAATTATATAACTGAAATTTTAATTTGTAATTTAATAAAATTTTAGAGGAAGTAATTTACGGCATTTTTTGAAATGGTGGTCAATTACCTCTGTCTTCTTTATTCTCTCCAGTTTCTATATTATCGCGTCTGCCTAATCCCACTAGTATTCCCTATGCAAGCTCATTTAAACTAAAAACAATTAAAAATGGAAACATCAATATCGGTCTAATGTTATTTCTTTTTGAGAGAAACGAATTTATGAGTTTTGTTTTTAACGGAATTAATTATTTTTAAAACATAAATGCGTGACTAAATTTTCAAAGATAAATAAATTCCCCAAATTCATTTATACGGAGATTTTATGTATTTCAAAAAATGCCGTAAATTACTTCCTCTAAAATTTTATTGAATTACAAATTAAAATTTCAGTTATATAATTATGTTTTGCCTTTTTTTTAATTTATAACAACTCAAAAACGAATTCCATGCATTCGTTTTCTTCGTTTTTGTTTTTTAGTAATTTCATTAATAAACGAATTCCATAATTAATTTTTTCTTTTTTTGCTTTTTATTAATTTCATTAAGAAACGAATTCCACTAAAATGATTTTTAAAATAAATAAAAATAATTATATTTAAACGAATTTTAAAAAAATGAAATAATTATTTTCATTGAAAACGGTTCACCAACATGTTTCTAAGTTTTTATTCATTTTTAAAAAATAAATATCATTTAATGAAAAATGAATTTTAGGGCTTTCGAAACGAACCCCCGTAAATCTTTTTTGAGTTGTTATAAAAAAAAAAAAGGCAAAACATAATTATATAACTGGAATTTTAATTTGTAATTCAATAAAATTTTAGATGAAGTAATTTACGGCATTTTTTGAAATACATAAAATCTCCGTATAAATGAATTTGGGGAATTTATTTATCTTTGAAAATTTAGTCACGCATTTATGTTTTAAAAATAATTAATTCCGTTAAAAACAAAACTCATAAATTCGTTTTTCTCAAAAAGAAATAACATTAGACCGATATTGATATTTCTATTTTTAATTGTTTTTAGTTTAAATGAGCTTGCATAGGGAATACTAGTGGGATTAGGCAGACGCGATAATATAGAAAATTGAGAGAATAAAGAAGACAGAGGTAATTGACCACCATTTCAAAAAATGCCGTAAATTACTTCCTCTAACATTTTATTAAATTACAAATTAAAATTTCAGTTATATAATTATATTTTGCCTTTTTTTTCATAACAACTCAAAAATGAATTACGGGAGTTCTTTTGAATTAATGAAATTAATAAATAAAAAAAAGGAAAAAATTAATTTGAAATTAATAAAAAAAAGAAGAAGGAAGAATCGGAATTCGATCCTTGAAGAAACGAATTCCATGAATTCGTTTTCTCCATGGATTTTTTTATTATTATTATTATTTTTTTTTGTTATTCTTGAAGAAAATGAAGTTGGAAAATTTGTTTTCAGATGAAAACGAATCTCCCAACTTCGTTTTTTATACTTTGGGAATGAAAAAAAAAATTATTTATTTTGATAATTTTTGACCCCAATATAAATATTTGGGGAAAAAAATAAGAAAGTGGGAGTATCGTAAGAAGAGAAAAGTATTAATTTTTGAAGGAAGAGAAAGAATGTATTAAATAATGGGAAAGAGTATAAAACTGATTACAGCTTTCCATTCTATTTAATTGCTGATGTGATTGACACATGTATTACCACATAGAAAAGGGTTAATGACATGAGGTAAGTGAAGATTTTTCCAGCATATCATAAAGATGGCCAATGTGCGCATAGTATCAAAAGAGACGATTAAACCATCGTTTCCAACACCCCCTCACCTTCAAAACTTCAAGCTATCCTTCATTGATCAAATGGCCCCACCTTTTGACATCCCTTTGATTTTCTTCTATAAAGCTCAACACTTACGCACTTACGAGCGACGTGACCGTTGTACTCAATTGCTAAAGCAAACGTTATCCAATGTTTTGACTCAATTTTACCCCTTAGCGGGAACATTGTGCAAGGAAAATTCCACCATTGATTGTAATGATGCTGGAGCTTTGTGCATCGAGGCTCAAGTCAACACCAACATCTTGCATGTGCTGGATGCGCAAAACGTGGAGGTACTAAGACAATATTGTCTGCCAGATGAGCCTAGTTCTACGCTCCTTGCCGTTCAATTAAGTGCTTTCAAATGTGGAGGTATAGCCATTGGCGTTAAAATATCACATTCAATAGCTGATGCGATGTCTGTGATAGCTTTCATGAATGCATGGACTGTGAATTGCAGGGGCGACCCAGATGTTCCCGAACCTCGTTTCGGGTTTTCAGGTCTATTTCCGCAGAAAGATTTGGCAACGATTTGTCATGTAAATCGAGAAGCTTGCTTGACGAAAGAGAAACTTGCAACTAAACGTGTTGTTTTTCACAAGGAAACTCTGGTGAAACTCAAACACATTGTCGCTTCATCTCCAGATTCAAAGGTGAAGCAACCTAACCGCGAGGAGGTCGTTCAGCTTTTCTATGGAGGCATTTGATGGAGGCGTCCAAGTCGAAGCAAAGTTCCGGCCCGGAAAAGATTTCTGTGGCTATCGTTCCGGTCAACATTAGGGGTAGGATGGATCCAGCCCTACCGGATCGTAGCTTTGAAAACCTTGCGACGTGGACCATCGCAAGGCCATCTAAAGAGGTAGGAGGCTTAGGGTATTCTAATCTTGTGAATGATTTGAGGAATGCCGTAGGAAATATCGACATCAATTATGTGAAGAATACTATGCAAGCGGGAGATGGTTATCTTAAATTTTTTAAGGAATTTTATGGATCTTTTTCTTCAAACCAAACCGAGGATAAATGGTTCTTTACTAGCTTCTGTAATTTTCCTGCATACGAGGTGAACTTTGGTTGGGGAAAGCCCACTTGGGTGTTTGTTAGCTTTGTTCCAATGAAGAATACTGTAGTGTTAATGGACAGTAATGGCGGAGGGACAGATGCATGGGTTATTGTTCTGGAGGAAAATGCGCCAACTATATTTTTGGATGGATCAAATGGTGGTGAATATGTCGTACTTAAATCTCGAATGTGATTTGGCTGTTGACGATATGATTTTAATTTGTTGTAATATTCTCAAATCTCAATTACAAGTCTCTCAAATAAGAATTATTTTGTCTTCCTTCTCATGCATAAACAATAAAAATTATTATTATTATTATTATTATTATTATTATTATTATTATTATTATTATTATATAGTCAGACTATAGTGGAACTATTTAATCATTAAATAGTGGCATATTCAATTGCATTATGCAATTGCATTAGTAATCCATTATAGGCCATTATTTCAAGAGAGGTGTTAAACGCAGAACAAAAAACCATAACTGCAGGATGGAAAGAGAATATTTTGCCAACTTAATACCTAAACTACCCTTGAATATCCTTTTTCTAATAAAAATATTAATTATTTAAGAGATTGAATTCAATAAGAAGCATAAATTTATTTTATTATATTTTTTTTAAAAAGAAAAAAACTGGACGTTGGCTCTCGAGAGCCAACGTTCCAGTCCCGCACGTTGGGTGGTAGAACGAGCCAACGTTCTCATCTTCGTACGTTGGCTCTGGAAAGCCAACGTTCTACCTCCCAACATTGGCTCTCGAGAGCGAACTTGCGGGAACTGGAACGTTGGCTCTAGTTTTCCTTGTTTCTTTTTTTTTTTTTTTTTCCCTTCTCTTTTTTCTTGTTCCAGTTTTCCCCTTGTTGCTTTTCTTTAATTATTATTATAAAGAAAATTGTTCTTTAATTGAATTTAATTAATATTTTTTTACTGGAAAAGGGGAACTCAAAGACAAAGGGGGTAGCTTTATAAGGTAAACGGTAGTTTAGATATTAAGTTAGCAAAATATTATCCCTCTGTCCTACATTTATTGTTTTTTGTCCCTCAATTTAATATGTCTTGGTTCCATAAAGGGACCTATTTCCATATATAGATATACTAGATGGGACATGTCGTGCAATGCCCGGCATTTGCCCAATAATGCTATTAAGTTATAGTAGTCATTCTTTCAATCTAAGTCTGAAAAAAAAAAATTAAAATTTTTGTGTATTTCTAGTACAACTTAAAGTCTAAAAACAGTTTTTGAGTACTATATATTACCATTTTACTTTCAATAACCTTGCGGCATGAATTTTAAAGTCGTGCTAGAAAGTGTAATATTTGATAGCCTACAAAAATTTAAACTAAAAATAAAAAAGAAGGAAAAATTATTTGAAAGAGCAGTTGAATACAGTAGACGATGAAATCTTCTTAATAAGCCTAAAGAGCTTTTGACCTACATTTGGCATTTCAGGGAAGAAATTTAAATCTCAAATATAGAAAGTTTCGGTTGAAAGGATTCAGGCTACAATAAGCATATCATGTACAAGAAATAGGATTATAATCCAAAATTCATTTTCTAATATATCCGTTAAAGCTAGCTAATGAATAGGCGAATTAGTTATTAAGACTATTTTGTTTTAGTCCTTTTAAGGAGAAACATAACTTTTTCAGAAAAAAAAAAAAAAACTCTATAATCAAGCATAGCCTTAGCCTAAGTATTAAACATGGGGCTGCCTTATTAGTGATACACCTAAAACGGCTTAAAACCTCTGTTGCACTTTTCTGTTACATTCTCTATTATATATCTTAATAATTCATCGAAAATATTATTTTTTATATTAATTTTTTTACCAATGATATTCATTAGAATTATAATAAATTTTTTGACTAAAGGTTCATCCATTTCGATATAAGGTATATTTATTTTAATTTATTGAGATTAAAAGCTCAAAAAATACTATAAAATTATATTAAAATACAAGATTGATGTAAAAAATAAAAGATAATTTATTAAAATTAAGTAGAATACCAATAAATGTCATTGGTAAAAAAGTTAATATAAAAATTAATATTTACAAACAGAGGATCGACCTAAAACCCATGGCCTAACATATAAGAGTTTATTAAAAACACAAAATTCTGGTGGCATAATGAAGTGCACCCTTTTCTCAAAATAGTATTATGCAACGGCCCAAAACATGAAGTCAAACATTTAGGAATGTTGGTTACCATATTTTAAAAACATATTTTTGAAAAGCAATTTCTTAAGGTAAAATGTGTATTATAAATGTAAAAAGATATAATTAATTGTAAACAAAAATGTATTAAAAATAATAAAAATTAATTATAATATATTAAATATACTGTAGAAACAAAAAATAAAACCAAATAACAAACATAAACAATCAAAGCGTTTGACTTTGTTCTTTTCCATCCCATTCAAGAAAAATCATCACTTTTTCCATTTAAAATTTTACCTAAAGAAACAACTTCATTTTCTACTCAATTTAAAATTTAAAATTTAAAATTCCCTCTAAATATTATCTCACATCAATTCAAAAAATAAAATAATCATATTACACTTTTTCTCTCTTTCCTACACAAATCTCGAAAAAAAATTCCCTCCAAAAAATATGCCCAATCCGATCACAACGGAGCCTTAGATACCCACTAAAGATATTATTCAAAGAGCGAAATTTTATCAAAAACCAATCCTTGAATGTTATGAACAAGCAAAGTCCAAAAGTACATTAGTAAGAAGTCTCATTGGAGTAATACATTTATGTACAATTATTTCAGCATGATGCTTTTCCCTGCAAAAATCAAACAATAACTGAAGCATCAACCAGCCGAGTTAATTGGTAACAGTTTTGACAAACAAAAGGCAAAAATCAAAACTTGAGATCAGAATTACAAAGAAGCCAACAATTTTTATAAGTAATATGAAATTCAATATACCCTTAAAAACTTAGTCTAAAAGATATATATATATATATATATAAAGGGTACAAAGCAGGGACTTCCCATAATCTTTCAACTGACTGACTTGATCAAGTAACCGATTTGAGGATATCTACGTCCCTGCACATGAACAGATATTAGGGCTTTGAGATATTTCAAATTAATAATGATGAATGCCAAGTTGACAATATTCTCTATAAGAAATTAATGCCCAAAAGTATCAAATTGGTTGATGACGATGTCAAAAAACACAGAAATTAAATAAGTCATCCACATCTTCAAAGGTAGAATCAGACCCACAAAATGACAAACATACTTATAGTCATTGCAGGAGTAGTTTTTGCAATCGTTTAGGTTATAGAGATAAAAAACAAGAAACAAAACTTTCACTTAAATTCCAAAAAGAAAATAAATAAATTAAATCACCAATCACAATAACAACTTCATAAATAAAAGAAAACAAAATCCCAATTAAGAAGGAAACCTTCAAGGTGTAGATCCACAACTCAAAGAAAACACCTTTTTTTTAAAGCCTATTTCTCTGCGAAAAAAAATGTTTCAGGATCAGATTTGGGCAATCAAGTTTTGATTTTTGTTTGTCTTTTTATAAGTTGCGGGAGTAGAAAAGTGAGATGTGCTTAATAGTTTTTTCATCTTCCCACTCGTTTAGCTTCCATCAGTCCACGTTCTAATTAAGAACCATCAATTATCAGAAAATTATCAAACTTAATGCATCGTATTGTTTACCTTCCATCAGCCCACGTTCTAAGAATCATTAGTTATTCATAAAATTATCAAAGTTAATGCAACATAGCCATAGTTAATGAAAGGCTGAAGCAGAAGACAAACACAGAATTTGAAAGAAAATTATCAAACTTAATGCAAGAAGTTGAAAGGCTCAATCAGAAGGTAAATGTTCAATTATGGTGATTTATTTATTGTTTGGTTTGAATCCTTGAATGCTTGAGTTGTGGAAAAGATGATGAGTCCATCTCTTAAATTATGGAATTATAAGTAAATACACATGCCACGTACAATTATACATTAAGTGATTATGAGGTAGCCCTGTCAGCTTTAAAATTATTAAATGTTAAGTAAATATGACAACCATGTAACATTGTCAAATCAAATCAAGTGTATGTTACTTTTTATTATATATATATATATATATATATTGCACTTAGTTCATATAAATTTTTCCGTTTCTACTTGTGACGTTTTATGTCTCCAATAATAATAGATGATGGAAAAATGTCTCTTAAGCTTGTTTTTTTTTTTTTCAGAAAAAAAGATTAAAAGATTTTATTGATGTGGTTGAAAATTTTCCAACAGCAACTAAGAGGAGAAGACTGAGAAACCGTCAGTTTAAATGATTATAAAATATTTGAAATAATAATTATTATATTTAAATCATAATATAATATAATGTAGTTAATTTACTAATCTATAAATCTATAAATATAAAAAAGAGTAGGGTGCGTCATTCAAGACTCTCACCCGCACGGCAATACACAATTAAGGGTTTGTTCTTTTTGTTTTGTTTTGAAAACGATTTTAGTTTTAATAGTAAATTTAATATATTTTAATCATATTTCATCATTTTTAATACAACTTTTTCTATTTAGCATCTACTTTTTATATTTTCAATACACTTTTTATATCATAAAACTATTTTCAAAAACTTATTTTTAAAATCGTTTTTAAAAAGCAGGCCAAAGTAATAAGATTGGTACCCGACAAATTTTCCTTACATTAATTCGTACGTGACTAATTTTCCATATATATATATATATATATAATAAACAACAATAAAAAAAAAAAAACAAGTTTCTAAGCTGCAGGAAATGGACTTACGAGGCTTGCACTCCCATATTTAATTGATAGCATCTTTCTTCTTAGATGAACTATAATCCTGGCCATCAGTGATTTCAAAATTGGACCAGGCTGGGCGGTTGAACCGGTCCAACCGGGAATCGGACCCATGTCCGGTCCGAGTGTATATTAAAACTCGGTTGTGCAAAAAATTGGTCAAAAACTGGATTGTACCGGAAACCGGTGAAAATCGGATAGCTCCAATTTTTTCCATTCTTCTTCCGTCTCCGGGAAAACTTTGACAGGCTTCCCAACAGCTTTGTCCCCATAAATTCAGAAATGTTCACAACGAAGAAGAAAGAATCGGAGGTCAGCATGCCCCTCAAATCAATTCCGAAGGAGCAATCCATGTGTATGTTTATATGGATTGAAAAAAAGCACAGTAAATAAATGGTAGAAGAAGGAAGTAAAGAAACAGAGAAATAGAGGGAAGGTGAAAGCAAGCAGGCGGCGGCTGGAGAGAGTAAAATGTGAGGTTGGGGTTTTATAGTGTTTTGCTTTTTCATATATATTGGGTGAGGAGACTTGGTGAGGATAATTAATTTTTTAATTAAACCTTACTTTATCTTTTTGAAAACATACACCTTTGTAATAAACAAATTGAAGATACATAAAATAGTAATTTTTGTATTTATCGGTAGTATTTAGAAAATTATGTTAAATTTGTAATAAAAATTAAATGATATGTAATGATAAGTCTTGAATTAACAATATATTTATTATTAAAATATATTTATGACATCGTGATGATGTCACTGGTTCAACCCTCGATTCAATTGGTCCTACTCATTGACTCCTAAACTCATAGCTTTTCCGAGTCGATGCCCGGTCCAATTTTGAAAACATTGCTGGCCATGCATGAATTACTGATATCGAAGCTGATATAGAAGCCTCCCATGGTTATTATCTTTTTTTTTTTTCTCTATTATTGGTGGGAATCTTCTCGACGTGTTTATTGCTTACGCTTGGCTGCTAAATAACATGAACAAGGAAAGATCACCGACAATGGCATTATGACAGTTTGTTGGCTCTCATTAAATATCACATACAATAGCTGTCGCAAGGATGGCGGCGAAGGAAAAGGGCTTTCCGCCGGGAGGAGGGGCCTCCATGGGCGGAAACTGTGTCTGTGGGCGGCGGCTATATTACTTATCTCAACCATTAGTGGGTGAGAAAAAGGTGAATTACTAGTTTGGTTAAATAAGTTAAATAACTAATTAAAAACCCCCTTTAATCCGTGAGCGAATTACATGTTCTTCTACATGGTTTGGATAAATTACAAAATGTTCCCCTTAGTTTGGTTAAATAACAAAATTTTTCTTTAACCAATAGGCAAATTATATTTTACCTCGTGAGTTTTGGGTAAACTAAAAAACGATCCTCCTATTTTGGCTATAAATCGACCCATTACACAATAAGATGATGATATAAACAACTATATATTTGAGATGACTAAAGTGTCATTCACTAAATCATTCTAAAATGTTGAGACCAAAATGCGCTTCACAAAAACAACAATAAACGTTTAAAATCCTAGTTTATTATGCCAAAAAAAAAAAAAAAGGCTTTTTCTATCTCAAACATAAGTGTTATTGAAATAGCTTTTCAACCCTAGAAGAGGCAGAAAGTTAGAATAATCTCAGAACTCCAATATTTGATTTGCGATTCTTTAGAAAGAAATTTGTCAAGGATATCTTCAGTTATGGCCTCTTCGAGGATTGAAAGTGACTATCAATGAGTGTTTATTTGAAAAATAGTATAAATAAATTTCTTTTATCTTATTATTATTATTATTATTGTTGTTGTTGTTGTTGTTGTTATTTTGCGGAACAATTGATTAAGTGCTTAGGGAGCATGAAGACCCTTTATTAGAATAATAGGGACAAAAACCTAGAAGAATTTTCAAGGGGTAGATAATGAATTTTACCTTAGATATACAAAAAATGCAAGAATGCAGATGCAAACTAGATACAAAAAGTGAAAGTATATCCTAAGATAATGAAAATTACGAGCACCTAAAATGACTAAACCCCAAACTTGCATAGGCAGTGAAGCATGATCGAATATTGAAGAACGAAGGGATGAGCTTGCCGAGCGAGCCAAAGCACCAGCAACCTCATTTGCTTCCCAGAACATATGTGTCATGGAAAAAGAAGTGAAAAAGTTCCGTAGCTGGATGATCTTCTTTAAGACACAGGAACGCCGCATAGACAATACACCCTTATAACATGAATCTAACAAGGATTGAGATCTTGTCTCCACCATGAGTGCCTAGACATTCTGTTGTTGACAGGCACAGAAACCCAAATCGTGTACCACCACCTCTAAAAAAGGACTTCAAGAAGAGAAATGTTGGATCTCAATTCTGATTTTGAATGATGTATAAACAAATATATTGAAAGGATTTAACTATTTTCATAAGTAAAAGTGAGGGAATTTTGTCAAAGTAAAAGCCACGAAGTCGCCACCACTACAAGAAAACATGGTATTTGAGACAAATTTTAAGAAAAAATTAGAAAAATCTTCACTTACCTTGAGGGTCAGTGACCCTCTACATATGTGGCAGACACATTAGCAATTAAATAAATAAGATATATGACATGGATAATATATTTAATGTTATATTTATCTCTTCATTAAATGTGAGAGTCCATAGCCTACTATTTCTCTTTCTTATTTATTTCTTACTCTCTTTCTTCTTTCTTCTTTCTTCCCTCCTAATTCTGCGCATTAATTTTGTTTGTTTTCTTTCTAGTTTCTTCCGTCAAAACTTTTTTTTATTTTTATTTTTTTGGCATTCTTCGGTCAATATGTACTTAAAAGCAATACTGCATATATACCCTCTCATTTGATACTTGATATATAAGTGGACATTTTTGGATGAACTTAATAAGTGGACAGTTCCTAAAATAGAAACCAAATTGATATATCAATTAGGAACATTTGAAAAACTTAGTTTAAAAGAAGTAGTTAAAACTACTGAGAAATCAATTTCATTAGATAATGAAGAAATAGTAATACATTTATTACAAGAAAATGATATTAAGCCATATAGAAATACTCATAATTTTGTTCATATTGGACTTGTGTAAATTGCATTTAAACCTTTAACATTAGAAGGTTTACCAGAAAGTTTTGTAGTCACTTTAAGAGATGGTAGAAATTTAAACTTGAGACAATCATTAATGAGAGTAATACAATCCAGTCTGGCTTATGGACTAGTATATTTTAATGCATATCCCAATTTATCATTTTCTTTTACTGATGTTAATATACTCAAAGCTTTGACATTAAATGTTAAAACAAATGGTTATAATTATGAACCTGGATCAGAATTAATATGTATATGTTATAGAATTTATTATAAGCCATTATATACGCTAAATCCTGATTATAAGATAAGGGAAAAGGATTTAAATGAAACTATAATAATTGAACCTAATTTTAGTAAGTCCAAAATAACGACTAGAAGGACTATAAAATGCGATGAAATCCCTATTCCTCAACAAGGGAAAATGACACAGGTGGCTAAAAGCCAACCCAGAACTGAACATAATGTTCAAAATATTGTGCAGACTCCTGAATGAGATATTTATATACAGATGGTAATATTAAATCTGTTCCTGAGAAGGTTTTGGGATATTCCCGTAGATCTGGATTATCTAGATCAGCCTCGGTCAGATCCTTTATTTCTCATCTCATAGAGGAAGTGGATAAAATTCTACCAAGAAGTTATACTTCTAGGATATGTGGTGAGAAAAATCACCATAATTCATCTTTTTATACTGCAAATTATTTAGGTGGTGAGAAACATTACCATCCCGAGCCTTTTAATTCTTTTAATTAATTCTGCATTCAATTCCAGTAATTTACATTCCAGCAATTTACGTGATGGAAAAACCCATCATGATGCTTCATGTTCTTATATTTCTGATTATATTCCACCAAGAAATTTTAGTGATGAGAATAATCATCATAAGATTTCAAGTTATGAGAAAATTCATCATGTTGATTTATTATATAAAAATTTTAAAAAATATTGTTAAAGGTGTTTATAACACTAAAGAAGTGGATATAACCGAATCTGAAATGAATTTTTCTATATGAATAATACAACTTATAAAATTAATTTTCAAAGAGACCCTTTAGCCAGGCAAAAGGTAAAAGCTGAATTTAGCTTACCAAGATGGAAACCATTTAGAAAGTGATTTTTCCCAAATTTCTCTAATGAAGAGAAAGAATATATTCAAGAAGAATTTTATAAATTCTCATCTTTAAAAAATATCTTATTTCCTTTTGTACCATGGTTTGTTTCAAATTATATTGAGCCATATGTCTCTGTTATAGAAAGAGATTATAAATTATCTAATGGTAATATATTAAAAGGAGTATTTCCTCCATAACAGTCTTTTCAAATTGAAAAAGCTAAAAAGATTTTAAACTTTAATGCTTTCTCTAAATTATTTGAGGAAGATACATTACAAATTACAGTTAAACAAATAAATAAAATAATAGAACAACAAAATTATACAAATATTTATCTAAATGTTCTAGGTGAACATATTATATCATTACATGATAGAATTGATAGAATTCTTAACAAAGATGCTTATGTAGCAACTAGTTCCAGTGGTAGTTCAGGAGTAATAGCTTCTCCTAGTCTTCAACCTCCACCTTAAATAAAAAAAATTTAAATTCAAATCAATGACATATCTAGAAATATTACTAGATAATAAATTTAAAGGTTTAAAACTTAATACTTTAGAAGAAGAATTTTAAAAACAAATAGATGAAAATTCTAATTATAAAAAAATAGTAACTAATGAAATAAATAAATTAAGTAAATTCGCTGATAGGCCAACTCAAAGAATAAATTATTATAATAGACTCTCACCTATAGATATTCTACATGAAGAACAAAAATTTATCATAAATAATAGTTATAGTAATAAAAATATTTAAGAATGGAATTTAGACGGTTATACTGAAAAACAAAATTTTTTTTTTCAGTTTAAAAAATTTATCCCACTTTTTTTTATAATCATTCTATAACTAATGCATCATTTTTCAAAAACACAATTATAATATGTGGGCAATTTGTTGTATTGTAAATAAATATTTTTTTTAAATTTAGAAAAATGTTTCGTCTACAAATTCATAATTAAATTTTAACTGTTGAAATTAAAAGTTCATGAGACAATTTATAATTAAAAAAAAAAAGTTTAAATGCATGTTTACAATGAACTCTAATATATATATATATGGGAAAAATTATTATCCTTTCAAGGAATCATTCAATCAGTGAATATGGCTTCTGCATACTCAATTGCATAGTTAATTTGTACAAAATCAAATTCAATGACTAAATGGTTCCTTTGAAGGGACTATTGTCTCATTTAGTCCCTTTAAGAAACCATTCACTGATTAATTTAGCCTATACTATTGAGTATACAATTACATAATTAATTTATACAATGATAAATTCAATAGCTGAATGGTTCATTTGAAGGGACTATAGTCTCACACTCTAATTTATTGCGTGTCATTCAATTGCATATGATGTATCGAGTTTAATATTATTGTATTGTTTGTTTATAATTGAAAAATAATTTGAGAGCCCTTGCACAATGTCTCCTTTTTGCGCAAGGCCTAGTTCCCCTTGTGTATAAACATAAAATTATAGGAACGAGCCAGTGCTCCAGCAGTTGTGACGCATAGTGTGCCACCCAGAGATCGGAAGTTCGATTCCTACCTCTGTCAGGTCTACCTATTTATAGCGCAGGCAGACAGGACTCTGTAGGCGGCTCACCAACTTCGTTCTTCTCCTCCCCATAGCCCTTGCCTTCAATGTAATAGTTGATAGGATAAAGGATAATGAAATAGTTTTTTTTTTTTTTTTTGTTAAAAAGGTAGTATTATGTTCATTTTTATATAAATAGCCCCTCAGTTCCGCGCAGAGAACTTTGTTTTAATTTGAACAATGTGACTCATAGGTGGTTGTGCCCCTATACCCTTTTAATAGGATATATGGAATATTTTAATATATTATATATATATATAAGAGTTTATTGTAAAAAAAAAACATTTCAAATTTTTTATAGTTTGTGAATTATGAATTCGTGAACGAAGCATTTTTCCAGTTTTAATTATATATTTATTTACAATAGAACAAATTGACCATATATTATTATTTTCTTGTAGACAAAGAATGCATTAGTTATAGAAGGATTTTTTTTTTATGAAAAAAAAAGAAAATTATTTTACTAAAAAAAAGAGAGAGGAAATGTAAACTTATCAAGTATCAAAATGGGAAGGTTGGAGAAATGTTGTATAGCTTTTAAGTTGATGGAAGAATGTTTCCCCAAAAAACAAAAAAAGTTTAAGGAAGAATGCCTAAAACAAAAACAAAAAAAAGTTTTTTGACGGAAGAAAGAGAACAAACAGAAATACTGTAAGTGGGAAGAGAGAAGAAAGAGAGAGTCAAAGAATAAATAAGAAAGAGAAATAATAGGCTATGGACTCTTCACTACTACAAAAAGGGCTTTTAATGGCGGTATTTAAGGCCTTTTAACGGCGGTTTTTGGCCTTTTTGAACCGCCATCTATCTGGCAACCGAAGAAAGTTAGCGGACTTTCTACGGCGGTTCTAAACCGCCGTAGAAAGTGGTGACTTTCTACGGCTGTTTATAAGTAAACCGCCGTAGAAAGTGGTCACTTTCTACGGCGGTTTTCCAACCGCCCTAGAAAGTAACCACTTTCTACGGCAGTTTAGATCTAAACCGCCGTAGAAAGTCACCACTTTCTACGGCGGTTAATTGTTAAACCGCACTTTTCAGACCCAAACCGCGATAGAAAGTGAAAATTAATCTGGTTTAAAGCAAAACCAACAGCTAAATGTTTAAAATTAATACAAATATCACTAAGATACAAATTGAAATCGCTATTATATTATAGGAGCATAGCCAAAAATATTTGTACAACTATAATATCAACAAGGTTCATTAGTATCCATCAAGTACGGCTAATTCTCCCCAATATAACTAGCGCATATTTTTCTCATAGCATATATATCAACATTGCTTAATGGAGTGCGGTCGAGCTTGAAGTACTGCAACAGAGTATAAATTCAAAAGTAATTGAGTAGCAAAATGAAATACAGTCAAGTAAGTTATGAGAAATCAAATACCTTTTCGAGTGCCAATGTGTCGGATTTCATTGCGATTTGGTACATGTAGTGCATAACATAGTAGCCACACTCCCAGTTAGATGTTCGCTTTTTATGCTAATGAATATAGTATACGAGTTAGAAGATCATACAATTTTATACAGCACATCGTAGAATAAAAAATTCAATAAGAACCAATTTTACCTTAACTACTATCCATTCAGGTTGCATATGCATATTTCTGGGCAATCCTAAGAAAGCTTGATAATTGAACATCACCCTATAAAAATGAAAGCGGAATGAAAATAATTAACAAAATATGTATATATGATTGGCATTAGAAATTATATATGCATTCTAACATTAGTTAATATATATAACTCACTCGTCTATAAGTATTACTGTCTCCGCTGTTTTTGGGTTTTGTAAAGAATCAAACCAGTACACAACATTTTCAATCGGTCTAATGGCTATAAGCACCCAATGTTCACTACAAACCAAATATTTAATGACCTCAGAGCTTTAAATCAGTGTTTCTTAAAAATTAGAGAAACGCTTACAGTGTTTACCCCTGAAGATACGACATTGATGTGGACGGTTGTACACATGCGGATTAAGTTGCGAAGAACCTTGTGATTAAGTAGCGAGCTCGTATAATCTCTAACTTACTTTCGAAACTAAGAGAAACAAGGAGAAGCTAACCTAAGCTAATTTGTTTTATATTTTGAACCAAGTGTAAGAAAGAGTTGAAACATGCGAATTAATTAGGTAGAGCAAGTAACCTAATTAGCTAAGTTTCATGCAATATGAAAACTACAACATGCAAATACATAAAGCAATAAAGGGATAGTACTCAAAACACTTATTTTTATGATCTGAATACTCTGAATATTATTGATGCACGGCTGCCCTATTTATAGGTAGTAAATAGCCGAAAAAGTGATGAAAAAGAATAAGGAAAAGAAGTAGAATTGGAAATCAATCTCTTTACAATACCAAACCCTGAAAGAAGTGGGGAATGGTAAGAAAAGGAAAGAAGAATTCGGTCACCTCTTTCTTGAGTGATTGGGAATTTACAAGCTAAAAATAATAAGGAAAAAAATAAAAATCCTACTCCCAAAAAGGAGATCAAGAAGGAACCCTTTTTGGAAACTAACTAAAAGAGTAAAAAGAACCCTAACAATTAACTTTTAACCCTAGCAACTTAAAAGAACCCTAGCCCTTACTTTGTAACCCTAGTTACTTAAAAAAACCCTAGCCCTTAACTTGTAATCCTAACTAATTAAGTTGTAACCCTAATTAATTGAGTTGGCCGTGTGGGTTGTTCTTGTGGGCTTCCTTGGGCTGGCCGAACTTGTGGGCTGGTCTCCATGAGTTGGGTCGGCCCAATGTTGATGTCGCATTATGAAAAATGTAGGGAACTTCGAGAAATGTTTCTTTAAAGTCCAAGAACCTTCCGACATCTTCAAGAACTTCAAGAAATAGCCTTCTTCTTCATTGTGGATTGGAGAATTGCGCATCTTCTTCAAGAATGGTTAGAAGAGTTGCAATTTGAACCTTTTCGTCTTTCTGCTCCAAGGCATTTGCTTCTATTTGGGCGTCCTGTTGGTTTCGTGGATTCTGACTCATAATGTGTGTTTTTTTTAGCCCTGGATGTCCTCATCATTCCCTCCCTGTTGGAAAGTATTCGTCCTCGAATCCAATTTGCTGAAAACAAACAAAAACAAGTCAGGAAGATTAACACAAAACATAGATCATACTTACCTATCAAATCAAGCTTGTAAGCATGAGGCCCTATTGTCGACACGATTTGAAAAGGCCTATCGCCATCACAGGCGTTAATCTCCTTTGACATCTCTTTTGTAGTGTAGACAACATGCAACACTGCTTTGTAGTAGTTCTGATCGTTAGCCAAAAGCTTGTCGATCTGTCTTTGCAACTCCTTTGGCTCCTTCAGATTGGCTTTGTAGGCCTGCTGATTTGGAATAGGTGCTCCAGGTATGAAGTCGATCTGATGTTCAATTCCGTGTAGAGGCGGCAGACCCTGCGACAACTCTTCTGGAAAGACATCGTTGAATTCCTGCAATAAAGAATCAACTTCTAGAGGGATATCCCGAGGGATATCGTTAGGATTAGCACAATTATCTTTACATACTAAAACTAGTACATCAGCATTGCTATCTAACACTTGACCTATCTCTCATTTTGTAGCGAAACAGCTACCTTTCACTTCTTCCTGTTTAGGCTTATCAGAGTTCGCCTTACTACCCTTTACAAGTTCTTTCCCCTTACCCTTATCTATGTGCCTTTCAGCTTCCCAGTTGGCGATTGCTTCCTTCATGCGCATGGCTTCGGATCGCAATTCATTGGGCGGCATTGGGAGAAACGTGTGAATCTTGCCTGCCTGGCCGACCGAGTAAGTGTTGGCGACTCCATCATGTGTTGCCTTCAGGTCAAAGAGCCATGGTCGTCTGAGTAGAATGTGACAAGCCTCCATTGGCAGAGCATCACATAAAACAGTGGATTCGAACTTACCGATAGCGTATGGTACACTTACCTGCTTGGTGACCCTGTAGCCGTCTGAGCTGTCGAGCCATTGTAGCCGATAAGGACGTGGATGATTGATAAGGACATGGATGATTGATAACAGGAAGCTTCAGCTTGTCAACCATGTATTCGCTGGCAACGTTCGTGCAACTTCCTCCATCAATGATCAGAACACACAACTTTCCACTTACCTTAGTCCTGGCGTGGAAGATGTTTGTCCGTTGAGATGTGCCTTGGACAGCAGCTGTGGTCAGAGTGCTAGTAACCAAGTTCTGATTGGGATCCTCCTCTATGAACTCGAATTTCTCCACTGGTACAGACGGAGTGCTGTCAGTTAACTCCTGCGAGGGGTCAACAGTTGGTTCTTCTTCATCTTCTTCTGAAATGTACTCACCATCTTGCCCCAATAAGACCTTCCGGATGTTAGGACAATCACGCATATAGTGGCCACGGCCTGAGCATTTGTGGCAGGTAACATTGCTGATGGATTGCCGAGGTGTAGATGGCGTCCTTGATTGCGATGAAGAAGAGGTGGTGACAGGGACTATAGCCTTCTTCTCTGACGTGAACGACTTCTTTGCTGGTGGAGAGTAAACCAGATTCTTTCTCCAAGCTGGTGGGGCGCTTGTAGGCGTCCGGACAGGTAGAATTGTTTTCAGGTAGTCCTCCATGACCCGAGCTTTATGCAACATGTCTGTCAGAGTTGTAGCATTCTGCAATTCAACAGCTAAGGCTATATTCCTATTTAGGCCATTAAGAAAACGAGCCATTGATGCGGCTTCATCTTCCTGTACATTTGCCCTAATTTTGGCCATCTCTAACTTTCTATAGTATGCGTCTACAGATAAAGAACTTTGTACAATAGTATGTAATTTCCTATACAATTCTCTAAAATAATAATCAGGAACAAAAGTTCTACGCATAGCAGTAGTTAAATCAAACCAAGTTAGAGGTGGAGCACGTGCCCGCATTGGACGCGTATTCCTGCGATTGTCCATCTCTTGATTCCACCAGACCAGGGCATAGTCCGTGAAATGTACCACCGCGAGAGGGACCTTCTTGTGCTCTGGGATCGCATGCAGCTCGAAGATTCACTCCATCTTCATCTCCCAGTCTAGATAATCCTCTGGATTCGTGCCGCCGGCGAAGGGTGGAATAGTCGTTTTGCATTGACTGAGACCCTCGAAAGCTTTGTCAGTGCCATGGTCATTGGTAGGGGCGTCCTCCTCTGACTCTGTACGCCGTTGTTCTCTTTCAGTGCGTAGTTCAGCGACCTCCTCCGTGAGGGTAGCAAATCGCGCAGAGAGTTGCGCTATTGCAGCCAGTATTTGCTCACTCCCCAAAGGGGCAGAAGCACCTCCACCTGACATCGGTTAAAAGCGAAAACCTGTCTGCTAAGAACAAGGAAAAATGAGTAGTAACCTTACCCCCTTGTCCCCCAAGTGTATCCCACCTAACAGCTACACACAACCCTGTGTTTCACTCTTAGGGTGGCGCCCTTTATAGTATGTTCACTCAAGCCTTTTTCCACTCTACCTCCCGGTATTGACAAATGTATAAGGCAAGCAGCAATTCACACAAAACAATGACACTTAAGAAAGAAGCAAATTTTTGCAAAAATAGACACTTGGTTCTATTTTGAGTTGAAAAATCTTTTCGCAAACGATAGTTATAATATAGTTCAGATAAGATGTACACAACAGGAAATTTCGGGGTTAAGTACTCAAATTTCAGAAAAGATGAGTGTGCACGATGACAAAATCCAAACTATAATGTAAGAGTAAATGTCCAGGTCGCACGAAAAGATACTAGCAGTTGAAAGCAGGGCAATTCAAAAGTGAATAGAATCAAAGAAAATAAGAAGAGTTGAAACAACTTCAGGAAAGTCCTAAAACTACCCAAAGAAAAGATCACCCACCCAATAGGTAATCAAGAAACCAATCCCAGCAAATTTATTAATTCTTTCAATATGCAAATAGTACCAAATTGTGATCTTTTAAACCCCCCTTCGTGGCCGAATACTTAGCAATATGCGATTTCAAGAAACGAAAACCCTAGGGCTAGCAAGTGCAATTTTGACTCACTAACCTATTCCCAGGGATAATCTCAGCAGCACAAGGATACAAAATCAAGAATTCAATATATTTTCAAGAATTCAAAGCAAGGTATCCCAAACTAGAGCATGCAATTTATAATGCGCAAAGAAGGTGAGCTGCTTAACATCAACCGCAAAAACTCACCAATTTCAACAAAAACAGCACAAGAGGGGTAGAAAATTAGTCGCAAAAGCCCAGCAATTTTAGATGCAAAACAGCAACACTAAAGCGTCTCTCCAAACCCTAGTGTCGCAAGAAAACGACTAAAAATACAACTGAAAACCAAAACCCTAGCTTTAGGCAAAATCCGAACCCTAAGTTGAATTTTAAAGGCCGGATTTGATTCTGAAATTACAGTAAGGGTATTCAATTTTTCTAAGGAATTTTTCGATTTTAAAGATAGGAAAACAGCACCAAGAATCAAAAATTTAAAGCTTGAAAGAAAAAAAATTTCCCCCAACAAGATGCGTTCTAATCCAAGAATTTCAAGATAAACAAGACTAACAAGGAAAAGAAAACACCTGATAAAGATTTGGTCGGGTTACTTCGACCTCCTCCAGCCACGAAATCACTCCTAAGCTCTGATACCAATTGATGTGGACGGTTGTACACATGCGGATTAAGTTGCGAAGGACCTTGTGATTAAGTAGCGAGCTCGTATAATCTCTAACTTACTTTTGAAACTAAGAGAAACAAGGAGAAGCTAACCTAAGCTAATTTGCTTTATATTTTGAACCAAGTGTAAGAAAGAGTTGAAACATGCGAATTAATTAGGTAGAGCAAGTAACCTAATTAGCTAAGTTTCATGCAATATGTAAACTACAACATGCAAATACATAAAGCAATAAAGGGATGGTACTTAAAACACTTAGTTTTATGATCTGAATACTCTGAATATTATTGATGCACGGCTGCCCTATTTATAGGTAGTAAACAGCCGAAAAAGTGATGAAAAAGAATAAGGAAAAGAAGTAGAATTGGAAATCAATCAAGAGATTGATTTCCTTTACAATACCAAACCGTGAAAGAAGTGGGGAATGGTAAGAAAAGGAAAGAAGAATTCGGTCACCTCTTTCTTGAGTGATTGCCGAATTTACAAGCTAAAAATAATAAGGAAAAGAATAAAAATCCTACTCCCAAAAAGGAGATCAAGAAGGAACCCTTTTTGGAAACTAACTAAAAGAGTAAAAAGAACCCTAACAATTAACTTTTAACCCTAGCGACTTAAAAGAACCTTAGCCCTTACTTTGTAACCCTAGTTACTTAAAAGAACCCTAGCCCTTAACTTGTAACCCTAACTAATTAAGTTGTAACCCTAATTAATTGAGTTGGCCGTGTGGGTTGTTCTTCTGGGCTTCCTTGGGCTGGCCGAACTTGTGGGCTGGTCTCCATGAGTTGAGTCGGCCCAATGTTGATGTCGCATTCTGAAAAATGTAGGGAACTTCGAGAAATGTTTCTTTAAAGTCCAAAAACCTTCCGGCATCTTCAAGAACTTCAAGAAACAGCCTTCTTCTTCATTGTGGATTGGAGAATTGGGCCTCTTCTTCAAGAATGGTTAGAAGAGTTGCAATTTGAACCTTTCCGTCTTTCTGCTCCAAGGCGTTTGCTTCTATTTGGGCGTCCTATTGGTTTCGTGGATTCTGACTCATAATGTGTGTTGTTTTAGCCCTGGATGTCCTCATCATACGGCACCAGATAAATTTCTTTATTCCGATCCTTCAAGTTTCGTGCAATGTAGTGTACCCTATCTTCATATGTGTTTCCTAGTGCCGTGACATGATCAGCTGAGAGAAACCCTATCACCTTCCGGTCATTCCTTTCAACCAAATCATGTAAAGCTCTAGAGAATTTACATTATCATGCATCATTGGTTAGTCTAGGCACATGGAATGCATACTATATATAACAATAATATGAAATAGGTTATAAAATTAAGTGGAAACTCGCTTGGTGAACAATTGCATCAAACAGTTTGTGATCATGCTTTCTCTTAACAATAATTCACCGACATCCATTCGATCCATCGAAATACGATGATCCACACCTATGATATCTCTTGTCATTTGAAACAGAAAGCCATTGAAGTTTGAATTTTTCTCTATTCGGAGTTGTAACTCATGCAGTGGATCAGATGTCAAAGAGGAAGCCATTTCATTTGGAACCGTCGAAGAAGATTTTATATCATGCATAGAATTCAAACGACCTTTTTTCTTTTTTAAACATTTATCCACCTAACAACATTTGAAATAACATTAAATATACAAAACGGTATTAAGTAATTCAAAAATAAATGTAAGAATATACCTGTGTTACTGGATCCGGAATAAGTTCAATCAAATGCATAGGCCATTCCACAAAAAATGATCGGGACATTCCCACAGTTGAAGCCTCTCCCTCAGGAAATGGTAGCGGGGCAAAGTCATTATATGAAATTTTAATTGTAACCCTCGCGCAACCTTTCCTTACCTCACGGCCGTGGTGCTTTCTCTGCTTATAAATATTTCCCTTGGCTACAAGCTTACGTCTCTTACATGTATCCTCAGATGTGAACAGATGACATTCACACCCGTCCTGAGATAATAGGTAAGCGAATGAACATTCCTCAACTATTTTCACTAACTTCAAAAACCAAGTGTAATCATGAAAAACAATATAAAGATTCTTTAGAAGTGACAATATGAAAGAAATTATACAAACAAATATGAAAGACATAAATGTACATTAAGTACCTTGTATTCACCTAAAGAACTCACATCTTCCAAGTTTGTTCCAATAGGGCTATTCTGAACCTCAGAGGCTTTGATCGGGTCTATAGATGAAACAGGTATCGTATGTAACTCAGGAAAACTTGTAGGGATAAGAGGAGAAAAATTTTGCCTACGAGGTTCATTAGTGTGTAGCGTCGGACTCACAGGGGAAACATTGCTACCATGGACCTCAAACATCTCTGGGGTCATTCCGGAGGTTTCTGGGTTCAAGCTCTGAGCTTTGGCACTATTGAGGACACTGGCTCTTGCTGTATCATAGTTAGTCCCCATCTTACCACATAAAAACCCAACCATCATCTTAAGATGTGTTTGACATTCATCGAGCTGGGCAGTGGTTTTCTGAAGCTTTCTTTTAGTTAACTCTAGTTCATCTTTGAGCGACGGGTTTGTTTTCGGAAAAACCTCTGTGATACGTGCCCTGGTAGAATGGCCGTGAACATGACCGGGGTGATCGGTCTTTCCCGTTGCCTTGACAAGAATGTCATTCCTACCCTCTACAACTTTCTCCCCTTGGGACTCGAGGAAACATAGATGTTCCTAAACGTTTTGCCAAAAATATGAAATGTAAATAGATTAATTATATATAGTTTTAATTATATGTGTAGTTTAAAGAACTGAAACATAAAAAAATGTATGTTGCAAACTTACAATTTGAATTCCAACACGACCAGCCTCTGGGTGAAGTATTCGCCTTTTTTGTTTGTGTGAGACTGTCTCCAAAGTAGATGCCGGCCTGGCCCTGCATAAGATTTTTCCCCTTCTTCTTCGGACGGACCGTCCTCTAAAGGCTTCTTCCCAGTTGCAATCAAAGCCTCTTCATGCAAATTCTTCTTTAGCAGTCGGTATCCACTGCGAGATAAATTATGGTAAAAATAATTTAAAGTGGCATTCTTTTGCGCTTTTTCACGAATTGCCTATAGAAAAATACAATGAAAAGTGATTATCCATAAATTGAGCAATTTCAAATATCAAAAAACAAGAAGGAAATGAATTTCAAAAACCCACCTGCCATTCTTCTATTTCCCGGCTAGCCTTAAACTTAAGTCTCCCTAGGGAGATATTTATATTCAAGGCATGAGTCCTCACCCTGCAAGTTACTATGTACATATCTACCTAAAAAGGATTTCCAATCTTTCCAACATTTACCGGCATAAGAAATCCACTTGGTTTCGAGTTCTTTGGTTGATTCAAAAACAAATAATGCCTACAGTAAACAATAGAAGTACAAATTTAGATAAATTTGGGTTCATTTGTATGAATGGGTAAACAAAGAATGCATTATAATTTTGTAGAATACATGTATTTCCATCCACACTCTCTTCTTGATCTCGTCGGGAACTTTGGGCCATGATGCATATTCCATAATGTCCACTTTGCTCCGGGCCGTGAATGCTACGAATGTAATCCACTTCGTATGATAATTTTTAGCCTCATTTTTTGAATCAAACAAAATCTCAAGAGTTTTCCCCTTCATACGCATTTCCAAAAGATCGTTGCAATTTGTAGGCCCTCTACCTCTTTTAGCTCTAGTATAAGACCTATCTTCATTGCTCTTTCCCTCATCACTATGGTCCTCATTGCGTTTTCTTTTTCGGGCCATTAGCTTACCTTAAACTTCATGTACATACAAAGAGAATACAAGATAACATATTTGCATTTAAAGAAAAGCTTTAATTTAAAAACCCACGCGCCATTGAACACTTTAAAGCAAAGGAGACAAAAAACAAGAATGCTTGTAATGTTTAAATTTAAAAGGCAATGTACATTTCGCAACTTCACTCCTAAAAATACTCTTCTTCCCTAAAATAAGAGAAATACTTTGTGCTTTTGCAATAAAGAAGCTTTATATTGATGCAAAGATAGCCTCACTTTTAATATATTAGTGGCATTCATGACATTAAACCAAGGGAGGAACACACCTTCAACTCAACCACAAAGCATTACCCTCCTTGCCACTAAAGAAGAAACACTAAATCACAAAATGTAAAAGATTTAAGGAGAAGTGATATTTCAAACTCTACATTTATGAAAAAAATCCCCCTCATCAAGGAGAACGACTCACAAAGCATATTTCACGCATTTCAAACAAAGATAAGGGAAAGCGAAGAGGAGATAGTGATATTTGCAATACACAAGTCCCATTATCCAAATTAAACCAAAGGAGCCCTAAAAAAGTGGACTTCTAAAGGGTACCATTGATAAAGTACTTCATATTTCACAACCAACAACTAATGAGAACAATCATTAATTTCTACTAAAGGAAAAAACCAAAATTTAGTGAGAAAGGTGAAAGTTTAGAGGAGTACTTCACTCCTAAAAAACACTCTCCTTCCCTAAAACAAGAGAAGTCCTTTGTGCTTTTGCAATAAAGAAGCTTTACATTGATGCAACCATAGCCTCACTTTCAATAGATTAAGGGAATTCATGACATTAAACCAAGGGAGGAACACATCGTCCCCTCAACCACAAAGCCTTATCCTCCTTAGCACTAAAGGAGAAACACTAAAGCGCAAAAGGTAAAAGATTTAAGGAGAAGTGATATTTCAAACTCTACATTTATGAAAAAAATCCCCCTCATCAAGGAGAACGACTCACAAAGCATATTTCACGCATTTCAAACAAAGATAAGGGAAAGCGAAGAGGACATAGTTATATTTGCAATACACAAGTGCCATTATTCAACTTAAACCAAAGGAGCCCCAAAAAAAGTGGACTTATAAAGGGTACCATTGATAAAGTACTTCACATTTCACAACCAACAACTAATGAGAAAAATCATGTCTACTAAAGGGAAAAACCAAATATAGGGAGAAAGGTAAAAGCGTAAAGGAGGTGTACTTCACGCCTAAAAAGTATCAAGTTCCCTAAAACAAGAGAAGCAACACTCAAAAGGTACTTTGTGCTTGTGCAATAAAAATTCTTTACATTATGCAAAGATAGCTTTACTTTCAATATATAAGGGGCATTCAAGACATTGAAACAAGGGAGCCCCGAAGAAGGAACCCTATAAAGCTTAAATTCCACATAGTGGACTCAACAACCAAGCATTTTCCTCATTATCACTAAAGGAGGAACACTAAATCGACTAAGAACCGAAATCAAACACCAATGTTCTCAAATTAATCAAGCAAAACCGAAATCAACATTTGTGTTTCTCATCTTAGTGAAGGAAACCCGAATTGAAAGGGTACTTAATTGAAATCCCAATCAAACACATAGGTTCTCAACTTATATAGGACAAAACACGAAATTCAACAACCAAACCAAGGCAACCAACAATCGATAAATCCCAAAGCATTCCAATCATTCATCACTAGCATCAAACCCGAAATCAATATTATATTGGGCACAAAAACCCTAGTGGAATCGGAAGTAATTACAAAATGGAAGGTAACATTGCAAAAGCTTTAAAATGCAAGCATAGAAGTTGGATAAACCTTATGTTTGCATTCCTACATCCAAGGCCGAAAATATTGGAGTGGGAAAATGGAAGAAATGTTGGCTGGGGCGAAGCGACACACAAAGATCGAACCTTGGTCCTTGACGTACGATCAGCATGCCAAGTAGCCGTCGGGAAGTGCGGGAAATGGGCGGAGTTCGTCGGGTTGCTCCGGCGATGGGTCCTGGGCGTGAAGTAACCGAACCGCGGCTGGAGAAGGGAGAGGCAAACAGGGGAGAAGCAGAGGAGAAGAAGGGAAAAAGAATAAGGGAAAAGATGTCTAAGTTCAAATATTTTGAACTTAGACCGGCGGGTTGGTTCAACGGTGGTTCAACCGCGAACCGCCGTTGAACCAACTTTCTACGGCGGTTCATTGTGAAACCGCCGTAGAAAGGTTACATTCAACGGCGGTTCAACCGCGAACCGCCGTAGAAAGTTGGTTCAACGGCGGTTCGCGGTTGAACCGCCGTTGAATGTTCTGTTCTATGGCGGTTTTTCGTGAACCGGCGTAGAAGAGGGGAAAAAAATTGGAGCCAATTCCCGCGCGGGCATATTTTGATATTAAATTTTTTTTTCATTTTCATAAACTAACCCCACAATTTTGTAAATATAATATTACATACCCAATTTACATTATATTTATTAATTATGTACAGAAGCTCGACTTTTATGAACCATTTAATAATTAAATTTCAAATTTTCCCTTGAACCATTTGCATTTAAATTTCACGTGCTATTACACAATAATTATAGGTGAAAGATAAAAATTAATAAATTTCGTAAATTTACATGTAAGCGTCGATAAAGTAATAAGCTTCATTATCTTCCCTAAATTTTCTACGTTTTCGACTTGGGCGAACGGCATAAAATAATCAAATCGATAAATGCATTAGGTACGTAGTATAAGAAAAATTAATGCTTAAGGGCCCAATTACAAGAAAAAGAAATACTTACTGGATTTCATTAGCTTACATATATATATATATATATATATTTGCAATTACGATAATATTAATCAAATATGTATAGTGAAATACATTAAATTTAGTATGGTGCAAAATATAATGTATTTTATTTACTTGCACTGGTTGATCATTATTAAATTACATATATACAATATTATAGTGGAATGTAGGGGAGAAGCAGGGGAACTGTGGGGAGATTAGAGATATTACACCACAACCCTAGACCCTAAACCCTAAACCCTAGACCAACAAATTTGAATTTAGACCGACGGGTTGGTTCAACGGCGGTTCAAGGATTTTTACGGCGGTTCAAAAATAAACCGCTGTAGAAACCCACCTTTCTACGGCGGTTTCACACTGAACCGCCGTTGAAAGTTGATTCTACGGCGGTTTTCGATTGAACCGCCGTAGAAAAGTAGTTTCAATTGTAGCCAATTCCCGCGCGCGCATAAATTTCTATTTTTATTTCATTTTCTGAACCCTAACCCTAAACCCTAATCCCTATTAATTTTTTTTTTCCATTTTCATAAATTAACCTCAAAATTTTGTAAATATAATAGTACATACCCAATTTACATTATATTTATTAATTACAAAAGCTCGCCTTTTATGAAACATTTAATAAGTAAATTACAAATTTTCCCGTGCACCAATATTCCACCGAAAATTTTCATGAACTATTACACAATAATTTTAGGTCAAAGCTCAAAATTAATAAATTTCGTAAAATTACATGTAAGCTGTGATAAAGTAATAAGCTTCATTATCAGTCCTAAATTTTCTGCATTCTCGACTTGGGCGAACGGAATAAAATAATCAAATCGATAAATGCATTAAGTACGTAGTATAAGAAAAATTAATGCTTAAGGGCCCAATTAAAAGAAAAAGAAATACTTACTGGATTTCATTAGCTTATATATATATATATACAAATATATATATATATATTTGGAATTAAGGACGATAATATTAATCAAATATGTATAGTGAAATACATTAAATTTAGTATGTTGCAAAATATAATGTATTTTATTTACTTGAATCGGTTGATCATTATGAAATTGCATATCCAATATTACAGGGGAATGCAGGGGAGAAGCAGGGGAACTGTGGGGAAATTGTAGATATTAGACCAAAATATTTGAATTTATGCGCGCGCGGGAATTGGCTCAAATTGTTTCCAATTTTTCTACGGCGGTTCAAGGAAGAACCGCCGTAGAAAGTATTTTCTAAGGAGGTTGTTTTTGAAGCACCATAGAAACTTTTCCCGCTCGCGCATAAATTTATATTTTTATTTCATTTTATGAAGCATAGACCCTAAAAATTTCTAGTTTTTTCATGTTCATAAATTAACCCCAAAACTTTGTAAATATAATATTGCATACCCAATTTACATTATATTTATTAATTATGTACAGAAGCAAGACATGTATGAAAAATGCTTTACTAAATAAATTTCAAATTTTCCCATGCAACATTCCACCGAACCATTTCAGGTACTATTACACAATAATTTTAGGTAAACGCGCAAAATTCAGTTTATTTGTTCTTAAATAATTATCTCTATTTTAATAATTAAAGGCAATCAATAATTACAATTATGTTAAGGTAAAATAAAAATAGCTTGAAAGAATTAATACTCTTTACAATTGGATACAAGTACTCAATGTCGTATCCATGTATAGTCTTAAAAATTTTCTAGCGCTGCTGTATATCTCGTACACATGCATGCTAGTTAAGAGGCAAAATATAGAAATAGGTTGCCGCCGGTACGGAGCGCGCCTCAATATAAAATATATTGAAGAATCTCTATAAAATAATAAAGATTTATTAATCGATAAACGAATAATTAATTCATTTAGCGGTCAATACCAACCTCGCTAAATGAATATCTTTTTTCCGATGCACAGAAAAGTAATTTATGAAGAGTTAAATATAAAATCAAAACAAAAATCATTGTACAGCTTCCCCTGTAAATTTTACCAAAAGTACTACTCTTTGAAAAAAAAATAAAAAATACATGAGACATTTATTCATAAATGAAAAACAAGGAAATCAATTTGCCAGAAAATTTGACAGAGTCTCCCCTATAAATGTAACATACTCCCTGTCAAGGATATGCACATAATTAAATACTTCATTAAGTTTCAAATCAATTCCGACAGAATCTCCCCTGTAAATTTAACCAAAACACTCTGGCATCCTAACATCAACACAAAAGCTTCACACAATTTCCAACAATAACAAATTCATTTATAAACATTTCGCTATATGAAGTTCCCTGGAAATTTTATCCCTTGCTTGCGCGGCTTCATCCAAGTTGTGACCTGTTTCAATCAGACAGTACGAAGGATAAAAATAAATGTTTGTTATAAAATTATGTCCATCTCGTTTCATTAAAATCAAATAAACATATACGAATATACACACACACATACACACCCACAGAAAAAAAAAAATAAAAACAAACAATATACCTGAAAATGATTCTTAACTTATTCTCTTTCTCTTATGGGACACTTGATCCTCGAACCATAATCCTTCGCTGTGGTCATCACGAAGTATGTATTTATCAAGTTCCCTATCTTCTTCATCTGCTCTTGATTCAGGTAACCCACTAGAGAAAGGGCCCGCCTCATAAAGCCCTTCTTCTGTATCAATCCCTTCCACTTCGTGATGTTGTTTACCATGAAGAACAACAGACCAATGTTCGTCACAAGGATCAGTGATATAAAAAACTTGTTTTGATTGCGATGCAAGTATAAATGGTTCCCCCTTGAAACCCTCTCAATTAAGGTCCACCAAGGTAAAACTCAATGGATCATCAGTTCGAACCCCATTATTGTTATCAATCCATTTGCATCGAAATACAGCTACTTTGAAACAAACATAGTCAAGCTCCCAAATATCTTCGATCACCCCGTAATATGCCATGCTTGCATACATTGGATTTTTATCTTTCCTGCTAGAAACATGTAAAGCCTCCGAGATTAATGTAACACCATTGTTTTATGCCGTACTCTTCTCATCTTGTCTCTTAGTAGCAAATGAATATCCATTTATGTCATAGCATGAAAATGCTCGTACCGCATGGCTGGGCTTAAATGCCAACCATTTCAATGTCTCCGAAACGTCTTTGCCCATGACAACATTACCATACCAATAGACAAATGTCTGAATATGTTCATTGAGCACATTTTGATCCGTCCAAGCAGGATAAGACGCTCTTATTGAACGCATATGGTCTCTCACATAGGGCTCAACTTCTTCAAAATTGTGCAGTATGTAGAGATGCATGCCTTCATCAATTCAACATTAGAAGGCGTAAACATTTTTCCTCCCCTTGTGCCCATACTTGTAATCCTCCCATCGTTCCGATTTGTAGATATTCCAATTGATGCTGTATCGGCCAAGTACTCAGTGCAAAACTCAATTACCTCCTCAGCTATATAACCTTCAATAATACTAGCATCAGGACGATAACGATTCTTAACATACCCCTTAAATACTTTCATATATCGCTCGAATGGGTACATCCATTGCAAATGAACTGGCCCGCATATTTTTATCTCTCTAACCAAATAAATCACCAAATGTACCATAATATCAAAGAAGGCGGGTGGAAAATACATTTCTAATTGACAAAGGACAACAATTATTTCATCTTGTAACTGATCAAGTCATTCGCGCGCGATAACCTTGCTACATATAGCATTGAAGAAGAAACAAAGTCTTGTTATACTGGACTTAACATGCTTGGGCAATATCGAGCGAATAGCTACAGGCAACAATTGTTGCATTAAGGCATGGCAATCATGAGACTTCAAACCAACCAGTTTTAAATCTTTCAAGGAAACAAGTCTACTTACATTTGAAGAATATCCGGATGGAACTTTGATGCTACACAAACTTGAACACAGTTGTTTTTTCTCTTTTCTGGACAAAGTGTGACAGGCAGGGGGTAGATATGTGCGTTGTCCTTGAGGTACCGGTGCTAAATTTGATCTTATGTTCACATCAACCATATCAAGTCTTGCGTTATAACCGTCCTTAGTTTTACCAGGGATGTTCAAAAGCGTACCTAACAGGCTTTCACAAATATTTTTCTCAATATGCATAACGTCGAGACAATGTCTGACATCCAAGTTCTCCCAGTATGAAAGTTCAAAAAAGATAGATTTTTTCTTCCAACAACATGTATCATTATTGCTGGACTCCGAAGGTTTTCCAAACTCCACATTAATGTCCGTCACACTAGCTTTCACCTCTGGCCCGCTCAAGGGTTCTGAAGCTTTTCTAAACTCTTGAAATCCATTGAATGCTCTTTTCATACGGCGATACGGATGAGTCTCGGGAAGAAATCTGCGATGCCCAAGGTATACTGTCTTCCTCCCATGTGCAAGCTGACAAAAATCTGTACTCTGCTCACATATAGGGCATGCTTTATGCCCTTTAACAAAGTACCCAGACAAGTTTCCATATGCAGGAAAATCATTAATGGTACAGAACAACATGGCACGTAATGTGAACATTTCTTCACGGTATGCATCAAACACAAGTGCACCTTCATCCCATAACTTTTTCAAATCTTCAATAAGAGGAGCAAGATACACATCGATGTCATTTTCTGGTTGCCGTGGGCCTGAAATCATTAGAGATATAAGTATGTACTTGCGCTTCATACACAAGTAAGGCGGCAAATTGTAAATAACCAACATCACCGGCCATGAGCTATGTGTGCTACTCAGACTGCCAAATGGGTTCATTCCATCAATACACAAACCAAGCCTCAAATTTCTAGCTTCTCCCCCAAATGAAGGATACATTGAATCAATTTTTTTCCACTGATCCGAGTCTGATGTATGCATTATGACCTTGTCATCATCACTGGGAATCCACCAATCTGAATGCCATGTCATAAGTTTTGCATCTTTTGCATTAGCGAACAACCGTTTAAATCTCGATATTTAGGAAGATACCACAGAACCTTAGCCGGCGACCCTTTCTTTTGCGCATCAGAACTGTCTTCAACCTCATCACACAGCTGCTTGTTTTTGTATCGTGAAGTTTTACACTTAGGACAAAGCAATAAATCCTTATACTCATTCCTGTAGAGGACACAATCAGTTGGGCAAGCGTGGATCTTCTTATACTCCATACTCATTGGACAAAATATTTTTTTCGCCTCATAAATTTGATCTGGAAGTTCATTATCTTCTGAGAGCATATCTTTCAATATCCTCAATAAGGCTGTAAAACTAGTATCTGACCACCCATTTGCCGCTTTCAAATTAAACAACTTCAAAACACTAGACAAGCGTGTATATTTAGTGCAACCGTTGTATAGAGGCTTCTCATTGTCACCCAAAATGGAAGCAAGAACTTCCGGTTTATCAGCAAAATCCTCGGCCACATCCTCAATCATGTCATCTAATCGATCTCTAGTAATCCCATCATCTCTTTTTCATAAGATTTTCTTTGCTCAGGTAAACTATCAATACTTTCACCATGCCAAATCCACAATTTATAAGAAGGATCAAATCCGTTCCGATATAAATGGAATCTTATTGTATATAAGTTATCAAACCGCGCACCATTTTTACAAGCTTTACACGGACAATGGACATGCTTTGTATTCTTATAAGCCAATTCAATGAAATTCTCAACTTCTTTCGCATAAAAATCGGAGGTTCGATCACCATACAACAAGATATTTTGATCCATGCGTAACTAACTCCTTCAAATAATTAAAAAACCCAAATAATAATTCAACAAACAATGTAGAAAGTATCAAGTTGCATGCTTGTCTTAGCACATGTCATACTAATGTTACTCATATAATCAAAACTAATATAATACCTCAATGAAAAAAATAATGCATAACCAACACATGCACAATAGACATAATCAAATGAAGAAGAACCCATAAGGTTTTCATTTATGCATTTCATCAAACACATGCAATGCATTAAAAATTAATACACACTCTAAGTAGTGCTAATTATATGAACATCATCCATTAAAAATCAAACACTATAAAACAAATCACATCACCTAGAAACTACATAATATAACTAAATAGGGTTCCACAATACTAAGTTTCACCATATACATGGATTGCAATTTTAATTTTCAGTACTTTACCATAAATAAAAATAAATTCAATATACACATATCTAAAGTACAAGAATAAGCAATTATTGAGAAATTTTAGAAGTTTCTAACCTTAAGGTGGTAAATTTTAGCTTCAAATGACGATTCTTTACATCAAAGGTGCAAAACCGTAGTATAAATTTGGAGAACAAGACTTTCGGCCGCGATATGGAGATGCACGTTGTTATTTAGGGTTAAATACGTCAATACAACTGCGGTTATAATCAAACCGCCGTAGAAAGAGACCTCTTATAATTAATGGAAAGATAAATATGACATTAAAAATGTTATTCATATTTCTTTTTTTATTTAATTGCTGATGTATTCGCCACATACGTAGAGGGTCACCGACCCTCAGGATAAGTGTAGCACTTCCCAAAAAAATTGTCTCAAATACCATGAATTTGAGACAATAATAATGGCAGCTGTCTCAATAATTAATTTGAGACACTTTAATTAAGACAGTTTGTGAAATGTGGTCTCAAATACAACTATTTAAAACACCTATTTAAGACAATAATTATTTTTTTCTTAAATGAAACTATTTAAGACACTCGATTAAGACAATAATTTTTATTTTTGTCTTAAATGAAACTACCTATGACCCTTATATAGGATAGTAATAATTTTTTTTTGTTTGCCTTCAATAAAAACTACTTTAGACACTAAAATGAGATTGTATTAAGAAACTGGACTAATTTATTTGTTTTTTTTTAATATTCTACAATAGTATATTACAAAAGGAATGGTGGCAATGGACTTTTAATAAACATATAGTCATCGTGTCCCTCATTAGAAGTATGTTTTTTTTTTTTCAAAATATGGTTGATTTGATTTATATTATATCACTCCCCTTATTAATAATTTAAGAAGAATTACACTCTTTATTAATTTTGTAATTTCTAATGCCTTTATTGAAATTTTTTCCAATGTAACAATAATAAAAATTTCAAACATTTTTTTTATTAAATGTGGTTATAAAATTTGTTATAAGGTATTTGAGATGCAATTAACTTATAAGAACATTGTTTTTACCGCACTTATTTATAAATGTCACATAAAATAAGAAGTATTATATATTTAGCGGATGTTCTATTTTATGGGTTTGAAAACAGTCTTTGGAAAATAGTTTTATAATGTAAAAAGTATATTAAAAATGTAAAAAGGTATAGCTGAATAGTAAAAAGTTATATTGACAATGATGAAAACTGATTATAATATACTCCCTCTGTTCTATAAAGAATGTCTCCTTAAAGAGTTTTTCTTGTTCTTTAAAGAGTGTTCTTTTTCAAACTTCAATGCAAAAAGTTAAAAACTTTTCTACTTTACCCTTAATTTAATTGATCTATTCATTACACTCTCTTTCCAATTATATACACAAATTCTCATTAAATTTGTAGTTAAAGAAGAGAATATAATAGGGGTAAAGAAAGAATTTTTCCCACTTTAGAGAACATAGGGAGTATTAAATTTACTATTGAAACCCAAAACGCAAAAAACGGCCCTTAATGTTAGATATTTTACGACAACGATTAACAACCCTAGTCAGATCTTCATTCAGTACCCAGAGCCCCGCCAACCTCCGTCGAAGATGAATTCTTTTAAAATAATCGCAGAGCACTACACCTATTCAATCCCTCTTCTAAGTATGAAAGAAAATTTTGAGGCGTTTAGGGAACGCCGCTACATATCGGAAGTCTAGTTTAATGGCCTCTAGCACTTAGAGCATCAAACTCCGCTGCTGGAGCAGAACGCGTTTTGTCTAGGGGTGTGAATAGTGGACCTTGAGCCTCTCTTCTTCTTTTTTTAATTTTTTATTATTTTACTTATTTACACTTTAATCCCTAATTTGTTTTTATCTATTATTTGAATTGATTAATTAAAAAACAAACTTTGTTATTATTATAAATTTAAGAGTTTAATTTATTTAATTGTTATTTCACATGTGATTGAAATATAAATAATTATACTCAACTCTACTTAATTATAAAGAGAATTTTAAAACTTTGCATAACATAATTGTGAAAAACGATCTTTCAAAGTATCCAAAATTAAAAATATAGTAATTCAAACATTCATATTTATAAAATTACTTAATAGTAAAAAGTACATAATATGAAAAGACATTACATAAAATATAAAATAAAAAGACATTACATAAAAGTAAAGAATATTAAAATACAAATTAAAAATCATTTTATTTTGTGTCTGGGGACTAATTTTATTTTAGTGTGTTGGGATTAAATTACAAATTAAAAATCATTTTATTTTGGATTAGTAATATTAGTTTAGTAGTTTGCATTTTATTTTCTAAATAATTATGTAAGTTTTTTTAGTATTATTAAATTTCGTGTGTCGGGACTACTTTTAATTTAGTTTGCATTTTATCAACCTTCATTATGATATTAATATAATTATCGTTTAAAACACCTCAAAACCCCCCTGTGGTTTTTGAAAGCTACACATCACCCCCCCTCCCTGTACAAAAAAAAGCTATTCATCACCCTCCCGTGCTTTTCGAAAGTGGAACATCACCCCCCTGTACAAAAAAAAAGCTACTCATCACCCCCCTGTGCTTTTTTCGAACTCTGTAAAGTGACAAAAATGACCAATTTACCCTCACATTAACACTTAAGTACCCAAATTACCAAAAAAAAAGTTTTTTTAAAAAACCATTCACTTCTTCATCTTCCGTTTTCAAGTTGAAGAAGTGAATGATATCATATGTTCGGGATTTGGGCACTGAGGGTTAATGAAAAAAACTTTTTTTTTGGTAATTTGGGTACTTTAAGGGTTAATGTGAGGGTAAATTGGTCATTTCCGTCACTTTACATAGTTCAGAAAAAGCACCGGGGGGGGGGGGGGGGGGTGATGAGTAGCTTTTTTTTTTGTACAGGGGAGGTGATGTTCCACTTTCAAAAAGCACGGGGGGTGATGAATAGCTTTTTTTGTACAGGGGGGGGGGGGGGGGGGGGATGTGTAGCTTTCGAAAAGCACATGGGGGTTTTGAGGTGTTTGCTCTTAACTAAATGAATTTATCACATTAGATGAACCTGCAAAATAAAACAATTAGTTGGGGTTTTTATATAAATAACTTGAATAGTACAAAAGTAATTAAATTGAATTTAAAATTATGTGTATGGAGGAATCAAACTAGAATATTCTTGAAAAACTAGAAGGTAGAGTTTTCTAGTGGGGTGAATTTACTGTAGAAATTGGAAGTTAGAGCCGGAGGTGACTGGAATAGTTAAAAACTACTGGAGATGGCCTTAGAGTACAGGGGCTACGATTCTTCTGGCATGTCCATTAATGCTCCCTCGTTCAGGTTCCGACGGCTTCATTATCCTCAAATTTCAATGTGAATTCTAGTTGCCCTACCTTCTCTTGTCAAATTAAGTGAAATCATCTTTTTGGAGATCAAGATGATTAGTTTTTTCTATAAGTGAGTTATGTTATATAGGGGCAATAACGATCTGGGCATGGTTTTTTATTTTTGATTTTTTTGGTGTTTAATTTAGTATCCTTACTAGAATTATGTGGTTCTGCAAGATTTCTAAAGAAAAGTCGTGCAAAATAAGGAGATGAAATGGATTCAAAATGAGGATTTTACTTTGTACACTATTAGCCTCTGTTGGAAGCTCTCAGCACTTCGATTGTGTCTTCAAATACCTCGTGTTCAAATAATTTCATGGATTTGATGACTACTTCTACTTCTCGCTCCAAATCAGATATCTTTAATCCCGTAATAGTTGAACTAATTTTTTCCTTTCTACTTCTTTTTTCTTATACTAATTTAAGGTTCATAATTTCTCATCTATATTTAAGATTGCGTACATTTCCCTAAAATTTGCAATTATATTGAATTATGATATTATGACTGCTCTTAAGAAAGAAGAGAACACTTCCTCTCTACGATGGCATAATTTTTAATCTCTGTTTATGAGTATGTGTTTTGATTCTCCGTTTTCATTTATTCTATGCGTTTTGTAAGGTTGCATCATTCTATTAATAGAAACAGAAAATACCTCGAAGTTTGGAAGCAGCTTGTATCAAATTTCTATCTGAACTTATATAATTTAATTTCATGCATATATTGATCATGGTTTGAAAAAAATATGTTATGAAAATTATAGAGATTTTGTGTCTTTGGAATTGTAGGAATTGAACATATATGCAACAGTACCAACTTTCACTTGTTGGAAAAATTCTACTGACCTGTATTTCTCAGTTTTACTAAGAATTGCTATAGTTTCTAGTAAATTTAAATAAGTTTTATAAGGATATATTAAATTATAACATTTTGATGAGCTTTTTGGGATAATAAATCTCATTCTTGTTGTTGGGATAAAGTTTTGTTTAAATGCTGCCATATTTTGTTTGAGCCAAAATGGTGCACTTGGAAATCACACTGTCAAGAATCACTACAATTTTATTCCCAGCTGCTTGTCTTGCATAAACTCATCAATTGTTTAGTCTCAATTTACTCAGCATGTGTGCATCACTTCAAGGAGTATAATCATAGTTATTTCTCTAGTTTCTTGATCTTCCATGTAGATAATATCATGCATTTAACTTTGTGAGTCTTGATGAGATTTCGTGATGTTACTATATACTATTATGCAAGATGGTGATAGGTTAATCTTGTTGAGATTTGGTGATGTTATGATTTTTTTATCAAGTAATTACTTTGTCTGTGACTTCGTTTTGATTGTAGATTGCGATTGAATTTGAATTTTTCTTATATGTTTTTCGATATAAAGTTTTAATTTATTCTTTGATGTTTTAGAATAAACTTACTCATGTTCATTTCTATTTAAGGATTACATTTAAAAACTTTTTCTGCCATAATGAGTTTTTTCTCTCTTCTCCAACTGATGACAAAGCTTGGGGTGCTTGAATCCTAGCTTTTTCAATAGTTCCTTGAAGATTTCGAGTTATGATTTCTCTCTGTCTTGTATGAGGGTCCTACCTTTGAATTCCTTATGTAGAAGTTGGATGTTTCAATTGTACGTGAGCGTCCTACCTTTGAATTCCTTATGTAGAAGTTGGATGTTTCAATTGTACGTGAGCTTGAACATTTCCTCATCAATGAGTTCATGCATGTGATAAGTAAGAAAACATTATTTGACATTGATGTATAAGACTTTTGTAATCGAATTAATTATCACGTAACATTAATGCTGTACAAATTGTTGAGTTATAGGTTCATTTTTTTCTTTCTTGTGCGTGTGCCTTTGTTTTCTTGTTTATGTTCTTCATTGAGATTTTTTTTTTTTTTGGGTCATTAGTTTTTGTTGACAGGGTATAGTTCGGGAAAAGTTGGATCAATAATGAAGATCTTTTGAGGTTTGATGGCATTGATGCTTCACAAACCTATTTGGCTTCTCTCTCTCTTTGTCTCTCTCTCTCTCTCTCTATATATATATATATTTTTTTTGTTCTCCCTGCCTCTTGGTTGAATATTGTATTTGATGACTAGTCTTATTGACTGCTGTGCTGGTACAATTTGCTATTGGGAGAGATTTTGGACCTAGCCAACCAAATGATGGACACATAGATAACAATGTAACAATGTACTTTAAAGATATATTTCAAAAATGCAACTAAATGGAGGACACAGATATAACTAACATATGCATTACCCTTTCTCGATGTGAGATGAAAAGGTAAGTTTTAAATTGTAACATGTCAGTATAGAAGTTTATAAATACTCTAATTTAAAAAATCTTCACTGTTCTTTTTCTTTCAGAGATCTGAAGATGATTTAATGGATGGAAGTTAGTTTCAAAATCGTGGAACTATGCATTCATTATTCTAGTGCTCAACACTATTTTTGTTTTATCCAAAATAGTAGTCAGTATTTATTTTATGAAACAATCAAACTTTAGTTATGACATTGATGAATTCTCTTCTTTAGCTTTTATAGTAGTAGTATCTTGTGCTTAAAATATTATGTATTGAATATTCAAATGTTGTATTGATTGGAGTAACCATAGATTTTATTGTGTTACACATTTATTTTCAACTTGGAGGTTATTTTTAATTTATCAACAATTGGTGCATATTAGTTTTTATATTATCAATTACGTCCGTCAAGAATAATGCGTTCAATGAATAAAAATATCATAAAATAAAAATAAAAACCCAACAATATTTATTTCTATTTGAGATGGCTTGTTGTCTCAATTTAAAATTCTGAATTATTAATAAAATAAGACTAATATTTGAGACAGATTACTATTATCTTTAATTCTATTTGAGACAGCATATTAGCGTCTCAATTTAGTGTCTCTAATTTCTAAGTATTCAAGATGCAATATTGGAGATAGCAAACTACTGTCTTTAATCTTTTTTGAGACAGTAAGTGCACTATTTAAGACAGTTTTGACGGTGTCTCTACAAAGCCGAGGCAAAGCCCACTCGACAGCCTTTTGAGCTACTATCCAAAAAACTGAATTTTCAACAAAGCCACGAGATCGACCTTCGTGACCCTGTCGACTTTGAGGAGGATGCCCAGAAAGTTTCGACTCCAAGCCACGAGATCGAGTCGACATCAAAGCTACCCAGATATGTCTGAACTCGATTGATCTACACCATTTCGAGACACAACTGATAGCAATTGGACTTACTGTCCAAAAAGAAGAAAAAGAAATCAAAGAGACGACATCGACCCTCGAAGGCAGGTCATCTTCGAAGCAAGAAGAAAACAAGGAAAGTGCCAAAGGAATTAATTGCACTCCGAGCCAAAGAGAGTAGCCGTTAGAGAGAAGAATTCAAAAAAAATCAAAAGGACAAAGTCGAGGCTTGACTTCGAAGCAAGAAAGTGCTCAATGGGTTTGTTCTGTTTTCGACGGGAAAACAGAGCACACTTTCGAAATGCCTCCACCTCCTATAAATACAAGATGTCCAAGAGCTCAAGACCACATCTTTTCATCTGAATCATTTCTAACTGTCAATTGCAAAGTGCTCTCATTTCAAAACTCTATTTTACTTGCTTAACTAGCTTCTTTATTATCAACTTAGCTTGAGTAAAAGTCCCCATTGTAATAGTTAGCTAGATTTTTAGCATTATTTCTTGTCATTGTAAAAGGGATCATAGGGTTAGGTCTTATATCTTTTCAAGAGGTTGAAAAGGTTCTAAGCAAAAGGGTTTATCTAAAGGATTACCTATAGTTTGAGTAAACTTGAAGGTAATCCCTTGGGATAACTTGTAAGGTTTAAGATTCATCTTCAAAAATCTTATTGGGAGATTAGGACCAAACATTTAGTTTCGAAGTGGATTAGACTTTCCTTGAGGAAAAGTTGAACCACTATAATTGTTTTGTGTCTTGAACCATTTTCTTTATTGCTTTACACTAAAAAAACTCACACAAAACACAAAAATAGTTAAAGTTTTTTAGATTACTTTCAAACCTAATTTACATCTCCCCTCTTATATTTGCTTTAGTTTTTTTTTTTTTTCATGAAATCTTTTTGGAAACTAACTAATGGATTTTGTCAAATTATAACAAACTTGTAACAACCTAACCAATTCATAACAAACTAGGGAGAAAATTAAGAAACATGTACAAATCCTAATTACAATCCAAACTCTAAACGTAATAATAATTGAACTTGAAATTCGGTTATGAGCTTGAAAACACATTCCAAACACAGTTTGAGTGTGGAGCCCATCTTTTTTCTCTCAAAAATATGTTTTGAGAGTAGGTACCAAATAGGTTGCTTCCTTGTAATTGAGAATACTAAAGTGAATTATAAGATCTCATTTCATTAGAAGAGTCTACTTTCTATGCTTTACTAATATGATTATAGTTATATATGGTTAACAAATAACCCAAGGTTGAAAAATAAGACATCAAATGAAAATATTTGTACCAAATTAAGTTGCGTTTGGAAGTACTTCAAACATGTTTTTAGTGTTTTATAAGTATAGAAAAAAACTTTAAAATTGTGTTTGGACAAAAAATTTGTAAAATTTTAAAAAAGTATTTTTCAAAAAATATGAACTTGAAATACAGTTTTTAAAATAAAAATAAAATATGCTTTATAAAATTAC
Organism: Leptodermis oblonga; assembly: GCA_016801395.1. NCBI lineage: Eukaryota > Viridiplantae > Streptophyta > Magnoliopsida > Gentianales > Rubiaceae > Leptodermis > Leptodermis oblonga. The sequence continues at coordinate 15,896,987 of CM028751.1, read as the reverse complement.
CCCTCTCCCCCCTACCCACGCCCCCCCCCCCCCCCCTACCCCAATTCCCAGCCAAAAAAAATTATAGATAAAAATTGTTTCAATCCTTTTTAAAAAATATGTAGATGGTCCTTCCATTTTAAATATATTAATACATAATTGTCATTCTATTTTGAGTACGTTGAACGTAATTTTCTACATAATTACTTAAACAAAGATTAAAAAGAGTAATGATAGACATCTCAAATATTCATCACAACTTTTATATTGCAACTCATGTGCATGCATTCATTAGTTACATTTTTATAAAATAATTATTAATATTATATAATCGACCAATGAATGCATGCCACATTAGTTGCTATGCAAAAGTTGTGATTAATTGAGATGTCTATCATTACTCAACTAAAAATATTTTGATGAGATACTAGTTCAAATATCTTTTAAACTCTTTTTAACTTTAAAAATATTTTTATAAAATACATGTCCAAACGCATATTACTTTAGAGATAAAAACATGTTTTATAAGATATTTTCAAAAACCACTTTTATAAAAACGTTTTTGAAATACTTGTCCAAACGGAGACTTACTCATTTTATGTGTTGTACTTTGTAACCCATAAAAAGTTGTCAGCACCGGTCATCAAACTTCTTAGGCCCCTGGTCAAATAAAAAAAGGGGCCTATATTGAGAAAATTTCACTGATAAAATTGATCGTGAGTTTGTAAATTGCAACCTAACAATGAAACATAGTCAATATTCATGACTATTGTCTTTCTAATATAAGTAATTTTAACGGTAGAAAAAAGGGTTAATTACGCATAGTCCCCCTATGGTTTGACAAAGTTATGGATGACCTCCTGTGGTTTAAAAAGTTACAAATTGCCCCTTGTGCTTTTTCAAAATCTGTAACGTTAGGAATTTCCGGTCATATTTAACAGTCAAATCAAAAAGTCAACTATTTTTCTTAACTTTTGTAATAAAATAACAAATTTACCCTTACTAACAAAATGACATATTTATAATTGATGCAAATGACATATTTACCCTTAAAAAGATAATATGCCAATATTAACATATTTTCGTATCTTTTAATTCCCTTTAGCTTTTTATAAATTTTTCTTGCTTTAAATTAATTAAACCTTAAAAATTATTTTCCATATATTTCTTTATTTCCATTTTTTTCCTTTTATAAAATTTTAAGTTTAAATTTATTTTATATTTTCTTATTACTTAATTTCCATACTTTCTTGATTTCCATTTTTTTCCTTTTATAGAATTTTGAATTTTAATTCATTTCATATATTATTATTTCTTTTCATAATTTCTTGATTTCCACATTTTCTTCCATCAAATAATTTTATTCATTATCTTCTTCTTTAATTAAGATTTTTTTTTTTGAAGCAGAATCGCTGGAAGCTATTATATCAAATTACTATTGTATTAACCTAAAAAAGCTCCATGGATGAATAGCTCAAAATTCTTACTTCAGAACAACAACGCTATATCTCTGCAGCGCCTCATTCTTTGCCTTAGCAGCAGGGGTACATAAACAAGAGAAAACGCACACCTTCATCATTTTCTAGCCAATTCACCCAACACGAATACGACATTTACATTCACGACTGAATTAAAGAAAATGGATCAGTAACCGAAAAATCATGAGAATAACCTAGATAAACTCATGAGAGAAAAAGGTGAAGAATTGGGTGAGAAAGAGCAGCCGGGGAAAATCTCAACAAGTAACCAATAAATTCATGAGAATAATTAACCGAGAAAAACTCATGAGAGAAAAAGTTAAAGAATTGGGTGAGAAAGAACAGCCCAGAAAAAAAATCTCAATAATTCCACAACCAAAAAAAAAAAAAAAAAAAAAAAAGCACAAAAATCATACAGCCCGGAAAAAAAAATTCCGATATGAAGACTCCAGACCCGTAAACCTTGCGCCCTATCTCTTTCCCAGATAAATCCAGATTTGTAACCATCGAAACCTATACCCACCGCCCTTTTTTTCCCAGAAAAAAACTCAGTAATGTGCAAAAACCTAGATCTATAACCATCGAAACCTATACCCATCACCTTCATAGTATGAACCAAATCTGAAACCCAAACCCATCGCGTCAGCCGTTGAAATTCAAAATCTAAATCACCCAACACAAACTCATCGAAGAGAGATGATGGAGGCGGCGGTGGCGAGAGAAAGTTGATGAAGGCAGCAGTGGCGAGAGAAATAGGTTCGGGCGGCGAAGAGAGGTGATGGAGGTGGCGGTGGGTGAGAGAGGCTGAGGCGGCGAGAGAGAGTGATGGAAGAGGGACAGAGAGAGAGAGAGAGAGAAAGAGAGTCTTATATTATAAATAATCATAAAATATTTATAACTTCCTCAATCTATTCTCGAGGTGAATTTTAAAATATTAAAATTTTACTGGGTTTCACAGAGCGGTCATCCATAATTTTTTCAAATCACAGGAGGGGTTATGCGTAATTACCCCTAGAAAAATTTCTGTTAGACCCGGTTGGTCTTAATCCTTATTTTGATTGATGAGTTAACAAATATGAGAATTAATTTAATAGTTTTTCTTATTGAGAAAATGTAGAAAAATATTCAAGAAAGAACCGACGCAAAAATGGGCAATGAAAAATGAGTTAAAACGAAGAAAAGGAAAGCAAATGAAGAAAGAAGAAAAACCCATCTCGAGCACATCCCAAAGTAGTACCTAAGGTGTTTCTAAGTCAAAAAATGAAGAGAAGAGGTCACGGGTGAACCAACGCAAAGAAAACGAAGAAACGGCAAGCAAACGAAAAGTGTCAAATCAAGGGGCGACGAAGGGTTGACAACGCCGCCCGGGGCAGGCGCCGCGGGCAGACCATTGTGCGCAGGCCTAGCACCGCCCGTGACGCGCGCAGGCCTAGCCTGCGATGAGGCCTGCGACTTTCGCAGGTCATGTATCAGGGGCCTCGAGTTGGGTCATTTTTTTCCCTTTTTTCCACTATTTGAAGGGTGCCCTCCTCCTATAAATACCCCCACTTCAAGAACACTCATGCCTCCTCTCTCAATTTTATGCTCAATCTCAAGTGTTAAAAAGCACTCAAAAGATCATTTCAAAGTTAGGCTAGAATAGAAAATTCGCATTATAATAATTAGCTATTTTCATTGCATTAATTTCCTACTTTGTAAAAGGGTTAGAAGGAAGTCTTGGATCCATTAAAGAGTTTGAAAAGGATCTAAGCAAGGAGATTATCTAAAGGATTACCTATAGTTTGAGTAAACTACAATGTAATCCCTTGGGATAACTTGTAAGGTTTAAGATTCACCTTTAAGAATGTTATTGGGATAGTAGGACCAAACATTTAGCCTAGAAGTAGAGTAAACTTTCCTTGAGGAGGGAAAGTTGAACCACTATGATTGTGTGTTCTTTAAATTGTTTTCTCTATTGCTTTACTCTTCAAATCACACACTAATCACAAAAGGATTTTTGTTTGCTTAAGTTTATTTTTAAACATAATTTACCCCTCCTCTCTTAGGTTTACCTTAGTTGTATTTTCAACTGGTATCATAGCAAGGACCTCAATATAAGGCTAAAAACCTTGAGGTAGCTCCATGGGAACTAAGTCAACTCCCTTTCATGAAGGAAATTCCACCACAAGGGCACCACTATTTTGTGGAACAAATTTAGTGGTTGGAAGGACCGAATGAAAACCTTTCTTATCTCGGTTGACTATGATTTGTGGAGTATAATTGAGGAAGGTCCTATACCTATTACTATCACAAATCAAGATGGAACCACAAGAGATCAAACAAGTAGTGAGCTCACGGGTGAAGATAAGAAAAATCTCTATTTGAATGCTAAAGCACTCAATGTTCTATACAATGCTTTGAACATTCAAGAATCTAGTAGCATCAAATGTTGTAAAAATGCTCACACCCTATGGCTTAAGCTACAAGAATACCATGAAGGAAGTGCTAGTATCAAAGTGGAAAGGAAGTCCATCCTTGTCTCTCAATACGAAGCCTTTAAGATGAGACTAATGAAACTATAGATGTGATGTTTTTTAAATTCAATGGGTTTGTCAAAGACCTTGAGGATCAAGGTAAAATGACCCTCTAGATGAAATGAATCATAAGATTCTTCATGGTCTTTTTAAACACTACAATACTAGAGCTTTAGTCATTGAAATTTCAAAGGATTTAAAAACTCTATCTCTTCAAGAGCTTATGTCAATGCACAAAATTCAAGAGATAAGATGTCATAATGAAGTTGGTTCTAAAAGCAAAAATCTTGCTCTCAAATCTTCAAAAATTGAGAGTGAAGATGAAGATGAAGTAAGTGAAGAGGAGTTATCCCTTGATTAGATAAACCTCTTAGCTAAAAACTTCAAAAGATTTTTTAAGAAAAATAATTTTCAAAAAGGAAAAACTTCTGATAAAAAGAAGAATGGTTCTAGATGCTATGAATGTTCACAAGTTGGTCATTTCATGAATGAATGTCCAAAGAAGAAGAAAGAACTTCAAAAGAAGAAAGGTAACAAGCCAATGTTGATGGCGGAACCAATTCCGAAGATGAAGCTTCAAGTGATGAAGAAGAAGCTCAAATGTGCTTTATGAGACTCAATGAAGAGGATAGTATCCATAATCTCTCTTCTAGTGATAATGAATATCTTGATGTTGAAAATGAGTTAAGCATGAAAAAAATGTGATTTTATTGCTTATGTTTAAACTCTTACTTTGAATCTAGATAAATGTACTAAGTTTTGCATGAATTTGAAAAATAAAAATAAAAACTTGCTTAATCTTGTTGAAGAAAAGAAAGCAGAAAATGAAAAATTGAAGCTAAAACTTCAAAATGTTCAACTTGAAAAAAATGCTTTTCATGAAAATATAAAGATTGAGCATATTGCCTTGAACAAGAGAATCAATGAATTAAGTGAAACTATAAGCAAGTTCACTAATGGTAAAAATATATTAGATATGATACTTAGTTCTCAAATGTCATATAATGATAAAAGCTTGTTTAGGATATCACACTTATGCACAAGCATCCACTAGTTCCTCCATCTTAAATGTTAACAAGCATGCTTCTTTTAAGACTTGGACTCCATTAAAGAATGCTCATCTTTCTTGTCATTCTTGTGGTACTTTTGGTCATGTTTCACCTATATGCCATGCTAGAAAATTGTTGCTTATTGGTAGAGAGAATTGGGTAATCAAAACTAACTCCCGAGGACCCAAAACCAAAAGGGGACCAACTACATTTCTTCCTTCTCTTGTAGGTGCTTGATACACTCTTAAAAACCATAAAGCTATCCAAGTGGTATATGGATAGTGGTTGTTCAAAACACATGATGGGAAATAAATCACTTCTAAGTAATGTAAAGAAAAATGGAGGACATGTAACTTTTGGTGACAACAAACAAGGGAAAATAATCGGTATAGGTAACATTTCTTCTAAAAGGCATAACTTGTTTGAAAATGTGTAGCTTATTGATAACTTGAAAAATTAATCTTTTAAGTGTGAGTCAAATTTGTAAGAAAAATCTAGGTGTTCATTTCAAAAATGATACTTGCTATATGGTAGATCTTTCTTTAAATGATAAAGTAATTTGTAGTGCAAGTAGAAATGGTAATGTATAAATTTTGGATATAAAAATTTTACTTGAACAAAATGATCATTGCTTAACTGTTACTTGTAATGATAGTTGGATATGACATAGAAGGTTAGCTCATGTTAGCATGGATAACTTGCTTGAAATTTCAAAGAAAGAATTAGTAAGAGGTTTGCCTAAATTAAAGTTTGAAAAAGATAAATTATGTGATGCATGCCAATTTGGTAAACATAATAAATCTTCTTTTAAAACTATAAATTATTTTAGTACTACAAAGCCTTTAGAATTAATTCATATGGATTTATTTGGCCCTACTTAACATGCTAGTTTAGGTGGTAAAATGATGAAGGAATAGACCACACGCCTTCATCAAATCAACCACTAGCTGCAAAAGACACTGCCAAGCCGACAGTTCTTCCAAATCCAAGTCCATAGCAGAGGGATCCACTAATGGACATCATTGGACCAATGACTCGGAGTCGACACATGAATATGCAAGAAGCTTTAACAAGTGTAATTACTTATACTCAAAGGCGAGTTAAGGAGTTCATAGATATTAAGGAGCTGGAAGATAACCAAAGATTTCTGAAGAGTTTTTATTTAATTCAAGCACTTGAACCCAGAGGGGATTAGCACGCAAGGAAACCCTACACACTTAAGGGATCGGCCGCCCATATTCCACTAGGTGTAAGTGTGTGTGTTTTACTTCCTTTCCTTACTTTTAAGGTAATTACCAAATTCATAATTTCTTGAAAAGAATTCTTGCATGTTTTCTTTTAAGAAATAGGAATTACCTTATTTTTGTATTTTCCTTTTACTTTATTAAGGAGAATTTGGGCCACCTCCTTTTTGGAAGGAAACTGAAATTTTACTTTCCCCTTAACCTAGTTCCTTTAGGTTTTGGTTTTGTAAGGCTTCCAATTTTCATTGGTTTCCACTTTTATTTTCCTATTCCTTTTCTTCTTTACATATGCGCACAACCCCTATTTAAAGAGCTCCCATGCGCCATAATAAATCAGAGAATTCATACATGATTTATTTGGTGTAAGGTTAATACCCATATTTTTATTTTTGAATTCTACTCATTGAATTGCAGTCAATCTTGCATGATTTCGACCTATTAGTTTCTAGAATTGCATGTTAATTAGGTTTATAGTCTCGCCTAATTAAATTAGATTTTCGCTTCAATTCGTTGCTTGGTTTATAGTTTAAAAACAACTTGATTGTTCTATCGAATACAAGTAGTGGTTGGGGGTTTCAAGGGATTATACTGTGCTCTTTTAATTGGAGTTTTTGGTTACTTTCCGCACACTGCAATTCTCAATAGAGAATCCGCATCATAAAAGATATGCATATGTACTTGTTTATGATTATTTTAGATACACTTGGGTAATATTTTTGGCATGTAAGCATGAAATATTTCATGAATTTGAAGATTGGGCAAGAAAAGTTCAAAATGACTTTAACTTGAATATTGTTAAATTAAGAAGTGATAATGGAACGAAATTTTTTAATGCAAATTTTATAAATTTTTGCAATTCTTTTGGAATCACTCACAAATTTTCAGTTGCTAGAACTCCTCAACAAAATGGGGTAGTAGAAAGAAAAAATAGGACTTTGCAAGAAATGGCTAGAACAATACTTTGTGAAAATAATTTGCCAAAATATTTTTGGATTGAATCAGTTAATACTTACTTGTTATGTTATGAATAGAGTTCTTTTAAGACCAATTTTGAAAAAGACTCCATTTGAGCTTATATTTGGAAGAACTCCCAACATTGAATACTTCAAAGTTTTTGGGCTCAAATGTTTGATTTTGAAACAAGTAAGCACCTTGGAAAATTTGATAGTAAATCCAATGAAGGGATTTTTATAGGATATTCTTCAAATAGGAAAACAAATAGAGTTTTCAATAAAATACTATGATGTTGAAGAAAGCATGAATGCTGAATTTGATGAAAATTTTGTTTCCAAAAATAAAAATGAAGATGATAAACTTATTGATACTTTGCCAAATAATTTTGAAAAGAGTGTTTCAATTAAAGATGAAGTTGCATCTACTTCTACTTCTAACCCACTTCCTATTTCAAGAAAGTTTATTAGAAATCATCCTTAAGATTTAATCATTGGTGATCCTTCTAATGGGGTTACAACTAGAAATAGAGTGGTTGAAAATACTGTTATTGAAAACAAAGATTTTAAAAACAATGTTGTTTTTCTTTCAAAAATTGAGCCAAAAAAATATAAAAGAAACTTTACTTGATAAAAATTGAATTTTGGCTATGCAAGATGAATTAGCCCAATTTGAAAGAAACAAAGTTTGGAATCTTGTTGAAAGACCAAAAAATCATTCTATAATTGGCATTAAACGAATTTTTAGAAACAAGTTGAATGAACAAGGTGAAGTAACTAGAAACAAGGCTAGATTAATTGCACAAGGTTATAGACAAGATGAAGGAATTGATTATGATGAAACCTTTGCTCCCGTTGCTAGACTTGAATCTATAAGAATGTTACTTGCTTTTGCATGCTTTCAAGGTTTTGAATTATATCAAATGGATATTAAAAGTGCATTTTTAAATGGTTTCTTACATGAAGATGTTTATGTGGAACAACTTCCCGATTTTGTAGATGTTAAATTTCTAAATCATGTGTATAAACTTGTTAAAGCATTATAAGGTTTGAAACAAGCTCCTAGAGCTTGGTATGAAAGATTGACATCCTACTTGCTAGCTAATAATTTTAAAAGAGGCCAACTTGACACCACTTTGTTTACTAAAGTTGATAAGCATACCAATTTGCTCATTGTTTAAATATATGTTGATGACATTATCTTTGGGGCTACTAAGCATGAGTTATGTGATGAATTTGCTAATATTATGCATAGAGAATTTGAAATGAGCATGATGAATGAGTTAAATTTCTTTTTGGGACTTCAAATTAAGAAAACTTCCAAGGGTAATTTTATTTGTCAATCTAAATACACCAAGAAAATTTTAAAGAAATTTAACATGGAAAATTGTAAAGTTGTTGCTACACCTTTGTGCACTTCTTCTAAACTTGACAAAGATGAAAATGAACAAAGTGTTGATCAAAAATTGTTTAGAGGAATGATTGGTAGCTTGCTTTACCTCACGGCTAGTAGGGCGGATATTATGCATGCCGTATGTTTATGTGCTAGATTTCAAGTTGCATCTAAAGAATTTCATTTATATGCCATGAAAAGAATTCTTAGGTATTTACAACACACTCTTTATTTTGGTTTGTGGTATGCTAAATGTAAAACATTTGATTTAATTGGCTTTATGAATGCGAATTTTGGGGGATGTTTAATTGATAGAAAAAGTACAAGTGGAACATGTCAATTGCTTTGTAATTGTCTTGTGTCGTGGTTTCGTAAGAAACAACCTAGTGTATCTTTGTCTAAGGCTAAATCGGAATATTTAGCCGCTTCTTCATGTTGTCAACAAATTCTTTGGATGAAGCATACTTTACTTGATTTTGGATTAAACTTTGATTATGTGTAAAATATGTGTGATAATACAAGTGCAATCAACATTTCAAAGAATCCAATCCAACACTAGAAAACCAAGCAATTGATATTAATCATCATTTCATCAGAGACTTGGTTCACAAAGGAGAAATAAAATTGGAATATATTTCCACTAAGGATCAATTGGCCGATATTTTTACAAAACCATTGGCAAAAGATCAATTTTCTTACTTGAGAGCAAAACTAAATGTTCAATTAATGCCTTTATAATGTGTCATTCTTTAGAGTTGTATGCATTTTTTACTTGTATGCATGCTAAGTCCTTCTTGTGATGTCAAAAAGAGGGAGAAATATAATGGAATTATGGAATTGAGGGGGAGAATTACTTAAACTTTACTTCTTGTTGATTTATTGTCATGAATTTCATATTTGTTTTGTCATCATCAAAAGGGGGAGATTGTTAGACCCGGTTGGTCTTAATTCTTATTTTGATTGATGAGTTAACAAATATGAGAATTAATTTTACGAATTTTCTAAGTGAGAAAATGTTCAGAAATGTTCACGGAAGAACCGATGTAAAAAATGGCAATGAAAAATGAGTTAAAACGAAGAAACGGCAAGCAAATGAAGAAAGAAGAAAAACACGTCTCGAGCCTGTCCCAAGGTGGGACCCACAATATTTCTAAGTCTGAAAATGAAAAGAAGAGTTCACGAGTGAACCAATGCAAAAAGGCAAAGAAAACGGAGTAAAAACGAAGAAACAGCAAGCAAACGAACAAGTGTCAAATCAAGGGCTGACAATGCCACCAGGAGTAGGTGCCGCGCGCAGGCCTAGCCTGCGATGAGGCCTGCGACTTTCGTAGGTCTTGTCGTAGGGGCCTCTGGTTGGGTCATTTTGACCGTTTTTTCCACCATTTGAAGAGTGCCCTCCTCCTATAAATACCCCAACTTCAAGAACACTCATGCCACCTCTCTCCATCCATTTTATGCTCAATCTCAAGTGTTAAAAAGCTCTCAAAATATCATTTCAAAGTTCTACCAATTTATTTTAAAGTTAGGCCAGAATAGAAAATCCTCATTGTAATAGTTAGCTATTTTCATAGCATTAATTTCCTACTTTGTAAAAGGGTTAGAGGGAAGTCTTAGATCCATTCAAGAGGTTGAAAAGGGTTTAAGCAAGGGGATTATCTAAAGGATTACCTATAGTTTGAGTAAACTAGGAGGTAATCCCTAGGGATAACTTGTAAAGTTTAAGATTCACCTTTAAGAATGTTATTGAGAGATTAGGACCAAGCATTTAGCTTGAAAGTGGAGTAAACTTTCCTTGAGGAGGGAAAGTTGAAACACTATAATTGTTGTGTGTTTTTTAAATTGTTTTCTTTATTGCTTTACACTTAAAATCACACACAAATCACAAAAAGATTTTTGTTTGCTTAAATTTATTTTTAAACCTAATTCACCCCTCCCCTCTTAGGTTTACCTTAGTTGTATTTTCAATTTCATTTTCGGAAAGAGGAAAAATTGAGTAATTTTGGGAAAGACGTCGATAGCTAGCACTGCAGCTCGACTATTTCCATCTTCTAAAGTAAACAAAATTAATTTAGCAATTGTATTATAAAAAATAAATAAATAAAATAAACTCCAGTTGGGCATCAAAGGGGTACTTAAGGCCCCTTTGGGGTGCAGATCCTGCATCCAAAACCCAGGGTTACATTCTGGGGTTATTAGTCACAAAAAATATGTTCAGTGCATTCACCGGTTTAAAAGTCAGACATTGATTATTTTACTGTGGGGAGCATCACCCCCACATTGTGTGAGGCACAATATATATAGTAATTGATTAAAAAAAAAACTTATATATATATATAATATTATGGTTAAAATTGAGTATTTTTTCCCAAAATTACCAAAATAGTAAAAAAAAAAAAAATTCTTTTCCTATTTCATTAAAAACAAAAATGACAGATTTTGTTTTTCGTACGGAACATACAGAATTTTATAAAAAGAAATAAATTTAAATTAAAAGGGGATGAAAATTGAAGATGGCAGATTCGATTTTCCCTTGCCATCTTCGTTTCCAATGCATGTGCAGCACTATTCACAGCAGCCATAAGCACCCGACCACGACACAACCTTTCAATATCTTCCCTCCCAACTCGGCAAATGTGAAAAAACTAAAATTTTGGTTCCTTACATTTGGTGAAAAAACTTTTTTAGTCCCTTATATTTTTTTATTTTTTTGGAATCAATCACTAAATGTATCTGTTCCGTTTTACTATTTTAGTGGACTAAGTAAAACTCTAGGGCCTAGGCAAAATGTTGAAAAGCTCCAGTGCATTTACTAATGACCAGGGAAATTGGAAAAAGAAACGGTGGGGGCTGATACTGGTGGGGACGGAATGGCTACGAGAAGTACTCTTCTTCTAGCCTAACTAACTAGTGAGCTTGGTGGGGGCTGGAGCCCACACTAGCCCCCAGCTAGTTCCGACTCTGTTCTTACAGTACAAAAATCAATGATCAGAGCTTTTAAACTGATGCACTGGACATTTTTTGTGATTGCCAACCCCAAAAATCCAGCTCTGGGTTTCGAACTCAGGACATGCATCCCAAAGGGGACCTAAATTCCTTGGGTGGCGGAGTTTTAGTCCCTTACATTTCAAAATAACTTTTTTTATCCCTCACTTTTTCTAATTGAAATTTTTAGTCCATTTAATAGCTTTCATTAAAACTCCATCAAGTTTTTATTTTTATTTTTAGGCAACTCCGTCAAGTTCATTACATGGCTAGTCCTAAACATTTGGAAACTCAGGGTGAAATACCAAGCAAGGCTCCAAATAAAATTATAATATAAAATATTGTACTCACCTTGAGCTGGAAAAATAGAAGAAAAAATTTCATTCTTGCATGAACTCCATTCAAACTATTTACTTACAAAAAATATATAAGCAAAAATTACTACTATATTATGGTGTATTAATATTGGGCTCCTAAATAGAACTATAGGGTGGAATTCAATAAATTTCATTACAAATAATATAATTAATTAATTTTTATAATGTGGAGTTTGACCTAAAAAAACAAAGACACATTCATGCATGGATCTTATTCAAACAATTATGAGCAAACATTACTGTTGTATTAATATAATGGGCCCTCAAATAAAAATATAATTGTGAGAACTGAATCATTTTTATTTTTAAAAAAATAAAATTTTTATAAAATGGGCATAGTTGAAAAAAAAAGTAAAATTAAAATAAAGATCAATCCTTGCATGAGCCTCATTCAAATAAAAAGAAATGTGGATCTCAATTTTAATTTTTATAAGAAGAAAATGTTATTACATAACAGTTATTAATATAAAATTTGGCTCCAAAACCTGGACGGTCGCCCAGCCTTCAGGGGCCTTAGTGCCGCCCCTGAAAGTTGTACATGATAAAACTAAATTTTTTTAATAGAATGAATGGAGTATAAAAAAAAAATATTCAAACATCAGTAGAAATATTATAGTCTGCGTCGTCGGACAATGCAGTACTACCTGAATGAACCAACACGGGAATCACTTAATTATATTCAGGACCATTTGCAATGAGAGGGCCCCTTGACGAACAAATTAAAGGCAACAACCTCAGAGCAAAGAAACAACCTTACTAGACGATATCCTGAATAAATGCGTTTTCATTATATACAGCCAAGATCAAGGACAAGAAGGAGTTGATCCATGCCACCGAGGCTAGTGGAGAGAAATTGTCGGTGAGGAGGCAATGTTGTCATTGTTTTTGTTTAATACTGTCAAATAGATCGTTATCATTCACTTTCGTCACTAAATGCTGTGATCATGAAATGTATGCTGACATAAATTCATTCTTTAATTAATGACATTTTTTGAAGGCTTAAATCCTTCAAACCACCATGTTTTTACTAGTGTGTTTGACATTTATTTCCCAGTGTTTCTTAAATACATTATTTGCCCCCTGTGTTCTTTTAAATACATCTTTTACCTCTCATTTGGCCACTAGTCAAAAATTTAAAAGAAAAATAAAGACATCCATGCCCTTACACTTTATTTTACCATAATTATTACATTTATTTTAATATTTTATATTTTTGAACAATAAAGTTTATATTTTTCTAAAATATACAATGCTACAATTTATTTTATTTTAATTTTCACTATTTTTGTTCGTTTAGTATTTAAGTTACTTTTAAAATTTATAAAAAAAATTCTATTGAATTAAACTATTTTAAAATTTTGACTAGATGGGAAAGTTTTATATATATATATATATATTAATATATTCACTTAATTTTCAAAAATATATAATATAAATTATGATAATTTTAATTTTAGAATATAGTGAGAAAAGTTTAATGAGTTTTAAAATATAATTTTAAATATGATTCTTTTGTTAAAATGAAAAGAGTATATAATAAAAAGAATAAATTAATTCAACAATATATTATTATAAAATTTTAAAAATAATTTTCTATTTTATATTTTTTTACATTTTCAAACAAACAATAAAATAAAAATTGTATCGATCAATAATGTAAATGTTACGTACATTAGCTTTAAAGTTTATGCACGTGGATTTCCTTTTTTTTGAGCACTTCATCTGCACTATGGCATGGTGTAACTCCAAGGTAAGGTTTATTTATGTCACCTTTGGTTCTTTGGCGTTTTCCTCTTTTTGAATAAAGGTTCCTCAAGCCCGTAAAAATTATCTATAAATTTTTAAAGAAATAATGAAAATACATTACCAATTTCAGCTAAATTAATATAATATATTTTAAAACTTTAAATACAAATTTTAAAAATATTTTCTTCATTTTAAATAGAAAAGCTCATAATTGAATAAATACCAAACTATATATGTAAGATTTCATTATTGTAAAATAAAATCAAAAGAAATGTGTTTAATAAAATATAAATAAAAATAATAATTTTCATTTTCATTTTTTATAAATTGCACTATCATATTTTTAAACAAAAAATATAAACTTAGTTGCTAAAAAAAAATATAAAAAGTTTAAATACACCTGAAGATTAAATGTAAAATAAAATGGAGGGGCATGAATGTCTTTATATGATTTTAAAAGGTTGACTAATAGTCTTTGGGGGACAAAAAATGTATTTAAAAAATATAGGGGGGCAAATGCCAAACAAACTAATAAACACAGGGTGGTATAAAGGATTTAAGCCTTTTTTGAATGTTGTGGTTGAAGAAGCTGCTAATGATACAACTAAATAGTGAAAGGTTTTTATTTATTTATTTTAATCAAACTATTCTATTACAACATGGTCATCGGGAATGGGATAATTTATTGGGGGATTTGTTGTCCTCTGCTTTGTCTTGCTCATTCTTGAAAATTTCTACTGCAAAATGTACCAGTTAGACTAACCTAAGGTACAATAGTAAAGGGTTAATTAAGTTACACTTTAAATTATCTGTTACATTCACTGATACATATCTTAATAAGTTATTCCAAATATTATTTATTATATTAGTTTCTTTACCTATTAAATGGGGTCTTATAATTTACTTTAGTTTTTCTCGATGTTAATAAGTTATTATTATGTGCAACTCTAAGTGTAACAAGGGATCAAAACTGTTAAAATGTTGGCATTAGTATTTTCAATGCAACATTTTAAGGAGTAATGATATACAACTTAACTAATCTACTCAACTTTCTCATAGCAATTAGTGAGGTGTCATGCATTCATTGGTCAATGATGTAGAATTAATAATTATTTTTATAAAAGTGTAGCCAATAAATACATGACACCTCACTTACTATGAGAAAGTTGAGGAAATTAGTTGAGTTGTGTATCATTACTCTATTTGAAACTCGTCACTAAAGTCTAATTTCTTGTGGTGATATATTAATTATGAAAACATGGAATTCTATTTCTAAAAATAATTTTTTATAATAAGTTAACACCAAGTGTACTAAATCAGGGGCAAGGTTAGTTCAGTAGTATAGGTGCATGGTCCCCACCAATTTTTTTATTTCTTTTTTCTTTAACAAAATATGCATATTTTAGTACCGAAAAATGTTTATATAAGTATTTCATCCTTACAAAATATAAAATAAAATTTTGCCTCATTTGATAATTATATCAAGTTCTGTATCCCATATCGTTGATTAGAGAGTTATTTTGTCACCTAAATAAGTCTTTAATAGTTTGAAATACTCACGAATGTTATTTATTTCGGATTAATTAAAATGGAGGAAATTAATTTGAACTCAAAATTGGCAGGACTATTGAATGGATAGAGAAATCCGGGTTGTAAAGATAACTGGTCAGATATATTCTTTCATCCAATGCAAACACAGAATTGGAGGATGAGCTGATGAGATAGGCTAGTGTTATTGCCAAAGCATATATTAGCATCCAGAGCAGTTTTTTACTTTTTTGACAAAAATACCCCTAACTAAATAATCACTCTTTTGCTCATGTTGTAGCTGCTAGAAAGCCCCAAATCATCACAACCTCATCATCATCTTACCAACTCGAGGGAAAGGTTGAGTGAATATCAATATAATCATCGTTAAAAAAAAAAAAAACAATCATCACCAATATTTGCACAGCTTCGGGGTATTAAGGCCTATCAGATCATCATCGATCTATGCTAAATTCTCCGTATGCAGCATGTGTTGTCTTCGATTTGGTTATGATAAGTTGTAACAATAATAAGAAAACAAGTATGGATGTGAAGAAGAAACAACGGATTGCAGCCTGCAAAGATTACTCCTGTGAAAGAAACACCAAAGAATCAGCCCCAAAAGATAAATTCTTACAAGCAGTTTCCTCCGCAAGCAGTTGCATGTTAACAACTAATCCTTTCTCCAACACCATACATATTAATTTTCTAATGAATTAGTTGTTAAGGATTGTTGGATATATTGTATAGTGAAGTGTATTTTGGGCCTCGTAAGTTATTTTAGGCCTCGTAAGTTTGGTATGTTAGGTGTATGTAAACTCTTTGTACAAGTTCATAATGAATACAGAAAAATATTGCTTATCATGGTATCAGAGCCACGAAATAAAAAACCCTAGCCTCCACCTTTGATTTTTTCGAGCCCCCCGATCTCCTTCACCATGGCTGATGAGGATCGAAGACCACGACCCCCGGTGCCGACCAGCAGATGCCGACTCCGGCGAACCCCCCAAACCCGAAGATCGGGACTGATGACCCTGATGCGGAGATTATTTATCGGCGAATTGACCCCTCTTCTCCGTATTATCTTGGCTCCATGGCTGATGAAGGAACCGACCAGCAGCGATTTGGGAGCCTTCGTTCTCAACTTTTGGCGCAAAATCCACTACTCACCTTGGATTGGGCGTTTAAGGCAATGAATCAAGAGGAGCAACTGCAGACCCGGAACAGTTCTGTCAAATATGACCGGGCGAATGTGATGTCTTTTGCTGTGAATGCCCCGCATACAGGTACTTCTGAGTATGAATTGAAATTCCTTCCTAATGTCACTTGCACTTACTGTAGTAGGATTGGGTATGAGGAATCTACCTGCTTTGGGAAGAATGGATATCCGGAATAGTGGGGAGAACAGCCTCAATTCCTTGGGAAGGCCAACCCTAATCACGGCGCTGGCCGTGGGAAAGGAGGCGGACCGGCAGCAGGTGCAGCGGCGCAACCTTGCGCTGCTGAGGCCCAAAATACACTTAACTATACAATATATCCAACAGCAAAGATTGGGGCATCCCTCAGCTAAGATTGTGAAGAACCTACCCTTTGAGTTTATTTCTAGTGATCGTTTGACTGAGTCCTGGGATGTGTGTTGCCAGGCTAAACAGAGTCGTGACTTATTTTCATTGAGTGAAAAAAAAGCATGTTTTCCTTTTGAATTAATCCATTGTGATTTGTGGGGTCCCTATCATACTTTATCTTCATGTGGTGCTCGTTTCTTTCTCACTATAGTTGATGATTTTACTCGGAGTGTTTGGATTTACTTGATGCATGATAAAACTGAGGTGTTTGAATTGTTTACCCGTTTTTTAGCTCTAGTAGAACGTCAATTTACTGCTAAAGTTAAAACGGTGCGGAGTGATAATGTGACTGAATTCTTTTGTCTTAGGAATTTTTTGGCTGATCGGGGTATTATTTTTCAAACCTCTTGTGTGGGCACCCCCCAACAGAATGGTAGAGTTGAACGGAAACATAGGCACATATTAGATGTAGCTTGTGCTTTAAAATTTCAGGCTAATCTTCCTGTGCAGTTTTAGGGTGAATGTATTTTAATTGCTGGCTATCTGATAAATCGGACTCCCTCGAAATTGTTGAATTATAAGTCCCCGTATGAATGTCTGTTTGGTGTGAAACCTTTTTTGTTTGAACTACTTGTTTTCGGTTCTTTGTGCTATGCCCATAACTTGAGAGCCAAAATTGATAAGTTTGCTAGTAGAAGTCGTCGGTGTATCTTTGTAGGATATCCGTTTGGGAAAAAGGGGTGAAAGTTGTATGATTTGGAGACCCGTGAATATTTTGTCTCCCGTGATGTTAAATTTGTTGAATCTGTGTTTCCTTTCTCTGCTGCTTTGGTTGAAGAACATATTTTTGCATCGGACTTGGTTGACATTGTACAGGATGAGTTTGAGGAAGATGAGGACCTACTGGAGGTGCCTCCCCCTTTGGCTTTGCCTAGCACCATTACGGCGCCACCAGCTGTGACAGATCCAGCGGCGGCAGAGGGAGATCCCGCCGCTGTTTCGTAGCCCTCTGCAGCCAGCAGCAGCAGTCCGTGGTGGATGGGGCTGAGGTGCGAGGCGAAGGGGATCTGGTTGTGCATTTGGGTAGAGGAATGCGTACTCGGGTTCCTTCTGTTCGTCTTCAAGATTTTGTGGTTAATACAGTTGTTGGTTTCAAGTCCACCCCCCACCCCGCTTCATCGAGTTCCGAGCATTCCTCCGGTCATGGTAATCTCTACCCTTTGTCTAACTATTTGGATAGTAGTTGTTTTTCGGTGGACTATCAACCTTTTTTGCAGCTGTTACTACAGGAGTTGAGCCTAAGTCTTTCAAGGATGCCATGAAAGATGCAGGCTGGCGTGAGGCTATGCAGACTGAAATCCAAGCTCTGGAAAAGAATAGGACTTGGACATTGGAGAAATTACCAACTGGCAAGAAAGCATTGGAGAGTAGGTGGATCTATAAGATCAAGTATCGTTTAGATGGGTAGGTTGAGAGGCTCAAGGCACGGTTGGTTGTGTTTGGCAATCACCAAGTGGAAGGCATTGATTACTCTGATACGTTTGCACCAGTGGCGAAGATGGCGACTGTCAGGACTTTTCTAGCAGTTACAGCAGCAAAGGATTGGGAACTACACCAGATGGATGTTCACAATACATTTCTGCATGGAGATCTGACGGAGGAGGTGTACATGCGGGTTCCTCCTGGTTTCGGCAAAGGGAGAGATGACCAAGTGTGTAGACTTCGCAAATCGTTGTATGGGTTGAAGCTGGCCCCCAGATATTGGTTTGCAAAGCTGATAGCAGCATTGTGGAGGTATGGGTTTGTTCAGTCTTATTCGGATTACTCACTGTTTACTTTTTCGAAGTAGGGGATTAGGATGAATGTTTTGGTGTATGTGGATGATTTGATTATTTTGGGGAACAATCCCAAGGAACTTGCAGAGTTCAAGAAATATTTGAGTACCTGTTTTCACATGAAGGATCTGGGGAAGCTCAAATATTTTTTGGGTATAGAGGTGGCGAGGAGTGCAGAGGGTATTTTCTTGTGTCCATGGAAATACACTCTGGACATTATATCTGAAACAGGACTGTTGGGAGCGAAACCCGTGTCATTTCCGATGGAGCAGAATCCGAAACTTGCAGCTTCGACAAGTCCGGACCTGGCTGATGGGGAGAAGTATCGGCGGCTCTTGGGTAGGCTTATCTATCTGGCTTTCACTAGGCCAGACTTGTATTTTTCCGTGCACATTTTGTCTCAGTTTTTGCAGGCACCAAAGGAGAATCATTGGGCAGCAGCCTTGAGAGTAGTACGTTACTTGAAGGGGAGCCCGGGACAGGGTGTTCTGCTTCAGAGAGACTGTAATCTGAAGCTGACAGGGTGGTGTGATTCAGATTGGGCTGCTTGTCCCAAAACACGGAGATCAGTTACTGGATAGATGGTATTTCTTGGTGCTTCACCTGTCTCTTGGAAGACCAAGAAACAGGCTACAATTTCACTTTCCTCTGCAGAGGCAGAATATCGGGCTATGGCGAAAGTGACTTGTGAGTTGAAGTGGCTTAAGGGACTTCTCCAGAGTCTTGGGATTTGCACAGAGGGCATTTGCAGGTATTTTGCGATAGTCAGTCAGCACTGCATTTGGCTCAGAACCCTGTTTTTCATGAACGGTCGAAACATATTGAAGTGGATTGTCACTTCTTGAGGGATGCCATAGTGGAGGGAACCATTGCTACATCACACGTTCCCCCGAATTCTCAATTGGCAGACATCTTTACCAAACCGTTAGGGCGACAGCAGTTTGAGTTTTTGCTAGCCAAGTTGGGCATACACAATTTGCATGCGCCAACTTGAGGGGTGGTGTTGGATATATTATATAGTTAAGTGTATTTTGGGCCTCGTAGGTTTGGTATGTTAGCTGTATATAAACTCATTGTACAAGTTCATAATGAATACAGAAAAATATTTCTCATCAAGGATCAATCCTCTCTCCAACCATAAATAATTTTCTACTAGTTAAGCACAAGGTTAAAAGAACAAGAACAATTTCATATATTGAACAACGGAAGGAACAAAAGACGTTTCAATTAGAGGGAAAATCAATTTGGCATAGTTTAGAAATTTTCTAATACTTTTTTCATCGGAATATTCTAATTTGAAGACGGGATCAAAATCATATAAACTTCGGGAGAAAAGCTGATGAATTTTCGGAAGAATTTATCTTTTGGTAATTACATATGTCAATTTTTTCTTCTTATTATTTATACAAATTTTAAAATTTTTATTATTTTTATGCTTTTTCTATTTAGTTTAGAAAATTTTTGTTTTTTTTAGCTTAAACATTTTGTTTCAATATTAAATTTCCTTTTTATAATAAAATTCATGTCTCACCAATAGTTCATTTTTCTTTTTAATTTTACAAAATTTAATTATATATATAATTTTATGCTTTTCTGTTTTTAGTTAAAAAAATATTTAGTTTTTTTCTTCTTTTTATTTTTGCTTTAATATTTTAATTTTCCTTTCGACATTTGATTTTTCTCAGTTTTTAGTTACTTTCATCTTTCCGACTGAGAAGATGTTGGAGCATAAACTAAGAACCACCTCTACCAATTAATATCAACACCCATTACTTCCACCATTCCAGTTGCCGTCGCCGCCACCACTATTTCCACATATTTTCCTGTCACCGCCCTCGCCACCACCATTAATGTACATCACCCTTCAACAACTAAACAACAAAACCCAATAGCTACACTAGTTGAATCCAAAAAAATTAAAAACTATTAAAGGGAAAGTTATTTCACATTTGAAAATAATCCACAAATATACAATTAAAATAAGAGATTAAAGCTACAACACCAATCTGCTCCAGATCTTGCCCAGCAGTAAACCCATTATCGTTCAATCGTCATCTCCGACTTCAAGCACTACTTCCGTTACAGTGCAATCACTGGTTGTATTTGGTCTCCATCGTAAGATTCGTTCCTCTTCCTGCTGGTTATGCTACTACTCAACATCCGGAGACAACAGTCCTCTCCTTTCGCGGCCGCCAGTCTTTCCTCTCCTACCAGATATGGTCAGTGTTGTCTTCTTCTTCCTCACGTCATCGCTACTATCTTCTTTTTCTTCATGCCATTTCTAAACTATCGCTATTTTCTTCTTCGTCATGCGTTGAACTACATAGTTTGTAGTATCGTAATATGTATAGTAGAATCGTACGATACTACGATCCCAAAATACCAAATCGATCATACTTTCGATTCTATCCGATCCTATTAAAATTTTCTAAAATGGCTCAAATAAGAGTACTTTTTATAATTTATCAGTAATTTTACACTTGCGCAATTCGTGTAGGATCTTACGATCCGATCTTATCAATACCAATCCTGCACCAAAATCGATCCGAGAAGCAATTTCAGTTTGCAGGTCACAATGCAAGAAGGATAGCAATGTCATTATCACGGAAATTGAAAGTGATAATAATCCCACAAATTCTCCCCATTAAAAGGCGAACTATTTCTTGAAATTCCTGAATTAATTCTTGAACTTTTTGAAACCAATCTTGAAGCATTTACAACTTCTCGATTTGTCAAGTCATTTCTACAACGAATCTTGAAGAATTAATGTAAATCTAGATTTTCTTGATTTACGACATTATAGATGGGTTCCGAGAATTTCTCAATGCATACGGAAAACTCTGAACAATTTGGTGAAATTTTCAACGACATCCACAGCTCATGCTCCATCCATTGGGCTGAAACCCTAGCATCCATAGCTTGAAGAATTTGGCCCGCCCAATTACAAACCTATAACTGAAATTGTCATTCACTTGCAATTAGGTTTAGGGTTTTGGAAAACAATAATTAAGAGTTGAGCATGTTTCCTAATTCATTCCTTAGTTAGTTATGAATTAGTTAGGTTGTACAAGTTTGTTACAACTTAATTAGTTCTAGTAATTTCTAAAAAGGGATCAACTCTTGATCCCCTTTTTGAGATAGGATTGTACTTTACTTTTCTTGTAGCTTTCTTGTTAATTTCGGCCAAGTGACCTAGAAAGGCGGCCGAAAATGGGGTACCAAATTACTAACTTGTTTCTATTTTTTCTTTTTTACAGCACATTGGATTCGAGGACTAATTCTTTACAACTAGGAGGGAGTGATGGGGACATCAAAGACTAAAACATCACAAGTTACGAGTTAGCACCCGCAAAGCAAACCTGAAGGCAAAGCACTAGAGAATAAAGCCGAGAAGTGCTAACACTAACATGTCACATGGTGTGCTAAAATAAATCATGCTATAATTAGTTGGTATATATATATATATATATAATACATTTACTTTAATATAAATGTAAGGTTCCCTAAGAATATTAGGTGCATGGGGTAGAATAGTTATTGATTGGGTAAATTATGTTCAAACTTGGGGTTGAATTGATTTTCACATTGGATGGAATGCCAAAACTAATTGCAAAAAAATTAATTTTCTATCCCAAATATTTTCCAACTCATATCAACTTCAGAAGATCCTAAGTCCATGGAGTACAATAATTGTTGGTTGGGGTACATTATGTTCGAACTTGGGGTTCAATTGCTTTGCATATAGAGTACAATGGCAAAACTAATTACAATAAAATTATTTTTCTATCCCAAATATTTTTCAACTCATATCAACACTGGAAGATCCTAAATATTAGGTGCATGGGGTACAATAGTTGTTGGTTGGTGTACATTATGTTCAAACTTAAGGTCCAATTGCTTTTCATATATGGTACAATGACAAAACTAATTATAGTAAAATTATTTTTCCATCCCAAATATTTTCTAACTCATATTAACTCCAAAAAATCCTAAATTAACTCCTGTTATACTAGGTTGTATAAAAAAAAAAAACTTAATCTTACTTACCTTCAGCTCTAAAATTTTCAAAAACTTAGGGAGATGCTAAATTAAACTGTGATTTATTTGAATGTAAAAAAAAATCCAGAGGTGCTAAAGTAATAAACTCATTTACACTAATAAACCCTTGATTGTAAATAATTTATATTTTCCTCTCTAATGAGTTTGGACTGGCTATAATGATTTTGATTTATAACACATCATATTGAAAAATTGGGGACAATGATTTTTTATATGGTTTATATTGAACAAATTCCTAATAAATAAATTATATTCTCGTCCCAAATTTTTACTCAACACTTATAAGTATCGAGGGATGCTAAATTCAGAAATGTTTCCAATTGTTTAGTAGTAAATAGTATACATAAATTTTATTTACTAGCTACATCTTTCTAAGAATATCGGGTGGTGTACAATGGTTTTGACTTTGTATACATTCTATTCAAAATTGGAGTACATTTTCTTTTTATATGGGGTACAGTGTCCAAACTACTTTTTTTTTGGGGTTAATTACGCATAACCTTCTTGTCGTTTGGAAAACTTTCAAATGACCCCCTATGGTTTAGAAAGCTACAAATGACCCCCCCTGTGATTTCAAAAGTATACCAAAAACCCCCCTTGTGTTTTAAAAACTACAAAAACCCTCTGTGGTTTTTAAAATGTTACATGAAACCCCCTGTAGTTTCTAAAATTTTAAAGAACAAGCATAAAAAAATCTTTAGAACCCCCTTATACTTTCAAATGTGTGAGGAAGTTCTTGGTAATTTTTAAAAACCACAGGGGGATTCTTTGTAGTTTTTAAAACACAAGGAGATTTTTGGTATACTTTTGAAATCACAGGAGGGTCATTTGTAGCTTTTTAAACTATAGAGGAGTCATCTGAAAGTTTCTCAAACCACATGGGGTTATGAGTAATTAACCCTTTTTTTAAAAAATCTTTTTTTCTCCTAATTAAATATAGTATTTCAAACAACAATCAATCATGTGAGATGTTGAATTAAACCATGTTGTATTAGGTGTATAAAAAATATTAATTTTATATATCTAGCTCTTTAAAGATTTTGGACGCGGTGCAATAGTTTTGATTTGGGGGACAAATAGTATGATGAAAATTGGGATGCATTGATTTTTATTGTGGTGTATTTTTCCCAAATTAATTGAAAATATATATTTCTTTCTTGTCAAAAATAAAACCTAAAACTAATGAGGCTCGAGAGGGGCTAAATTATAGCATGTGTTAACAGGTCAGTATAAAAAATATATATATTTTTTGGAGAACAGCTGATTAAACGGCAAGAGCGCATAGTGACACTTTATTAAAAATTAAAATAGCAGAGTATAAAGAAATGAGGGGGACATAATGACCTTACCTCTTTAACCGAAAGCTAAAGTGAAGACAGAAATTACTATACTCTGACCATCCTAAGGTTTGGAACTAGACGACTATCCAGTGAGACTAGTCCTCTGATCCATATAGGGAGATGAAGCGTCCCCACCATAAAGGATTCCTGTTTGGTGCCTGTTGCCAAACCAAACCATTTACAACCGTGTTCCCACCCCGATACACATGGCCTATGCATAACTGATTCTCCATGAGCTGCCAGATCTTCCTTATGGCCGTGAGTAAGGACCAAGGAACCTTAAAGATTCTTCTCACCATTTGCATAAGCATCAGTGAGTCTGATTCCACCTCTACTCCTAGAAATCCCAGGCGAGCACATTCCTTCAAGCCAAGCAATAGAGCTTAAGCTTCCGCCTCAAAATTAGTTCGATAGCCTAGGTATATCGACCCTACTGAAGCCACTATTCCATACCCATCCCTGATCACAAATCCAGCCCCCAGATAACCCAGGTTTCCCAAAGCAAACCCATCCACGTTTAATTTCTAAGTCCCCTGCGGAGGCAACCACGAAATGGCCCTTGCTTGGAATTGGCGAGGCTCCAGAAGAGAAGGGACCAAGCCGGCTGTGACCCAGAGAGCATCAGCCCGATCGCCCTCCATTGGGCAAGCCATAAAGGCCAATTCCAACATCCCACGGACCTGCATGCAGATACCCCTCGGCATTGCCACTATCTCGTTATACAACCAACAGTTTCGAGCCTTCCAAACTACCCACACCAAACATACTGGAAGTAGATGAACCTGCTCTTGATGCGCCACGGATGGTGACCTGAACCTCCAGCACCAAGCTAACCTTTTTCAAAGTTGGGCATCAAAGGGATGTGTAAGAGTTGAGAGAATCCCCCCACACCTGAGCTACCAGAGGAAAATCCATAAACATATGTTGCAATGTCTCCTTATGTTGACATAAAGATCATTTCGAAGCAAGATGGAAACCAAGCCCTGATAAAACATCATCTAAAGGGAGCAGACAGTTTAGCAGCCTCCAAACAAAAATCGACACCTTCGGGGGGACCCTGTAGCCCCAGATTAAGTAGTACGAAGGCAGGTTATTCCTACAAGGTTGTACCAGCTCATAGGCAGTCCGTACCAAGAACTCTCCCTAGGGGAAGACTGGTATATCAAGCTATCCGGCTCATCTGATAAAACAATCTCTTGCTCAAAAAGTGACCCCTCGTTAGGGGGAAGGCCCTTATGAACAGTGCTTTAATCAAACATAGGATCAAGGGGAAAATCCCTGACACTAGTGTCCAGAAGGAGGAGGTGTTCTCCCTCCCATAGGTCAACCATGACTTGAGAACTCTCAGTAGCTAAGTCCTGAATAGAAGCAATTCATTTCCAAGTATCATAATCACAAAAGTAGCGAGGTAAGGACCACATAAAAGTCGCCCATAAGGTACCCCTTATCTACAGCTTCCACCACAATTTGCAGGAGAAGCTGTCAATAACTGCCCCCATCTATCTTACCTCCAAACCATTCTTATCCGCTGGGAAAGCCAATTTCTTCCAAGAATGCCATCTCTTGTTAGGACCAAATTGAGAGGTCCCCCAGAAAAATGTCGAAAAAAGCTTTTCTAGTTGATCCAGAGTACCCTTCGGAGGCCTCAGTACCGCCCAGATATGGAGGGGCATTGAAGCTAGGACATGCTTAATTAATACCAACCGACCTGCCCGAGACAACCACCTATTACTCCAAGATCCTAATATCATTGAAAAAGAACCTTTTTCCTCCTCCATACGAAAACTGGATATCCCAGAGGGAAAACTGCAGAGAACCTAGCCTCATCCTTGTATGCAATTCCACCATATTCCTAACCCGAGCCAGAGCAGATGTCCCGAGATAAAATGAGCTTTTACCTCTGTTAATTTTCTTCCCACTAGCCTTCTCATAAGCCTTCATGAAGAGCATGAAGCATCTCAAATTTTGGACATTCGCTCGCAAAAAAATAACTGTTTCATCAGCGTAACTGAGGTGTGAAAGAGGCATTGTCCCCTAGACACTCCATAATGCTGCAGGTGGCCCTCCCAAAATAGGAAATCCAGACCCATGGTGAAGGCTTCTGAAACCCAGACAAAGAGAAAGGGGGACAGGGGATTGCTCCCTTGAACCCGCTTGTCGAGAAAGCACAGCATTTCCTGCATGAGCAAAATATTATCTGCTAACTCTCTCCTTGCCACAAAAGCAGATTGCTCCTCTAAGATAAGCCTCGACATCAGGGGCTTGAGGCAATCCATCAGCAACTTGGAGAAGATTTTATTGAGAAGGTTACACATGCTGATGGGTGTGAAGTCTGCAAAAGATACCGGGGCTGGCTTCTTTTGTAGCAGGGCCACCTGCACACTTGCTACTGCTCTGGGAATGGGGATGTGCAACATGAACTCCTGAGCTGCGTGGTGCAGGTCTGGAGCTATGATAACCAAGTAGGCATTGTAAAAAGACCCTGAGAAGTCATCACTCTCTGGCGCGCTGGCTTAGTCCATCCCGAAAACTACTGCCCTTAGTTCTTCCAGAGAAACCAACCGGAGAAGCTGGGTATTATCTTCATCATTTAAAACTGGATCAATCCGCTGGAGAAACCATCCCATGGCTTCCCCATCCAGTCCTCACTCTCAGTTGCTAAAAGTGTGAAGAAGAAAGACTCCTCCTCCCTCCTAATCTCGTCCAAGTCCTCCACCCATTCTCCTGTTGCATTTTTTATCTTGAAAATCCCTTGCTTAGATTGATTGGAGAGGACTGCCTTGTGGAAAAAGGCAGTGTTGCAGTCCCCTTCCTGCAACCATCGTATCTGGGATTTTTGCCACCAGTATGTCTCCTCCTCCTATGCCTCTGACTCAAGTCGAGCCTGGCTCCTTTTAGTTCTTGCTTTCTTGGTGGCTCTGGAGAAGCCTGAAATCTAGCTTCGAATTGAGCCACTCTGCCTTCATCCATCCTTGCATTCCGATGGACATCCGCAAAATTATCTTTGTTCCATTCTTCTGGTGCAGATTTCTGCCTTCTCAGCTTAAGCGAAAATCTGAACATTTACATTCACGGGCTGTAGTTTCATTGAGAATATTGGAATGGGTATAATATTTTGAGTTTGAGGAATTATGTTCAAAACTAAGGAACAATTGCTTTTCATGTTGTGTATTCTTTAAATTATTTTCTCTATTAATTTACTTTTCAAATCACATACTAATCACAAAAAGATTTTTGTTTGCTTAAGTTTATTTTTAAACATAATTTACCCCTCCCCTCTTAGGTTTACTTTAGCTGTATTTTCAATTGGTATCATAGCAAGGACCTCAAGATAAGGCTAAAAACCTTGAGGTAGCTCCATGGGAACTAAAGCAACTCCCTTTCATGAAGGAAATTCCACCATAACGCCACCACTATCTTGTGGAACCGATTTAGCGGTTGGAAGGACCGAATGAAAACCTTTCTTATCTCGGTTGACTATGATTTGTAGAGTATAGTTGAGAAAGGTCCTATACCTATTACTATCACAAATCAAGATGAAACCACAAGAGATCAAACAAGTAGTGAGCTCACGGGTGAAGATAAGAAAAATCTCTCTTTGAATGCTAAAGCACTCAATGTTCTATACAATGCTTTGAACATTCAAGAGTCTAGTAGCATCAAATGTTGTAAAAATGCTCACACCCTATGGCTTAAGCTACAAGAATACCATGAAGGAAGTGCTAGTATCAAAGTGGAAAGGAAGTCCATCCTTGTCTCTCAATACGAAGCCTTTAAGATGTAGTCTAATGAAACTATAGATATGATGTTTTTTAGATTCAATGGGCTTGTCAAAAACCTTGAGGATCAAGGTAAACATACCCTCTAGATGAAATGAATCACAAGATTGTTCATGGTCTTTCTAAACACTACAATACTAGAGCTTTAGTCATTGAAACTTCAAAGGATTTAAAAACTCTATCTCTTCAAGAGCTTATGTCAACGCTCAAAATTCAAGAGATAAGATGTCATAATAAAGTTGGTTCTAAAAGCAAAAGTCTTGCTCTAAAATCTTCAAAAATTGAGAGTGAAGATGAAGATGAAGTAAGTGAAGAAGAGTTATCCCTTGATGAGATAAACCTCTTAGCTAAAAACTTCAAAAGATTTTTTAAGAAAAACAATTTTCAAAAAGGAAAAACTTCTGATAAAAAGAAGAATGGTCCTAGATGCTATGAATGTCCACAAGTTGGTCATTTCATGAATGAATGTCCAAAGAAGAATAAAGAACTTCAAAAGAAGAAAGGTAACAAGCCAATGTTGATGGCGGAACCAATTCCGAAGATGAAGCTTCAAGTGATGAAGAAGAAGCACAAATGTGCTTTATGAGACTCAATGAAGATGAGTTAAGCATGAAAAAAATGTGTTTTTATTGCTTATGTTCAAACTCTTACTTTGAATTTAGATAAATGTACTAAGTTTTGCATGAACTTGAAAAAGAAAAATGAAAACTTGCTTAATCTTATTGAAGAAAAGAAAGCAGAAAATGAAAAGTTGAAGTAGAAAATTTCATGGATCACTTGCATGAAATTTCAAAGAAAGAATTAGTAAGAGGTTTGCCTAAATTAAAGTTTGAAAAAGATAAATTATGTGATGCATGCCAATTTGGTAAACATAAGAAATCTTCTTTTAAAACTAAAAATTATGTTAGTACTACAAAGCCTTTAGAATTAATTCACATGGATTTATTTGGCTATACTTAACATGCTAGTTTAGGTGGTAAAATTAATAGATCGACCACACGCCTTCATCAAATCAACCACTACTTGCAGAAGACACTGCCAAGCCGACAGTTCTTCTGAATCCAAGTCCATACCAGAGGGATCCACTAATAGACATCATTGGACCAATGACTCGGAGTCGACACATGAAGATGCAAGAAGCTTTAACAAGCCTAATCACTTCTACTCAAAGGCGAGTTAAGGAGTTCATAGATGCTAAGGAGCTGGAAGATAACCAAAGAGTTCTAAAGAGTTTTTATTTAATTCAAGCACTTAAACCCTGAGAAGATTAGCATGCAAGGAAACCCTACACACTTAAGGGATTGGCCGCCCCTATTCCACTAGGTGTACCCGTAGGTGTAAGTGTGTGTGTTTTACTTCCCTTCCTTACTTTAAGGTAATTACCAAATTAATAGTTTCTTGAAAAGAATTCTTGCATGTTTTCTTTTTTGAAATAGGAATTACCTTATTTTTGTATTTTCCTTTTATTTTCTTAAGGAGAATTTTTGCCACCTCTTTTTTGGAAGGTAACTAAAATTCTACTTCCCCCTTAAGCTAGTTCCTTTAGGTTTTGGGTTCTGTAAGGTTTCCAATTCTCATTGATTTTCACTTTTATTTTCCTATTCCTTTTCTACTTTACATATGTGCACAACCCCTATTTAAAGGGCCCCCATGCGCCATAATAAATCAGAGAATTCATACATGATATAATTTGGTGCAAGGTTAATACCCATATTTTTATTTTTGAATTCTACTCATTGAACTGTAGTCAATCTTGCATGATTTTGACCTATTAGTTTCTAGAATTGCATGTTAATTAGGTATATAGTCTTGCCTAATTAAATTTGCTTTTCACTTCAATTCGTTGCTTGGTTTATAGTTTAAAAACAACTTGATTGTTCTATCGAATACAAGTAGTGGTTAGGGTTTCAAGGGATTATATTGTGTCTTTTAATTGGAGTTTTTGGTTACTTTTCACACACTGCAATTCTCAATAGAGAATCCGCATCAATTTGGAGTTTCAAGGGATTATACTGTGTTCTTTTAATTGGATTTTTTGGTTACTTTTCGCACACTGCAATTCTCAAAAGAGAATCCGCATCAATTTGGTATCAAAACTGTATAGCGTGCAACCTTGGGAGGATCCAACGAATCAAAGGAGAGCGGTGAGACACACGGTGAAGTGTCAATTCGGAGAAGGTTGTCTTTGATCTCTTATGAGGTAAATTGCTCCTTTGAAAATTGGTTACTATTTTTTTTCAAAATTTTTGATCCTTAAATTTAAGTATCTTGAGTTTTAGCTGCTGTTTTGAGAAATAAATTGCAAGAGTAATTTGAAAAAGGCAAAAATTGGCTAAACCGAGCTAGGGTTTTAAAAGCCGCCGATTAGGGTTTGAGTTTGTAAAAGGCTCCAAAAAAATTTTCTTCTCTTTTCTCTTTTGAAATCTATTTAGAGGTGCTAGGGGAAGGTTGTGTTAAATTTTTGGAATTTTTGGAGCACTATAAGGCCTGTTTTGAAAATTTTGAAGCATTATAAGGCATGTTTTGAAATTTTGAAGGTTCCCGAGCAAAATACTGTCGAAATTCTAAAATCTGAAATTTTCTTACATGATACTTGGGCTGTGTATTTTGATCCATCTAGGGCACTTGTAGGACGGTTGTGTTAAATTTTGGTGGTATTCTGAGCTCGTTTGGACTATTTTTTATCACGTCGAGGATTTTCAGGCCACGCCGGGAAATAGAAAATTTTTCTTCTCGTACTTTGCATGCAAGTTGCTTTCCTTGTGTTGATTGTAGTGGAGATTAAGATTATGAAATTTTTTTTCTGTTTGGATCTAGTTTTTACGTAAAATTTTGATTTTGAAGTTGCCGGCATATCTTGAAAATTGTCTGATTGCAAGCCTGCTTGAAACTGTGAATATAATAGATTTTTGGGATTATTCTTGAATTGCCTATTAGGAAGGTTATTCTATCTTTGGGTATTCCTAATAATTCTTTGCAAATCTGCCATATCTGCTTGTTTCTTGCAATTGTACATGCCTTGCCAAATTGCATAGTTACCATATTTGTGCTAACTAGACAATTACTCATTGAAATATATTTGAATTTCCTAATTCGTACACTACTCATTATTTGTGAGATTTTTGGGACTTATTTTCGAAAATTCCTTATTGGTGTACTTCATAAATCCAAATTTATAAATAAAAATTTTGTTTTGCAAAATTTTTTTATTTAAAAAGTTGAACCAAGCAATTCTTTTTCTTCAAAAGCTTTTATTGTTTCTTCTTTGTGATTCTGTGAACTTTTAGTGAGTTATTGTGTGTGATCTGGCTTACTTGTTCTGATTAGAATTCTGAAATTGGGTTCTGAGAGGAAAAAGGCAAGAGTGAAATACATTAATTACTGAAAGGGCAGCAACCTTAGAGAGATACACTTGGGAAGTGTAGACTACTAGGTAAACATTTGAGGGGAATCAGGGAAGTGAGGATTTTCTTCTCATTGTTCTTTATTCTTAGCAGGTTGTTTAGTTTAACCATGACGGCACATTGTTTTCACAATCGTGCCCTTGATATGGGATTTGACAAGGATGAAGCCCAACCATTTTTCAAGCACGCAGCCTCTTGCATGACAAGATGTGTGTGCTAATGATCGACGGAGGTAGCTCGATCAACTTGGCTAGTACCTACCTAGTGATTGGGGTTTCAAGAGATTATACTGTGCTTTTTTAATTAATTGGAGTTTTTGGTTACTTTCCGCGCACTGCAATTCTCAATAGAGAATCCGCATCATAAAAGATATGCATATGTGCTTGTTTATGATTATTTTAGATACACTTGGGTAATATTTTTGACATATAAGCATGAAATATTTCATGAATTTGAAGATTGGGTAAGAAAAGTTCAAAATGAGTTTAACTTGAATATTGTTAAATTAAGAAGTGATAATGGAACGAAATTTTTTAATGCAAATTTTATAGATTTTTACAATTCTTTTGGAATACTCACAACTTTTCGATTGCTAGAACTCCTCAACAAAATGGGGTAGTTGAAAGAAAAAATAGGACTTTGCAAGAAATGGCTAGAACAATACTTTGTGAAAATAATTTGCCAAAATGTTTTTGGATTGAATCGGTTAATACTTCTTATTATGTTATGAATAGAGTTCTTTTAAGATCAATTTTGAAAAAGACTCCATTTGAGTTTATATTTGGAAGAACTCCCAACATTGAATACTTCAAAGTTTTTGGGCTCAAATGTTTGATTTTCAAACAAATAATCACCTTGGAAAATTTGATAGTAAATCCAGTGAAGGGATTTTTATAGGATATTCTTCAAATAGGAAAGCAAATAGAGTTTTCAATAAAATACTATGATGTTGAATAAAGCATGCATGCTGAATTTGATGAAAATTTTGTTTCCAAAAATAAAAATGAAGATGATAAACTTATTGATACTTTGCCAAATAATTTTGAAAAAAGTGTTTCAATTAAAGATGAAGTTGCATCTACTTCTACTTCCAACCCACTTCCTATTTCAAGAAAGTTTACTAGAAATCATCCTCAAGATTTAATCATTGGTGATCCTTCTATTGGGGTTACAACTAGAAATAGAATGGTTGAAAATACTATTATTGAAAATAAAGATTTTGAAAGTAATGTTGTTTTTCTTTCAAAAAGTGAGCCAAAAAATATAAAAGAAACTTTACTTCATGAAAATTGGATTTTGGCTATGCAAGATGAATTAGCCCAATTTGAAAGAAACAAAGTTAAGAATCTTGTTGAAAAAGACCAAAAAATAACTCTATAATTGGCACTAAGTGAATTTTTAGAAACAAGTTGAATGAACAAGGTGAAGTAACTAGAAACAAGGCTAGATTAATTGCACAAGGTTATAGACAATAAGAAGGAATTGATTATGATGAAACCTTTGCTCCCGTTGGTAGACTTGAATGTATAAGAATGTTACTTGCTTTTGCATGCTTTAAAGGTTTTGAATTATATCATATGGATATTAAAAGTGCATTTTTAAATGGTTTCTTACATGAAGATGTTTATGTGGAACAACTTACCGGTTTTGAAGATGTTAAATTTCTAAATCATGTGTATAAACTTGTTAAAGCATTATAAGGTTTGAAACAAGCTCCTAAAGCTTGGTATGAAAGATTGACTTCCTACTTGCTAGCTAATAATTTTAAAAGTGGCCAACTTGATACCACTTTGTTTAATAAAGTTGATAAGCATAGCAATTTGCTCATTGTTCAAATATATGTTGATGACATTACTTTGGTGCTACTAAGCATGAGTTATGTGATGAATTTGCTAATATTATGCATAGAGAATTTGAAATTAGCATGATGAGTGAGTTAAATTTCTTTTTGGGACTTCAAATTAAGCAAACTTTCAAGGGTAATTTTTATTTGTCAATCTAAATACACCAAGGAAATTTTAAAGAAATTTAACATGGAAAATTGTAAAGTTATTGCTACACCTATGTGCACTTCTTCTAAACTTGACAAAGATGAAAATGAACAAAGTGTTGATCAAAAATTGTTTAGAGGAATGATTGGTAGCTTGCTTTACCTCATGGCTAGTAGGCCGGATATTATGCATGCCGTATGTTTATGTGCTAGATTTCAAGTTGCATCTAAAGAATCTCATTTATGTGCCATTAAAAGAATTCTTAGGTACTTACAACACACTCTTTATTTTGGTTTGTGGTCTGCTAAATGTAAAACCTTTGATTTAATTGGCTTTACGGATGCGGATTTTGGGGGATGTTTAATTAATAGAAAAAGTACAAGTGGAACCTATCAATTGTTTTGTAATTGTCTTGTGGTTTAGTAAGAAACAACCTAGTGTATCCTTGTCTACGGCCAAATCAGAATATTTAGCCGCTTCTTCATGTTGTCAACAAATTCTTTGGATGAAGCATACTTTACTTGATTTTGGATTAAACTTTGATTATGTGTCAATTATGTGTGATAATACAAGTGCAATCAACATTTCAAAGAATCCAATCCAACACTAAAAAACCAAGCATATTGATATTAAGCATTAATTTCATCAGAGACTTGGTTCACAAAGGAGAAATAAAATTGGAATATATTTCCACTAAGGAGCAATTGGCCGATATTTTTACAAAACCATTGGCAAAAGATCAATTTTCTTACTTGAGAGCAAAACTAAATGTTCAATTAATGCCTTTATAATGTGTCATTCTTTAGAGTTGTATGCATTTTTTACTTGTATGCATGCTAAGTCCTTCTTGTGATGTCAAAAAGAGGAAGAAATATAATGGAATTATGGAATTGAGGGGGAGAATTACTTAAACTTTACTTCTTGTTGATTTATTGTCATGAATTCCATATTTGTTTTGTCATCATCAAAAGGGGGAGATTGTTAGACCCGGTTGGTCTTAATCCTTATTTTGATTGATGAGTTAACAAATATGAGAATTAATTTAATGATTTTTCTTAGTGAGAAAAAGTATAGAAATGGTCACGGAGGAACCGACGTAAAAAACGGCAATGAAAAATGAGCTAAAATGAAGAAACGGCAAGCAAATGAAGAAAGAAGCAAAACAAGTCTCGAGCACGTCCCAAGGTGGGACCCACAATATTCCTAAGTCTGAAAATGAAGAGAAGAGTTCACGAGTGAACCAACACAAAAAGGCAAAGAAAACGGAGTTAAAACGAAGAAACGGCAAGCAAACGAAGAAGTGTCAAATCAAGGGCCGACAAGAGGATGACAACGCCGCCCGGAGCAGGCGCCGCACGTAGGCCTATCCTGCGATGAGGCCTACGACTTTCGTAGGTCTTGTTTTAGGGGTCTTGGGTTGGGTTATTTTGATAGTTTTTTCCACCATTTGAAGAGTGCCCTCCTCCTATAAATACCCCCACTTCAAGAACACTCATGCCACCTCTCTTCATCCATTTTATGCTCAATCTCAAGTGTTAAAAAGCTCTCAAAAGATCATTTCAAATTTCTAGCAATTTATTTTAAAGTTAGGGTAGAATAGAAAATCCTCATTGTAATAGTTAGCTATTTTCATAGCATTAATTTCTTACTTTGTAAAAAGGTTAGAGGGAAGTCTTAGATCTATTCAAGAGGTTGAAAATGGTCTAAGCAAGGGGATTATCTAAAGGATTACCTTTAGTTTGAGTAAACTAGGAAGTAATCCTTTGGAATTACTTGTAAAGTTTAAGATTCACCTTTAAGAATGTTATTGGGAGATTAGGACCAAGCATTTAGCTTGGAAATTGAGTAAACTTTCCTTGAGGAGGGAAAGTTGAACCACTATAATTGTTGTGTTTTTTAAATTATTTTCTTTATTGTTTTACACTTAAAATTACACACGAATCACAAAAAAATTTTGTTTGCTTAAATTTATTTTTAATTCTAATTCACCCCTCCCCTCTTAGGTTTACCTTAGTTGTATTTTCAATTTCATTTTCGAAAGAGGAAAAATTGAGTAATTTGGGGAAAGACGTCGATAGCTAGCACTGTAGCTCGACTATTTCTATCTTCTAAAGTAAACAAAATTAGTTTAGCAATTGTATTATAAAAAATAAATAAATAAAATCAACTCCAGTTGGGCACCAAAGGGATACTTAAGGCCCCTTTGGGGTGCAGGTCCTGCATCCAAAACCCAGGGTTACATTCTGGGGTTACTAGTCACAAAAAATATGTGCAGTGCATTCACCGGTTTAAAAGTCGGACATTGATTATATTTACTGTGAGGAGCATAACTCTCTAATCAACGATATGGGATACAGAACTTGAATATAATTATCAAATGAGGCAAAATTTTATTTTATATCACTACTACAAAATGGAGCTTTAACGGCTGCGGATTAACGGCGGAAAATAGAAAACCGCAGTAATAAAAGGAATGCGGACTTTCTACGGTGGTCTAAAAATGAACCACCGTAGAACGGGACTTTCTACGGCGGTTTAAAAATGAACAGCCGTAGAAACAGACTTTCTACGGCGGTTGGGACAAACTGCCGTAGAAAGGGGACTTTCTACGGCGGTTGGAAGGCAACCGCCGTAGAAAGTGGACTTTCTACGGCGGTTTGAAGGTAACCGCCGTGGAAAGTGTGGACTTTCCACGGCGGTTACCTTCAAACTGCCGTAGAAAGTCCACTTTCTACGGCGGTGTGTCCCAACCGCCGTAGAAAGTCCCTTTCTACGGCGGTTTAATTTTCTCCGCCGTAGTATTGACGTATATATTAAAACCTAAATAACATCGTGTATTCCAATATCACGGCCAAAAGTGTCTGTCTCCAAATTTCTACTACGGTTTTGCACGTTGAACCTAAAGAATCGTCATTTGGAGCTAAAATTTACCACCTAAAGGTTAGAAACTTCTAAAATTTCTCAGTAATTGCTTATGCTTGTACTTTAGATATGTCATCCTATAGCATTTATTTTTATTTATGGTAGATGCATGGCTGAAAATTAAAGTTGCATATCTTCCATGTATGTGGCGAACCTTAGTATTGTGGAACCCTATTTAGTTATACTATGTAGTTTTTGGTGATGTAATTTGATTTATAGTGTTTGATTTTTAATGGATGATGTTCATATAATTAGCACTACTTAGAGTGTGTATTATTTTTTTATTCATTTTATGTGTTTGACGAAATGCATAAATGAAAAACTTAGAGTTTCTTCTTCATTTGATTATGTCTATTGCGCATGTGTTGTCATTGCATTATTTTTTTCATTGAGGTATTATAGTAGTTTTGATTATATATGACTAACATAAGTATTATGACATGTGCTAAGACAAGCATGCAACTTGATACTTTGTACATTGCTTGTTGAATTATTATTTGGTATTTTTAATTATTTCAAGGTGTTAGTTACACATGGATCGAAATATCTTGTTCTGTGGTGATCGGACCTCTGATTCTTATGCGAGAGAAGTTGAGAATTTCATTCAATTCGCTTATAAGAATACAAAGTACGTCCATTGTCCGTGCAAAGCTTGTAAAAATGGGGCGCGGTTTGAGAACTCAGATACAATAAGATTCCATTTATATCGGCACGGGTTTGATCCTTCTTATAAACTGTGGATTTGGCATGGTGAAAGTATTGATGGTTTGCCTGAGCAAAGAAAATCTCATGCAAAAGGAGATGATGCGATTACTAGAGATCGATTAGATGCCATGATTGAGGATGTGGCCGAGGATTTTGCTGATAAACCGGAAGTTCTTGCTTCCATTTTGGGTGACAATGAGAAGCCTCTATACAAGGGTTGCAGTAAATATACACGATTGTCTAGTGTTTTGAAGTTGTTTAGCTTGAAAGCGGCAAATGGGTGGTCAGATACTAGTTTTACAGCCTTATTGAGGGTATTGAAAGATATGCTCCCAGAAGATAATGAACTTCCAGATCGAATTTATGAGGCCAAAAAAATGTTGTGTCCAATGGGTATGGAGTATAAGAAGATCCACGCTTGCCCAAATGATTGCGTCCTCTACAGGAATGAGTATAAGGATTTATTGCGGTGTCCTAAGTGTAAAACTCCCCGATACAAAAACAAGCAGCTGTGTGATGCTGTTAAAGACAGTTCTGATGCGCAAAAGAAGGGGTCGCCGGCTAAGGTTCTGTGGTATCTTCATATAATACCGAGATTTAAACGGTTGTTCGCTAATGAAAAAGATGCAAAACTATTGACATGGCATTCAGATCGGTGTATTCCCAGTGATGATGACAAGGTGATAAACATCAGACTCAGATCAGTGGAAAAAGATTGATTCAATGTATCCTTCTTTCGGGGGAGAAGCCAGAAATTTTAGGCTTGGTCTATGTACTGATGGAATGAACCCGTTTGGCAGTCTGAGTAGCACACATAGCTCATGGCCGGTGATGTTGGTTATTTACAATTTGCCGCCTTACTTGTGTATGAAGCGCAAGTACATACTTATGTCTCTAATGATTTCAGGCCCACGGCAACCAGGAAATGACATCGATGTGTATCTTGCTCCTCTTATTGAAGACTTGAAAAAGTTATGGGATGAAGGCGCACCTGTGTTTGATGCCTACCGTGAAGAAATGTTCACATTACGTGCCATGTTGTTCTGTACCATTAATGATTTTCCTGCTTATGGAAACTTGTCTGGGTACTCTGTTAAAGGGCATAAAGCATGTCCAATATGTGAGCAGAGTACAGATTTTTGTCAGCTTGCACATGGGAGGAAGATAGTATACCTTGGGCATCGCAGATTTCTTCCCGAGACTCATCCGTATCGCCGTATGAAAAGAGCATTCAATGGATTCCAAGAGTTCAGAAAAGCTCCAGAACCCTTGAGCGGGCCAGAGGTGAAAGCTCGTATGACGGACATCAATGTGGAGTTTGGTAAAACTTCGGAGTCCAGCAATAATGATACAGGTTGTTGGAAGAAAAAATCCATATTTTTTGAACTTCCATACTGGGAGAACTTGGATGTCAGACATTGTCTCGATGTTATGCATATTGAGAAAAATATTTGCGAAAGCCTGTTAGGTACGCTCTTGAACATCCCTGGTAAAACTAAGGATGGTTATAACGCGAGACTTGATATGGTTGATATGAACATAAGAGCAAATTTAGCACCGGTAGCTCGAGGACAACACACATATCTACCCCCTGCCTGTCACACTTTGTCCAGAAAAGAGAAAAAACAACTGTGTTCAAGTTTGCGTAGCATTAAAGTTCCATCCGGATATTCTTCAAATGTAAGCAGACTTGTTTCCTTGAAAGATTTAAAACTGGTTGGTTTGAAGTCTCATGATTGCCATGCCTTAATGCAGTAATTGTTGCCTGTAGCTATTCGCTCGATATTGCCCAAGCCTGTTAAGTCCAGTATAACAAGACTTTGTTTCTTCTTCAATGCTATATGTAGCAAGGTTATCGCGCGCGAAAGACTTGATCAGCTACAAGATGAAATAACTGTTGTCCTTTGTCAATTAGAAATGTATTTTCCACCCGCCTTCTTTGATATTATGGTGCATTTGGTGATTCATTTGGTTAGAGAGATAAAAATCTGCGGGCCTGTTCATTTGCGATGGATGTACCCATTCAAGCGATATATGAAAGTATATAAGGGGTATGTTAAGAATCGTTGTCGTCCTGATGCTAGTATTGTTGAAGGTTATATAGCTGAGGAGGTCATTGAGTTTTGCACTGAGTACTTGGCCGGGACCGCATCCATTGGAATATCTAAGAATCGGCACGATGGGAGGATTACAGGTATGGGCACAAGGGGAGGAAAAAAATTTTTGCCGTCTAATGTTGAATTGATGAAGGCGCATCTCTACATTCTGCGCAATTCTGAAGAAGTTGCGCCCTATGTGACAGACCACGTACAGTCAATAAGAACGTCTTTTCATGCTATGACATAAATGGATATTCATTTGCTACTAAGAGACAAGATGAGAAGAGTACGGCACAAAACAGTGGTGTTACATTAATCTCGGAGGCTTTACATGTTTCTAGCAGGAAGGATAAAAATCCATTGTATGCAAGCATGGCTTATTACGGGGTGATCGAAGATATTTGGGAGCTTGACTATGTTTGTTTCAAAGTAGCTGTATTTTGCTGCAAATGGGTTGATAACAATAGTGGGGTTCGAACTGATGATCCATTGGGTTTTACCTTGGTCAACCTTAATCGGGAGGGTTTCAAGGGGGAACCATTTATACTTGCATCGCAGGCGAAACAAGTTTTTTATATCACTGATCCTTGCGACGAACATTGGTCTGTTGTTCTTCATGGTAAACAACATCACGGTGTGGAAGGGATTGATACAGAAGAAGGGCTTCATGAGGCTGGCCCTTTCTCTAGTGGGTTACCTGAACCGAGAGCAGATGAGGAAGATAGGGAACTTGATAAACACATACTTCGTGATGACCACAGCGAAGGATTATGGTTCGAGGATCAAGTGTCCCATAAGAGAAAGAGAATAAGTTAAGAATCATTTTCAGGTATATTGTTTGTTTTTATTAAACTTCAATTCCCGTGGGTGTGTATGTGTGTGTGTGTATTTGTATATGTTTCTTTGATTTTAATGAAAAGAGGTGGACATAAATTTATAACAACATTTATTTTTATCCTTCGTACTGTGGGATTAAAACAGGTCACAACTCGGATGAAGCCGCGCAATCAAGGGACAAAATTTCCAGGGACTTCATATGCGGAACTGTTTATAAATGAATATGTTATTGTTTGAAATTATGTGAAGCTTCTGTGCTGATCTTAAATTGCACTTGTGTTTTGGTAAAAAACAAGCAGAGGAGATTCTGTCTGAAGTAATTTGAAACTGAATTCCGTATTATTCGAAATAGTTGGAATTATAGTGAAGTATTTAAGTATATGTGCATCGAATTTACAAGGAGTACGTTACATTTATAGGGGAGACTTTGTTAAATTTTCTGGAAAATTGATTTCCTTGTTTTTCATTTATGAATAAATGTTTCTTGTATTATTATTTTTTTCTTCCAAGGAGTAGTACTTTGGTAAAATTTTCCAGGGGAATCTATACGCAGTTCATTTTGTTTTGATTTTATATTTAACTCTTCAGAAATTACATGTCAGTGGGTTCCGGAAACAGGGGAAATGCAGGGGAAAAAATGGGAGAGGAGAGGAAGAGAATGAGGGAGGAAAAGAAAGTTCAAAAATTTTGAACTTTAAGTAACCGGGTCGTCGGTTCAACGGCGGTTCAACCGCGAACAGCCGTTGAATAACCTTTCCACTGCGGTTCAAGAATGAACTGCCGTTGAAAGTAGAACTTCAACGGCTGTTCAACATTGAACAGCCGTTGAAAGTTCACTTGCAACGGCGGTTCACTCGTGAACCACGGTGGATTCATTTTTCAACGGCGGTTCGAGGTTGAACCGCCGATGAACGGTCTCCTCGTAGAAAATTGGAGCCAATTCCCGCGCGGACATATTTTAATATTAATTTGTTTTTTCCATTTTTAAAAAACTAATCTCACAATTTTGTAAATATAATAATACATACCCTGATTTTGTATATTTATTAATTATGTACACAATCCCGACTTCTATGAACCATTTCATAATAAAATTTCAAATTTTCCATTGAAACATATATTTGCATTTAAATTTCCCGCGCGTGCTACTACACGTACAATAATTATAGGTCAAATATAGAAATTAATAAATTTCGTAAATTTACATGTAAGAGACGATAAAATAATAAGCTTCATTATGTTCCCTTAAATATCTACTTTTTCGACAAATGCATTATAGGTACGTATAGTAATATAAAAATTAATTAATATTAGTTAAGTGGCCGAAAAAAATTAAATAGATACTGGATTTCATTAATTTACAAACATATATATATACATATATGTTTATAAATACATATATATATAAACATCTTTCGCTTTTCTCCTTTCCCCTCTTGATGCACATCATATATCTAACTCTCTCGATCCTCTATGCTCTCGACATCTTGTAAATTTCCACTACGTAAATAAAATATTTTCATTTGAAGAATTGAATACTTTAAGACAACTTTTATAATTAATTCTTATATATATATATATAATGTATTTTGAATTTGGTACAAAAAATAGAAAATCCATGCGTACGTACGTAGCGCGGGAATTGGCTCCAAAAACTATTTTTCTACGGCGGTTCAACTTTGAACCGCCGTAGAAATCAAACTTTCTACGGCGGTTCAAACATGAACTGCCGTAGAAAGTATTTTCTACGGCGGGTTCTCTGTTGAACCACCGTAGAAAAGTAGTTTTTGGAGCCAATTCCCGCGCTACTCAGGAATTTTCTATTTTCATATCATTTTCTAAACCCTAAACCCTAAACCCTACTCTATATTAAGTTTTTTTTTTCCCGATTTTCATAAATTAACCGTGGTGACTCTTAAGATTGAAATAGATAGTGAAGCGCCACCCTTTTCCTGGATTTTCGCTTTGACATTCTGAATTGGGTTGCAGGATTTGACCTCGAGGATGATGGTCTTCCGGTCCCGTCAGAGTCCCAACGTAAACCTCCATTTTTTTCAAAATACGTACGTTATATATATATATATATATATATATAAGACTTAGTTATAAAAGTTGTCTTCAAGTCTTCAATTCTTCGCCCGAATGCATGAAAACATTTTATTTATGCAGTGGAAATTTACAAGAGATCGAGAGCAGAGAGGAGAGAGTTGGATGATATGCAAGAGGGGAAAGGAGAAAAGAGGAAGATGTTTATATATATATATATATATGTATGTAAATTAATGAAATAATGTACAGTATCTGCCACTTAAATTTTATTAATTAATTTTTATATTACTATACGTACCTAATGCATTTGTGGATTTGATTTTTTTATCCCGTTCGCCAAGTCAAAAAAGTAGGAATTTTAGGGAACATAATGAAGCTTGTTAATTACTTTCTTAGCTCTTACATGTAATTAAATTTACGAAAATTATTAATTTTTATCTTTGACCTATAATTATTGTACGTGTAGTAGCACGCGCTGGAAATTTAAATGCAAATAGTTCAATGAAAAATTTGAAATTTAATTATGAAATGGTTAATAAAAGTCGAGATTGTGTACATAATTAATAAATATACAAAATCTGGGTATGTATTATTATATATACAAAATTGTGGGATTAGTTTTTTGAAAATGGAAAAAAAAAATATTAAAATATGCCCGCACGGGAATTGGCTCCAATTTTTTCCTCTATTTAAACTGAGAAAAAGTGGGGACTTTCAACGGCGGTTCAATCGCGAACTGCAGTTGAAAGGAGAATCAACTGCGGTTCACTTATGAACCGCCGTTGAAAGTACACTTTCAACGGCGGTTCAACCTTGAACGCAGTTGAAAGTACACTTTCAACTGCGGTTCGCGGTTGAACCGCAGTTGAAAGATACTTTCAACTGCGGTTCAATGTTGAACCGCAGTTGATTGTTGGTTCAACGGCGGTTCGCGGTTGAACCGCCGTTGAACCGACGACCGGTTATTTATTAAAATTCAAATTTTTACTTTTTTCATTTCCTCCCTCATTCTCTTCCTTTCTTCTCCCTTTTTTTCCCCTTCACTTCCCTTGTTTCCCGAAGCTTCTCTCCCGCAGCCGTTCGGCTTCTTCGCCGCTTCTCCGTCGCCGGCGAGCTCCTCCACCTTCCGATCACCCGTCGGCTGCCCAAGCATTCACCGATTGTTCGGCTGGACCACGCAAGGCCGTTGTTCGGCTCTCCATTTCCACCCTCCCATATAAACTTAAAGCTTGGTTGTAGGAGTTCACCCAAAAGGTTCCACCTTCTATGCTTTCATTTTAAAACTTTTGTGTATTTAACCTTACATTTTGTAAATGCTTCCCATTGCACTAGGATTTTTTGGGTTGATATTTATGGAGGAACACTAAATCCCACAATTTCACAACCAACAACTTAAAGTGGACTTATCAAGGGTACCATTGATAAAGTACTTCACATTTCACAACCAACAACTTAAAGTGGACTTATTCCTTTAGTAGAAATGAATGATTGTTCTCATTAGTTGTTGGTTGTGAAATGTGGAGTACTTTATCAATGGTACCCTTGATAAGTCCACTTTTTTTTGGCCCTCATTTGGTTTAATTTGGATAATGGTAATTGTGTATTTTGAGGAGTGAATTTTGATAATGTACATTGCCTTTTTTTCCACATTAGTTGTTGGTTGTGAAATGTGAAGTACTTTATCAATGGTACCCTTTATAAGTCCACTTTTTTTTGGCCCTCATTTGGTTTAATTTGGATAATGGTAATTGTGTATTTTTAGGAGTGAATTTTGCGAATGTACATTGCCTTTTTTTTCAACATTACAAGCATTCTTGTATTTGACATTAAAGCTATTCTTTAATTGCATATATGTTATATTGAATTCTCTTTCTATGTAAATGAAGTTTAAGGTACTTTCAATGGGCCGAAAAAGGAAAAGCAATACGGAGCATAGTGATGAGGGTAATGGCAATGGAGATGGTTCTTCTACTACATCTAGTAGAGGTAGAGGGCCCACAAATTGCAATGATCT
The DNA here is from genome assembly GCA_016801395.1 of Leptodermis oblonga. Lineage (NCBI taxonomy): Eukaryota > Viridiplantae > Streptophyta > Magnoliopsida > Gentianales > Rubiaceae > Leptodermis > Leptodermis oblonga. The sequence continues at coordinate 15,853,150 of CM028751.1, read as the reverse complement.
ATTGGAAATGCGAAAGAATGGGAAAACTATTGACATTTCTTTTGATTCCGAGCTCGAGCCTAAAGTGTATCATGTAAAGTGGATTACCTTTGTGGCATATACGGCCCGGAGCAAAGTGGACATAGTGGAATATGAATCATGGCCCAAAGTTCCCGAGGAGATCAAGAAGAGAGTTTGGATGGAAATACAGGTATTTTCTTTAATTATAATGCATTGTTTGTTTCTTAATTCTTCCATACAAATGAACTCAAATTCCTCACTACATTTTTACTCCTAATTTTCACTGTAGGCATTATTTGTTTTCGAGTCAACCGAAGAACTCGAATCAAAGTGGATTTCTTATGCCGGTAAACGGTGGAAAGATTGGAAATCCTATTTAGGGAAATATGTACATGGTGCCATGAAGGGTAGGGACCCATGGTTGGAATATAAATTTCTCCCTAGGGAGACATGGATTAAGTTCAAGGCTAGCCGTAAGACAGAAGAATGGCATGTATATTTTTTTAAAATTGATTTCCTTCTTCTTTTTGGATATTTGAAATTGCTCAGTTTAGGGATAATAATTTTTCATTATATTTCTCTCTAGGCAATTCGTGGAAAAGCGCAAAAGAATGCCAATTTAAATGCTTTCTACCATAATTTATCTCGCGGTGGCTACCCACTGCTGAAGCAGCAGTTGCATGACGAGGAGGTGAGTGCATCCGGAAAGAAGCCTTCAGAGGAGGCTCAGTCCGAAGAAGAAGGCGAAGATTCTTATTCAGTGCCAGGCCGTCATCTACTTTGGAGACAGGCCCACACGAACAAAAAAGGGGAATACTTCACGCCAGAGGCTGGGCGTGTAGGGATGGAAATTGTAAGTTTTGCACCATACATTTTCTTATGTTTCAATTCTTTTAATATTTAAAGTATATGTGTATAGATTTTTTATTATAACTGATTATTTATTACTAGATATCTATGATGAAATGCTAATTAATAATTTGGTTGTCATTAAATGTTTATATCGCAATTATAATTATCTAGTTGTCACTGTAAAGTAAATAAATGATTATTTTGTATATATGTGTATTTATTTATATTTTATAATTATGGTTATCAATTTTATATTTAAAATTTATATACATAAATGAATAATCTCTGTATATGTGTATTTATTTATATTTAATTGATCTATTTACATTTACTATATTTGGCAAAATGTGTAGGAAAATCTATGTTCCCGCGAGTCCCAAGGGGAGACCGTTGCAGAGGGTAGGAATGACATTCTTGTCATTGCAACGGGAAAGCGCGATCATCCCGGTCGTTATCGCGGCCATTCTACCAGGGCACGTATCACAGAGGTTTTCCCACATAAAGCAAAGCCGTCGCTTAAAGAGGAACTTGATTTAACTAAGCGACAGCTTCACAAAACCACTGCCCAACTAGATGAATGTCAGACACAGCTGAAGATGATGGTTGGGTTTATATGTGGTAAGATGGGAACCGATTATGATACAGTAAAAGCCGCCGTCATCAATAATGCCAAAGATGAGAGCTTGCACCCAGAGACCTCCGGAGCGGTCCCTGTATCCCCTGTGAGCCCTGTTTCTCCTCTGATACCTACAAGGTTGCCCGATTTTGAGATGCTACATGTTGCACCTACGGACCCGATCAAAGCCTATGACGGCGGTGCTTTAGGCGAATACAAGGTAAATCAAATTAATATGTATATTTTCATAGAATACACGTGGTATTTTTAAAACTAAATTAAATTCAGTGCATGTTTTATGCTTTGAATAATTCCTTGGATTGGTTTCAAGTGAATACTTGTTTAGACGGCAACTTTCTTCTTCATTTTTTTTTTCATTATTATAGTGCTTTGTTAAGTTAGACTTAATAGTTGATTAATGTTCATTCGCTTACCTATTATCTTAGGACGGGTGTGAATGCCATCTGTTCCTCTCTGAGGATTCGCAAAAGCGGCGTAAGCTTGTGGCAAAAGGAAATATTTATAAGCATAGCAAGCACCACGGGCGCGAGGTTAGGAAAGGTTGCGCGAGGGTCACAATTAAAATTTCCTATGATGACTGTGCCCCGCTACCATTTCCTGAGGAAGAGGCTGCAACAGTGGGAATGGCCAAGTCCTTTTTCGTGGAATGGCCTAAAGAGTTGATTGAAATTATTCAGCCGGCTCCGGTAACAAAGGTATATTCTTTCATTTATTTGTGAATTACTTAATATCGTTTTGTATATTTAATGTTATTTCAAATGATGTTAGGTGGATAAAAGTGCCCAAAAGAAAAAAGGCCGGATGAATTCTATGGATGACAAGACATCTCCTTCGGCGACGGTTCCGACTGAGGAGTCATCCTCATCGACATCTGATCCATTGCAAGAGTTATAGCTCTGAATGGATAATGATTCGGACTTCAATGGCTTCTTCTTTCAAATGACAAGAGAAGTCATAGGTTTGGACCTGCCTAATCTGATGGATCGAGGGGATCTCGCAGAGTTATTGACCAGAGAAAGCCAGGTCTCAAACAGTTTGATGCAGTTGTTCACCCAGTGAGTTTCCACTTAATTTTATAACCTATTTATGATTATTGTTATATATAGTATGCATTCCATGTGCATAGGCTAACCAATGAAGCCCTTTTTGTAAATTCTTTAGAGCTTTACATGAGTTAGTTGAAAGGAATGGGAGAAAGGGGATAGGTTTCCTCTCGGCTGATCATGTCACACCCGTAACAAATACGCTTGAAGCTAGGGTAAACTACATTGCGCGAATCTTGAAGGATAGGAATAAAGAAATGTATCTGGTGCCTTATCTTCAGGGGTAAGTGACACTGTAAGCGATTCTCTAATATTTAAGAAACATTGATATAAAGATCTGACGTACGTCATTAAATTTTTTGTTTGCAGTGAACATTGGATGCTAATGGCAATTAGACCAGTAGAAAAGGTTGTATACTGGTTTGATTCTTTACAAAATCCACAGAAGGAGGAGGCAGTGGTGCTTATAGACGAGTGAGTTATATATATTAACAACTGTTAGAATGCCTATATATCCATATATTGCTAATTATTTTCGTGCCGCTTTCATTTTTATAGGGTGATGTTTAACTATCAAGCTTTTTTAGGATTGCCCAGAAATGTGCATATGCAACCTTCGTGGATAGTAGTTAAGGTAAAATTAAATTGGTTCTTATTAAATTTTTTAATTACATTCGTGGGTCTAGTAGCCTAAGCAATAGTAGTGTTAGTTGTTTTAATTAAATTCGTGAGTCTAGTAGCATAAGTTAGTAGTGTTAGTCAATTAATATATTAGTTAGTCACGTTATTTATTGAGGGATTTGATTTATGCATGCAATCCGTGAGTCCAGTACTGTAGGTTAGTTAATATATGCATGCAATTGCCTTTTCGATCAGTAGAAATTAGTGAGTCCTAGTTATTTAATTAATTAGATTAATATGAGTGAAGTTATGAATATTCGTAGAAATTTTTTACTCAACGTTGTGTTGTATACAATTAATTATATGATCTTCTAACTTGTATATATTAATTCATTAGCATAAAAAGCAAACGAGCAATTGGGAGTGTGGGTACTATGTAATGCACTACATGTACCAAATAGCAATGAAATCATCCACATTTGCACTTGAAAAGGTAAATATATATTTCTCATTATTACTTACTTAACTGACTATATTTCATTTTGCTTATTCGGGTACTTTTTAATTTAAAAAACGCTGTTGCAGCACTTCAAGCTCGACCGCACTCCATTAAGCAACCTGGATATAGATGCAATGCGAAAAATATGCGCTAGATGTATTTTGGATCATCTGCCGTAGTTGAAGGATACTAATTAAACTTGTTCATATTAGAGTTGTACAAATATTTTTTGGATATGCTGTATTATAAAAGCGATTTCAATTTGTATATTGGTGATATTTGTAATAAATTTCAAGTGTTAGCAGCAGGTTTTGCTTTAAACCAGGTTTTAGCAGCAGGTTTTTAATAATTTTAACGCGGTTTGGGTGTAAAAAGTGGTCACTTTCTACTGCGGTTCAACCTTTCAACCGCAGTAGAAATTACACTTTCTACTACGGTTCGTAGAAACTCAGAACTTACTGCGGTTAGACGTTGGACCGCAGTAGTAAGTGCGGAGTTTCTACTGCGGTTCGTTGGTGAACCGCAGTAAAAAGTTCGGACTTTCTACTGCGGTTCGTCATTGAACCGCAGTAGAAAGTTCGGACTTTCTAAGGCGGTCCAAAGTATAACCGCAGTAGAAAGTGCGGACTTTCTACGGCGGTTCGTGGTTGAACCGCCGTAGAAAGTCCGCACTTTCTACTGCGGTTCTAACCGCCGTAGAAAGTCCGCTAACTTACTACGACTGTCAGATAGATGGCGGTTCAAAAATGCTAAACCCCGCCGTTAAAAGGCCCACCGCCATTAAGCTCCGTTTTGTAGTAGTGTATTTTGTAAGGATGAAATATTTATATAAACATTTTTCGGTACTAAAATATGCATATTTTGTTAAAGAAAAAAGAAATAAAAAATTGGTGGGGACCATGCACCTATACTACTGAACTATCCCCACCCCTGATTTAGTACACTTGGTGTTGACTTATTTTGGTGTTGACTTATTATAAAAAATTATTTTAGAAATAGAATTCCATGTTTTCATTAATATGTTTTCATAATTAATATATCACCACAAGAAATTAGACTTTAGTGACGAGTTTCAAATAGAGTAATGATACATAAGTTAACTAATTTTCTCAACTTTCTTATAGCAAGTGAGGTGTCATGCATTCATTGGCTATACTTTTATAAAAATAATTATTAATTCTATGTCATTGACCAATGAATGCACGACACCTCACTTACTATGAGAAAGTTGAGTAGATTAGTTGAGTTGTGTATCATTACTCTTTAAAATGTTGCATTGAAAATACTAATGCCACCATTTTAACAGTTTTGATCCCTTGTTACACTTAGAGTTGCACATAATAATAACTTATTAACATCAAGGAAAACTAAAGTAAATTATAAGACCCCATTTAATAGGTAAACAAACTAATATAATAAATAATATTTGGATAACTTATTAAGATATGTAACAGTGAATGTAACAGATAATTTAAAGTGTAACTTAATTAACCATTTACTATTGTACCTTAGGTTAGTCTAACTTGTACATCTTGCAGTAGAAATTTTCATGAATGAGCAAGACAAAGCAAATCGCCCAATAAATTATCCCGCTCCCGATGACCTTGTTGTAAAAGAATAGTTTGATTAAAATAAATAAATAAAAACCTTTCACTATTTAGTTGTATCATTAGCAACTTCTTCAACCACAACATTCAAAAAAGGCTTAAATCCTTTATACCGCCATGTGTTTATTAGTTTGTTTTGCATTTGCCCCCCTGTATTTTTTAAATACATTTTTGCACCACCCCCCCCCCCCCCCCCCCCCCCCCCCCAAAGACTATTAGTCAACCTTTTAAAATCATATAAAGACATTCATGCCCCTCCATTTTATTCACATGTATTTAAACATTATATATATATATTTTTAGCAACTAAGTTTATATTTTTCGTTTAAAAATATAATAGGGCAATTTATAAAAAATGAAAATTATTATTTTTATTTATATTTTATTAAATGCATTTCTTTTGATTTTATTTTACAATAATGAAATTTTACATATATAGTTTGGTATTTATTTAATTATGAGCTTTTCTATTTAAAATGAAGAAAATATTTTTAAAATTTGTATTTAAAGTTTTAAAATATATTATATTAATTTAGTTGAAATTGGTAATGTATTTTCATTATTTTTTAAAAAAATCATAAATAATTTTTACGTAACATTTATATATATATATTGTTTTTGTGAACAGCCGATTAGGTGGTTGGGGAGTTTGGGGACCCTTTATTCAAAAAGAGGCAAAATGCCAAAGAACCAAAAGGGACATAAATAAACCTTACCTTGGAGTTACACCATGCCATAGTGCAGATGAAGTGCTAAAAAAAAAAAAAAAGGAAATCCACGTGCATAAACTTTAAAGCTAATGTACGTAACATTTACATTATTGATTGATACAATTTTTATTTTATTGTTTGTTTGAAAATGTAAAAAAATATAAAATGGAAAATTATTTTTAAATTTTATAATAATATATTGTTGAATTAATTTATTCTTTTTATTGTATACTCTTTTTGTTTTAACAAAATAATCATATTTAAAATTCTATTTTAAAACTCATTAAACTTTTCTCACTATAATCTAAAATTAAAATTTTCATAATTTATATTATATATTTTTGACAATTAAGTGAATATATTAATATATATGTATATATAAAATTTTCCCATCTAGTCAAAATTTTAAAATAGTTTAATTCAATAGAATTTTTTTTATAAATTTTAAAAGTAACTTAAATACTAAACAAACAAAATAGTGAGAATTAAAATGAAATAAATTGTAGCATTTTATATTTTAGAAAAATATAAACTTTATTGTTCAAAAATATAAAATATTAAAATAAATGTAATAATTATGGTAAAATAAAGTGTAAGGGCATGGATGTCTTTATTTTCTTTTTAAATGGTTGACTAGTGGCCAAATTGGGTGGGGAGTAAAAGACACAGGAAAATAAATGTCAAACACACTAGTAAAAACAGGGTGGTTTAAAGGATTTAAGCCTTCAAAAAATGTCATTAATTAAAGAATAAATTTGTGTCAGCATACATTTCATGATCACAGCATTTAGTGACGAAAGACGGATTAATTAAAATGGAGGAAATTAATTTGAACTCAAAATTCTGGAGGCAGGACTATTGAATGGATAGAGAAATTCGGGTTGTAAAGATAACTGGTCAGATATATTCTTTCATCCAATGCAAACACAGAATTGGAGGATTAGCTTATGAGATAGGCTAGTGTTATTCTTAAAGCATATATTAGCATCCAGAGCAGTTTTTCACTTTCTTGATAAAAATACCCCTAACTAAATCATCACTCTTTCGCTCAGGTTGAAGCTGCTAGAAAGCCATCATCACAACCTCATCATCATCTTACCAACTCGAGGGAAAGGTTGAGTGAATATCAATATATTCATCGTTAAAAAAAAACAATCATCACCAATATCTGCACAGCTCCAGGCTATTAAGGCCTATCAGATCATCATCTATGCTAAATTCTCCGTAAGCAGCATGTGTTGTCTTCGATTTGGTTATGATAATTTGTAACAATAATAAGAAAACAAGTATGGATGTGAAGAAGAAACAACGGATTGCAGCCTGCAAAGATTACTCCTGTGAAAGAAACACCAACGAATGCGCCCCAAAAGATAAATTCTTACAAGCAGTTGTTAACAGCTAATCCTTTCTCCAACACCATACTTATTAATTTTCCAATGAATTAGTTGTTAAGGATCAATCCTCTCTCCAACCATAAATAATTTTCTACTAGTTAAGCACAAGGTTAAAAGAACAAGAACAATTTCATATATTGAACAACGGAAGGAACGAAAGACGTTTCAGTTAGAAGGAACATCAATTTGGCATAGTTTATAAATTTTCTAATACTCTTTTCTTCGGAATATTCTAATTTGAAGACGGGATCAAAATCATATAGACTTCGGGAGAGAAGCTGATGAATTTTCGGAAGAATTTATCTTTTGGTAAAGACGAGATACGTGAAGCACCAAAATTAGGGATATCTATAGATACAACTCAAATTGGGAGAATTAAGTTAGAAAGGGGTATTTTTGTCAAGGGGATTAAAAACTGCTCTCGATGATAATATATGCTCTGAAAATAATACTAGCCGATGAGATCAATGTTGTTCGGTCCGGCCCGGCCACCGACCCAGCGAGGCCCAAGGGTCGCATGCACCCGGAGGGTCGACCCGGGTCAACCAGGGGTCAACCCGGATAACGTCATAAATAAATAAATATATATAATATAAATAATATTAGTTAAAACATTTTTTCTTCACAACAATTATATATATTTCCGAATTTTACAAGTATCTTAAACATTAAAATTCATTACTATAAAACTCAATAAGTAAATAAATTATAAAATATTTGTTATATTCTAAAAATTATATTACTACATTTTCTTAGGAAAAAAATATAAAATTTGATGTAAAAGAAATGAAAACGTATTTTAGATTAATACATGACAAAATTAAACAAGCTTTAAATGAAAAGAAAACAACTAATAAAAAATTATAGTCTTAAAATTATAAATAGTAAGGAATTACAATGAGATTAACATTAGTTTAGATGGTTCAATTAATATATTATTATTAGAAAGCCCATAATTCATATTAAAATATGAGTTAAAATACTATTTTTCACAAAAATAATCAAACAAGTCATTGTGGTTTAGTGATAAGTACTCTTGTTGTTTATATTAGAGATCAAGGTTCATTCCCTACTAAAACCAAAATTTTTAAAAAGTCTCTTAATTAAAAAAAAAAAGCTCTGCGGGTCGACCCGGTTCCCGGTCCGCCCCGGGTCTTGACCGAGTTTGACCAGGACACCCCACATCCGGGTTTTCCTTATAATTTGGCCCGACAATACTTGTGGGTCGCTGGCCGACAGGGTCGACCCGCCTGGCCGGGCCGGGCCAAACATCACTGGATGAGATATCAATGGTCCTCATCAGCTAGCAAAAACAAAGCTGTACAATTAATGCGTCTCCAACGACTTGAACAATCATTAATGTATTTGAAAAGTTCCATGGTAGATGAAACCATTGCCTTTTTTAATTTTTTTTTTTTACTTTATATTAGCAATACTTGGGACCTTTTTGATAAAATAATTTCATGTTTAAAATTATTGATAATAACTTTTAAGCTATTTGATAATCAAAATTCAAAACTCTTAATTGATTAAGCATGACTTATTATCTTTAAAAATAAAATTAAATAAAAGTCTACTTATTGCTTATCATTTCACCTAACAATTTTTTAATAATTCATATATGTTTTTTGAAAATATCTCTTTTATTTTATTCATATTGATTTATCTTTAAATTACTTTATTTGGATAAACTATTATTTTAAATCTTTTCTTTATTACCATACCATATGTGTTTTTAGGTCTTTTATTATAATGTTGTATATAATTTAAATAATTTCTATTTTTATTCTACTTTGACTTGATAAGTTATATCTTTTACCTATATATTTTTATAAACATAATTTATTAATATTTTTATTAACCATACCTTATAATTTAAATAATTTATATTTTTATTCTACTTTGACTTGATAAGTTATATCTTTTACCTATATATTTTTATAAACATAATTTATTAATATTTTTATTAACCATCCTTATACTTTATTGTAAAATTATTATGATTTGAACGTAGTCATTAAGAAGTAATGTAAGGGAAAACTGAATTTGTTTTATATTTTTGCATTAAGATAATCACATATATCAAACAACAAATAGTGATTATGCATTTTTATTTATATGTTGTAATATGAATTTTCAATTTTGAAAAAAAAAAGTGTACTTAATCAATTCATCATTAAAATTTCATCGTTAATCATTCATATTTAAGCATTAAGTTTTAACAAACTGGCTAGGCCCTTAATCTATGTGGTCTTGTATCTTTAAAAAAAATTTAAATTTCATAATTTAACATTATTTTTTAGTTTTAATTAGTTATTAAATCAAAATCATGTGTATGAGACATTTATATTATGTGGTTAAGTTAATTGAAGGTGTAATTGTATATGAGTTAATTTACAGGTGTATGGTTTGTGAATTTACGAATGAAAACAATGAAATATTAAATTACTATAACAGTCATTTAGTTTGGTTTGTTATCTCTTTTTGTCTTTGAAGTTGATAAAGTTTTATTTTCATCTCAATTACAAAAATAGTTCTAAAATTGTTTCAAACTTCAAATTTGACAAAATCTGGGTTATTTTCAACAAGCACTTAATTTGTTATAGCCTAAGGGCCTAATAAAGTGATTTAATCTTTTATTTTTTTCCATTTGGTGTTTGATTGATGTGTGAAATAATCTCATATGTTAGTCGAATATAACTCAAAACTCATGGAGAGTGGGTTTCCACTCATTCTCCCTCAATTCCCTTGTTTTTATATCTTTATAAGTTTTTTTTAATTGTTTTTCTCTCTTTTTGAAAGAATTCTTTCATTCTCATTCATAATTCTAATCTATACATCGAAAGCACAGGTAGGAATCGAATTCCCGACATCTGGGTGGCCCGCCCTACGCACTATCCGCTGAGGTACTGGTTGGTTCCTAATTGTTTTTCTCTCATTTGCACCTATCTTCTTTACTCATCTACTCTTTCTATCTCCTCCCTCGTTTTGCACCATTTTGTTTGCCTTTCTGCTGGGATCTCATGCTGATGATTAAAAAACAGATATACTTCTATTTGCCCTAATTTTAGCCCTGAAAGCTTGCTGTCCTGTCCATCAACAGTAATATTGTAATTTTTCTCAAAATGTAATTCTAGCCAATGTTTAAGTCAACCAGACAATGAGATTCAGATTCAAAGTTGGTAAAAACAATTTATTCTCATCATTTCATTGAAAGAGTTTGATTTTAAAAATATACAACCTATTATAAATAATGTACAAAATCTATTGTGAATTAGAATTGTGAAGAACTATATATCATAATGATTTTTATTTTTCTTTTTCGGATTTTTTGGAAGGGAGCATATTTGAGAGAAAATAATCTATATTGATTTTGATTATTTTTAATTATAATCTATATTTATTTTGATTATTTTTAATTAAGGTAAACTAACAGTATGTGTATATATGAATTACATTTTGTGAATGCATATATTGGCATGTGTAGTAAAAGTATTAAGGATAGGTGAAACTATTGAGTCTTTTAACTTGGCTCATAATTTATTTGGTCATTTAATTTTAAAAAATAATTTTAATCAAGTCCAGTCTCATAGTTATAATTATTCCTTTTGGTCTATATATATTCAGCCTTGTTTTTAAAATATATAACTTATGGATTAACTTAAAAGGTATATACAACACAACAAATTAGTAGTGAATCATTATTAATTCAAGTGGTAAAACACTTGGTATGGTGTAGGGTCCTTAAAGTCAATAGTTGATTTGTACCTCTACAAGAGTTATAAATTTTAAAACAAACTCTTACTAGGACTTTAGGGCATACTCCTCAGTGGTGGCAGAACAATAATTTTAGAAATATAGTTATTTTAATAGAAGAGAAAATGTACTACTTATTAGACATAATTTCAAATTACAAGAAGGAAATGGAAATAATAATAATAATAATAATTTTGTAGAGTAGACAAAACTAATTAAATCAAATTGTGGAAATTAACTTGTCTCCTTATCCAGTGAGAGATCAACGGCAGAATCAGATTCAATATTAAGCTGATATTTACCACCATGCCGTCCATCTGAAAATATAGTTGGGGCATCTTCCTCAAGAATATTAATCCATGCCTCTATCCCTTCCCCATCACTATCCATCAACACCGCAAAGTTCTTCATGGGAATGGTGGTAGTACACACCCAAGTGGGCTGTCCCCATCCAAAGTCCACCTCGTAAGCAGGAAAATGACACCAACTGCTCAAAATGCAAAGATCCATGGCTTGGTCGGAAAAGGATTCATAAGATTTCTTCAAATAGTCGAGATAATTTGCATCTCCAGCTTTTACAACATTCTTCACATAATTGCTGTCGATAGTTCGGATAGCTTTCCTCAACTCACTCACAAGATCAAAGAATCCTGCGCCTCCCTCGGTAGATGGCTTCGCAGTACTTATGTGTCTCCAAAGGTTTCCAAAGCTACAATCCGGTAGGACTGGATCCATCCTACCTTTAATGTTCACCGCAACGATAGCCACGGGCATCTTTTCCGAGTTAGCACAACTTTTCTTGGACTTCGATGCTTCAATGAGATGCCTCCAGAGAAAAGCTGAAACCGCCTCCACTCGGGTAGGATTCTTCACCTGTGAACCGGGAGATGAACCGGCAAAGTGTTTGAGTTTCACCAGAGTTTCCTTGTCAAACACAACACGTTTGGTTGTAAGCCTCTCTTTAGTGATCGCGAGTGCTGGATTTACACCAAAACTTGCCAAATCTTTCGGCGGAAATAGACCTGAAAAACCGAGACGAGGTTGGGGGACATCAGGGTCGCCCCGGCAATTCGCAGCCCACGCTCTCATGAAAGTTATCAAAGACATCGCATCTGATATTGTGTGTGATATTTTGACGCCAACGGCTATGCCTCCACATTTGAACACATTTACTTGAACGGCAAGTGTTGTATTAGGCTCATCTGGCAGGCAGTATTGTCTTAGTTCCTCCATATTTGGTGCATCCAGCACCTGCAAGAGGTCCGTGTGGACTTGAGCCTCGATGTACGAAACACCGACATCGTTACAATCAACCCCGAAGCCGTCACCAGAGAAACTTCCGGCTAGGGGATAAAATAGAGTCAAAACGTTGGACAAACTTTGTTTTAGTAATTCAGAAAAAAGGCCATTTTTCTCGTGAGTACATAACTGGTCTGCTTTATAGAAGAAAATCAGAGGGATAAGAAAAGGTGGAGCAACTTGATCAAGGAAGGATAGGTTAAAATATCTAAGGTGATGGGGTGTTGGAGACGATGGCTTAATGAACTCTTTTGATACTATGTTTAAACTGTCCATTACCATCAGTTTTGAGAGCGTTCCATATATGCTTAGTTTCTTTGAATGATATGCTAGAGGATATGTTGTCTGCTGGTATACGCATGTGGCTTTTCCTGTCCTATTTATAGGAAAACCCCTTAGCCACTTAATTTACAAAAAAATCTTCGGGGACACATTTCTTTATGGAAGACTTTTCTTTTGCTTGGTTCATGTTTAGCACGTTTAGGATATTTTATACAATTTATTAATGATGTTAAGGAATTTCGTAATTATCTTGATTGTTATTGTACATAAAATATGAGAATTAATTATGAACCACCGTGTATTTTTTTTTTTTTACTGTTATACTGTTTCCCTTTGCCCCCTACACTCTACACACCCCACCTCCACCCCCCGCCCCCCCCAACCAAAACCAACCACCCTCACGACACACACCTCTCTAAGTAATATACTTCTTTTGCTTCATTTAAATAGTTCACTTTAAAAAAAAAAAAAATTATTGTTCTATTAAAGCAGTTTATAAGGATACAAGTAAAAATTATGGTGACAAATTACTTATTTTAGGTATTGGACCTCACAATCCATAATACAGTAAAAGGTTTATAAATTAATATTATTGACCATAAAATTTTGTTAAATTAGAGAGTTATTATTTAATCAATAAATTAATAATATAAATTTAAAGAGTGTTTTTCAATTTTCGTAAACATAAATTTGGATAAATTCAATGCACACAAGTTGGTTGCATACAATTTATACCATGGGTTAATTGCGCATAATCTCCCTGTGATTTGCGAAAGTTATCAATGATCCCCTATGGTTCAAAAGCTTGGGATCCTCTAGTCCAAACAAATTTTGGAGTAGGATGCCGCGCTCCCCCCCCCCCCCCCCACACCCCCCCCCCCCTGAATTTTTCCTATTTTAGGAAGACACCGTCACTACTACAAAATGGACTTTCTACGGCGTTGCTTTAACGGCGGAAAGACCAAAACCGCCATTAAAAAGAAAGTACGGACTTTCTACGGCGGTTAGAAATAAACCGCCGTAGAAAGCGACTTTCGACGGAAACCGCTTTCCAGACGGTTGTATTTCTAACCGCCGTATAATTAATAAATATGATGAATTTTACTATAAAAATTGATAAATAGTAAAGTACATATTTATTATTAAATTTAAAAAAATTTGGGGGTTAATTTACAAAAAAAGAAAATTTAGAAATTAATAGGAATGGGCGGGAATTCACAATTACGGGCTTTCTACGGCGGTTTCTTCATAACCGCCATAGAAAGTTACGGCGGTTGTAATTAAAACCGCCATAGAAAGTTACTTTCTATGGCGGTTTCTTCATAACCGCCATAGAATGTTAATTTCTATGGCGGTTTTAATTAAAACCGCCGTAGAAAGTCCATTTCATGACGGTTTTTGTTAGACCCGGTTGGTCTTAATCCTTATTTTGATTGATGAGTTAACAAATATGAGAATTAATTTAACGGTTTTATTTCTAAGTGAAAAAATGCAGAGAAATGTTTACGGAAGAACCGACGCAAAAAACGGCAATGAAAAGTGAGCTAAAACGAAGAAACGGCAAGCAAATGAAGAAAGAAGAAAAATACGACCAAGCACATCCCAAGGTGGGACCCACGGTGTTTTCAAGTCAGAAAATGAAGAGAAGAGTTCACAGGTGAACTAACGCAAAAAACGGCGAAGAAAACGGAGTTAAAATGAAGAAACGGCAAGCAAACAAAAAAGATGTCAAATCTGTCCGACAAAGGCTGACAGCCACGTGCGCGTGCCCACGCCGCGCGCAGACCTCGTGCAGAGTAGCCACGCCAGACGTGCCCACGCCACGCGCAGACCTCGCGCAGAGCAGCCCCACGCTGCGCGCAGACCTCGCCTGCTACGACAGCCGCGTGCGCGTGCCTGCGACAGCAGCCTGCGACTGTCGCGGCTGTCGCAGAGCCTGTCGCGGGAGCTTCAGGTTTGCTATTTTTTGTCCGTTTTTTCAACCATTTCAAGAGCTCTCTTCTCCTATAAATACCCCCAATTGAAGAACATCAAAGGTTGCGCTCTCCATCTATTTCATGCTCAATCGCAAGTGTTAAAAGTTCTCAAAAGATTATTTTCAAAGTTCTAGCAATTTATTTCAAAGTTAGGCTAGAATAGAAAATCCTCATTGTAATAGTTAGCTAGTTTCCTAGCATCAAATTTCCTTGTTGTAAAAGGGTTATAGGGAAGTCTTGGATCTTATCAAGAGGTTGATAAGGGTCTAAGCAAGGGGATTAACTAAAGGATTACCTATAGTTTGAGTAAACTAGGAGGGAATCCCTTGGGTTAACTTGTAAGGTTTAAGATTCACCTTTAAGAATCTTATTGGGATATTAGGACCAAGCATTTAGCTTTGAAGTGGACTAGACTTTCCTTGAGGAGGGAAAGTTGAACCACTATAATTGTTGTGTGTTCTTTAAATTGCATTCTTTATTGCTTTACACTTAAAATCACACACAAATCACAAAAAGATTTTTGTTTGTTTAAATTTGTTTTTAAACCTAATTCACCCCTCCCCTCTTAGGTTTACCTTAGTTGTATTTTCAATTGGTATCAGAGCAAGGACCTCAAAATAAGGCTAAAACCTTGAGGTAGCTCCATGGGAACTAAGGCAACTCCCTTTTATGAAGGAAACTCCACCAGAAGGCCACCACTCTTTTGTGGAACCGATTTTAGTGGTTGGAAGGACCGGATGAAAACCTTTCTTATCTCGGTTGACTATGATTTGTGGAGTATAGTTGATGAAGGTCCTATATCTATTACTTTCACAAATCAAGATGGAACCACAAGAGATAAAACACGTAGTGAGCTCACGGGTGATGATAAGAAAAACCTCTCTTTGAATGCTAAAGCACTCAATGTTCTATACAATGCTTTGAACATTTAAGAGTCTAGTAGCATCAAAGGTTGTAAAGATGCTCATTCCCTTTGGCTTAAACTACAAGAATACCATGAAGGAAGTGCTAGTATCAAAGAGGAAAGGAAGTCCATCCTTGTCTCTCAATACGAAGCTTTTAAAATGGAGTCTAATGAAACTATAGATGACATGTTTTGTAGATTCAATGGGATTGTAAAAGACCTTGAGGATCTTGGTAAAACATACCCTCTAAATGAAATGAATCGCAAGATTCTTCATGGTCTTTCTAAAGACTACAATACTAGAGCTTTAGTCATTGAAACTTCAAAGGATTTAAAAACTCTATCTCTTCAAGAGCTTATGTCAATGCTCAAAATTCAAGAGATAAGGTGTCATAATGAAGTTGGATCTAAAAGCAAAAGTCTTTCTCTCAAATCTTCAAAAATTGAGAGTGAAGATGAAGATGAAGTAAGTGAAGAGGAGTTATCCCTTGATGAGATGAACCTCTTAGCTAAAAACTTCAAAAGATTTTTTAAGAAAAATAGTTTTCAAAAAGGAAAAACTTTTGATAAAAAGAAAAATGGTCCTAGATGCTATGAATGTCAACAAATTGGTCATTTCATGAATGAATGTCCAAAGAAGAAGAAGGAGCTTCAAAAGAAGAAAGGTAAGAAACCAATGTTAATGGCCGAAACATGGGATGAAGCTAATTCCGAAGGTGAAGCTTCAAGTGATGAAGAAGAAGCACAAATGTGCTTCATGGGGCTCAATGAAGAGGTTAGTATCCATAATTTCTCTTCTAGTGATAATGAATATCTTGATGTTGAAAATGAGTTAAGCATGAAAAAATGTGATCTTATTGCTTATGTTCAAACTCTCACTTTGAATCTAGATAAATGTACTAAGCTTTGCATGAACTTGAAAAAGAAAAATGAAAACTTGCTTAATCTTGTTGAAGAAAAGAAAATAGAAAATGAAAAGTTGAAGGTAAAACTTCAAAATGTTCAAATTGAGAAAAATGCTTTTCATGAAAATATAAAGATTGAGCATATTGCCTTGAACAAGAGAATCAATGAATTAAGTGATACTATAAGCAAATTCACTAAGGGTAAAAATAGCTTGGATATGATACTTAGTGCTCAAAGATCATATAATGATAAAAGTGGACTAGGATATCACACTTATGCACAAGCATCCACTAGTTCCTCCACTTCAAATATTAGCAAGCATGATTCTTTTAAGACTTGGACTCCTTCATCAAAGAATGCTCATCTTTCTTGTCATTATTGTGGTGTTTTTGGTCATGTTTCACCTAAATGCCATGCTAGAAAATTGGTACTTATTGGTAGAAAGAAATGGGTAATCAAAACTAACTCACAAGGACCCAAAATCAAAAGGGGACCAATTACATTTCTTCCTTCTCTTGTAGGTACATGATAGACCCTTAAAAATCATAAAGCTATCCAAGTGGTATATGGATAGTGGGTATTCAAGACACATGACGGGAGATAAATCACTTCTAAGTAATATCAAGAAAAAGGGAGGACATGTAACTTTTGGTGACAACAAACAAGGAAAAATAATCGGTATAGGTAACATTTCTTCCAACGGACATAACTTGTTTGAAAATGTGTTGCTTATTGATAACTTGAAATTCAATATTTTAAGTGTAAGTCAAATTTGTGAGAAAAATCTTGGTGTTCATTTCAAAAATGATACTTGCTATGTGGTAGATCCTTCTTTAAATGATAAAGTTATTTGTAGTGCAAGTAGAAATGGCAATGTATACATTTTGGATATAGAGACTTTACTTGAACAAAATGATCATTGTTTAACCGTTACTTGTAATGATAGTTGGATATGGCATAGAAGGTTAGCTCATGTTAGCATGGGTCACTTGCATGAAATTTCAACGAAAGAATTAGTAAGAGGTTTGCCTAAATTAAAGTTTGAAAAAGATAAAGTATGTGATGCATGCCAATTTGGTAAACATAAGAAGTCTTCTTTTAAAACTAAAAATTATGTTAGCACTAAAAAACCTCTAGAATTAATTCACATGGATTTATTTGGCCCTACTCAACATGCTAGCTTAGGTGGTAAAAGATATGCATATGTACTTGTTGATGATTATTCTAGATACACTTGGGTAATCTTTTTGGCATATAAGCATGAAACATTTCATGAATTTGAAAATTGGGCAAGAAAAGTTCAAAATGAGTTTAATTTGAATATTGTTAAATTAAGAAGTGATAATGGAACGGAATTTGTTAATACAAATTTTATAGATTTTTGCAATTCTTTTGGAATCACTCACAACTTTTCGGTTGCTAGAACTCCTCAACAAAATGGGGTAGTAGAAAGAAAAAATAGAACTTTGCAAGAAATGGCTAGAACAATGCTTTGTGAAAATAATTTGCCAAAATATTTTTGGGCCGAATCGGTTAACACTTCTTGTTATGTAATGAATAGAGTTCTTTTAAGACCAATTTTGAAAAAGACTCCATTTGAACTTATGTTTGGAAGAACTCCCAACATTGAATACTTCAAAGTTTTTGGGTGCAAATGTTTCATTTTGAAAACAAGTGAGCACCTTGGAAAATTTGATAGTAAGTCCAATGAAGGGATTTTTCTAGGATATTCTTCAAATAGGAAAGCATATAGAGTTTTTAATAAAAATACTATGAATGTTGAAGAAAGCATGCATGTTGAATTTGATGAAAATCTTGTTTCCAAAAATCAAAATGAAGATGATGAACTTATTGATATTTTGCCAAATAATTTTGAAAAGAATGTTTCAATTAAAGATGTAGTTGCATCTACTTCTACTTCTAACCCACTCCCTATTTCAAGAAAGTTTCTTAGAAATCATCCTCAAGATTTAATCATTGGGGATCCTTCTAATGGGGTTACAACTAGAAATAGAGTGCGTGAAAATAATGTTGTTGAAAACAATGTTGCTTTTCTTTCAAAAATTGAGCCTAAGAATATAAAAGAAGCTTTACTTGATGAAAATTGGATTTTGGCTATGCAAGATGAATTAGCCCAATTTCAAAGAAACAAAGTTTGGAATCTTGTTGAAAGACCAAAAAATCATTCTATAATTGGCACTAAGTGGATTTTTAGAAACAAGTTAAATGAACTAGGTGAAGTAACTAGAAACAAGGCTAGATTAGTCGCACAAGGCTATAGACAAGAAGAAGGAATTGATTATGATGAAACCTTTGCTCCCGTTGCTAGACTTGAATCCATAAGAATGTTACTTGCTTTTGCATGCTTTAAAGGTTTTAAATTATATCAAATGGATGTTAAAAGTGCATTTTTAAATGGTTTTTTACATGAAGAAGTTTATGTGGAACAACCTCCCGGTTTTGAAGATGTTAAATTTCCAAATCATGTGTATAAACTTGTTAAAGCATTATATGGTTTGAAACAAGCTCCTAGAGCTTGGTATGAAAGATTGACATCCTACTTGCTAGCTAATAATTTTAAAAGAGGCCAACTTGACACCACTTTGTTTACTCAAGTTGATAAGCATAACAATTTGCTCATTGTTCAAATATATGTTGATGACATTATCTTTGGTGCCACTAAGCATGAATTATGTGATGAATTTGCTAATATTATGCATAGTGAATTTGAAATGAGCATGATGGGTGAGTTAAATTTCTTTTTGGGACTTCAAATTAAGCAAACTTCCAAGGGTATTTTTATTTGTCAATCTAAATACACCAAAGAAATTTTAAAGAAATTTAACATGGAAAATTGTAAAGCTATTGCTACACCTATGTGCACTTCTTCTAAACTTGATAAAGATGAAAATGGACAAAGTGTTGATAAAAAATTGTTTAGAGGAATGATTGGTAGCTTGCTTTACCTCACGGCTAGTAGGCCGGATATTATGCATGCCGTATGTTTATGTGCTAGATTTCAAGCTGCACCTAAAGAATCTCATTTATGTGCAATTAAAAGAATTCTTAGGTATTTACAACACATTCTTGATTTTGGTTTGTGGTATGCTAAATGTAAAACCTTTGATTTAATTGGCTTTACGGATGCGGATTTTGGGGGATGTGTGATTGATAGAAAAAGTACAAGTGGAACATGTCAATTGCTTGGTAATTGTCTTGTGTCATGGTTTAGTAAGAAACAATCTTGTGTATCTTTGTCTACGGCCGAATCGGAATACTTAGCCGCTTCTTCATGTTGTCAACAAATTCTTTGGATGAAGCATACTTTACTAGATTTTGGATTGAATTTTGATTGTGTGCCAATTATGTGTGATAATACAAGTGCAATCAACATTTCAAAGAATCCAATTCAACACTCAAGAACCAAGCATATTGATATTAAACATCATTTCATTAGAGACTTGGTTCAAAAAGGAGAAATAAAATTGGAATATATTTCAACTACGGATCAATTGGCGGATATTTTTACAAAACCATTAGCAAAAGCTCAATTTTCGTACTTGAGATCAAAACTAAGTGTTCAACTCTGCCTTCATAACATGTCATTTCTTACTTGTATGCATTTTCTTTCAAAACCATTTTCAATGTTTATGCATACTAAGTCCTTTTTGTGATGTCAAAAAGGGGGAGAAAATATTATGGAATTGAGGGGGAGATTATAAATTGAGGGGGAGTTACTCAATTTTACTTAGTGTTGATTTATTCTCATGAATTCCATATTTGTTTTGTCATCATCAAAAAGGGGGAGATTGTTAGACCCGGTTGGTCTTAATCCTTATTTTGATTGATGAGTTAACAAATATGAGAATTAATTTAACGGTTTTATTTCTAAGTGAGAAAATGCAGAGAAATGTTTACGGAAGAACCGACGCAAAAAACGGCAATGAAAAGTGAGCTAAAACGAAGAAACGGCAAGCAAATGAAGAAAGAAGAAAAATACGACCAAGCACGTCCCAAGGTGGGACTCACGGTGTTTTCAAGTCAGAAACTGAAGAGAAGAGTTCACGGGTGAACTAACGCAAAAAACGGCGAAGAAAATGGAGTTAAAATGAAGAAACGGCAAGCAAACGAAAAAGATGTCAAATCTGGCCGACAAGGGCAGACAGCCACGTGCGCGTGCCCACGCCGCGCGCAGACCTCGCGCAGAGCAGCCCCACGCTGCGCGCAGACCTCGCCTGCTGCGACAGCCGCGTGCGCGTGCCTGCGACAGCAGCCTGCGACTGTCGCGGCTGTCGCAGAGCCTGTCGCGGGAGCTTCGGGTTTGCTATTTTTTGTCCGTTTTTTCAACCATTTCAAGAGCTCTCTTCTCCTATAAATACCTCCAATTGAAGAACATCAAAGGTTGCACTCTCCATCTATTTCATGCTCAATCTCAAGTGTTAAAAAGTTCTCAAAAGATTATTTTCAAAGTTCTAGCAATTTATTTCAAAGTTAGGCTAGAATAGAAAATCCTCATTGTAATAGTTAGCTAGTTTCCTAGCATCAAATTTCCTTATTGTAAAAGGGTTAGAGGGAAGTCTTGGATCTTATCAAGAGGTTGATAAGGGTCTAAGCAAGGGGATTAACTAAAGGATTACCTATAGTTTGAGTAAACTAGGAGGGAATCCCTTGGGTTAACTTGTAAGGTTTAAGATTCACCTTTAAAAATCTTATTGGGATATTAGGACCAAGCATTTAGCTTGGAAGTGGACTAGACTTTCCTTGAGGAGGGAAAGTTGAACCACTATAATTGTTGTGTGTTCTTTAAATTGCATTCTTTATTGCTTTACACTTAAAATCACACACAAATCACAAAAAGATTTTTGTTTGTTTAAATTTGTTTTTAAACCTAATTCACCCCTCCCCTCTTAGGTTTACCTTAGTTGTATTTTCAGTTTTTATTAAAACCGCCATAGAAACTTGATTTTTTTTGAATTTTAAGGGTTTCCCTTTGTTTCCATCTCCAGCCAGCCGCGGCTTCCCCCTATTTCCATCTCCAGAAAACCGAAGAGTTCTCTCGTTGCCGATGCCCATCCTCTCTCCGTCGGTTTTTCTCTTGTCTTCCCCCGAAGCCGTTCTTCCGGCGGAGTTGATAACAAGATCCGCCGTCACCCAACTGCGGAGATGGTTTCTTAATCGGCCATCACCCACCACTTGGAGTTAATCTCCTATCATAATTTCACCACAATCGGTCCTTGTTGTGGGCTTCAAATAATAAAAAAGGTAATATCGAATAGTTTCAACTTTATTTAAGCTTTACAAATTTTATTGTTACTTCATTATTGTGATTGGCCTAGGGTTTATTAGTAGTGTTAAATTCGGGTTTGGTGAGATGATGAATGATTAAATTTGGATTTGATTAGTCTTATATCGGTGATTATTGTATTGTTCTTTCTGTTAATGATTAAATTAATTAGAATTTGATGGATGCACGCAAAAATTTTGTGAAGTTTGGCGGTTGTTCGGTTTATTAGCATGGAAGTTTTTGATATATATATTTTGAATAAAGTTGAAATATATATATATATATATATATATCAAAACCTTTCTAAGGCTGTTCTTGCTGTTTTTGATATATATTTTTTGAATGTAGAGAAAAAATGAAATATTAATTTTTTTTTTTACAAATTTGGTACTTTCTACGGCGGTTATCTTCAAAACCGCCGTAGAAAGTAGACCTTCTACGGCGGTTTTTTTCAAAACCGCCATAGAAAGCCAACTTTCTACGGCTGTTCGCTTAGGAACCGCCGTAGAAAGTTCGGACTTTCTATGGCGGTTTTGAAAAAAACTGCCATAGAAAGTCCGTAAACTTTCTACGGCTGCCGGATAGATGGCGGTTCAAAAATGCCGAAAACCGCCGTTAAAAGCCCTAAAAAGCCGCCATTAAAAGTCATTTTTGTAGTAGTGCGTAATCCAAAAATTTTTTGAACTAGAGGATCCAAATCCATGCAAATATCCCTGTGCTTTTTTAAAATCTGTAAAGTGGACGGAAAATGTGAAGTTAACAGTTTTGTTTAAATTTTCACGTTTACCCTTGCATAGTTAATGACTTTTTAATCATATAATATAACTTTAGTTTAAATTCGTTTGGGTACTACTTTTCTTTTTCTATTGAAAAATTACATATGTCATTTTTTCCTATTTATTCAAATTTTAAAATTTTTATTATTTTTATGCTTTTTCTATTTAGTTTAGAAAATTTTTGTTTTCTTTTTTAGCTTAAACATTTTGTTTCAATATTAAATTTTCCTTTTTATAATAAATTCATGTCTCACCAATATTTAATTTTTCTTTTTAATTTTACAAAATTTAATTATATATATAATTTTATGTTTTTCTATTTTTAGTTAAAAAAATATTTAGTTTTTTTCTTCCTTTTACTTTTGCTTTAATATTTTAATTTTCCTTTCGGCATTTGATTTTTCTCAGTTTTTAGTTACTTTCGTCTTTCCGACTGAGAATATGTTGGGGCCGAAACTAAGAACCACCTCTACCAATTACCGCCAACACTCATTACTTCCACCATTCCAGTTATCGTCGCCGCCACCACTATTTCCACATATTTCTTGTCACCGCCCTCTCCACCACCATTAACGTACATCACCCTTCAACAACCAAACAACAAAACCAATAGCTACACTAGTTGAGCCCAAAAAATCACTTGTAGAAAAAAGGGTTATAGTCACACCTTTTTTACCACACTACAAAATAAATGTGATAATTGTTCTTTTATTGTGACACTAAGTGTAATGCTATCAACATACCATAGATAAGTGTGATATTATGGTTCTATTGACACACTAAAATATTACTATTAACACACTATAGAAAATGTGATTATATCTCTCTATTGACACACCAAATAATGTTCTATAACCACATAGTAGGATAGTGTATTTATAAGCCTAATATTATCACATTATCAAGTGTGGTAAAAAGTAAAATATGGCCTCAAACAATGAGATTAATAGAAAAGTTTATAAAAAATAAAAATGAAAAAAACACGCTTACCTTTCTTCTCCCAACAACGCAAAAGTTATAATATTATGGGCTTAGGAGGATTCGATCCCATGCCCTCGCATTTATGAGAAGAATACTAACTCTACTAACATCAACCAGCTAAGCTAGCTACAAGGATGTTTCAAACTACTTTTACTTTTTATGAGTATTAATAAATAATAATTGTCCTAAACCTCTTAACTTTTTGATAATATTACTAGGACACCCTAATAATTTCATTTGAGTTCAAAACTTTCAATAATAATAAAAGGTACCCCATTAGACTTATTGGGCCACCTAATTTTATTTATAATGTTACTCTTGATTTAATTAAATTATACTATAGCCCCCTAAAGTTTATGAATTTGTGATGAAGTTTCATTTTAAGTATATTAACATTTTATTATTTTTTTAATATTGGCTTCTTGTTGTAATATAACTCAAACGTTAAGTTGTCACATTGTATTATGCAATAGCAATCATCAGCGAAGTATTATTATTGTGACATGTCTATAAGAGAAGTCTAACTTGTTATTGCATATCTAATTATTGACTTAAGTTACAATGAAATAGCTATGTAATTGACATTACTTATTACTTTGTATCTATAAATAATATTTTAATATTATAAAGCAGGTAGTAAGTATTTAACAATATCAAAATTAATTAACATGAACTTCTAAGGCTCTGCTCTATTTCATTCGTTACATGAAAATTATACTCTCTCAGTTCTATTAGAATAGTCTACTTTGGTGTGTTGTTTTAGCACAACAAAGTGGACTCTTCTAATAGAACTGAGGGAGTAACTTTTTTCTACACATAAAAAATACCTTTATTTTCTACTAAGAGTGGGCATGGTTTGGTCCAATTCAAAAATCGAACAGAATTCGAATTTACCGAATTCGAATAACCCAATTTGAATTCAATATTTGAATTAGGTTTGGTTTGAAACCAAATTCAAATTATGAATTCGGTTTTAGAATTGGTTTTCAAATTTGGTATCCAACTCGAAAACCGATTCGAAAACCGAATTGGGATATATGATTTATATTTTTTAAATTTTATACTTCTCATTTTACTCTTCCTATTTTATTCTTCCATCTTTCTTTCATTTCTTCTATTAGCCATCAAGTTTTTGGGAGAATGTCACGATGGTGTTGATTGTTGTTGTTGGATGGTGGAGGTTGTGGATCTGGGAAGGGGCGGCAATAGTGGATCTGGAACTGGACGGTGCTTCTTCTCTTAATCTATTTTCTTTCTTCTCTTCATTATCTTTCTTTCTTTACTCTTCCTATTTCCTTTTCCCATATCTCTTTCATTTTATTCAAAGCTTTACTGTGTTAAACTATTAATTCTGGAAACAAATTTGTGAATTCGGTTTCCACGGTCCAAACTGAATTCGAACCGAATTCGAATTACAAATTTGATTTGGTTTCTTTACAATTTTATGTCTTCAGTTCTTCATTTAATTTGTTTGATGCTAAATATATCATTTTGTTCAATATCTGCTTTGTTGGGTGGGTTAATTGCAGGTATGGCACCTGGGGCTCTCAAACGTAAGCGTCCTCACATTAGCATTCAAGATGAGCTCATTCAACATCCACCACAGAATGGTATATTTATTTTGTGTTAGCTGGTGTAGTCACAATTGTTCTATAGTTCAGCCGCCTCTCTGAACTTTTGCTTATTGTTCTTCTTATCAATGTTTAATCTTTTTAAGATTTGAGTTATACTCTTTTCATGGATCTCTTAAACATCAACCTATCTTTTGCTTTTATTTTCTGCCAATAAACAAATAGTTACACAGAACTTTTGGCTCTGAAGTAGCATCTTTTTATAAGCTCTTTTATGATGAAGATTTCTTTATGTCTGCTAATTTTATACTAGCTGTGAGGTTGCCCTTTGCCTAGTTTTCTTTTACCTTGAACCTGCATTTTTCTTAAATATAAGCAGATATCTTTTGACCCTCTCTAAGTATTTTTCTAAAACTGTTGAATTACATTGTGAAAATCTACTGTTTTGGATTTGAGCACTTTTGTTTCTTCCAACAGCTAAGTAAAGATCTTTTTAGGGGAATTGCAATTTAGTTCTGTGAAATTTATGGTGATGGAAATGTTACTTTGCTTATTGAGCTATTTTGCAATATTGCTTCTTCTATACACTAATATTAATTTTGGAAAGCTGAATCATCATTATGTACCTGCTGATAATATGTAGTTGCTTTGGCCTTGGAGTAGCAGAAGTATTTTGATGTCAATTGCCACATCAGCCAATTTTCATTTGGGACTGCTGGAGTAAAAAATTAATGTTTTATTTAGTTTTCAGCGTCTAGAAATTTTTCCTTGTGTCATTGCTTATGTGTGAGGAGCACAGAAATAGAAAGTTTGATGGTTTTTGGTGATGATCATATATAGCTTGTTTTTTCTGGAGTTGTTTGGTTACAATGTTTTGGACCAACGTTGGGTGACAAAAAAAAGTATCTACATTACAGTCTGCAGTTCTACTGCAACATCTTATCATGAAGTTATTTTGTTATTAAGAAAACTCATTTTATGAAGAAAAAAAAAACTCTTTCCTAAAACTCCAGAGCATCAAGCACTCTTTTCCAAAAGCTCTTTTGGAATGTAGTAATTATTCTCCCCCCTAATGGAACTGTTTCATGAATCTTTGAAGCATCAACCTATTTTTTGCTTTTGTTTTCTACCAAGAAACAAATAGTTCCACAGAACTTTTGACTCTGAAGCAGCATCTTTTTATAAGCTCTTTTATGATGAAGATTTCTTTATGTCTGCTAATTTTATACTAGCTGTGAGGTTGCCCTTTGCCTAGTTTTCTTTTACGATGAACCCGCATTTCTCTATAATATAAGCAGATATATTGTCCCTATTCAAGTATTTTTTTTCTTGATTACTTGTGCTTACTGCAACACCTTATCCTGAAGTTCTTTTGTACTAAGAAAAACTCGCTCATTTTTTGAGCAGAACTCTTTCCACACAAACTCCGGAGCATTAAGCATCATTTTCCTAAAGCTATATTTTTGTGCTGAATGTGTGGCTAGATTGATTGAAAAGCAAGATAAATTGGCTTTCCTTCAATGTAAATAAATTAATGCTATTTTGTTCATTAGGTTGAACTAAAGCAATGAAATGAAGTGATTTATATACGTATTTAGACTTCATATGAGTGATTTATTCTACTGCTGAACAAGCACAATGAAAATGTTGACTGCTTCTATTTACTGCAATTGCAACATACAAAGTTTCTAATTTTTAGTTAAAATTTTGGCAAAGTGATTTATGACTTTATTCCAGACTTGAATTTTGTGGACGCAATTGTGGTTGAACATAGTGAAGAGAAAATTTTGATTGGTTAGAAATTGTCCAAAACCTACAGTTTCACTGTTATTAAGTCTACAATCTTGAATCTAGTTCATTGGCTGCTTATTTCATTTCAAGCTGATGCTCTAATGCTGCCATTTTTGTTATTATATTTTGTGCAAAAATTTTGACATGAAGTTACTAGTTCAATGACTTAAATTGATTTGTATTAAGCACATCTTCTGTTGGCTGGTTATTTCACTGTTCACACCATAAAGGAGGGAGGGAGGGATTGGGAGGACTTGTTGATTGTTGAGGGATGTCTTGAAAATAAGCTGAAAACTAATGTTTTACAATTTCTTGCTTTAATGCTTTGAAAATATTTTAAATACAGTTGTAATACATATAGGTTGGAGGTGGTGTTATTATCTACACTGTACTTCATCCAGATGAAATGGTGGCAAAATGATATCTTCTAACTTTGGATCCAAACACAGAAGTTGGAGGGCTAGCATTGCAATCATATTTTTGTCAAGTGATTATAAATGTTGCAGTTCAGCCAGGGGTGGAACTACTTTGGCCTTAATTCTATCGAACTATTGGAGAAACACTTGGGGTGATGATTGCTTGGCCTAGGAGTCTGGTAAATATATTCATGTGCATAAAATACTATTTGTTTGTTGAGAAATTTTTTTAGATATTAATCTCGTGTATATTTTACATTTAGGTGATACCTATTCAAGGTAAATAATGAGCTATTTGTGGATGGCCCTAAAAGGATACTTCTCCTTTTGATCTCTTCAATATTTAATTTGTACTTATGTTTCTCTAATGGGCTAGTAATTATTTTACCTCTTGTGTAATTTGCAAGTTTAGCACGACTCAGAATACTACCTTGATATATATTTCTTGTGTTAAAATGTTGGGTTAATTTAACTTCTTTGTAAGCTTCATGCCAAGATATATTCTCGAAATTGTATATTTGAAAATTGAAACTATCTTACTTTTAATTTTTGTTGGTACTTGTCTTTATTTATTGTGTTTTATATTATTTTGTTAGTTACTATTGTAATACTAGAATTATATATATTAATAATATGCAATTTGAATAGTATAATGGCCTATTCAAAAAATAAAAATAAAATATATATTTAAATTGTGATTTATAAAGACATTTAAAAATGTTACTAAAACTACAAAATTAATTTAACAAATATATTTTAAAATGTTAAAATTTGATATATTATGACACTTAAAAGTGTGATATAAGTTTATAAAGTGTGGTAATACGTAACTTATAGTGACATGTTAAAATGTGTTGAAAACTATCTATCATCACACATTACAGTGTGGTTAATTGTGTTTTATATAAAAAAAATTATCATATATAGTCACACTTTTACTAGTCTATAGTTACACTTTAAATGTATCTATAGCTAATAGACCTATAACCACTCTCACCTACATCACACTAAATGTCAATGTGGTAATAGGTGAAATGTGGCAATAGACTATCTATTGATACATTTTTGTATGTGTCTAAAAGCCTTTTTTCTACTAGTGAATTAAAAATCATTAAAGGGGAAGTTATTTCACATTTGAAAATAATCCACAAATATACAATTAATAAGAGATTAAAGCTACAACACCAATCTGCTCCAGATCTTGCCCAGCCGTAAACCCATTATCGCTCAATCGTGATCTTCGACTTCAAGCACTGCTTCTGTTACAGTGCAGTCATTGTTTGTATTCGGTCTCCATCGCAAGATTCGTTCCTCTTCCTGCCGGTTATGCTACTACTCAACAATCCTCTCCTTTCACGGCTGCCAGTCTTTCCTCTCCTACCAGATATGGTTAGTGTTGTCTTCTTCTTCCTCACGTCATCGCTACTATCTTCTTTTTCTTCGTGCCGTTGCTGAACTATCGCTATTTTCTTCTTCGCCTTCATGCGTTGAACTGCATAGTTTGCATTATCGCAATACGTATCTTAGCATCGTACGATACTATAATCCCAAAATACCAAATCGATCATACTTTCGATTTTATCCGATCCTATTAAAATTTTCTAAAATGGCTCAAATAAGAGTACCTTTTATAATTTATCAGTATTTTACACTTGCACAATTCGAGTAGGATCTTATGATCCGATCCTATCAATACCAATCCTGCATCCAAATCGATCCCATGTAGGATCGCGATTTTACAAACTATGCGTTGAACCAAGCTTTATACAATTGGGAAGGGTATGAGGAAATTTCATAAGCAAGGGGGCTGCGTAAATCTTGAAGATGGTGATGAATAAAATTATCTTCAATTTGTCCGGATAAAGAAGATGTTGAAGAATTGCAGGTTTAGGGTGAAAGAATTTAGGAGATGTAGGATTTGATGGTGGTGTACTGGTGTGGGAATTTAGGCGGCAGGGTGATTTTAATGAGAGGAGGAATAAAGAAAAGAGGAAAAGGGAAAAATAGGGAGGGAAATATATAAAAAGGTATTTTTGGTACAAAGAAATATCCAAACCATAGCATTTCAATCAAGCATGAATTTAATGGCATCTGTTGTACACATGGGTTAGTTTTAACGGATTCTGTCGCCTTTACAGATTTTGGAAAAACATAAGGGGGTTAATAGTAGTTTTTTAAACCATAGAGGGATCATCAATAACTTTAGTAAAATACCATGGAGTTTTTAGTAATTTATGCTTTCTTTATATATATATATATATATTATAGGCCTAGATCTGATGCTCCGAAATATTCTCTAGGATCCTTAATAAGGTCATCATCTGCTTCAATAATACAAAGGGGGCCAAACCGAGCCTAGAAGCAATTTCAGTTTGCAGGTCACAATGCAAGAAGGATAGCAATGTCATTATCACGGAAATTGAAAGTGATAATAATCCCACAAATTCTCCCCAATAAAAGGCGAACTATTTCTTGAAATTCCTGAATTAATTCTTGAACTTTTTGAAACCAATCTTGAAGCATTTACAACTTTCTGATTTGTCAAGTCATTTCTACCACGAATCTTGAAGAATTAATGTAAATCTAGATTTTCTTGATTTACGACATTATAGATGGGTTCTGAGAATTTCTCAATGCATACGGAAAACTCTGAACAATTTGGTGAAATTTTCAACGACATCCACAGCTCATGCTCCATCCATTGGGCTGAAACCCTAGCATCCATAGCTTGAAGAATTTGGCCTGCCCAATTACAAGCCCATAATTGAAATTGTCATTCACTTGCAATTAGGTTTAGGGTTTTGGAAAACAATAATTAAGAGTTGTGCATGTTTCCTAATTCATTCCGTAGTTAGTTATGAATTAGTTAGGTTGTTACAAGTTTGTTACAACTTAATTAGTTCTAGTAATTTCTAAAAAGGGATCAACTCTTGATCCCCTTTTTGAGATAGGATTGTACTTTAGTTTTCTTGTTAATTTTTGCCAAGTGACCTACAAAGGCGGCCGAAAATGGGTACCAAATTTCATGCTCCTTTTGGAATTTGGATTGTAAGGAATTACCAATTCTGATTGGTTTCAAATTTCATTCTTTTCTCCTTCTCCCTCTTTTCTAAAAATCGGCTACAACCCTATTATGAATAGGAGGCCACAGCCGAAACTAGGAGGTAGAATTCTTATTTTCGATAATAAACATTGTGAGGTTATTTTCCATTACTTTAGAATTCTCTTATTGAACTCGTGTATTTTGCATGTTGTGTTAAATTATGAAAGTTCCGAACGTAAAAGAATTTACGTTACTCGTTCCACCTAAATTTTTCATTGTTACAAATTCGTAAATCTTGCGAGGTTTACAGTAAAGTAGCTAGTCTTCATTAATCATAGCTTAAGGTTTTTGAATCACTTGAAGAGGGTAAGTTTGTGTCCAGCATTGTTCGACTTTCCTTGGCATTATTCCGCATTGTGGGGAGCAACTCACATCAATCCTACTTTATAGCCTTTTCATTTTTGGTCCTCTTCTTTCACTCCTAACACGTACTCCCAAATCACTCATCTTGAAGAGCCTGTAATACTTTTCACAAAGGCAGAACTGGAGCTGCTTACCTAACCCCTTGGACTTGCCTTGATTGGAAAATTCTCCCGTTCGAGACCATCCATGGAAACCCTCTAGACTGATTTTCAGACGGTCAATTCAAGAAGAAATAAAAAAATTAGTTTGATTGACAAATACCAAATTTTGATCCGATTTGATAGCGAAGAAAATTATCAACATTGCTGGCTAAAAGGCATTTTTAATTTTGGAAAATACTCCATTCGGATTGTTCCTATTTTCGCCTGTCTGCTGCCATTCGGATTGCGAAGTGGACATCCGACTTCAATCCCTCTTTTGATTCTCCAATTGTTCCTATTTTGCCTAATCCAAATGGAGTATTTTCCAAAATTAAAAATGCCTTTTAGCCATCAATGTTGATAATCTTCAAACATGTTGAGCAAATCTCCCTCAAAACTGATTTAGCAACCCTTCCGATTAGCAGGCCATATGTGGCTCATGTTTGTGTGTAGAGATGAATGTTCGTAAGCCATTCCCCGATCAAATTTGGGTTGGGCTAGAAATTGGATATTGGCAATGGATTGAATACGGAGAAATCTCACTGTATTGCTCAACATGTTTGAAGATTGGCCACACCCACAAAACTTGTCGGGTGAATGAAATGAGGAAGTCCAACTAGCCATGGAAGTCTCTTCCAGGTTAAAATCACAACCCCTCCCAAAGCATCCACTGCAACCAAAGCTTCCAATGGGGAAGGATTCACAACCCAAACCCCCATTGAAATTCATCACCAAAAATCTGCCCAAACCCACTGTGGTATCAAACAACTTCTTGGCAGTAGAGGTTTCTCAAATTTGCAATATGAGCCCCAAGCTCCCTCGAGTTCAGGCCTGTTGGTGAGGGAGAAGACATCCAATCTGATAGATGTGGTGGCATCAACTGTTAGACATTGTAAACCCCCAGGGTCTTTTGCTTTAGTCACATGCGTGCCTCAATACTTGGTGCTCAGCGCACCACACTCTATGTAACCTTCTGCGCCTACCACCAAGCCCCTCTGAGCCATTTTTCACGCCAAGCACTCAGCTCTGCATATAAACCTCTATGCCCCAGGACCAATGACAAACCCAAGGATTGGGTTAAGTGACTTCCTCTGGCGGAATTTTGTACAATACTAATTATAACTCAGAGGCGCGAGCTACTCCATTTCAGATTCTATATGGTCAGCAACCCCCTACTCATCATCCGTATTTGCCTGGGTTATCAACAACTGATGCTTCGGATTGAAGTCTAGTTGCAAGGGAGCAGTTCATGCATAATCTAAAACACATCTTCATCTTGCTCAAATCGTATAAAGCAATTGGAAGACAAGAAAAGGACAGATAGAGAGTTTGAAGTTGGTGACTAGGTTTATGTTAAACTTCGTCCCTACCTGCAACATTGCTTGAGAGATCATCACTGTCAGAAGTTGTCTCCTCGTTACTTTGGTCCTTTCCAGATTGTGGGCAGAATTGGGAAGGTCACTTATCACCTCCAGCTCCCAAATGATGCTCGCATTCACCATACTTTTTACGTCTCCTTACTTAAGAAGAAGCTAGGGGATAAACTTGTGAGATTTCAGTTACCGAGAGTGATTAATGAGGATGGCCAACTGTTGCTATTGGCATGATTTGCAATAGAAGTTTCCGAATTTTGATCCTTGAGGACAAGTTTCTTCTGAAGGGGAAGGAATTGATACAAGTTAGAGAAAGAGGATAGTTTTTATGAAGTCAGAATTATGTCAATTGATGACTTGGCATTTACAGTTTATATAATGTTAATTTTCATAGGGTTTGAGTATGTTGGTTTTTATGATTTTCCTTATCATGTTTTCTCTGCCTCTTTTCTCTGTAACTAGAACTCTGGGGTCCACTGCTTTCTCTCATTGAATTTAATCATCCACCCATTAATAGAGTTCTATAATTTCTTATTCGATTAAGTTTCTTCGTTTATACTTGATCCTACTTGAAATTTGCTGAGATTTCTCTTTCTCTGCTATCACTTCCTCTTCCTCTACACCAAATTTATTTCAACCTAACCCCATTTGTCGATCAATTTCTTTATCTTCTTCTTCTCCTTATTGGCCCTCCTATAATTTGCTACCTTATCTTCAATTCCTCGGAGGCGCTCAACCTTCGTGAGCTAGGGCATCATTAAGGTGATGGGGTGTTCCTTTTTATCTGGCTTCTTCAGCGATTTCTTGAGTGTCTTCGCCTCCTGCCCAGCTAAACACTTAGTCATCGGTGTGCAACTATCTTCTCTATCTCCTTGGCAACGCGAGACTTGAATCCCTTAGCTTCTCGCCAATACTCCTCCTATACAGTGATGTCCGTCCATCACCACGCTGCATGCATCTCTATTTCCTCTATATAGGGCTTTGATTGAGGAGACACACTCCACCTCAATGATGACTTTGGGCAATCACCACCAATGTTATCTTCGATTCGAGTCGGTAATTGGATGAGATTCAAATAGAAACATATATCCCAACTATGTGAGTCTTTCAAAGGAAATAATTGAATTTTTTCCTTCCTCCTACTTTCCACTAAAATTAATGTGGTTTTCTAAGGTTAAAATCAGTTTTGTCACTGCGAACTCTTCCTTTGTTCCACTCAGTGTAGATCAGACTGAATTGATTTGTAAACTAAATTTCTGTCAAGTTTTATATTCCCTACAATCGTCTATAAATTTTCAATTTTAATTAAATACTCTAATTATATTCAGGGCCAGCCCAAAGGCCATGGAAGCTTGGGCGACGGCCCATGGCCCAACAATTACAAAGGCCTAAATTTGTATTATTATGTAAAATATAGTATTGTTTTTATGGGAAAAGTGCACTTTTGGTCCATTTTATTTATCCTTGTTACATTTTTAGTCACTTTTCTATGTCTCGTTGCACTTATGGTCCATATTCTTTCATGTGTTGGCACTTTTAGTCCCTATGATCGGCAGTAACCGGTTATGTAAGTCATTTTGGAGGTGGTTGTATAAAATTTTAAATTGCATTTTGACCAAAATTACTTACAAAAACGGCTACTGCCAGTCATAACTACTAAAAGTCCAACACATGAAAGAAAAGGGACCACAAGTGTAACGAGGCAAAAAAAAAGGACCAAAAGTATAACAAGGGTATAAAAAAAAGGACCAAAAGTGAAATTTTCTCTATCATTTTTACTAATAAAACTTTATATTAAAGTCCATAATTTATTTGAATAGTAAGTCTTTTTCAAGGATATTTTTCCTTTCTTTTTCAGCAAAAGACCAAATTTTATTTTACTTTTAAGGGGGTTGATGATAGAGTGTGGGTTTTAAATTGTGAATTTGTATGCAGCTTAATAAAAATTATTTTTCTTGCAGAATTATTAAAAAAACTCCTAGTAAAAACTACTAAATATTCATTTTATATATATAACTATATATATATATATATATAGTTATTCCAAGACATCATTCAATTTATTGACCTAATAAACTATGCCTTCTAGTGAAAGTTCTTGTAGGGTAGTCTTTCTTTTTCTGATGGTTCCTGACGTACTAGAGTTATAACATTTGAATTTCTCAACCATTCTACTTTCCCGAAATGGATCCTATCAAATATTTTACATTTTCTATGATCATCTCCATTTCAGGTATTCGGAGAATTCTCCTTAATAGATGAAATATTCCTATTACATCAATGTCAATTGAATCAAAGTTATTAACTGTGAATTCGAACTTTTTGGTATTTTCTGTTTCTTTGGATGATATGATGGGGTCAATCATTTGCTTTATTGGTTCCAACGGTGGCAGCTGCGGAATCTGCTATTGGGTTAGCCATTTTCGTTATCACTTTCCGAGTCTGAGGGACTATTGCTGTAGAATTTTTTAATAGTATTCAAGGTTAAACATGACTCCTAGAGAGTTAACAAAATACGAAGTTCTCTTCTCTTTTCGTTCTCTTTTTTCTTTTGATTTGGTTGGCAGGGTCAGGGTTTCTTGCTGGGCTTCCGTATCCGAATCCGATTTTTTTTTTAAAAAAAAAGTCCTTTCCTAAACCACTTCCCGTTCAGTTGCTAAAAGATAGAGAGATAATGCTTTTAAAATGATATTGAGTTCCACGAATATGAAGGCTAGAAAGATGCTATTTGCTGCTATTTTATCTATTTGTGCATCAAGTTCGAAGAAGATCTTAATCTATAATGAAGAAATGATAGTAGCTGCTTGTTTTATAGGCTTTATCATATTCAGTCGGAAGAGTTTAGGTAAGACTTTCAAAGTGACTCTCGACGGGAGAATCCAGGCTATTCAGGAAGAATCGCAGCAATTCCCCAATCCTAACGAAGTAGTTCCTCCGGAATCCAATGAACAACAACGGTTACTTAGGATCAGCTTGCGAATTTGTGGCACCGTAGTAGAATCATTACCAATAGCACACTATGCGCCTAAGTGCGAAAAGACAGTGCAAGCTTTGTCATCAACACTTCCAAATGCCACCTTTTCCCGTCACATCCGTCTTCAGGACGATTTAGTCACAGGTTTTAACTTCTCAGTGAGAAAGATTTGAACCGGGGTCTACGTTGAAAGCTTCTATTGTAGAACTCACTCGAGAGGGCTTAGCGGCCTTAAGAATGGTTTGGATAGGGGGTTGTTCTAAAAGAAAGTGAAAATGTCATCTCTATGGACCATTCTATGTTATCTTTTTTTTTTCCTCCTAAATTCATATATAGAAAAAAAGAATTCGTTGGCTCTTTAAATCACTAGAAAACACTCTTCAGGGTTGTGGGGAGGACCCTCTTCCTAGAGATTTCTTAGCGCGAGGTTTGTGGTATGTGAAACGTCTTTATGCTATGTATTTACTGGTACCGCCTAATGGTGGACAGTTATGATGTTCGGAAGAAAGAGAGGGGGTTCTCTTAAGAATAAAGAAGACAAATATAATAGAATGAATGTTCATGCTAAGAGCGGATCCAATACCAAGACAAAAAAGAACCTAACATTAATGACACCCTTTAGTAGAGGGCGGAAGACGAAAGGCATAGGCAGACTTTTTCTTGGTAAATAGATCTTCCATAAGCACTTTCTCTTGTTCTTATAGTTGAAAATTGGACCTCCTCGAAAAAGCTTTCTCCATCTTCCATCTCCTAAGATTCACCGTTCACTGGCCCACTAAAAAAAAGCCTTTCCTCCACTGAACAGGTATCCTCCTTGTCGATCATCCTATTCTTCCGAGTTGTCTTCCCCTGACAAAGTCTTATTACAAGCTCAAGCTTATGCTCTTTCAAATCAAATTTGCGAATTTGAATGAAATTCCACATATTCAAAGGAATAGCGGTTGTTTAAATATATATATATCGGAGAATAAGTTGTTAGAATGCCATGTACCGGATTTCCAACACTGACTCGTTATATCAGATTCCCTTTCGACCCAACCCTTATTAGAGACAGCAATTTCGTACCTCAACAAGCATTATGAGTGATTTGCGCACCTAACCAGAAAGGATAATTTGCTTTATAGTAAATAGCCCATAATCGCTCAATCTTTAGATTACGGCTATGGCCCAAAACTTTCCCATACATGGCGCGACAGGGCACGATAGCCCACACCAGCCACCCGAGAGATCGTTGAGAACCGCTATCTTTTTGCCTTGGGGCCTTCTAACCTTTAGGACTGGTGTTGACTGTACTCAAGAGCTAACTGATGCTCCTTCATGAGTACACTGATACATATTTGATACTCCTTCAAAAGTAGAATGATTCCCAATTTGCAAATAAATAAAAACACATTGCCACATAGACAAGCGAGTGGATGATACGACATAACATATATAAACCAACCTCCCCGAAATTTTTGCGAAAGCAGAATTACAATCACATCAACTTTAAGATGAGAAAAACCATCCTCAACGTATTAAGTATGCTAGTCAAAAAGCCAACCAGCAGCAGAAATCAGTACATTTAAGGCAGTTTAAAAGGCCACTGGCCTCATCATTGACACCTTGCCTTGGCAGCTGCACTAGTTGAAATCACACCAGAGGGTGTGACAATAGCATCAATGGGAACATCGTTTGGAGTCACAGGAACAATACCCTCGTCCATTATCTGCACTGAGTAAGACAGGGCAACTGCATACACCAAGCATCTTATAAGCCTTGCAGCTAAATTGCTAGCAATGGAACATTTAGTTCGCTAGAAATTAGGGGGAAGAAAACTGTCTTACCGAAGAAAGGTAGCTTCCATTTCTTTTCCTTGGAGCGCTCTAGATATCTTGTCAAAAATGTATCATAATACCTTCAAGTTATAACCAGAGAAAATCCATCAGATAAAGGTAGGAAAAGAAAAATGTGAAGAGTCAACTAGTAGCGAATATATTCTCCCACAAAGCAAAAGTAAAAAAGATAAAACAAGCAAGAAGAGAGACTCGGAAGCAAAGGTGGTGAACAGAGATTATATGAACAAAAGCAAAATTTGATATTTCCCCCAAAAATTGTTGAACGTTCTGGCTTTCCTTATTTTCCCGATCATTGTGGCTGCAAGGGAAGTGGAGGGAGAACAGTGATCGAAGATGCAGGAGAAATATAGAAGAATTCACACATTAAAAAAATGCACCCAAGTTTCAATGGGAGAAAGGGAGAGTCTACCTACAAATAATTGGGAAGAAATTATTGAAAAAGTCATTGATATATAATGAAACCATGTGTTTTGACCAAACCTGATGGTTGAGATATGATTCATATAGCTCATCTCATATTGAGACAAAGATTAAATTGTTATTTTTGTGAAAGGACAGAATTGAATTTCCCATTATCTGAACTTAAAATTGTGCATGTTAACAGTTGAGGTTGAGTTGCACAAAAATGCTACTGGCGACGATGCTTCAAGAACAGACTCATCAAATGCATATTTTTCTCAGTAACTTCTGAGGCTAACCAAAGACAGAAGTAAAGAATCCCTACCCTCCACCACGACCCAAACGCCTTCCAGATTTGTCAAATGCGAGTCCTGAAAATACGTTAAAAGAACAAAAAATCAGAGAAAACTACTTCATGTAAGGGAAAAAGATTAGTGCATTCGGTTGAGATGGAGCCCAATGACACTTACCAGGCAACAGAAGCAAGTCAACTGGATCATCAGCTAACAGAACTGCACTAAGGAAATAGAAAGTTGGTTTGGTATGAGCAGAAGAGGAACAATTATCAATAAATTTTGAATACATCATGCCACTGTATAAGATCACGTTTCCTAACATATTCTATCAAAACACGTAAGTTTGAATACATCATGCACATTGGAATAGTTTCTTCACAAATATTTTCAGAATGTCCCCTTTGCTTTTTAATTTGGGTCGATAAGATATTACTTTCTACTCACCAGATAAATGCATCTAAAAGATCTCCGAGACACTTGTCCATGCCACTTCAAACTCACTTTCTTCTTAATATATTCATTATTTATACTATCTAGTCCAACGTTTCGATATACTCGTATCAACATTTTCTTTTCTATTACCTTCATCTCTTGTTCATGTACATAGTTAATCACCCAACACTGATTCATAGAGAATCACTGGCCATATGGTTATTTATATAAAAAATTGTTTTGGTTTCAATCACACTGTGAGATCAACACAAACAAAAATATGCATTGAATAGAGTAGCCCAATGCCCTCTCCACTTTAACTCTCAAAAGGGAATAAATAAATAAAAAAAAGGAATAACCAAAAGAAAAGCCTATGAAAACTGATCCACTTGGGAACATTACAACCTCAAAAAGGCAAATACTAATACATAGAAGCATCAAATTCTGGTGTTTAGATTGATCCGTTACAAGGAAAAATCCACCAGTGATTTCCACATTCATTTACTTTAGAGTTTCACTCTTTAGGGTATGTAACTTATGGATGAACATTATGTGCCAAACCCTGCTTCAGCTAATAGCAAAAGTTTGAATTGAAGCTTTCCAAGCTCAAACATTTACTTTTCTAGTTGGAGATCAATGGTTTGGGGTTAATGTGGGATTAATGCAAGAGCCTATTGGTTTAGGTAAATACCTAGTGCATTCCCCAGCCAGAGAAATCAACTTCGGAGGGGAAAGACATACTTTTGGGATCTGCAAGCTCCCTGGTTAGAGCCTGTAAGGAATCCAAAATGGTTGGTCTTCAATAGGTTGAAAAAGGACATTATATAGATTCTTCAAATTCTATGGATAGTGTAGGTACCATAGCATTACAGTCAATTATGTCTCTCCTAGAAGTTGTTTAGCTACCTTTCATTTTGTTTTTTAGGCTTCTTTTCGTTCATGGGTCATTTGGGGCACGCAGGAAGGGCTCAAGCAGCTACACGGTTTGAAAGTGGAATTGGTCGTGATTTTGT
Organism: Leptodermis oblonga; assembly: GCA_016801395.1. NCBI lineage: Eukaryota > Viridiplantae > Streptophyta > Magnoliopsida > Gentianales > Rubiaceae > Leptodermis > Leptodermis oblonga. The sequence continues at coordinate 15,813,914 of CM028751.1, read as the reverse complement.
ATGCACCAAACAGTGACATGGACAGAGTAAAAAGATGAGAATAAAGATTACAGTAATCAAAACAAAATTTACCATCTTCCCGTTCATTTCCATCCAATTCAGTGGGAGTTGGCTCCAGAATATTCATAGAGTTTGGTATTAAATCACCCATACTTGTGATATTCAGCATTCGCATGTTACTGTTCTTGTCCTCCACTCGTGGAACATAAAGTTTCTTCCCCATCTGTAGATTATCATCTTATAGAATTGAAAATGGTCAATAAGGACACACACTTCAGTATGAATATACTTGCAACTAAACTACCTGAGATTAAAATAACAGCAATAAATTTCCAACTGCGGTGCTGAATTCCAAATTAAGTAATGCATACAGAAATGTATTGAATGCATCAGTCAAAATTAACAAAAATATCCTCTTTCATTACTGCAATCAAAGTGAATAACGCATCATCAAGATCCTTGGATCCCATTTGAGCACAACTACAGCTAACTCAAAGTTTTGGAAAGGGGCAAAGATAAATTATTGAATAATAGAGAAAGAAATTCTCTCTATAGTTCTTTGTGTTCAAAAATTCGAGTCTGATTTATTAAATCAAAAATTTCTTATGAGGGTAGATTGCAGTGCAGCAAAAAGTGTTTTATCAAAGGATGTAAAAAACATCGCATCAAAACAAATTTTTTCTAGATATTGCTCTTTTTTATGAAAATCGAGCTAAAGAAATTTAGTTGGTGGATCCAGTTTCGGCTAGAAAAAGATCCAATAAACTGGATTTTCCACAATGGTTTGCAACTTGGGGGTTATACCCAATATCAATGCCTTTGGATGTCCTAGAAGTCTATCTGAAGAAACTCTGCTGCAAAGAAAACTGATGCCTCCCTACCACCATCTTTTCCTACAATTCTTCAGTAGAAGGTAATAAAAACAACCAAACCTAAGTCAAAGTATTACAGTATTCCCATTTTGAACTATCCAGATATTTGGTTTCATTGGTAACAAATCACTAACATCTGATTGTTGTAGAAGAAAGGAAACATGAATTATTCATTCAACATGAAGCTGATTTGTATATTACATGATTAAGTTCCATCCTGCTGCTTGGTTCAACAGGCATTCTTGTTTACAGGGGTTCCATTTCAGCTTTGCTGAAAAGGTTCTAATTCTAAAAGCATAGACATATTTCTCAATTTTGGCTATAATTATCAATCTTAAGCTTGAAATTTTTATAACTTTGCAGCTAAAGGTTGTAAATTTCGTATCTCGAAACCGAATAACGTAATTTCTAAGCAAGTTGAATGTAACAATTTTCAATGTTTGAGCTTTTATAGCTAGCTGTTTACCTAGGATGTCTTAGTTGTAAAGGTTACTCATCACTAGGAAAATAGTCTTTTAAGTCGTGCTTCCCATGCAAAAAATGGTTAAAAAGTATTTAGGACAAATTTATAACTAACAATCAAACTTCAGAATGAACCCCCTCCCATCTCCTTAATTCTCACTACAATCAATTGTGATTCTCTGTTAAATTCTGTCCAGACTTCTCAAGTGTTCTTATCTGCATATATCTTTACAATCCCTATATCTGCAGTGCTGAAACCTGTAAAGTCCTCCAAAGTCTAGCACATCCCCAAACCAGAACTGACTCGAAGTTGAAGGCCTTACCACCCTAGTGTAAGATTTGTATCAATATCAAAATCTGGAAGACTACAATTTCCTCTCACAGAAGCAAAAATGTACTCACTAAAATGCAACAATGGATGTAAGGAGGTCTACCATTTCTCTACATGGAAGTAATGATGGTCCTCTTAATAGAGTCAACTTTGATTAAGGGAAGATATGAAGATGAGTCACACAAATGTTCGTACAAAGCCAAGAAGATGCCTAATGTCAAAGTTGAATCAGCTGCATCAATCCATTTTGCTGACCAGGTCATACCCTCAGCTAGTGATTAACATTAGCCCAAAAATCTAACATTTTAGAACAAACAAATTAGACTATCAAAACTCTGGGCATTCACTTACTCAAATAGATGAACAACTAAGAATGATTTTTCAGTTTCTAAGGCTATTTTTTTTCTGCCCCTTTTTTTGCAGAGTTCAAGCACTCAAGCAACAAAATGAATTAGGAATAAGAGAAAACAGAACACACCTTTGATTGAGAAATTCAGAACACCTTCCAACAATTTGGACGTATCAACCTCTCTTAAAGCACTGCAGCTTATATAAGCACACAATCTTTCACAGGATTTGAACCATGGAGCTTCCAAAACGAGATTCTGAATAGCTTCATCTATACATTGGCAAAAGATACAGAAATGCTCTCAAATGTTATCAAGAAAGAAAATGAACACATTAAAATCAACAGGAAACACCTTCTTGGAATCTTAGTGTGGGGTCCATGGACCTGAGGGCTCTTCTCACTTTGGTCCGAAGGGCCTTCTTATGATTGATAATGGTGTCCAGTTCAGTTGTGTCAGATGTTGTGGTAGGAGTGGTGGTGCTCATGGTGGTGACGGATGACAATCGTGGTTGCGGTGGTTGGTGGCGGTGGCAGCAGAAAGAAATGGGGCGGGTCGGGAGGAAGAGTCCGGATTTGTTGGGTATGGGTGGAGATGAGAATTTTAGCGGGTTAAGGTGGTGGGTCGTGAGAAGGGAAGGAAGTTGTCGAGCCATACGCTTCAGCCCATTTATTATCATTCAGATTTCTTAGCTCATAGTATAATCTTCTCAGCAAATCTGCTTGCATCTCTAAATATTTGTTCATATTAAACTCGTCAATTGTATCAATGCTGAGGGCGGCTTGGTTCACGAATCGGAGTCACAAAGGTAATGAGATGAGAGAGAGAAAATATATGGCTATATGAGTGTAATATTCAGAATAACAATATAGTAAATGTCAAAATTTGCATGCTTGGCTGGACCAACTATGTGAAGCCATTAATCATAAATGATAAGGCATATTTTACAGAATAAACCATCCGTCAACTAATATCATTATTCAAAATGAAGAAACGGAGAAACGCTCTAAAACGCCATCACACGGCTAACAGCGGGTAACATCCTAGTCCATTATGAATAATAAATAGTGCCAGATAGTTATTCTAACCTATACTCATAATTAATAGATAAACAAAGAAAGTCCATTCATGCCAGAATCATAAATTCATAAACAAAGTATACAAACTGATTAGCATAGTCTAACACTTAATATTTTAGCCTGCCATTAGGCTAAATTTATAACAAAATTATAAATTAAAACTTTAAAGGAACTTACACTTAATTCGGTGTCTTCAAGATATCCAAGATAGAAAGGAATAATATGGAAATTTTTATTTACTAAAAGAGGGAAAGCTGAGAGAGAAGCTGATAGGATACAAGATATACAAAGGAAAATATAAAAGAGAGCCTTATATATTATATATATAAATATATTTGGACTTACGGACGATAACAGTAATCAATTATGTATAGTGAATACATTAAATTGAGTGTGAATCAAAATATAATGTATTTTATTTACTTGCACCGGTTGATCGTTATGAAATTGCATATCTAATATTACGGGGGAATGCAGGGGAGAAGCAGGGGAAATGTTTAGGGGCTATGCTTCATAAAATGAAATAAAAATAGAAATTTATGCGCGTGCGGGAATTGGATGCAATTTTCACTTTTCTACGGCATTTCATAACAAACCGTCGTAGAAAGACGGCGGTCCATAGTTGAACCACCGTAGAAAGTCATCTTTCTACGGCGGTTCTTCATTGAACCGCCGTAGAAAATACTTTCTATGGCGGTTCAATGAAGAACCGCGGTAGAAAGTATTTTCTACTGCGGTTGTTTTAGAACCGCCGTAGAAAAGTGGGAACAAATTCAGCCAATTAATTCCCGCGCGCGCATAAATTTCTATTTTTATTTCATGTTCTGAAGCATAGACCCTAAACATTTCTAGTTTTTTTCATGTTCATAAATTAACCCCAAAACTTTGTACATATAATATTACATACCCAATTTACATTATATTTATTAATTATGTTATCAAGACTTGTATGAAAAATGTTTTACTAAATATATTTCTAATTTTCCCATGCAACATTCCACCGAACCATTTCAGGTACTAGTACACAATAATTTTAGGTAAATGCGCAAAATTCAGTTTATTTGTTCTTAAATAATTATCTCTATTTTAATAATTAAAGGCAAGCAATAATTACAATTATATGTTAAGGTAAAATAAAAATAGGTTGTCGCTGGTATGGAGCGTGCCTCAATATAAAATATATTGAATAATCTTTATAAAATAATAAAGCATTATTAATCGATAAACGAATAATTAATTCATTTAGCGGTCAATACCCAACCTCGCTAAATGAATATCTTTTTTCCGAAGCACAAACAAGTAATTTATGAAGAGTTAAATATAAAATCAAAACAAAAATCATTGTATAGCTTCCCATGTAAATTTTACCAAAAGTACTACTCCTTGAAAAAATAAATAAATAATACATGAGACATTTATTCATAAATGAAAAATAAGGAAATCAATTTGCCAGAAAATTTGACAAAGTCTCCCCTATAAATGGTTCATACTCTCTGTCAAGGATATGCACATACTTAAATACTTCATTAAGATTCCAACTATTTCAAATAATACGGAATTCAGTTTCAAATCAATTCAGACAAAATCTCCCCTGCTTGTTTTTGACCAAAACACAAGTGCATCATAACATCAACACAGAAGCTTCACACAATTTCCAACAATAACATATTCATTTATAAACATTTCGCTATATGAAGTCCCTGGAAATTTTATCCCTTGATTGCGCGGCTTCATCCAAGTTGTGACCTGTTTCAATCAGACAGTACGAAGGATAAAAATAAATGTTGTTATAAAATTATGTCCACCTCGTTTCATTAAAATCAAAGAAACATATACAAATACACACACACACATATACACCCACAGAAAAAAAAATAATAAAAACAAACAATATACCTGAAAATGATTCTTAACTTCTTCTCTTTCTCTTATGGGACACTTGATCCTTGAACCATAATCCTTCGCTGTGGTCATCACGAAGTATGTATTTATCAAGTTCCCTATCTTCTTCATCTGCTCTCGATTCAGGTAACCCACTAAGGAAAGGGCCAGCCTCATAAAGCCCTTCTTCTGTATCAATCCCTTCCACTCCGTGATGTTGTTTACCATGAAGAACAACAGACCAATGTTCGTCACAAGGATCGGTGATATAAAAAACTTGTTTCGCCTGCGATGCAAGTATAAATGGTTCCCCCTTGAAACCCTCCCGATTAAGGTCCACCAAGGTAAAACCCAATGGATCATCAGTTCGAACCCCACTATTGTTATCAACCTATTTGTAGCGAAATACAGCTACTTTGAAACAAACATAGTCAAGCTCCCAAATATCTTCGATCACCCCGTAATATGCCATGTTTGCATACAATGGATTTTTATCCTTCCTGCTAGAAACATATAAAGCCTCTGAGATTAATGTAACACCACTGTTTTGTGCCGTACTCTTCTCATCTTGTCTCTTAGTAGCAAATGAATATCCATTTATGTCATAGCATGAAAATGCTCGTACCGCAGGGCTGGGCCTAAACGCCAACCATTTCAATGTCTCTGAAACGTCTTTGCCCATGACAGCATTACCAAACCAATAGACAAATGTCTGAATATGTTCATTGAGCACATGTTGATCCGTCCAAGCAGGATAAGACGTTCTTATTGAACGCATATGGTCTGTCACATAGGGAGCAACTTCTTCAGAATTGCGCAGTATGTAGAGATGCGCCTTCATCAATTCAACATTAGACGGCAAAAACATTTTTTCTCCCCTTGTGCCCATACCTGTAATCCTCTCATCGTGCCGATTCTTAGATATTCCAATTGATGCTGTATCGGCCAAGTACTCAGTGCAAAACTCAATTACCTCCTCAGCTATATAACCTTCAACAATACTAGCATCAGGACGATAACGATTCTTAACATACCCCTTAAATACTTTCATATATCGCTCGAATGGGTACATCCATCGCAAATGAACAGGCCCGCAGATTTTTATCTCTCTAAACAAATGAATCACCAAATGCACCATAATATCAAAGAAGGCGGGTGGAAAATACATTTCTAATTGACAAAGGACAACAGTTATTTCATCTTGTAACTGATCAAGTCTTTCGCGCGCGATAACCTTGCTACATATAGCATTGAAGAAGAAACAAAGTCTTGTTATACTGGACTTAACATGCTTGGGCAATATCGAGCGAATAGCTACAGGCAACAATTGTTGCATTAAGGCATGGCAATCATGAGACTTCAAACCAACCAGTTTTAAATCTTTCAAGGAAACAAGTCTACTTACATTTGAAGAATATCCGGATGGAACTTTAAGTTGATCGTTGAAGGCTCTGCATTGGTTTAGTTGTATCTTAATTGTGTATTTCAACTGTTGTTAGAATCAATCATTTTTTTTGGATGCTTAACATTACTTCAACTACCATCCGGGTTTGCAGTAGTGGCCTTTGAGATTTATGTTCACGAGAAATTATTCAACACATATCTTCTTCATCACATTTGGGGAGAGAGTTTGTTTTGAAGAAAAACAGATGTATATATAGAGGGCAATGAATGAATAGAAATCTGAATTGTTTTTATGATAGACTTGTTTCACTACTTTTTAATAATGGAGCGGATGCATCTAATCTTTTTTCTATGTTCACATATATGTTAACATAACAAATAATCCTGTCTGGTTTCGTCAAATTACTACGGACTTTGTGGCCTTCAAAAGAATAAACACAAACTTCTTCGTGGTTTTTTTCACTTGACAAAACCTTAAACACTTAGCGATAACTGTAATTTTACTAATTACAATTGCGCTCCATTTCCTCTTAGTTTTTAATTTATTAAGTGCCTGCAAGTTTTGATAATCATATTTGGATATTAAATTTTTTAAATTTGGCATAAAATGTCCAAGTGAAAGGGGCTAAAATGAACCAAAATTGTAAATATCTTAAACTTGTGGAGAGACAGTGCCAAATTCAAAAGAAAAATAAATTGAAAAGGTGATGACACTAAAAATGAGACCAAAAGTGTATATATTTTTTGCATGAGGCTGTTTCTAATTTTTTTTTATTATTATTACTGTATAAAATTTACTTCCATATTGGGAGACTATTGAACCATCCCATTAAGGAAAAGACTGAGACTCTCATAGAGATTAGGGTTATTTCTTTTCAAAAATATGTTTTTGAAAAATAATTTTTTATGTAAAAAGTGTAATTAAATAATAAAATTTTATATCAAAAATGAAGAAAAGTATTATAAATATATTAAACTAAAAATAAAAGTAAAACAGAACAAAAGCAAAGAAAACGAACTGGTCTTGGAACACCCACAAAAGAGACTATCAATCCTTTCTTTCTTTTTTTTGTGTTTTTTTTTTTTTTTTTTTTTTTGAGTAAGGCTATCATTCCAATTAAATGACAAGAACACTACAAGGGAAGATATGTCCACGATGGGACATGTTATTTCCTAAGTTTTATGTCCATCTTGACAATCCCTTGTACTATTATTGTTTAGAGAGAGAGAGAGAGAGAAACTAAAAATAAATTTGAAAAATCCTTCTAATTTTCAGTCTTGTAAGGAAACTCTTTCTAAGCTCACTAAAATGGGGAGAAAATTCTGTCTTGTTATGAACAACAAAGTTGGGAATTAAAAGTATAATAAGTTAAAAATATTGATACTTTTAAACGTAATTACAATGATTTTTTTTTATTTTTTTATAATGAGTTGTGAAAAAATAATAATTTTAACTTGGTATGAAAAAATCTTTGTAAGAACCTAAAGTTTAGATGTTTTGCACTTTAAACCCCTAATGTTTAAGCATTTATATTTTTGGTCCAAACAGTCGTTGGCACAATACAGGGTGAGGGACTCACGACAGTACAACAGTTGGCGGCGGGGAGGGGAAGGACTGGTTTTCTTTTTTTTGTTTTTGGGGGGAGGGGCGAGATTGCCTACTTGCTATTGTCATGGAACTCACATAGCCAAATGTTTTAAATGTCATGAGATGTACCACTGGACTATGCACTAGGGGTGAGCAAAAGGAAAACCGATCCGAATCTGATCTAAACCGATCCGAATCCGAAGTTTCGGATCGGTTTTGGATTTTAATCCGGTGGCGCGGTTTCGGATCGGTTTTTATCCGAAATTCGCGGTTTTTGATCCGAAATCCGTGGTTCTCTTTGTTTTTTTTTTTAAAAAATAATTTCATTTTAGCTTTTTTTTTGTGAATTTTTGTTTCAGATCGGTTTCGGATTATCCCGAAAAAAATCCGAAACCGAACATTATCCAGAAAAAAAATCCGATCCGAATCTCGGATCGGATCAACGGTTCGGACGGTTTTTGGATTATTTTGCTTACCCCTACTATGCACCACCTCAAGTTCTTATCAAAGTTTTTTTTTAAAATTTTATTTTGTGTCTAAAACAATAATATAATAACATACTAATACAACCAAAGAAACAAAACGTAAAAAAAGAAGCTATCTCCAGCTAATTAGGATATTGAAAGTTTATAATTTTGAAAGCGAAATCCCATTGGTGAGCTCAAAAGAAATTAATTGTGAAAAAAAAAAAAAAAATACAATCGAGTTGAAAAACAAATACATTAAATTTATACTACCATAGTCTGAAACTAGAACTCGATATAAATGATTATTAACCCCAAAATTTATAGTTTTTTTTTCTTTTTCCAAATCTTGAGCTTTATGCAGATATCTAACTCCAAATTGCAATTTTTTTTTTTATCAATAAAAATAAAAGGTTGGCTTCTTTTATCAGATTGGCACAAGATTAATCTTTACCTTTCTCCATTTCTATGATTCACCGACAACAGATTGTTCAATTTCATACAAAAAGAAGACCACAAATTCCCACAAGAGGAGGAAAAAAAACCTCCACTAGGGAGACAAAGAAAACAAGAACAGTAAACAAAAGAAAAGAAAAAAAATATATAGTGGTAGGTTTGTGTGAGTGGAGAGGGAAAGAGAAGAGGAGAGATAATAATATTAATAACCATTTTTAATTAGGGTTGCCAATTTGTGACCGGCAAGAAAATTTGACACAAATTTAACTCGCATTTAGCAAATTATACACGATCTGCAAAAGATAAGGTTGAGCACGAATGATACGAAAATTAAACAGGTCTGGTCAAGTCAGATCAACCCGAATGAACTATTTAACCTGCTTAACAAATTAGTAAACTTTTACAAACATACTCATAAACATAAAAGTTTTAAAAATATTATATGTTAATTTAAAAATATTATTTAGCATCTTTAATATACTTCTTAATGAGCATATAATGATTCTTACAAGTTAAATGTGTTTTTTGAGTTATATTTTGGATCGAATTCGAGTGAAAATATTAAAATTTCAAAATAAATATGTAAATTATGGTCAAAATAAGAATGACATGACATTACACAAAAATAAATAAGCTCAGCTTGACATAACCCAAAAATAAATAAGTTAATATTAGAGTTAAAGTATCTCAACACTCCAACCCCGAATATGGCCAGTCATAACACCGTATTTGGGTATGAGACCATGAGAAATGATAAATGGTTATTGAAAAATTGCAGGCCGCAAGACCTTTTGCCACCTTCTATGACGTTTCCGCCGCAAATTGATAATTTGCCGCCGCAAGACCTTTTCTCCCATTTCCCCTTAAATCCCATGACACCGACCCGCTTCCCGCTACGCAAGTTTCTAAGCAGCAACAAAAATCGTCCTTTCATTCCCCTTCTACTTTTGAATTTTTGGCAGTATATATAATATATACCGATCAATTGATCTGTACTTTTTCTCAGAAGAAAAGAAAACTAATCTAAACTAAGGGGACATCAGTTAATGGGGAAACATTTCAGCCTTATTATCAACTTCTTCTCAAATATCTTCAACATAGCCCACGGAAAGCTCAACCTTTGGGTGCCGAACTCCCCACTGCCACCGCAGGCGCCGGCCTCCTCCCTTGAGCTTGGGACTACTCCAACTCATGCAGCTGCGGCAACAAGTGCAAATGATATAGATGTTGCTGAGATGATGCGTTTGCAATGGCCCTTAGTGGTGATCGGAGTTTGTTTTGCAGCCATTAGTGCCACTCTTCAAGCACTCCAAACTACGGTCGCCCATCTCCCCCACAGGTCCCAAATGGTTGTGTTCATGACTCTGGTAATCTCTTTTACTTCTTTCACGGTTTTTGTGTATATCCGATCCATTTACAAGCGGTCATCGGTTGTGGCGGTGCATGTCGGGATTCTCTTTGCTTCCATAGCTTTAATGGTGGCAATTGCTGGCGTCCTTCCCACCCCATTCATGGTTATGTCCAGTGCAGTATACTTGTTGGGAATCTTCATCATCGTTTTTGCCCATCTTCTTAAACCGTCAACTTAATTAATTCATTGATTCAAGCCCTTCTGCAAATAATTATCTTTGGTGCAACAAAATTGTCGAAACTTGTCACCCTTAGGATACAACAGCCCAGCATACTCGCTGTGTTTTCCTAACAATCTGCACAATTATTAGGAAACTATAACCAACTCTTCTAACACCTTTCTGTCCTTGCCAAAGCTATATTTTGTTTGAGGAATTTGTATGAAACACAAGAAATATGAGAAAAACTAATTACTCTTTCTTGAAGAAAGCACATCTTTATATACAAAGCATTCTTTCAAAATTCATACGTTTTGAATCAATGAATGAAAAGAAACGCTTGCATCTAAAATCCATTAATCATATTGATGCTAAATTAATGATAAGAAAACGTATGAAATTTTACCAAAAGAAATGAGAAACGCATATGATCAATGCACTGGTTCAATTGTCAATTATTATAAAATAATAATATAATATTTGTTCATAAATTTTGATTAATCAAAACTGAAGAATGAATGCATATTATTTTCAAAGTTTCGGTTACCAAAAATTAAGCATTATCACAAATGCTAAAGATTATTGCTCAAATCATTTTTGTAACTTGTAACTGAATTTTTAACACAAAAATTAAAGCTACAATTTTTTGTATCATATATCATCATTGTCCGTCTATATAATTATAGTTGCCACATCAACAGGATGCAGCATATAGTTGTTGTTTTGTTGCAGACTCGGTTCTTGTGTGAAAGTTGGGCAAAGCTACGCCCCTGCTGTAACGCTGCTGTTTTTTTGTTTTTCTTTTTTCATCAGTTGTATTGTATTATCATATAACTAGCAATATATGTATTGTGATTATTGAGACCAGACTCTAGCTGATCTGGGTTTATATAAATGAATGACGTTTTTTTTTTTTTTTTTACCTCAAATATTTTCAAGGGCGAATTATGTTTTCCAGGATGAGATTTGGTTAAATTAAGAATAAGTTCTAGTAATTTTTGAAAATTGCAAACTTTTATAGCTTATTAAATAATCAACTCTAAAATTTTATTCATGTTGCTTTGACTTATTTAATAAATGAGTTCTTGTTGAACTTTTACTGAGCCAATATTAAAAACTGTTTTGTAAAAGATTGTGTTCGTTATTAGTCCAAAAAATCTATATAATAAAAATATTCTAAAAGAAGAAAAAAAAATAATAAAGGCATGAACCGAACCGGTAAAAACCGGAGTACTCTTGTTTCCTCTCATTTTTACTTTCAGTCTTCAGACTTTCTTTCTGTTCTGGCTGCCCCGCCTCTCCCGCCCCCAACTTCTTTCGATTTTTTATCATTTTACCCTCAGTCTCTGACTCTGACGACTTCAGTGCTGTCCACCCTCCGCCTTGCCCGGCAGCTAACCACCTCCCTCTGCCGGCACCTCGATTCTTGCTAACTAGGTAATTTTAACATCCTCTTTCGTCAATTGTGGCCACAGAAAGCTGTCTCACTTTCGCTTTTCTTTTTTCTCTTTTTCTTTTGGGACAAAAAGTTAGTCTTGGTGGAAGTTTACTGTGATGTATTCCTTCAGTTGCAAAGAACAACTCAAATGTTGGTTAGTTGGTACGGATTTTGACTTTGTTGAATGATTGAGTTTGCAGGGATTTTGACTTTTGCCTTAATTTTTATACTAATATAAGTTAATTGTTACAGTGAGCTATGAATATGATCAGCATTTGATTTGTTCTTGTGTTTTCATCTATCAAAAAAGTTCTCATTTGCTTCCAAATTTCGTTTGTTTTATGATTGGCAGGTGTGTATTGGGGTGGTGTTCTGTAGTAGTGCCTTGTTTCATCTCTGTGAAAATTCTTTTCGGTTTGGACCTTGGTATACTAGTATTTTGGATAATCAAGAACGCAAAAATGTGGGACTGTGTGTCTATGTGGACTATTCACTAAGTTTGAAAGAATTAATGCAAGTCATGAGATAGACTTGCCATAATGTTAAATGTTAAAAAGATGTTTTGCAGATCAATTATCCATTTGAAAAGGGTCCATTGAGCCCTCGTTTCCGTGGAGAACGTGCTCTCCGACGACATCCGACTGGGGAGGAGGAGGAGCGTTGCATTGCCTGTAAACTTTGTGAAGCTGTGAGTACTTTATTTTGTATGTCTTGTTTTGATTGTTAAGTTAGTTTTGTTCTTTGGTGTGCTGTGTTATTTCTGTCTCTCTGTTTGATCTGACTTTTAAATAGTAAATTTGTTTCCCTTTCCTGATATGGGAGACTAATTAGTTAGCTTCTCTTGAGACAAATTTACACAATTCTTGTCAAACAACACGCAGAGCTAGTCTGGTCTTAATGAAAACTTCGTAATTCTTGCTGAGAATATTCATGGCCTAAGTTTGTCTATGGTAGTTTTTTTAAAGAATCACATTTGTTGCTTGGACCTCACTTGGCTCTGGGCAATTCAAAGATTTGATTCGGCCCCATATGGTATCAACCTTTGAACCAAACCTTGGTTTGAATTGTAGTTATAAAAATATTAAAATTATATTAGAAACGTAAAAAGACATATTGAAAATAATAAAAAATTATTATAAAATGTAAATGAGGTTCAAACCTTAATTTGAGCTATGGTACAGGGCCGAAGTTTATGATTGTCCTTGTGTGAATGTGTGTTTCCCTCCTACTAATGGGGTCGTTATATACAATTGATACATAGGACTTTGGTGTTGTTTGATGACTGTGTTCTCTTTTTATTTTTATTTTTTGACAGTAAAAGAGGTGATTTGATTTCAGTCATAAATCTGCCAATGCAGCAGCTGTTACATCAGATGAAAACTCTTCATACTACACAAAACCAACCTTTAAATCCCTAGAATGTTTAGGTCTATTCTTTACGTCGGTCTGAAAATCAGTTCTGGCCAATTTTTGGGGTTGAGACCCAAAATTTTTTCAAAATGTGTTGAACCCCATGTTTCGCACAAGAAGACTCAAACCCGGGTCTCAGTTTTTGAGTTGAGACCAAAAAAAAAGAACTCGTTTCTTTCCCCTCTTCTTTCTTCTTCCTCCTTCGACCCCGGTCATCTTCCTTCCCGGTCGTCCTCTTCCTTCGCGGTTGTCATCTCCCCCGCGTCCGTCATCTTCTTCCTTCGCGAAGTCCTTCAACCTCCTCCCTTTGATTCGCGCCAAATAGTTGCAATTTTTTTTACCTTTGCAGCTTTTTTTTTTTTTTTTTTTTTTTTGGGTTCAGCAACAATTGCTGAACCAAGGTTCTGCAAATTGCTGAAATTTGGTTCTGCAATTTGCAGATCCGCCGGAATCAGGGAAGAAGGGAGGAAGAAGAAAGAAGAGAGAAAAAAAGGGAAGGAAAAAAACGGAAAGGAAAAAAAAAATGTTGGGGAAGAAGATGAATAGTGTCACCGTTCATCTTCTTTTTATAAATAGGCCCCTGCTATTTTCTGTTTCTTAAATAACAGCCCCAACTAATTTTTTTTTTTAAATTAAATAAGAAAAATTAAATATTAAATTATCTTAAACTAAAAATATTGTGTAAACTTAAATATATCATTAACATTAAGAACAATTACTATGGGCTGAAATATTATTATAATGTAAAAATTAGTTTTTGGTTGAATATGTAAAAAATAAAATATTGGAGTTTTATCTGCTAATAAAAGTAAAAATTTTGGAAAAAAGTAATGAAAAAAATATTGGGTTGAACCCCATGTTCTTTAGCTTGGGCTGAGAATTGGGTTACAACCCAGTTCTCAGAACCTTGTTTCTTAACAATGGGCTGAGACCCAGTTGGGCTGAGAACAGGTTCTGAGACCTATTCTCAGAACTCTCTAAAGAACAGGCCTTAGTTACAACATGAGTCACATTGTATAATTTCGGTTTACATAACATACTTTAATACAATAAATTTTCCTTCCTTGTACGTATGTGTTGTGCTAGGGGAAAGGGTTTAGCAATTACAAACTAACAGAGTTATAAAACTCAGTTCAATCACATCTTTCCCAACAGCTCATAAAATAGGCAATCATAGTAATAATAAATAACACAACACAATAAGCATGAAAATAAACAAGAATGAGACACCGAGATTTTTAACGTGGAAACCCAATGAGGAAAATAACCACGGGACCTAGTCCAGTCAAATCTCCACTATAATTAATAATGGACACACAAGAGTCTTCACCAAATAGGTGAATACATAACAATCATCAATAATACATTTTCTAATTCTAACTTCAAAGCCAAAGTAAAATTAGAAAGATCTCACAAAAATAGAGGAAATGAGAAACTACTCCGATGAATTCGAAATGTTAGATGAGAGGAACCCGAGACTGAAATTTCATCAAGATTAGGCTTTAAATTGACTTTTAATCTTGGCTTGAAGAGTACAATCTTCATTTCACAAGAACCCTAATTTTTCCCACAATCTTTCTTTCTCCTTTTCTCTCTCTTTTCTCTCTCCCTGATTTCTTTTCTTCTCACGGCTGCCTCTCACTCAGCACACACCTACGACACAATTCAAATTGATTCACCTAATCAATTTGGTTGGTCAAATGAGAATAAGTGGTCAAAGTGGATATAGGCCGAAGGATTTTAAATGGGCCAAATGAGTTAGTGAGTTAATGAGTCACCCAATTTAGGTGAATCCAACCCAAGCCCAACAGTATGCTGCATCAACAAACTAAGCTTTCCTTCCTTGTACATATGCTGCATCAAAATTGACTTTCATTATGCCGACAAGTGGAGCCTCCCACTTAGGGGTGATAACGAGCCGAGCCGAGCCGAGGTTTGACGTATTCATTTATTATTCATTTATTTATTGAGGTTAAAATCTTGTTCATGTTCGTTTATTTATTAATCGAGCCGAGCCGAGCCAAGCTTTGACGTGTTCATTTATTGTTCATTTATTTATCGAGTTTAAAATCTTGTTCGTGTTCGTTTATTTATTAATCGAGCCGAGCCGAGCTTGTTCATGTTCGTTCTCAGCCCTAAGTGTCATGCTTATCTATTTATAATGAATTTTCCTCCCAAATCTTCTCTCATTTCCGATGTGGGATTGGGTGAAATTCACCTCAAAATTGTGAAATAAAATAAATTTGGCCTTGTGAAGATTCAAACCCTAGTTCCCTTGCTTCTCCTTTTAATGTCTTATCACTGCACCAAATTTATTTTCATGTTATATGTATGAATGATAAATTATATATGTATTTTATCCTTCTTAAAAATTGTTTTTTTCTTATCGATCTGTTCACGAACGTAATCGAACCGAGCTCCCTTTTGTTCATTTATTGTTCGTTTATTAATCGAGCCTAAAATTTTGTTCGTGTTCGTTTATTAATAAATAAACGATCTCGAACCGAGCTTTTAACGAGTCGATCCCGAGCTTGTTCGTGAATGTTCGTGTTCGTTCTCAGCCCTACTCCCACTTACTCTGTTTATGCATCTCCTCTTGCCTCTTACCATCCTGAATTCATTAAGGAGCATTAGCCAATCATTTCTTTTACTCCATAATATTGCTATGATTTCCTCAACTTTCCCATCATCACAAGTATGAATTAACCTCCAGAACCAATCAAAAAACTTTGAGGCATGCCTGTAAAAGTTTCACGTTAGCTAAAAGTGCACAATTAAAAGCCTCCATGTCCCTGAAACTGAAACCCATGCCTCCTTCAGCTTTGCATTTGCACAAATCATCTCATTTAACCTCGGGGTTACTTTCTTTACTGAATTTTTGCCTCCCAACCAGAAATTCCTTACCAAACTCACCATACTTTTGCATAAACCCCTAGGCAATTTAAAGCATATCATCACATATGTCTAAATTGCCTGTATAACAGCTTTTAAAAGGATTTCTCTCCCAGCTTCGGATAAGAATTTCTCATCCCAACCAAAAATTCTTCTCTTCACTTTATTTCGCCAAAAAAACAGAAGAAAAAACCTACTCTTTAGATCTACCAATTAGATAGGGTTGTTTCAAATATTTCCCAGAGCCAACATCAATTTGCATATCCCATTGATTGGCAATATGTGCCAACGCTTGTTTCCTCATATTTCTACCCCCAAATAATCTCAATTAGTCATAATTAATCTCCTGCCCTGAGGCTCTTTGATACAGCTCCATCATCCATGACCTGCTCCATCGCTCTAAGCTCAGCTTGAAAGCTTTGCGAAATAATAAACAATCATAGGCAAATAGTAGATGTGTAACATTAGGCCCATTTATTTCCACTTTAATACCATTCCATTACTCCTCCTTCCTTCTAATTAACGTTGATAAACCGTCTAACCACATTATAAAGAAATACTGCGATAATGGATGCCAAATTGCCAATTATCCAGTCTTTAGCCCTCTACTTGAAGTAAAAAATTGAGTTGGCTTCCCATTGATCAAAATAGAATAAGAACACTTTTAACACATTTCATGATCAAAGAATACCATCTATCTGAAAATCCTAAAGCTCTGATGTTCTTTGATGTGCATTTGCTTGTTTAGTTGATATTGCATTTGTAGGATAGGTATATCTGCCTGGCTCAAGCGATTACGATTGAAGCAGAAGCGCGAGAAGATGGGAGCCGTCGAACTACTCGGTATTACATTGGCATGACAAAATGCATCTACTGCGGATTTTGTCAAGAAGCTTGTCCTTTTGATGCCATCGTGGAAGGGCGTAATTTTGAGTTTGCTACTGAAACTCATGAGGTTGGTTAGAATATGTTGATGAATAATTAGTTGGAGTCATCAATTCATAAAATGTAGCCCCTAACTTGTTGCTTGGAACAGGATCTTTTATACGACAAGGAAAAATGCTTGAGAATGGAAACTGAGAGCCTTTATCGTTGAATTGTCTAGTCATTCTCGTTATTTGTTTCCTGAAAACTGATAAGTGGATGGTCTGAGTATGAGATAAAAGAGATATCTGCCTACAGATTCACAGTTTTCCCTCTTTGATTTATTTTTGATATAATAACTAGTTTCCTGTGTCCTTTCACAAATTCTTCTGGCAACAGAATAAGCTTTAAGTTGATTGTTGAAGGCTCTACGTTGGTTTAGCTGTATCTTAATTTTGTATTTCAACTGTTGGGAATCAATCCATTCTTTTTTTTTGACTGCTTGACATTACTTCAACTGCTGCCGTAGTGACCCAACTTTCACTCTTAAGAACAATTAATGAATAGATATTATTCAGTATATTCGTCGTATTGACAGATTTATTATTCTCTCTTTCTTATTAAAAGAATCTAGTGTAAAAGAAGTACATTATGGATGAGAAGTTACAACATTCAAAATAATTAGTAATTTAAAATCTTACTTTCTATTTATATTTTTACTTTCTAAGTAAGAGTTAATTGTAAATCGCTCATTATTACATTATAGAAAACTTAGTGACGGCTTTATATTGGCTATATCATAGTTGTGTATTTCAACTGGTTTTGTAAGAATTAGTCATTTTTTGTATGCTCCAACGGCTGTCCGGATAGATATGAAAAAATGTTTTTAAATTTTGGTTTTATAAATAGATTTTAAATTTGAAAATAAATATAAAAATATGTAGCTAAATAATAGAAATGCATATTGAAAATGATGATATATTAATATAATTTAAAAATATATTTTTAATAACTTGCAAATAAACCATGGAAAAGGGAGAGATTAATCATTAGTGTATTTGTTATAGTACATAGATGTGTGGCACAACACAAAAAATTAAAAAGTCGCTTTAAAACCCCTAAAAACCTAAAAAGTAGATTGTGTCTTTTTTCTGGACTGAATCTAATAAGAAGCTTTGTTTTACAGGTTTCAGAATCTTATGGATTAGCTAATAAATGTTGATCGCAATAAAAATATTTTTAGTGAATGGAAAATAGTTGAAGGGCATGTTCTTTTCCATTGTTTTTGTTTTGATTTTGGTTTTACCAGGACATTTAATATATTATAATTATTTTTTATTATTTTCAATATAATCTTTTACTATTTAACTATATATTTTTATATTTTTTAATATATTTTTTACACTAAAATTTTTTTTTTTTCAAAAACATATTTTTAAAACCGAGACGAAAACAATGAGAATAAGGGAAAATTTAGTGAGGGGTAGTGAAACTTCAAAATTTATAAGTAGGCAGTCATTTATTGACTAAAAGGCAACAAATTCAAATACTTACTTTTTTATAAACATAAGGGTGATTGCAATGGGAGCTTTTTCTTGGATTTAAACCCAACAAAAGTTGGGTTTAACCTTTGTTGGGTGCCAAGTTGGCAAACTCAACTTTGGATTTCCAAAGCTGGGTTCACCAACTTTGTGGGCCCCCCAGCAAATGGAGAGTGCAGCGTTTGCCAGAGTGCTTTGCACGCTCGCATGGGCCCGGCTGGTGGCTGTCGGCCGCCAGCACTTATATATATTTTTTCAAACTACCCGTTGCTTTTTTATTTTTTGTTTTCTTTTTTTCTATTTTTTTTTATTATAGCCGTTGCTAGCAACGGTTATAATAAATTAGCAACGGCTATAATAAAATTTTTTCTTAATTTTTTTTAATTACCGTTATGTGTTGTCTTTTTTGGTTTTTTAATTTTTTTTTTTTTAAGATATAGCCGTTGCAATTTATTTCCTATAAATACCTATTAATTTTATTATTTCTCTACTCCTTATCCAAATCATACATCTCCCTAATCAAGTTTTAAAACTTTTGATTTTCATCTTTTTTCATTGTCTTCCATATCCAAATTCTCTATCGAAATGGTTGAAAATAATCCGGGATCATTCCACTATTTTTTTGGTTCGGCATACAAACAAGGAGATTCGAACTCGCAAAGTTCCAGCTCCAATGCTACTCCTAATCCCCAGTTTTTTCAAGTTCCGTATCCCAATTCCTTCCACATAATGTTTCCAACTTTGGAGCAATGGGTGGCTATTTTGGGATGTCACCTTCTAGTACGTTTCACTTTCGACCACCACCACCACAGACGTCTCACGATTTTGGACGTTTGAGCCTTGGAGGATCTTCATCCGACAAGGAGATATCTTTGCCATTTTCACTTGGCTCATCGCAATAGTTCCCATCACACTCTACACAATCCGGTGTCAAGGACACTCCCGACGACACCAACAAACGCAGCGATCGACGTAGCAGCAACGTGAAGGTGCCATGGACACACGAAGAAGAGAAGTGTCTTCCACAAGCTTGGGGCAACATTACCAGTTGCTCAAAAGTTGGCAATGCACAGAAGAATAAGGACTTCTGGGAAAAAACGGCTGCGTACTAAAATGAACATTGGCCGGAGGGTACCGCCAATAGATCAGGAGGTGCGATTAAATCACATTACTATCAGATGATCCCTGATGTTACCACTTTCTCGGGATTCTATAATAATTTTTACAGCAATCATGCAAGCGGCCAAAGTGATGAAGATGTTTTTGAGGCTACGATGGCCCAGTGGAACGCAGTCAACCCGACAAAAACCTTCAAGTACATGCACGTGTGGAAGATAATGAAAGAGTTAGAGAAATGGTCTCCTCTACAAATGGATCAGCAAGCTAGCAAGAAGTCGAGGACATCCGAATCGGAGGGGCATACTTCACCAGGGTGTTCGATTCGGTCTTGTCCAATGGGACAGCAAAGGGCAAAAAGATAGGGCAAAGCCAAACTGAAAGTTTCTGATGATGGTGGATCTGACAAGTGGGAAAAACTCACCACTATGCAAGCGAAAAGGATAAAACAGAAAGAAGAGGAGCTGAAACAGAAAGATGAAGCATTGCTGCTGAAGGAATATAAAATCTTTATGAAAGATACAAGTGGAATGCCACCAGCACAACTGGAAGTTCCTGTGAGGCTCTTTGAAAAGATTAGAGCGAAACGAGGCTGGTGATTTAAGTTTCAATTATGCAACCGTTGAACTGTGTATATTTATTTTTAGTCCAATTTTTTAATTACGTAATGTTTATTTTAATTAGGAAAAATTCCTAAAAAACCCCTTGTGATTTACGAAAGTTATTAAGAACCCCCATGTGGTTTAAAAAGCTCGAATAACCCCCCTGTGATTTCCCGATATCCGTAACCGTTAGGTTTTTGGTTAACTTTAACGATGATAGGGGCATTTTCATAATTTTATCCCTTTTAAAAATGGTTGACTTCTTAGGTTAATTGTTAAAGTTAATCAAAAACCTAACGGTTACGGATATCGAAAAACCACAGGAGGGTTATTCGAGTTTTTTAAACCATATAGGAGTTCTTAATAATTTCGTAAACCACAGGGGGATTTTAAGGAATTTGCCCTTTTAATTATGTACAATAATATAATGTACTTGACATAATATTTTCCTATTTTAATTGAGTAATGTATTTTATGAAATTAAATTAAATATTTCATTAAATTAAATTAAATTTATAATTAAAAATAAAGAATACATATAGTATCAAAATAAATATATTAAATGTAAAAAGATGGGTATATAGTGGGACCCGGGCTAAAGTTATTTTTGTAAGTTTATTATTATGGGAGATATGTTTATAAAAGTGAGTGAGTTTTTTCTTTTGATGTGGCACTAATGTGGCATGATAAAATTGCTTTTTGGGATTTATGGTTGCAACTACCCTAAATACCCTCAAAACCATTAAAGGAAAAAGAAGCCTTCCTTAATCCTTGACTATATGATCAGAATGTGATTTGTGAATTGTGAGGGGTAAGGATGTCAAGGTGACAACGAACTTAAACATTTAGGTCCCGTTTGGTATCAAAGTTGGATTCAAATCTTGATTTAGATTATAACTTTATAATATTAAAATTATATTAGAAATGTAAAAAGTGTATTAAAAATATAAAAAGGCTTATTAATAATATAAAAAAACTTATTGGGATTGATACAAAATTATATAAAATATAAAATGAAACTCAAACGTTGATTTGAATCTCTTTATCAAACAGAAAGCCTAAGATCTTGAACTTTTAATTGAAAAAACAAAGATCTTGAAACCAGAAAAGACAGAAAATACTATCATGGATTTATAATAAGTCCATAGAGGACGGAAACTACAACTAAAAAGGACAAAATACACTACCATAACTTGTAAATCCATGAAGAACGAGAATTAAAACAACAAAAGACATCAACTAAAAACAAAGACACAGCCGACCTTTGTAAGGAGATAATTTGTTTGAACTTCGAAACCAGAGAGACTTTCGGAGAATCAATTGATTGTATTAATCCTATGTTTAATATAATACTAGTCGGTTTAACCACGCTATGCACGGTTCCCTAAGAAATATATTATTGCAAAAAAATTGAAATAATTATGAGAGCACTAATTTTAATAGGGAATGGCTATGCAGAAGTTGACACAAGTTGATATTAATGTAAATCCAACGTAAATTTGCCATTAGAAAATAAAGTATAACATTGCATTACAATGTTTTAATGTCTAAATATTTACAATATTCACAAAACATAACGAAGATACTATCAAAAATCACATCAAAATTTTGAAGTAAAAAAAAGATAATAAATTGTTCAAAATCAGATAAGTACTGACAATATCAAGTTGATCTACTGTATTGGAAGAATCACAATCATTGATATGAGAGAATGCGACTACCTGATCTCAATCTTTCAATTTTTTCACATGTCATAGTCGTCGGATGAAAAAAAAAATTACCACCAAATGAATCTCTATCTTCAATTTCCTCATATCCCCTATTTACGTTATAACATCTTTTTTTTCATTTTATAATTTAATATTAGTGCTTCTCACATAAAAAGGTATGCGATGAGTCTAAGGGGCGATGACGAATGACAAAAGACTGCAAAAATGCTTCAAATTCTCTCTTCTTTTTTTTTTTTTTTTGAACGCTGCAAAATTCTCTCGTCTCCCTAACCTGCCCCTTTTCCGTAAGTTTCGTAGCAGTTTCGTAAGTCGGAGATAAGGGCACACCACACCCCTCTTTTTTTTCTTTATTTTTTTTATTTATAGATATTTGACTTTTTAAATGTTTTGATCAAAATAATAAGTCCTATATGAAACAAGTTCGGGGTTTTCAAATTTATCCATTTTCGCCCATCCCACACTTTGGAGTTTTTAACGGTTGGGATTCTCTGGTCAAATCCATTTTTAACAGTCATATAGACGGTGATATATAGTTATATACCCACCTGGCCACCATACACCTCTGAAGAAGAGAGTTAATAACCACTTCAGCCTTATTATGAACTTCTTCCCAAATATCTTCAACATAGCCAAGGGGAAGCTCAACCCTTGGGTGCAAAACTGCCCACCACCGCCACTAGCACCGGCCTCCTCCCTCTCGGGACTACTCCAACTCATGCAGCTGCAGCAACAAGTGCAAGTGATGATCAACATCCTCATCCTCATCCTCAACACAACAACCAAACCGGCCGCGATGCAGATCTTGCCGAGATGATGCGGTTGCATTGGGCCTTAGTGGTGGTCAGAGTTTGTTTTGCAGCCATTAGTGCCACCCTGCAAGCTCTTCAAACTACGGCGGAACAGCTCACGAAAAGCTCCCGGATGGTTGTGTTCATGGCTCTGGTAATCTCCTTTACTTCTTTCATGGTATCTGTGTTACTGTGTACATCCGTTCCATCTAAAAGCGGGCTTCGATTGCGGCTGTGCATGTCGGGATCCTGTTTGCTTCCATAGCTTTAATGGTGGCAATTGTTGGAGTCCTTCCAACCCCATTAGTGGTTATGTCCTCTGCGATATACTTGTTGGGAATCTTCATAGTCGTTTTTTCCCATCTTTTCAAACCTTCAGCTTAATTAATTAGACTGGTGTATATCATCATGGATTTTATGTGTGAAGCCCAAGATTTTTAGATTAAAATTATAGGGATAAAAATCGTAGAAAACAAAAACTCTTGGTGTAAATTATGTTTTATTATAAAACGTGAATTGTTTGTATGATTATTTGCCTAAATATTTGCTAGATAGATAGATAAATAAAGAATTATAAACTGTCTAAGATAAAACTAGAAAGATTACAAAACATAAAAGAAAAGAAATTAGAAAAACGGCTCATCCGACATAATGTCCGAATCGGACGTCAAATCGGACGAGAGAATATTTTACCAACAAAAGTGACCGACCACATGTGAGTTAGAAAAAAGCCATATTCCTATGCATATCTGTCAAAAGAATCACGTGCCCATGGCCTGAACAAAAGCCACAGACCTCTGGCTTGACCAAAGAAATTCTTACATATTCCTACCGTCCCTTTATTCTCAGAACCCACGTTTCTGCAGATTTATGCCATGCTTTACACTTCTTTTTCATTTTCATCTACAACCCATTCTTGCCTATCATTTCTTTCACATAGACATCTAAAGATTCTTTTCCTTCTGTATATACACACACTTAGACTGCAACAAAACTCTTCTGCACTTCTAAACTATAAGAGCTCAACAAAAGAATCCCCACCCAAAACCATATAGAAACTGTGAACGAAGAAACCGAAGAAGAAGAACGGAGAGGAATTGGAAATTCGCTACCATTGTTCCAGACGCCTTCCTTCAAACCTCCTCTAGTTCGTAGTATTCATAGGATCTCACGGTAAGTGTTCGATTCGTGAATTAAGATTGGAAACCGAATGAGAAGCATGATTATTATGAAACTTGTCGACTAAGTTAAGTAAGATTGCATGTAATAAATCCTTAGAAAACATGTTCTTAGGATCCTATTAGTTTTAATGAATGATATACATGATTAAGATTAATTCATATGGAGTTTTAATGATTCGTAGCATTCATATCGAAAAGACGAAACGAAAAATATGCATGTATGGAATGAGCCTCCGTTCCTAGTTCGGCATGAATTTTAACATGTCTATCGTACTTATTTTTGGATGATTTAAGTTTATATTGTTAGCTTGTATGTTGGACTATAGATTTATGCATTTGGAATGGATTAAAACATATTAGAAACCCGTTTAAACCAACCCCGAAAGTAGTACCCCGAACCAGAAGTTTCTGGGAAATTTCATAAGCCATCCGAAATGACATTCGAATCGGACATTATTTCGGACGTGACACAGAAAAGCCTTTTCCTGAACTTTTAAACCTGAAAGCTTGAAAACCCGAAGAACAAATGAAACCTATAGCCTGTACGAATTACCGTCCGAATCGGACAGTAATTCGAACAACCACCCGAACCTTTACTATTTCAGAAAATCGAAAACCCGAAGCACATCCGAAATGCCGTCCAAATCGGATAGTAAATCAGATGAAGTCCAGAACCAGAATCTCCTTTATTATAGAAATTGCACTTTAATTTCAAAGCTTTACCTTAATTCCAAAAATGACCCAAGGCTTCACCTTAATTCCAAAATGACCCAAAACTTTATCATATTTCTAGAATTACCCAAAACTTTACCTTATTTATAAAAATTAACCAAAAGTTTAATTTATTGCAATTTGACCCTTAATCCTTGACCATTGACCAACCTTTGACTTTTAAATTCCATCTTTGACCTTTTGACCCTAGAACTTAACCTGTTTGACCTAACCTTGATCGTTTGATCGAGATTTAACCTTTGACCCGAGAGTTGATCAAAAAGTCAACCATAACTTGAAAGTCAAAGTTGACCAAAAAGTCAACCATAACCTGAAAAGTCAAAGTTGACCAAAAGTCAACCATAAATGAAAAGTCAAAGTTGACCAAAAAGTCAACCATAACTCAAAAAGTCAAAGTCAAACATAGTTGATCTAAAACTAAAGTCAAACTTCATTAACTCACGCTAGAACGCTCGCTTTGCTGGAGTTGATCCTTGATCGCGAATTGACTTAATCTACCGACATTCAATTTCACCTACGAAAGGTGAGGGATTACTCGCTAGTTTCCTAAGATTTAAATGAGATATCTAAATAGTACTTATGTGTAATTATACGCACTATTGTGTGTATATTTTACCAACGAGGTTTTCTCAACTATCATTGTTCCTTGTTTGGATTGTTACATGAAAAATGTTTGTCTATGTGGTAAGTATACAAAAGATGCTATACTATACATGCTACATGCTTTACTTGTATATCATGTCTATTTACTTATGATATATTATGAATGCTTAGAAAGGACTAAAAGATATGACCTATAACCTAGAAGGACGGTAATCTTCGCAAGGTAAGTCATATAGGATTGCCATGATCACCTTAGAAAAATTGATAGAGCCTACTAGTCAAGACTCGCACCAGAGTCTCCTGCTTTACTGATATATGTTAGCTCATGAGATACGAGCATACGTGGAATGTGTCACAGCTGACACTCCTCGCTATGAGAGGAAAATTGTGGCCTTTGAATGATATAAAGGGCCTGGATCCAAACTCCCTGCCGTCGAGCATACCTCCGTTGTACTTGCTATTGCAGTGGACGGTGTGCTTTGCAAACCATCCAGTACATGACTGTTGTTTAAGTTAATAGATCCCATGACTTGCTTTATTGAGAAGGCTTGTTATGAGACTCTACTCGTTAGAAATCTAGTGGCTCAAACCTGTTGCATAGGAAAGATGCATTTGATTTATGATGATATTCTTGTACCTGATTGACCTGTTTAATCTAATTACCATTCTCTACCTTAGGAAATAAAGATGCATGCTTCGTACGAATTGCTCGCTTAATTGACTTGCTTGACTACTTAACTTGTTTGACCTGTTTGTACTGTTTATTATGCTTTGTTATATTAAAAAGAAACGCATGACTAGAATACCTTCCGCTGATGCTACGAAATGAAGTACAGTATTGATATGCCTGAACTGTTTGCCATGCTAGACTTTATCGGTCTGTGTCCTATGATTATGTGTATTCATGCCTGTTATGATGAATGTATGAACTGTATGCATAAATTTCTCGATTTTTATTATAAAGACCTACGTTGGGATTTTTTACAAACCCGAGGTCTCTCACTGAGCTTAAGCTCACCCCCTCCCATTAAATTGATTTCAGAGGATTGAGTCTATTGCGATAGAAGTGAGGCCGACGTACTGTCGTTCGACAGCCAAGACCCTATTGTAATAGTTTGACTAGTAAACAATGTTTTTGGGATAATAATTTGGCCTTAACCATTGTCCATGAATTCTTTTACCTTTCCGCTGCAAACGAATTTAATTTTCATGAATGTTTATGGTAATTAATAAAGATGTAAGATTCATTTTATTTACTTCTATACTGATTGTTGGGCGAAAGCCCTGAATGACTAACCCCTGATCCCGCTTCTCCTCTCCTCCTCGTCGGGAATGATTTTTCGAGGACGGAAAGGGGTGGTCGGATCTTGGGGCGTCATAGTTGGTATCAGAGACACCGTTCCTAAAGAGAGGGATATGTGTCCACACATGCTAGAATTAAACTGATATGATTGCCTGCATAACAGAATTAGAAAATTTTGATAAATTCTTAAAAGCTTATATTAAGAAACTTGGACTACGTATATATTAAAAGTTTTCTTTAAAGATTTCGGTACATCGACTTGTAGGAAATGACATTCAATAACACTGGAAGCATCTACCCGCATGACACCCAGGCTAGGAGAGTCACATTTAGAACCCGCTTGGCAGAAGGACTACAAATCTAGACCCCAACACTCCAACAGCTGAGACCAAGGAAGTCGGGGCAGTAGTACACTACCCAAACCGAGTAGTGCAACATGTAATCAAGGAAAGAGAGAGTATATACACACACTTAGGCTGCAACAAAACTCTTCTGCACTTCTAAACTATAAAAGCTCAACAAAAGAATCCCCACCCGAAACCATATAGAAACCGTGAACGAAGAAACCGAAGAAAAAGAAAGGAGAGGAATTTGATATTCGCTACCATTGTTCCAGATGTCGTCCTTCAAACCTCCTCTAGTTCATAGTATTCATAGGATCTCACGGTAAGTGTCGATTCGTGAATTAAGATTGGAAACTGAATGAGAAGCATGATTTTTATGAAACTTGTTGAATAAGTTAAGTAAGATTGCATGTAATAAATCCTTAGAAAACATGTTCTTAGGATCCTATTAGTTTTAATGAATGATATACATGATTAAGATTAATTCATATGGAGTTTTAATGATTCGTAGCATTCATATCGAAAAGACGAAACGAAATATGCATGTATGGAATCAGCCTCCGTTCCTGGTTCGGTTTGAATTTTAACATGCCACCGTACTTATTTTTGGATGATTTAAGTTTCTATTGTTAGCTTATATGTTGGACTATAGATTTATGCATTTGGACTGGATTAAAACATATTAGAAACCCTTTTAAACCAACCCCAAAAGTAGTATCTCAAACCAGAAGTTTCTGGGAAATTTCATAAGCCATCCGAAATGACATCCGAATCGGACACTATTTTGGACGTGACTCAGAAAAGCCTTTTCTTGACCTGAAAGCTTGAAAACCCGAAGAACAAATGAAACCTATAGCCTGTACGAATTATCGTCCGAATCGGACAGTAATTCAGACAACCATCCGAACCAGAACCTTGACTATTTCAGAAAGTCGAAAACCCGAAGCACATCCGAAATGCCGTCCAAATCGGACGGTAAATCGGACAAAGTCCAGAACCAAAATCTCCTTTATTCCAAAAATTGCAGTTTAAGTCCAAAACTTTACCTTAATTCCAGAAATGACCCAAAGCTTCACCTTAATTCCAAAATGACCCAAAACTTTACCATATTTCTAGAATTACCCAAAACTTTACCTTATTTATAAAAATTAACCAAAAGTTTAATTTATTGCAATTTGACCCTTGATCCTTGACCATTGACTAGCCTTTGACTTTTAAATTTTATCTTTGACCTTTTGACCCTAGAACTTAACCTGTTTGACCTGACCTTGACCGTTTGACTGAGATTTGACCTTCGACCAGAGAGTTGACCAAAAAGTCAACCATAACTTGAAGTCTTTTCGAAAAATTTGTACTGTTTATTATGCTTTGTTATATTAAAAAGAAACGCATGACTAGAATACCTTCTGCTTATGCTATGAAATGAAGTACAGTATTGATATGCCTGAGCTGTTTGCCATGCTAGACTTTATCCGTCTGTGTCCTATTATTATGCGTATTTATGCCTGTTATGATGAACGTATGAACTGTAAGCATAGTTTTCTCGATTTTTGTTATAAAGATCTATGGTGGAATTTTCTACAAACCCAAGGTCTCTCACTAAGCTTAAGCTCACCCCCTTCCATTTATATTGATTACAGAGGATTGAGCTATCGCTATAGAAGTGAGGCCGACGTACTGTCGTTCGACAGCCAAGACCCCATTGTAATAGTTTGACTAGTAAACAATGTTTTTGCGAGGATAATTTGGCCTTGACCATCCTCCATGAATTCTTTTACCTTTCCGCTGCAAACGAATTTAATTTTCATGAATGTTTATGGTAATTAATAAAGATGTAAGATTCACTTTATTTACTTCTGTACTGATTGTTGGGCGAGAGCCCTGAATGACTAACCCCTGATCCCGCTTCTCCTCTCCTCCTCGTCGGGAATGATTTTCCGAGGACGGAAAGAGGTGGTCAGATCTTGGGGCATCACAGTATGTGTCTTTGTATCATATATATGCAGAATTATGTATATATTGTAACGTTGTTGTTGTTGTTTTGTTTTTTCAATACTGTATTATATACATATATTGTATTTCACACAACAAATGAAATTTATAGTAATCACGACTTGTTTGAGTGATGTGCAATATACTTATGGTGTTATAAGTCTATCGTTTATGATTATGGTTATGTATTTTGTATTTGTTATCTGCTTAGGGCATGTTCTTTTCAATTGGTTTTGAAAACAAGTTTTAGGAAAATAATTTTTATAGTGTAAAAAGTGTATTAGAAATATAAAAAGGTGTAGTTAAATAGTAAAAAATTATATTAAAAATGATGAAAAATAATTATAATATATTAAATTTATGATTGAAACTGAAACCAAGGCAAAACCAATAAAAAAAACAGCCCCTTAGGCTCTATTCTTTTAGTGACTTGGAATGGAAAATTTTTTGGTTAGAGAAGAAATTGATTTTGGAGGCAATTTATTTTGGGGATTTGTGTAGGAAAGCGATGAAAAAGTGTAATGATTATGTTATTTTTTGAATTTATGTGAGTGGGGATTTAGAAAAAATTTTAAAATTTGAATTGTGAATTTAGTAAAAAAATATTGTTATTTCTTTGTGTAAAATTTTTGAGAAAAAATGATAATTTTCCTGAAATAGAATAGACAAGAACAGAGTCTTAATCTTCGAAAACTGGAAAAGTTCTTATATGGTTTATGAGAATATACTCCCCCCTTTCATTAGAAAGATTCTTCTAATGAAACTCTTCTAATGTAACAGAGGGAGTATGTCTTATGTTCGAGAAAAAATGTACTATCTCCGTTCCATTAGAAATGTTAATTTCAATTAAGTACAACTTATTATAAATATTAAGGTACAATACTTTAATTAACTAATTTGTCTTTATTTGTTCCATTTATATACTTACTTTTTAAGTAAGGATTAATTATAGACCACACATAATTATATAAGTAAGGGTAAAAAGTGTAAAAAAAATTAAAAGTGGACTCTCTTAATATAACAAAAATTATTTTTCAAACGAAACCTTTTTAATGGAATGAAACAGAGAGAGTAATAAAAATATTCTGAAAAGGTAAAGAATGAAACGAACCGGTAAAAACCGGATTAGCCCGGTTTCGTCTCATTTTTACTTTCAGTCTTGAGACTTTTGTTTCTGTTGCCCTGCCTCCACCATGACTGGAGAAAGCAGCTCCCTTGGCTGTACCGCTTCTCCCGCCACCAGCACCAGACTTTGTCTCAATCTCTTCTTCTGATTTTGATCACTTTATCCTCTGTCTTTACCTAAATAAGTGCTGTTCGCCTCCGCATTTGCTGCGGAGCTAACCACCGCCCTCTTCCGGCACTGACAACTCTTCGATTCTTGCTAACTGGGTAATGTTAACATCCTCTTTCGTCAATTGTGGCCACAGAATGTTGTCTCACTTTCGCTTATTTATTTATTTATTTATTATTATAAAAAATTTATCTGGGTAGAAGTTTACTGTGATGTATTCAGTGTTGGTGCAGATTTTGACTTTGTTGATTGATTAAGTTTGCGGGGATTTTCCCTTTTGGCGTAATTTTTTACTAATAGAAGTTAATTATTAGAATGAGTTGTGATGGGTTATGAATATGATCAGCATTGGATTTGTTCTTGTGTTTTCATCTATAAAAAAGTTCTCATTTGCTTCCAAATTTAGTTTGTTTTATGATTGGAAGATGTGTATTGGGCTAGCTGGTGTTTTGTAGCAGTATTGGATTGGTATTCTGCAGCAGTGTCTTTTTTCATCTCTGCAAAAATCTTTTCAGTATGGATAATAAATATAACACAAAAATGTGGGACTCTGTGGCTACGTGGACTATTTACTAAGTTTGAAAGAATTAATTCAAGTCTGGAGATAGACTTTCCCATAATGGTATCTTGATTGGATGAAGGAACTGGACAAGAAAAGGAAAATTTAAAGCTTTGACTTCATTAATTTGGTTTAGTTCTTTAATAGCTTGAGCATGATGCTGGTGTTTGATTCATGGTGTATGTGCCAAAGATATTTATCGTTATGATGCATGTTTTGGAGTCATTGATGATAATTCCTCTGAATATTCATGTTTAGTTTGTAAATTGAACTTAATATTTCGTGATTGGGTTGTGTGGTTGAACTTGAAAGATATTTATTGGTGAACCTGTCATCTCTACTCTGGTTTGGTAATCTTAGTTTTTGATGTTTTCATGTGGTAGGACATCATAAAATTTAAGTATATGAATTACTAATATATTTTTAATTCATTTTATTTATGACTTTATGGTAATTTCACCTAGTTTGACCCTTTGATCACTCACCCCTAAGTGCGTTGTTTAGTTTCTTAACATTGCTAAAACCCTGTTAACTATCATGTACTTTGATGCCATCCGAGCTACAGATTAGCCTCTGTCGCAAGTCAGCAGTTGAAGATATGTTCTCTCAACAGCAAGGCACTTCTCATATTTCACTTCTAATGACAGACCCCCAACGGCTTAGAAGTAGGAGAGAGGGGCCTCCGAGAGATGGCGGAAGAGGCTGTCCCTTGGTTCCTTGAGAAGAACGATGAGATATCTGATTCAGGAAAGTTTGCCAAGGAGCAAGGTTTAAACCATGATGACATTGTTAACATCATTAAGAGTCTTAACGGCTTCAGACTTGTGGACGCTCAGGTATCCCCTCTGTGGGAATTCATGTACTAATTCAACGTCTAAAAGCATGGTTATTTGAAAGTCCTAATTTGGTCGATTGCATTTAGGGTTAGAAAATTGAATGAAGGAGAAATGTATGATTTTTGTTCTAATTTGCTGTGGAGAGGTAATATTTGACTGTTTTAGTAATATTTAAGGGCAATGTACTATTAATAATCAATTTATTTTCCAAAATTGAAGCTTGCATCCCTTGGTTTCTTAAATAACTACTTTCTGCTGAAAGGGCATTTTTTATTTTATGGTGTTTAGCACCTGGGATGCATTTTCATGCATATCTTCTTAGCTTTCCAATGTTTCAAATGGGGATTTTGTTACTTCAAATCTTCTGTATTTTACTCTTTGTGGTGATTGTGCAGGACATAAAAAGAGAGAGATGGGTGTGCTAACCGATGAAGGGAAAAAATATGCTGAATCAGGACCTCCAGAATTTCAACTCTTTTTTGATATACCTTCTGAGGGCATTGCATGAGAAGACTTGCACGTTTTGAATCTTATCTTTTTCTTTTATCTTTTGCGGCTTTAGGTGACTAGGATATGTAGGAAAAGTATCCTGGCACCAAGCATTTAGCCAACAACTGCAAATTCGGATCCCCTGGACCCTTTTATTTAGCATGCATCTCACATTGTTTACTGTATAAGGTTGGTACACCAATGTGACAGTTGTAGCCTGTTATCCCCTTTTGGAAGATATGATGTTGGATTCTGATTCTCTAATTGCAGAAGAAGCTAGAAGCTTCTATTTTCAAGATAGGGGGACTGGAGACTATTAAGAACAAATGGGTGGATGGCGAGGTCACAGGTTACACAAAAGGTACTATTGAAGTTACTCTCTACACTTTTAATAGATAATAGTTGTCTCAGGATTATATCTATAAGAATTTGGCTAGCTTCATGCATTATTTTTTTTGCTTAAAAATTGATTTAGCTTAGCTAATGAAACTTCCTACATGAAAGCTAGATTCATAAAGGGTCAAAATGATTGTTGCTAAAGATTATGGACCAGCTTTGACATCAGGTAAAGAGCGCTAGAAAATTCTCTTGCTGGTGTTAATTAACATTTCTATTTATGTCTGCTTTTGCTTCAATTTTATACTTTTGTTGTTCAGAATAGGTCTATTGGAGAAGTAAATTTATTCATTATCTGTTCCTATGACTGAATTTTTTTTTCTTCCAACATGCTGATAATATTCTGTTGTTTGTGATTAATTTTCTTGCGAAAGTTGGAATGGTTTGTTCTTTGTATTTGGATTTAGTTAAATAGATATCAAGAGGCAAAAGTTTGAATTATCATTCTTGGCTTGTCTTTTTGCAATTTCTTTGCTCCTGCGCATTTATTATCAATCTTATTTTATTTCAGTTTTTGGGCAAATAACCTCAACGACCACTAAACTATACTAATTTTGTACTTTTGGCCACTTAACTTTTGCATGTAATATTACAATTTTAGTCATCTTTAGACTAGATGCACATCGTTTGCGGTGTCATATATTAGATTATTACAATTCTGAGATTTTGATTTCAAGCTTTATTTTAACTTTTGTTGTACCATGACGTTACTGATACGCAGATGTGCCTTTGAAGAAAATCTGTGTTGTGATAGTTATATAATCTTCAGTAAACCTACTGTTTTGAGTGTTGATGGGTTGGGTGCATATGAAGGGGGTTTTCTTCTCTTTGACAGCTGTTGAAATTGATGAAATATCATCTGTGCTGAAGCTTATTTAACAGCCTTTAGATCTTCTCAATGTGGCATTGAGGTCATGAAGGACTTCAATACATATGCTATTTGAGAGGTTTTGCGTTGGATGGATGCTTATTAAACCTTAGATCCTCTTATTAAATTTAGTGATCGGTCCTTTTTCTCTTTGAAGGAAAATGATTATTGGTATTTGTGCATTGGTGCTCCCCCTGATGCTGTAATTCTCGAACATTTTGCCTACTTAAAAATGCAGACGATGAAAAAATAGAGAAGCTTGCTAGGGAAATATCGTAAGATTGGAATCCTGGTAAAATCTTTGTGGGGGTATCTCGATTTGTTTTGGTTGTCGCATGCTTATCTTATGCATGATCGTCTACAGTATTTGAAAGGAGCATCAATGCATTATTTCTGACTGAAATGGTCAGGGGTCTGTCGTTGACTCTTAAGTATTACTTCGAGAAGAAAGTTACAGTTATTGTTCTGGTGTTCATTTTTTTTGATAGTATGTATCCCTTTATCGCCTTCTTCCTCTTCGCAAACGAAGCCATAATTATAACCGAAAAAAAAAAAAAAAAAGCAGAAATGGTTTGAGAAATAAGTAGTGAAAAATGTCAACTGGACTATCTCTCCGCCCCCTTTCCTTCTCTTCCTGAAATTTGAAAAGAAGGAAATTTAAGATAATTAAATGACATAGAAATGATGCGTCAGTACTAATTGCTATAATAGTAAATGACACTGATTGAGACGGTACTCAGTTCCTCACATGAGTTCTATATTCTTGTAGAATTTCTCTTTATTCTAATCTCCTCAGGGTAGACCGTAATTTGTTGAAGCACATGTTTTCCTTTTTCTAGTACTTGAACAGTATTTTCGGTATATTCAGCTTTGATAATCTGGGGTAAAAATAAATGTATATCATTTTATTTGGCTGATCAATTATCCATTTGAGAAGGGTGCATTGAGCCCCCGTTTCCATGGGGAACACTCCGCCTATTTCCGACTGGGCAGGAGCATTGAATTGCCTGTATACTTTTTGAAGCTGTGAATACTTTATTTTAAGTAGTACCTGTCATACTTTGTTTTCCTTCTTGATATGGGAGACTTAGTTGGCATCTCTTGAGACACATTTGCACAATTTTTGCCGAAGAATCTTATTTAATTTGTGCTTGAACCTCACTTTAGCTTTAGGGAATCCGAGCTGTGTATGTGTGTTTCCCTCCGACTAACATGGTGGTTTTATTCATTGAACATAGTGCAGATAGATATTGCATTCGTACGCGATAGGTATGCTCGGCTCGAGCGAGTACGGTTGAGGGAGAAGATGGGAGCCGTCGAACTACTCGGTGTGACATTTACATGACAAAAAGCATCTACGTATTGTGGATTTGGTCAAGAAGCCTGTCCTGTTGATGCCATTGTTGAAGGGCCTAATTTCGAGTTTGCTACTGAAACTCATGAGGTTGGTTAGAATATTTTGATGAATAATCCATAAAGTGTAGCCACTAACTTGTTGCTTGGAACATGAACTATTATAATAATTAGCTAGAGAGATGTGCCTACCCTTGCACAGTTTTCCCTCTTTGATTTTTTATATAATACTGATATTAGTTTTCTTTTCCCCTTAACAAATGCTTCTGCTCCAAGCCGGCAATGGAATAAAGCTTTAACTTGATCATTGAAGGCTCTATATTGGTTCTTAATTGTATCATTCATTTTTTTTGTGTGCTCCAACTCGCAGAGGGAGGGAAAATATGTTTTCAATATTGGTTTTGAAAATAAATTTTAAATGTGAAATTAAATATAGAACTGTATTTTGAAAATGATAGATATTATTATAAAATTCAACATTTCAAAAATATATTTTTGATAACATCAAACGAATCGGGCAAGAGGGAAGGATTAATCATTAAGTTGTACTATATAGAAAATTAAAAACTCAATATATATATATATATATATAGAAACACTGGATTTTGATCTAATAATAAGCTCTATTTTACAGGTTGTGGACTAGCTAATACGTTTTGATCGCAAATGGAAAATAGTTTAAAACATAATGTGCCAATAAGGATATGCCTTTGACTGTATCCCACGAATCACGAATGTGTGTTTTTTACAATTTTTATCAATAATACTATTACTTCTAATCATAATATCTACAAATTTTTTACTTTTATTATCTAGTCGCGAGTATATAGAGAGTAAAGTCTTTCTATTAAAAATGATCAAAAAGTTTCTTCTCCCGTTTTGACAAAAGACCCTGAAAAGATCAAAAATTCTCATAGTATGCCAAATAGGGTTGGTCAAAAAATCCGCGGGTCGGGTTTTTTTTGGGTCGGTTCCGGGTCGAACCTGCGGGTCCGGTTCGGTTCTCCATCTAATTTTGGGTTTTTAAATTTAAAACATGTAAAATTATAATGCTCATTTGCATAAATCAGGATTCGAACACACAACCTAATGTTGGTAAACCAATATTAAGAAAAGTTGATTAACCACTCCAACAACTCTTTGATTTGTTATTTTTTATTCTTATTAATATATTATACAACATTAAACTATAAATTATTTAATATCTTTTTCAATTATATTAATGATTTAAATTAGATCACACATGTATTTCACAATCTAAACAAAATTAACTTTTATACAAAAATATAAATAATATTTTATTCCATAAATTTATATATTATTTCAAATTTAAATACTATGCTTATCAATTGAAAATTAAATAAGTAAAATTATACTCTATTATTTTTTTTACAGTATTTTTCTTAAAATAGTAATATAAATGTGCAAACAGTAAAAAGAAAAATAACACAAAATATAAATTTTATCATTAGTTTATATAGTATTATAATGTATATCGTTTTTTAAAAAATTTATTATAATATATATAGTATAAAGAATTGATATATGAAATTAATATATAAATAAACATATAATATAATAAATATAATATAACAAA
Organism: Leptodermis oblonga; assembly: GCA_016801395.1. NCBI lineage: Eukaryota > Viridiplantae > Streptophyta > Magnoliopsida > Gentianales > Rubiaceae > Leptodermis > Leptodermis oblonga. The sequence continues at coordinate 15,777,534 of CM028751.1, read as the reverse complement.
ACAAAAAGTAGAAGGAGTGGCTAATCAATATATCTTAAACATAATTATTGAACTTAGGTCACGTGTTCAAATCTCATCTTAAGCAAAAATAATATACTTTTGAAACTTTTTCATTGGGGGCAAAAAAAAAAAAAAAAAGGCCCAGAACCCGACCCGGCTCGACCCGATCGAGTCTATACCCGACCCGACCCGAAACCGACGGGTCGGGTCGGGCCAGGTATCACATTTGCTCACCCCTAATGCCAAATTAAATCTTTATTTCAATAAATATGAATCTAAACTCAATTTTTATGGATATAAACTAATTGTCAAGAGAAAATTTTAGATAAAATGAAAAGAGAATAAATCTAAAACGTTATCATGACATGTCAAACTAAACCTAATTAAAAAATAAAATAAGGAGTGTGGGCAATTTTCATGATACAAGTGACAAAACAAATTGTAAGGATTAAAAAACACAACAACTACAGTGGATAACTTATTTTGATTGGACTTTGACCGATAGATAAAATTGTAAAGTGTTAGAAGTAAATAAATATATATGTATATATATAATATTTAAGTAATAACTAATTTATCTAGTAGTTCAAAAAGTAATAATAAAATAGTTTAGATAATAATGCCACTTTTTTTTTTTGGATATATAATAGGCTAATGTTATTGCCAGAGCACTTTTTAGCATACAGAGCAAAAAATTAGTTATATTACTAAATTGCCCTTATTTAATATTCAGTGCTAAGTTTTTTTTTTTTTTTTTTCCCTTTCCAGTTTCTTCTCCCCCCAACTCTCAGCAGCAGTACCAATCTCAACGAATTCTCCATATATCCTCCATGCCGCCGCTCACCATCCTGATGCGCTTCTTTTTCTTTTTTTTATTTTTTTTTAATTTTTTTTATTTCTTATCACAAATTGAAAAAAAAAAAAAAATACTCTCTCCTTCCCTCATCCTCCACATCTAACCCAACGTCTCAACCTTCTTCTTCCACCCTCGTCTAAATTTCACAATTTTTTCTTTCCCTCGCAAGAAAGAATTGCATAAATGAAAATTAATCAAGAACTTCCTCTACCTGTTGCTCAATCAAAAAAAAAGAAAAAAAAGAGGGGGGTGGGGGAATCCTTGCTCTATCATCAGGAAAACGCCAATAATCATCCTTCTAACTTTCAAAGATGCCGATTTGGTTAAAGAATATCAATAAATAAGTAGGTGAAAGTGAAAACTCGCCTCAATGATGAACAATCAACTGATGCTTTCGTTAACCTCAAATACAGTACCCTTTTTGAATCAAAGGACATGAAGGAGGAAATTTTTGATAATATATATTGTCGAATTTTCTTTTTCGAATGATAAAATCATCTGAGACCATCGGACCATGGGAGATTTGGTTTCTTACTGTTGGAGGTGAGAAATTGAGAAGAAGAAACAGGGAGGAAAAAATTGATAGGAATAAATCGTGAAGGAAAAGAAAAAGGAAATTATCTCTAAAGAAGGGCAATTTGGTAATGATATTTATTTTTACTCTATATGCTAAAAAGTACTCTGGCAATAACACTAGTCTATATGATATTATGGCACCTAACACTAAAAAAGAAATTCTCTTAACTTGAAACTTTTTTCCTATTTCTTAAGATATAAAAGCTAATAATTACAGTAAATTAAAGACGTTATATATCCTCCAACCATGCACAAATACCAATTCATTTCTTCATGGGCGAATTACATTTACCTTCTCGATGTATTGTCAAGTTATGAATTAATCTATTTAGTTATTAAAAATTACAAATATTTCTCTGAATTATTCAAAAGTTGTTTGTTCTTGTTTATTTTTTCTCTCTCTAAATTGTTATTATTTCATCCCTTCCAATTCTAATAAAGCTACAAGACATTCACATTTTTTTCCTTTTTTTTTTTTTTTTCCTATTTCTTTGTGACAAAATAGTTCATACTACTTCATACCCAAGAAAGATCGGGAAACAGGAACGGGGGAGGAAGTTGCTGGACCAATTTCTTTTAATTAACTTCTCTACTTATAACTAATTCATACTCTCCCCACGGTCCATTAATTAGAACAATTAATTTCAAAACCATTTATTATTTCAATAAAAAAATTTAATAATATCAAAAAATTTACTTTTTATACCTTAGGTAACTTATACATTACTTGTTCATGATCTTTGTTGGAGGGTTGGTTTGTCGACTCTCTCTTGCTTCTGCTGTATTTCAAATTTAGCATGGTATTGACATTTGAGTGTATTGAAAATGTAAACATATAGATTCAAAATACAATGTATACCCATCTAATGATGTTGTAATTATTAACTATATTCGTCTTATGTGCTATTTAGAAGAGTTCATTTTAACTAGTTTATAGCTTATTATAAGTGTCATTGTACAACATCTAAAATAGCTAATTTGATATTTTTTTATTTTATTTATATCATTACTTATAAAGTATGTGGTAATTGTGAATTACTCATAATCGTAAAAAAATTAAAAGCAGACTCTTCTATTAGAAAATATATATATTTTTAAAGTGAACTCTTCTAATAAAATTGATATAATAATATTTTTCTCTCTTAGGACACACGCAAATGCAAGGCCAATTAAGTTGACATGCTACTCTTTAGAGAGAGTGACACTGTTTCAGATTGAGAATATCAATCTTTTAAATTACTAAAGTATCATTTGCTAAAAATAAAATAAAAAGATCCGCTGAATGCGTCCCAAATTAACGTCAATGTAAATTGCGTTTAATTAGAACCCGGCCGGCGGCCACTTATATCTCTTTGAAAATAGGTGGTGAGACGCAGTTTGAAAATTAGGAAGTGATTCAAAAAGTTAAATGATAGTGCCCCGACGAACATTATAGCTAATGAAATTATGAAACGACGAGAGTGGCCAATGAAAAAAAAAGTTTAGGAAACTTCCCCTTTACAGTTATAGAAACTCCCTCAGATGCTCATATTTTTCCTGGGGGCCGAAGCCGCGAATCGAATGAGACCAAAGGATAAAAATGTAATTTTGTTTTTTGTTTTTCTCCTATAAATTAAGGAAGCTCAAGGTTTTCTTTCCTCACTCGCACAAGAAGAAAAAGAATAACTAGAACCGCCGTTTCTAAGCTCACGAAAAAATGGGGAAAATATCACGCCCAACACCGACGCCGCCTCCGACCACAACACCGCCACCACCTCCGACAAAACATCACCCCTACACTCCTCCCTCGAGAGCGCTGTTGCTGTTGCTGCAACAAGTCAAGGAGATGTTGATCACGTAGATGTTGAGAATGATCAGATGATGATTATGCAACCGCATACGGCCTCATTAGTGAACAGATTCAGCCGGACATCGCCGCCGCAACCACCGTCGCCTTCCTCCCTTGAAAGCGCTGCTGCTGCGGCAATGGCGGCTGGTGCAACAAGTCAAGGTGATGATCACGTTGAGAATTACGATCCGATGATGAGGACCTTACTGTTGACCGGACTTTGCTTCGCCGCCGTTAGTGCAGTTCTGCAAGCTGTCCAGACAACGGCAGTTACGGCGACCAAGAGAACCCAGATGGGGTACACAGCTCTGGTAGTCTCCTTCACCGCTTTCATGGTTTCTGTGTACATCCGTCCCATTTACAAGCGCGCGTCGAATGCCGGTGTCCATGTCGGGATTCTCTTTGTCTCCATAGCTTTGATGGTAGCGATCACCGGCGGCCTCTCCACCCCATTAATGGTTGTGTGCTGGGCAGTGTTCTTATTTGGAATCTTCATCATCGTTTTCGCTATCGTATGTGATGATAATGCTGTCACTGAGTTACAAAATTAGTCCTTGAAGCGTTTTGGTTGGGAAACTGTGGTTGCATTGTTGTACTAATATATTTATGTTGTATTAATCTCTTTGATTTAAAATCTTCATATTTGTGTTGTATTAATCTCTGTGATTATATGTAAGAACTGCAGACTTGTATTAATTAAGTACTTAGTTATATATATACATATATATATATATATATATGATTGTTATGAGAGATTATTGTAATTTCCTATTCTAGATCCGATTAGGTAACGTTTTAGTTGTTTTAGATTCATAAATTGCTAAATATATTATTTAGTACTGCATCATATGTATCTTTAAAAATAGTGTAACGTCAATTATAAATTAATAATTTTGATTTTTATTCATTCATGCCCCTGCATGTACCTTCCTTTTCTCGCAAACTAGTAGTTTCTCCCGTGAATAATCTGGTTGTACAATGCTACATATTACGTATTGCAACAAAAGAACCAAATAATCTCTAAATTGTGTCCATAAATGGCATAAGTAACAGTGCTGTTCATTTGACTTGTCGAATAAAAAGCTTTTTGTTGCGGGTCCGGTTAGAGTTAATACAAAAGCCAAATTCCATGCTTCAAATTTTGGTGCCACACACAGATAGAAGTTAGGTTTGAGAGGAAGAGAGATAATGAGACCAAAATCAAATATTAGTTGGAGAAGGAAAAACCCAAAGCAAAAGAATATTTGATTTTAGTTTGTCATTAATATTTGGAGAAGATAAAAAAACGCCCTCCTTAATGTGCATGACGGACAATTTACGCAATTTATGCTTGATACTATTGAAAAGTATTACTCCCTCCCTCTCTCCCATTTGAGTCTACTTTGAAATGTTTACAAATTATTATGGGTTATGAGGTACAACACCTCAAATAAATAATTTATCACCATATTTTCTACTTATATCTTTACTTTAGAAGTAAGAATTAATTGTGAACCACACATTGTTATATTAGTAAGGGTATCTAATGCAAATAAATTCAAGATAGACTCTTTAAATGTGACAAAAATATTACTTGAAAGTGGACTCTTTGAATGAGACGGAGGGAGTACTATATAAAAAAAAAAAAATGCACGTTGTATTAGAAGCGGGCATACAATTAGAAGAGTCGAAAATTGTGGATGCTGTTCAAAAGATGAAAAAAAAATAAAAAAAGGTGACGACTTCAATAAGTATATATTTTTTCTGTTCTATTAATTAGGATCGTTCACACAAATTCTCAAAATAAATTTTCTCTAAAAAGATATTTATTTCTTAAAACAAAAATTTTCTATTTGGGTTTGGAAAAAAATCGGAGCCTTTTTGCCCTTTTTATTTTCCTTGTGCAATACGTTGTCTTGAGGGAATTCTTTCGTTTTGGATTTTGCATTTTGGTGGCCGCCAGTCCGCCACGAGTTGCAGTTTTTTTCTTTTTCTTTTTTTTTTTTACTCTTGATTAATGAAAACTTGCATTATTGTCAAATCAAAAGAATCCAATTCTTAAAAAAACAAATAAATAAATAAAAATGGAACCCATCGCATGAAAGTGCATGGACATGATTAAGAACACAAAGTGCACATACGATGGGTCCATTTTGGATTTTAATTCTTCCTTTCCTTCTCTCTGACTTTCTTAAAAGCAGTGTTGTTAAGCCTAGACCGGACCGGCGGGTTAACCCGGTCCGATCGCGACCCGGTAGCCTGTCCGGTCCGAGCTAATTCCCAAATCTGGTAATGTATAAAATCGGGGTTTGACTGGTCAAATTCGGGTTTACCCGAACCCCGGTTTATTAATTTTTTTTGAAAAAAAATATTTTAACTTTTTTTTTTTTATGGGCTAAGCTTCCAATCAGCCCATTAATTAACCCTATAAGCTATTGATAAACCATGACAATCCTTTTCTATTTATATGATTAAAATCACATTACTTTTAACTATTCTTTCGATGTGGGACAAAGGTTGTTCATTTTTCTTTTCTTTTCTTTTCTTTTCTTTTTCCCTTTTCTGCAAGCATCAAAGGCATGAGTTTTTTTCCCCTTCCCATAACGTAGCGAATTAGCCGTGGACCCTAAGTCATTGAAAGTTGATGACAAATGTCTCATGCTCAAGTAATTTTTTGCATGAGTTTTTTTAAAAAAATAATCTTAATTTTTTTTGTAGTTTTTTTTTTAAGGCAATTTTTTAGTAGTTATTCTCTTTTAAAGTAAAGTTTGTTTAATTTTTTTTAAAGTATTAATTTAAAACACTTCCATATTTATTATAATATCAAATTTTATTTTTTTAATAAAAATGCAATACTATAATTTTATATTTTAAAAGAAAGCTAATATATTCTTTTTTTAATTTATTTATCAAATTCTTTCTTTAATTTTTATTTTATAGTATCAAATTTTGATGTTTAACTGTAAATTTTGAAATATATATATAATGGTTACAAAAAATATATTTTTAAATGTTAAAAATGATAAAATTAAAGTATATTAATTATTAATATATTTATTATGTCATAATGACGTCATCCGGGTTGACCCCCGGTTGACCCGGGTCGACCCTCCGGGTCGTGCGACCCTTTGGTCTCGCTGGGTCGGTGTCCGGGCCGGGCCAAACAACATTGCTTAAAAGTTTGTGTCCTTCTATGTACGTTAATAATATCCTTATCGGTAACACACAACGTAGTAATAAATCACAATAATAAAATAACACACTTTTAATGTGGTTCGATCTCAACAGATTTACATTTACAAAAATTTACTATCTCAAATCAATTTTCTCAGAGATATAAGCAGAAATATACATCTTTTATGACCTCCCAACAAGACAACGCTCATCAACGTCAAAAACATAAATAAGAACAATAATCTTTTATAAACTCACGACAACACATCAACCAGACAAAATAGGCTGCCTCACACAGCTTGGAGGCAAAGAGCCGAAAGGCTTCATCACTGACCTCTCAAACTATCAGCTCAACAGAAAATATTATCTCATGGGTTTTTTTATATAGGCCCACAATTATCAAATTCTTATTAGAAACTAGTTTCTCAAAACCAACCACATTTAAATTAGAAACAAACTAAACAAGTAATTATTAAATCCTATCACAAATAGAATTTTCTAATTAAGCTTGGTTTAATTTTTCAGCATTGTGTCTTCTCTTGCTTATTGTGTCAGGCGGCATGGCGGAGGTTTCTGCCAGTTGCATTTATGTCTTCTTCTGTGTGTCAGAAGGTATGGCGGAGGTTTCCGTAAGTCGAATTTGTGTCTTCTTCCACCCATTGTGGTTTCCGCTTTTTGATATTTTGTTGTGCGTTTACTGCAGTATTTATTTGATCTGAGTTGATGACCTCGCTCAGAGTTTGGTGGGGATAGCTTGGACCACCAGATTCTTCACCTTTGACGGCGTCAGTGTGGGTGGCAGCCAGTGGAGCCATGTGCCTATTCTTTCAGTTGAATTTTGGTTTTGAAAAAATAGTTTTATAATGTAAAAAGTGTATTAAAAATGTAAAAAGTTATAGTTGAATATTAAAAAGTTGATAAAAATGATTATAATATATTAAATTTACTGTTGAGACCAAAACCAAAATTTAAAGAACATACCCTTAATCTGTTTGGAAGAAGAAGGGGTACGATGGTTTTGAAGAGATCAGTGTGATTAGGATTTGGTGGGAGAAATTGTAAAGAGATTAGTGTTGTATTAATTACGTACTTATATTTATACAGTATTTGAGAGATTATTGGGTAATTAATTTCCTATTCGAGATGGGATTAGGTAAGTTAATTAGTTGTAATAGATTCATAAATTGTGTGAGAAAAATGGAAATTCATAAATTGTGTGAGAAAAATGGAAAGATTGATAGTGTTGTTTGTGCAAAAGAAAGGCTTACCCAATTAATATTGCGTAGAAATTAGCGGACTGCTCATTTGATTTGTTTTCTTGAATAAAAGGCTTTTGTTGCGGGCCCGGTTAGAGTTGATACTACAAAATATGGACGGGAGTAGTTAGATAAGAATATTTAATGGAGTATGTATGTCCTTCCTTTCATATTACAAAAAGCATGCTGTTAATTTCATGCAAAATTGGGACACTATCACGCCCCTCCTGTCATGATCTTTGATTAACGAGAGAAAAGATTTTTCTTTGACAAAGAGAAAATAGTGATTTAATATAGAAGACCTCAACACCCATTAATGTATGTATGGGTGTTATATGACTCATCCTTACTAAAGAAAGATTTAGGGAAGGACGTGGCATAAATTCCTCAATGGAAATGACAATAGGAATGATTGAGGGTTCAATGGTAATGAAAATGATTGAGAAGTCAATTGTGCTTAGTTAAAATTGTGTAATGGGTATCATTGTGATTCATATTGCTTGGTTTAGCTCATCATTAGTAATGACAATCAGTTAAAATTCTAGTTTTATCCTTTTAACTATACTAAGAAAATAACCAAAGTGAAGTAATAATATTAGAGGAAAAAATAAAGGAAAAAGATAAAGAGAGAAAGTAAAATAATAGATGTAGAGAAAGAAAGAGAAAATATAGAGATAGAAAATTAGAGGATAAAATTAGAGAGAAATAATAAAATAATAGATGTAGAGAGTGAAAGATAAAATGTAGAGAGGGAAAGTAAAAAATAGATATGTAGAGAGAGAAAGTAAAAGGAGATTTATAAAGAGACAGTGAGACAAAAATTTAGAGAGAGAAAGTAAAGTAATAAGTTAGAGAGAGAAAAAAATATAGAGAGAGAACGTAAATTAATAAAGTTACAGAGAAAAAAAATTAGAGAGAGAAAGTAAAGTAATAAAGTTAGAGAGAGAAAAATATTTAGAGAGATAAAGTGAAGTAATAAAGTTAGAGAGAGAAAAATATTTAGAGAGACGTGAAGTAATAAAGTTAGAGAGAAAAATATTTAGAGAAAGAAAGTGAAGTAATAAAGTTAGAGAGAGAACGTAAAGTAATAAAGTAAGAGAGAGAAAAATATTTAGAGAGACAAAGTGAAGTTATAAAGTTAGAGAGAGAAAAAAATTTTGAGAGAAAAAGTGAAGTAATAAAGTTAGAGAGACAAAATTTTAGAGAGATAAAGTGAAATAATAAAGTTAGAGCGAGAAAAATATTTAGAGAGAAAGTTAAGTAATAAAGTAAGAGAGAGAAAAATATTTAAAGAAACAAAGTGAAATAATAAAGTTAGAGAGAAAAAGTGAAATAATAAAGTTAGAAAGATAAAGTAAGACACTAAAGGGAAGACAAAGTTAGAGAGAGAAAGTGAAGAATTAAATTAGAGAAAAAAAAAATAGATATTTGGTATTTTTGAGGTAGTAGAAGTAAGGACATTTTTAATAAAAAATAGAACTCACTAATTCCTCAATTGAGTTGGGTGAATCTATAGGAGGTATGTATTAGAATTAAGGAGGTGATTGAGAAATTTTGATTTTCATCACACCCAACCAAGTATCATCAATCGCATTCATTTCTAAGCAGTCTGTGATGGCCTCCGAGAGAAGCTCAGGTACTGGAGCATCGCGTCAGGCACCGGCAGCAGGTTAGCATCCTTGTCTGATGATTTATTTTTCTTTCAAATGTCTTGTTTGAGCATGAGTGATTTGTCCATGATTATTTGCATTGATTGCTGTAGATTCAGCTGCCACACACGATTTTAAACCCGAGGAAATAATTTCACAAATGACTATGGCCGATTTAATAAACCTTAGGTCGACCCATTATATAGATCCTTCTGTTCCTATTCGTTTACCCGAGCCTGAGGAGAGGATAAATACTGTTTCTGAAGGTTGGGTCGGGGTGTATGAATATCATATTAACTTCGGACTGAGGTTTCCGACCCTAGACCTGTTGATCGAGATGTGTGACTTTCTGAATATTGGGCTGAGTCAGCTAGTACCCAATTCCCTTAGGTTTTTGATAGGGTTCATGTATATGTGTTTTGGGGCTGGGGTCCGACCTACAGTAGACCTGTTTTTTCAATTTTATACAGTCCGTAAATACCCCTATGGTAAATGGTGGGTGACCTTCCAGAAGCGTAGGAATAGTCCTGTAATAATTACCGACTCCCCTGATACCAATAAACAATGGAGGGCTAGGTTTTTTATGGTAAAGGCTGAGGAAGCGAACCTACCCTACTGTTGGTCCCCATTTATTTTACCAGTTGAACAATCCCGGGATAAGTCCGACCCCAGAATTCAATCGGACTATAAGGCGTTAAGAACCCATAGTAGCTCGGACAAATACTCGGTTAAATTTCCTTAAGAGGTTCTACTTGTTTCAGCCGGGCTAAGCCAATCCCCCAATATAGAAAGTAAATACCTGTCCCTTGAACTCTTTACTTATGGTATCCTCATCTTTCATAGCTCGGTAATTTTGATTTCTGCAAGTTGCTTATTTTCAGGTAGTCTCGGTGGGTTCGGAAGGAAGAAAAAAGCCAACAAACCTGTTGCTGCTTCGGGGTCTTCCAAAAGAGCAGCTGAGATCGACCTCACTGAAGAGGTCGAAATGGCCGATCCTCCTAGCTCGGCATTGTTAACCCGGGTCTCAAAAAAGAGCAGGCCGACCCCGGAAGAAATTCAGGCAGCTAAAGCTGCCAAAGCTCCACAAATTCTGTTGGGCCCCCTTATTGGAGCCGAGCTGCCTAGTCCTGATGATTTGTTGGGTCCCGCAGACCCAGTGACCAAAGAGAGGGTCATCGTGCTAAGAGATCAAAAGGCGAGACATCTCCCTAGCTCGGCCTATTCACCAGGTCGATTTGTCGGAGCCACCACCAGAGGATCTTATGCCATTTCAGGAATTAGCGCCCGAGTCTTCTCAATCCTTTGAGGAGATTATCCGAGCTGGTGACAAACTCCGGGACCATTTGAAGGAAGCGGTGGCGCAGGAGACCCTTATAGCCGCACATATCAAAAAGGTGATTTTCCAAACATTAAAGTTTTTCTGAAATAAATGGTTACCTGGGACATCATTCTCATAATATCCTTGTCTCGGATTTTTGCAGGTCTTGTTCAACTATGCGGCCACAAATAGAAGAACAACAGCTTTGGATGTCTTAACCCAAAGCTATGAACTGGAGAGATCAAAGAATCCGAACAAGGCCGTGGAGGAATTGGAGCTTCAGTTGGGGCTTGAGAAAAGCAAGATTTCAGGTCTTGAAGTTGAAAAAACCGGACTAATGCAGCAAAACCAAGACCTGAGCACGAAGTCCAGCCAACTGGTGACCAAGATCCAGGGCCTAGAAGCAGAGATGAAGGCCCTGAAAGAAGAAAAGTCTTCTTGGGGGAAGGAGAAAACTGCCCTGGAGAAAGCTGCCGATGAAGCTAAGAAAATTGCAGAAGAGGCTACAAAGAGAGCTGCCGAGATGGTTAGCTCGGATGATGTTGAAGCAGCTCGTCAGGCCGAACTAAAAACTTTCAAGGAAGGGACCCTGCTGGAGTTGATGAATCGGCGCTTTTTTGAGTTAATCCAGTGCGGGTATACTCTGTGCTGGGATGAGCTAAAGAGCTCCAGGTCGGCGGAAGGTGCTCCAGAAGACTCCATAGCCCAGGGTTCTTTGCTTCCGGAGGGACGCGATCCTTACGACCTAGTAGAAGAAATCAAGCAAGAATGCCGAGACATCGGTGTTCCCATTCCAGAAAAGGTCGAAGAGGATCCGGTGGCCGACCCCCAGGAGATAGCGGATGAAGCCTCTTCCCAAGCTCCTCCTTCTTGAGATCGGCCTTCTCTTAGATCGGGCTTGCCCTTCCTTCCAGCTGTGTGAGGAATGTAGGTAGCATGCCTAGATGCAGTTGCAGTGATGTACTTGGCTTTATACATTGTAAAATTTTTTCTGATTCTGGTCCCTTTCGAAGAGTTTTTCAGATCGTCTTTGTAACCGAGCTGAATTATTGAATGAGAATGATCTTTTCTATTTCCTTCAAACATTTGAATGAGAATTTAACCCGAACTGCTTTATTGATAATATTTTCTCAAGTGTACTGCATTCCATGTTCGTGGAATCAATCGTCCTTGCAAGTCTTCCAAAATATAACTTCCGGTAGGTCGGGCTTCGATTATCCGATAAGGCCCTTCCCAATTAGAAAATAACTTGCCTTGTTCTTGTGGTTTGCTGATAGATCGGTTTCGTAAAACTAAATCTCCTGGTACAAAGGCTCGATGTTTGACCTGAGTATCATAGTGTTGCCGAACTAAATTTTTGTAATTTAGTTGATGTACATAGGCCGAGTCCCGAACTTCTTCTATCAGATCCAGACCGAGCTCCAAGTTTTTTTGATTTTGATCTCTTTCGAAGTGCATAACTCGCGGGGCTCCACTTTGTATTTCTGGGGGGATGACAGCATTGACTCCGAAGGCCAACTCGAAAGGGGTTTTTCCTGTGGCCGATTTGGGTGTGGTTCGGTGGCACCAAAGCACATGTGGCAATTGTTCTACCCAATTTTTTCCTTTATCTTCTAGTCTGGATTTCAGCCCGTGCAAGAAAGTTCGGTTTGTGAGTTCTACTTGTCCATTTGCTGGAGGATGAGCTACCGATGCGAAACGTTGGGTGATGCCAAGTTTTGAACACAAGGCTGTGAACTCTTTAGATTCGAACTGGGTTCCATTGTCCGAAATAACCGATCTGGGCACACCGAAACGACAAATGACTTGCCTCCAAAGAAACCGAGCTACGGTTCGCCCCGTAATATTTGTAAGTGCCTCGGCTTCCACCCACTTTGTGAAATAATCTATGGCCACAACAAGGTAATGGCATGAACCGACCTTAGGAAACGGACCCATAAGATCTATCCCCCATTCTGCGAAAGGCCATGGGGCAATTATCCCCGTAAAACTGGAGGCCGGCAACTTGTGAATTGTCGCGTTGTGTTGGCAACTGGAACACCGTTGAACATACTCCACTGCTTCTTGGAATAACCGAGGCCAATAAAACCCGGCCCCAATTACTTTCTTGGCCAAATTCCGAGCCCCAATGTGAGATCCGCAATCCCCTTCATGTACTTCCTTCAACATGGCCTCCGCTTCTCCCGACCCCACACACTTTAGTAAAGGCATCAAGAAACCCTTTTTATATAAGTCCTCCCCGATTATCTGATAGTGTTCAGCCTTCCTTTGTATTCGTTGTGCTTCCTTCCGGGATTCTGGTAAAGTGCCATCTTGTAGGTATTGCCATATAGGAAATCTCCAATCCTGTCCTTCACTTATAGACAAGATTTTTGGTTCGGCTGTACTCCTGGTATGTACTTCTTCTACTAGGACGGTTTTAGTCAGGTGAGAAAAAACCGAAGAAGCCAATTTGGACAAGGCATCAGCATTTGTATTTTTGCTTCGTGGGACCCGCTCTATAGCCCATTTTTGAATGAATTTTAGTTGTTGTTGCACCAATGTTAAATACTCCTCCATTTGTCGATCCTTAGCCTTATACTCCCCCAAAATTTGTTTAACCACGAGCTGAGAGTCTGAACAAATTTTTAGATTTTCGACTCCAAATTTCCGAGCTAACTTCAGGCCGGCTATCATGGCTTCGTACTCCGCTTCATTATTTGTGGCTGTGAAGCAAAATCGTAGAGCATACGTGTGAATTTCTCCTTCTGGGCTGGTGAGGACGATCCCTGCACCCGATCCGGAGTGGCTTGAGGCACCATCCACGTAGAGAGTCCACGCATTATCACCTTCTACTATTGCTAAAAGTAGATCGGCTTTTTCTAACGGACTTGATATGCTTTCCTGTTGATCTGGCACTCCTTCAGCTATGAAATCAGCCAACACCTGTCCTTTGACTGCTGTGCGCGGGGCAAAGGTGATATCATATTCCCCTAATTCAATTGCCCATTTGGTGAGTCGACCTGAAACTCCCGCTCTTTGTAAGATTGCTTTGAGGGGTGCGTCGGTATAAATGGTGACTCCATGCGAGTTAAAATAAGGCCGAAGACGCCGTGTGGAGTGAACTAGAGCCAGGACTAGCTTTTCTAGGCGGGAATAATTTTTCTCTGCTGCCTGCAAAACTTTACTAACAAAATAAATGGGTCTCTGGACCCGGTTATCTTCTCGGAGCAAAACCGAGCTAACGACAGATTCGGTAGTAGCTATATACATGTACAATTGTTCTCCATGAATAGGCATAGTCAAAGATGGTAAAGAAGCTAAATAAGTTTTTAATTGTTCAAAAGCAGTTTGACATTCCGGGGTCCACAAAAATTTATCAGTTTTCTTTAAGATGTTAAAAAATGGCAATGCTCGTTCTGCTGACCGGGCTAAAAACCTATTCAAAGCTGCTAATCTACCCGTTAATTGTTGTACTTCCCGAATTGTCCTAGGTGGGTGCATTTTCAATACAGCTTCTACTTTCTTAGGATTAACCGAGATACCCCCCTCAGAAACCATGTATCCTAAGAACTTTCCTGAAGTGGCCCCGAAAACACATTTGTTTGGATTTAACCTTAATTTATATTGGGCTAGTGTTTCAAGGGTTTCACGTAAATCAGATAAATAAGCAGATTCATTTTTACTTTTTACAAGTAAATCATCAATATATGCTTCCATATTTCGACCTAACTGTTTTTTGAAAATTTTATTCACCAAACGTTGAAAAGTAGCTCCAGCATTCTTTAAGCCGAAAGGCATGGTTATGAAACAATATGTACCTTTGTCTGTAATAAAAGATGTTTTTTCTTCATCTTCCTTGGCCATGAAGATTTGATGATATCCCTTATATGCATCCAAGAAATTAAGGAAGCGAAATCCAGCTATAGCGTCAACCAACACGTCGATCAAAGGCAATGGGAACCAGTCTTTGGGGCATGCTTTATTTAAGTCGGTGAAGTCTATGCACATGCGCCATGAACCATCCGGTTTGGAAACTAACACTGGGTTAGCCAACCATTCCGGATAATCCACTTCTCGGATGATACGTACTTCCAACAGGGCGTTGACTTCGATCTCCACATATCTACTACGTTCTCCCCCGAGGTTACGCTTTCGTTGTCGGATCGGCCTATGATTGGGATCAATGGATAACCTGTGTTCAATGATATTTCGAGAAATGCCAGGCATATCTTCCGGTCCCCAAGCGAAAACTTCCGCAAATTCACGCAAAAGGTTAAGCAAATCATATTGTAATTGAGGGGGCAGATCAGCCCCAATTTTTATTACCTTGTTTGGATCGGCCGCGAGGGGAATAATTCTTACCTCGGCTCCTGCTTCAATGGACAGGTCCGAGCCACCTGTTAGATCGGTAATGTTAACGGAGGTCGGCCTGACTGTAGAAGTAATTTTTGATTTCAGATCCACGGGGGTCGGTTCTTTCAAGGAAGCCATGTAGCACTGCTTTGCCTGCAAGACATCACAACGAATAGAAGCTACCCCACCTATGGTGGGGAACTTTAAAAGCATGTGTACAGTAGATGCTATGGCCTGGAACTGATTTAGTCCAGGCCGTCCCAAATATACATTGTATGGTGATGGCTCATCAATGACCACGAAGTCTATGGTTTCCGTACGTTTTAGCTGTCCAGCCAGTAACGTGACGGGAATACTCAAGTGTCCCACAGGTATAACATGGTGATTGCCGAAGCCAATCAATGGTGTCCGAACTGGACTTAACTGTGCCTTGTGTAATTGACAACCAGACAGTGCCTTGGTTGTAATTATATTGCTAGAACTACCCGTGTCTAACAATGTCCTACGTACTTGGTAATTCGAAATGTAGCAATCGATCACTAGTGGATCATCACAATTGAAAGGCAGAAACGTATCTGTGTCATCGAAAGTAATGCCTGGTGTCATGGTATCTGATTTACGCTTACCTAGAACAGAGTTCCTTTGCCGGTATACCTGTTTCCTTTGGCGGTTAGAGTCGCCTTGGGTTGGTCCTCCTGCTATGGTGTTTACAATCCCTGCTATATTCAGGTCGGTGTTACCCCCAACATTTGGGGCTCGGGAGTCGGATTGGGGACATTCGCGGGCAAAATGACCGGTCTCTCCACATCGGTAGCATCCGTTAGGTCGTTCACGAATTGCTGAAGTCACCGGTTTAGGTAGAGGTGCTACTTGTGTATATTGTGGTAGTTTCCCAGCTTGAATTAATTTAGCTATTTCTGCAGCTAAATCACGACAGTCATTAGTATTGTGACCAATGTTTTTATGGTAATTACAATACCTGCCCGGATTGAGCCGATCTGTGGGACCCGTCAGGGGTCGAGCTGGGGGCAGCAGCCCTTGATTCTGAATGGCAGCATATATGTCAGCTCGGGGGACTGAGAATGGCTCGGCTACCTGCACAGCGTTTACACTTACCCCGGCCTTTGGGATGGAATTAGTGGTATTGGCAAAGTTTAATTTCTTATTTCCTCCCGATGTAAGAATTGGGGAAGAAGCTTTCCTCTTACCATATAAATCGGAAAAACTTCTTTCCCTTTCCTGTTTTATAGCTGTAGCATCTTCAACAACAGCAAAGTTAACAGCAGTAACCATCATTTCAAAATAAGAATGTGGGGGTCGGATGGCCAATTCAGTAGCTAAAGGTCCTGACCGTAACCCATTAATAAATGATCCCATCATTATTCTATCATCTTTTTCATGACATTGCCTAGACTCTATATTGAACCGATCTATGTATGCCTGTAATCCCTCTCCCATTTTTTGTGTTATGTTCATTAAATGTGAAATCGGTTTAGATAATATCTTATTACCCATGAAATTGGCTAAGAATAGGTCGCCAAACTGATCTAACGAATGAATAGAATTGCGGGGCAGAGTACAATACCAATTTATGGCCTGACCTTTAAGTGTCAGATGGAATGTCATGCATCGGTTAGCGTCGGACAGGTTGGCAGCATCCATGACGCTCATGCACTGCATCCAGTGAGCCGTGGGGTCGGTGGTACCGTCATACTTGTCAACCTTACCTAGGCCTCTGTATCCAGGGGGAAACTGTGCCATTTGAATCTCCCATCCAAAAGGATGAGACACGCGAGATGTGGGGGCAGTTCGTCCGATCTGAGCATATCCAGATCCGGATAGGCCGAGCTGGGGATATCCCGACTGACCCATGGGGTGTCCCCCCAGGCCGGGGTTATACTTTCCTAAGCCGGGCCCGGGATAATAATTTGGATTAAGTAAGGGAATATTTTCTAAGGGCGGCTGCATGGCTCGGTTATTGCCTAAACCATAATGTTGAAACATTGTAGGGTTGGATGTAGTGGTGTATCCGGGATAATAACAGGGTTGATTCATTTGGCCGATTTGTAGGCCATGGCCAGGTTGATTCGATTGACTCATTTGTTGTCCTAAAGTGGGAAAGGGCAGGCCTGACATAAAAGAACCATTATTGAACTGAGCATTGGGGGCCATAAAGGGACCCGGAAAAGGAGGATTAGCCTGAGTATGGGCTACAGTGGTATAAACAGGTGGTGCCACAGAAAGGTTAGGAGGACCAGCGATATGACCGATTTCTGAAGAAAAATGAACTCTCCCAGGTTGTGGAGGGCATATAATAGTAGATTGTGGGGGGAGACTAGACATTAAAGCAACAGAGGGGTTGGACACAGGGTTGATGACAGCCCTGGGTGGGGGAACGGTTGGGGACCAGTGTAAACCATAGGGGTGTTCTGTGTTAACTGCTTCTGTGGTGGTGGTTGTAATGGGAGGTTCTGTAGTAAGAGTAGAGATGATAGGAGCAACATGGTTTATTAAGTGAAATAGTTCTGGAAATAAACGGAAGAACCTATCTTTTTCTGCCTGTTCCTGTTCGGGGGTGAGAGTTTCAACAAGGGTGGTAGTAGTTGGTGGATCAGATGGAGGATTAGAACTGGTGGCTGAAATGGTAGGAACCAAAGCGGTTGTGACGGTGAGTCCGTTGGTGGTGTTATCAGAAGAAGAAGCACCCTTTCCTGAGCGAGTTTGCGTCATGGTTTCAACAAATTTATTTTACGGAGGAAAATTTGATGAAATAATTTGATCAAACGTTCCCCACAGACGGCGCCAGTTGATGTGACTCAAAAATTACACTGTTGAAGTGATGCTTCTTCGCGGCCCAATAAACTTTTGTGATTGAACAATAGCCCAATTTGTATGAAGTTGTGCTGTGAAGGGAATGAACAAAATTAAGAATGATGGAGTGATCTGAGTTGCCGAGCTCGGCCAAGATGATGAAGCCTGATGATTTTGCACTGCTCCGTTCACCAATTGATGATTACTTCAGAAAAGGAGCGGGGCTTTCCCCCCTGTATAGGCTCCGACGATCAAGTCAGTAATATGAAAGAGATAAGCAATATAGAACAAGAGTGCTCAGAGAAATTATAAATGAGAGAAGAGCTTAAGAAATGCTAGTGAGAATTGCCAGAAATTGCTTATTGGAACCTACCAGAATGAGGCTTGTGCCTGAGTATTTATAAGCTTACTCTTGATGGTTCCGTTGAGTAAGGGAGACATACGCTTCTAATCATTTCTTTTGCAATGATGGTTTTTGCCTTTCCGGGAAAACTGGCTTTAACTTTGGCTCCTTTGTCATAATTGATCTGCACATATTAAAATAATGGCCCTACCATGATATTTTATTTTATTCTTTTCAGGTCGGCTTCACCGATCTAATCTTACATGAATTACTGACCTAAATAGGGAAGAGTTTTAATAAATGACCGATCTAAGATTACTAGTTTATTCCGACCTAAGCTTTAGTGAGTTTTCTTGTTCAGTTCTTCATGACCAATATAAGATTATATGACCGACCTAAATTTGTAACAGAGACTTGTTTTGTGTGATCTTTCCGACCTGAACATGGATCTGGGCTTCTTTATCTTTTACTGTCTCTTTGTTTTTAATTAATTGGGCTAGGCCCAAAGGGGATTTCAATTTTATACACATCAGTGTTAAACCAAGAAACTAGTTATCTTCATCAACCATATATATATACATATATATATACATATATATACATATATATATATATATATATATACATATATATATATTTGTTGTGTCTATTTTTAAAGGTGATATTTGAACAAACTATTAGTGATACTTGTAAATAATATTATTGGTATCGTTCATGTTCACAAATATCAATTTTATTTTGTTCAAATATCAGATAAAAAAGAAGTTACTGTTCACGGAAATAGTGTGTTGCATATATAAGCATGCTTCATGGTAGACCAACTCATGTTCATGGTATCATCCTCATTCCATTTAGATGGTACCAACCTTATAAACTTGAGGTTGCATATTTACCAAATTACCATGAGATAGTCAACTAGTAATAGGTCTAAAACTCTTCACATATTTTTTTTAATTAGGGCAAATAACCTTTAAGATTATTAATACCTTTAACCAACCAATTTTTTAAAAATAATTTGACCATTTCATTATTTAAATGGTCAGTTTTGATCATTATATACATTATAATAATTAGCTAATGCGTGGGTATTAAGTAGGAACATTTGATGGAGCATGCTGTGTGACCCGATCTAGGTATTGGCAGTAGTATGGATACTAGATGAACTGTTTAATTGCACTTGTGAGGAAGTGTCATCAATTACACTCCGGATCATAAGTTAGTAAATGTGGAGTCATTTGAGTAGAGTTTTAGTGCAATTAATAAAAACGTACTTTTGAACAACTCTTGACCCTTATATTTACAGGAAAAGTCTTGGACTTCTTGAACAGTACCACATTACCATGCTACCTCTAATCGTGGGTAAGTGTTAGGATTCTAGTGACTCCTTTCATTGTCTACGCTGCTATTTGTAAGGATCAAGTGAATTCTTATGTGTGACATGACCCATGTTTTTCGGATTCGGAACAATGCCTAGCTGGCTTATTTTTATGGGCCTAAACCTGGGCTTGGACCAACTCTAGACTAGAGGGCAGGTCGGACACACCACCATCCGTTTTATTTAAAGGGTGGAATCAAAATTCTCAAGTTATATAATATTATTATTCTAAATAGTTAGGGTAAACTTATCATAATAAGAAAGTTTATATATATATATATATAATGTATATGTCTAATTTATCATTTTAATTTGTATGTAGAATTTCTTAATGTAAAAAGCCGTAATATCCTCAATACAAATAATTAAGGTAAAAGTTGGAAAAATATTACTATAATAATTAATTATCCCCCTATCCACCAAATCTTTGCTGCACTTCACATAACTATCAAAGTGATCAAATCAATTTTATTTTTTATTTTTTTGAAACGGCAATCAATTTCATTAATCAATATGGCAGCCTTCTCTTTAATTAATTAACTCCACCTTGGGTATTCACTCACAATGGCATTGGGCTTTCTTTCAATTAATCAACTGGACCCAAATAAAATTAATTAAAATAGGTTTTACAAAACCCCCAAAAAAATATATATATATATATATTAAATAAAATAAAAATACAACAACCATAAGTTGCGTGCGTCCGTCAACAACCATAACTCCACCTTGAGCTTGCTATTCCTACAGCGAGTCTTCCGGTTTTGAAACCAAGTCGGGACTTGTTGCAGTTCTAGCCCCAGCCCAAATGCCAGGCAGTTCCTCGTCTTGTGAGTTCAGTGTTGATTTTCCATTACTAATCTCCTGCACTGAGGATTTTTGGTGCAGCTCCATGGCCTGCTCTATCGCTCTAAGCTCACCAAAGATGTGTAACTTTGGCAACTAAAAAACAATCGCAGCAAATAGTAGATGTGTAATATTAGGCCCATTATTCCCACTTTAACACCATTCTCATATATAACTCCAATGTCTCCTTCTAATCGGCGTGTAAACCTTCGAGTGCATTAATTATAAGCAAATATGGCGATAATGGATCCTCTTGGGTAAAAAAATGGAGTTGGCTTCCCATTGATTAAGAACACTTTTCGCAAGATTCATAATAACTAATTTGACATAAAACTAAAAAGAGATATGCCTACCCTCTTTGATTTTGACATAGGGCCGGTTATTTAACTTAAGTTTCAAACCAAGCTGGAAACTTAGTTTTGGAAAAATAATTTTATAATCAGTTTTCATCATTTTCAATATAACTTTTTACTATTCACTTACACATTTTTATATTTTCAATACATTTTTACATTATAAAATTATTTTCCTAAAACTAAGTTTCAAATTTGGTTTGAAACCTAAGTTAAAAAATAGGTCCATAATAACTAGTTTTCTTTGTCCCTTCACAAATTCTTCTGCACCAAGGCAACAACATATGCTTTAGGACCTGTTCTTTAGGTTGAGGCCTGGGTTTATGCAAAAAACAAAGAACCAATATTTTCCGCCCAAAACTTAAAACACATATTCCACCACCAGCAGACCTGTCCCTCCTCCCCCTCACCATTGCCGCCCTAAACCCTAAACCCCCAAAATCCAATTCTTCTTCTTCTTTTTCTGTTTCATGTCAATTTGAGATTGAATTTCAAATTTTCCCAAATCCCCAAAATATATGGGATGTGAATTAAAGTTTCAATTTTAAATTCCAGTTACAAATATAGAAAGCTTGAGTGCAGAGGAGGAAGAAGAAGAAGAAGAGGAGGAGGAAGAAGAAGAAGACGAGGAGGAGGAAGAAGAAGAAGACGTTGCCGACTGAGGCGTCGGCGGAGCGAAGAAGAAGAAGAGGGCGGCTTCGCCAGCGGGAAGAAGAAGAAGGGCGGAGGAGGAGGAAGAAGAAGAAGAAGAAGAAGAAGAAGAAGAAGATGAAGACGAAGAAGAAGGGCGGAGAAGGAAGAAGAAGAAGAGGAGGAGGCCTTGGCGGTTGCGGGCGGCGGCGGTGAGGTGAAGATTGGTTTGAGTTCTTGGTAAGAGTTAGCCCAGCCCCCCTACCACCACCACCACCACCACCCCCCTCCTCCCTTGAGCTCGGGACTACTACAACCCATGCAGATGCAGCAAGTGATCAGCGCAACAACCAAGCTGGTGGATATGCTGAGTTTGCAATGGGCCTTCGTGGTCACCGGAGTTTCTTTCGCAGCCATTAGCGCCACCCTACAAGCTCTGCAAACTCCGGCAACCGTGCTCACTAAGAGGTCGACCCAGGTGGTCTACAGCGCTCTGGTAATCTCCTCTACCGCTTTCATAGTTTCTGTGTATATCCGCTCCATTTACTACCGGGCTTCGGTTGCGGCTGTGCATGTCGGGATTCTCTTCGGCTACATGGCTTTTACAGTGGCTGTTGTTGCCGTCCTTCCCACCCCATTGATGGTTATGTCCATTGCAGTGTGCTTGTTCGGAATCTTCATCATCGTTTTCGCACATCTTTTTAACCACCGTATGTGATAACTTGTTATTTACTTATTCCTTTTAATTAGAAGTGTAAAGTTATACTTTATATATCATAAAAGATTGTGTCACCTGAACTCTTCTTCTGATGGAAAACTAAGAATTCCTTATTTTCTAAACAAAAGTTTCCACAGCTTTGAGGAAATAGCAGAGTCAATATACAGTAGTACTTGTAATAGCCAGGAGTTGACACTTTGGTGTTTTTATTGTTTGGTCAAAAATTGATGTACCATGTACTTTGTGATCCTATATATATGTATTTGTTTTCTATTAATTTCGCCTTTTTTTTGTTTTCATGTTGTCCTTCATGGAATTCTTTTGTTTTGGATTTTGGTGAACGCCCGGAGTTTAAATTTTAAGAAAAGAAAAAAAAAATGGCAATATTATAAAGTACTGTATTTAATATTGTATATTATATAACGAAACTCTTATTTCGGAAGGAAAAGAGTATATTACGCCCTTATTTCCAAATTAAGTTCAACCGCTCAAATTTATCAGTGATTTGCTTTTCTGCAGAAAGAATTTTTCTGTCAAATTTCATCCAACTTGGTCTTGACTATATTGAGCACATGTTAAAGTTGGTGTGTCAGCCTCCAGGGGCGTAACTCAGTTAGTACTCGGCTAGCAGATTGTATCCAAGGACGCAGGATCGAGCTCTGGCAGTCGCAATGTGGATTTTCATCCCCCCCAATGTTGGGGGTGGATCCTTGTGGGCACCAGGCATTGGTCCTCCTGCCTAGGAGGCTGCTAAATCACCCTGATTTACCCCTCACACGATGCCTTTGGGGCTGGGCGGTGTAGGTCCTGCAGGCGAGGGATATCGCCTTTTACCCAAGAGTTGGTGTGTCAACAAATCTTGGTGGGCCCACACGCCTTCCTCTCATGACGACATGACTGCTACTGGTCTATTGTTTAGGCTGGGGTCCTCTGGTTATCCCACTGGATTGTGGGCACAATCCAGGGGACATCCTCTGGTCCGGACCAGAGGATTCAAACACTATTGTTTATGAATTACAAAGTACATATTATGTTAAAAAATATATACTCTTTTTGTCTCATTCAAAGAGTTCAATTTCTATTATTAAAAATAGTAATACAAACTGAACTCTTTGAGTGGGACAGAATGAGTATATACATTTCAAATTGATTGTTTATTTTCAAGGGTGAATTACGGGCGTGTTCTTTTGAAAACATGTTTTGAAAAGTTAGTTTTTGTAATGATTTTTAAATGTGAAAAGTATATTGAAAATGTAAAATGGTATAGAGCTTGTTCTTTGTGATGTTTTAAAACCCGGTTTTTGAAAAATAATTTTTAGTGTAAAAAGTATATTAGAAATGTAAAAAAGTATAGTTAAATAGTAAAAAATTGTATTGAAAATGATAAAAATAGATTATAATGTATTAAATTTACTGTTGAAACTAACAACAAAACTAAAACGAAAATGAAAAGAACATGTCCGTACTTGAAAGGTAAAAATCTGTATCAAAAATTGATAAGAAATTAATATAAAAATCAAAATTGCAAAAAAACATGAACGAGGCATTAATATATTGGATCGATGTGGCTGGGATGGGATTGTCGGAATGGTGTTGGTGGAACTTGGAAGTGCAGATTTTCTTTTTGGTTTTCTTTTACAGTATGTCTAAACGCAGTGAAGAAAAATACTAAACGTAGAAAATAAGATATAGTATTTTGTTATTATACTAAAATTGTCATTCTCACTCATAACTCCCACCAACCCCACCTGACCCATGGACCCCGCCAACCCCCACTAGCCCACTATTATTATTATTATTATTATTATTTATTAATCTTTTATGATTAATTGTTAAGGTAAATGTTATACAATAATTAAGTATGTATAATTTAGACATTATAATGAATGGCTAGAACCTTTTTTTTTTTTTTGGTATTAAATGTGTTTGATCTAAACATAAATGCATCATAAACTCATTTTAATTTATTTAATATTGGCATTATTTTATTTTTTATGTGTGTATTTTTTTGTACGTATATTTGCATTGTTAATGTTGATGGGTAAATTAATTGTTAAGACTAATCCCAAAAAAAAAATT
The DNA here is from genome assembly GCA_016801395.1 of Leptodermis oblonga. Lineage (NCBI taxonomy): Eukaryota > Viridiplantae > Streptophyta > Magnoliopsida > Gentianales > Rubiaceae > Leptodermis > Leptodermis oblonga. The sequence continues at coordinate 15,753,411 of CM028751.1, read as the reverse complement.
TGTTAAGATTAATATTATAATTATAAGTGTATAATTTAAATATTATAATGTGTGGTTAGATTATTTTTTGTGTGTATTATTTGTGTTTAATTTAAATATAAATGTATTGTAAAAAAAATAAAAAATAAAGTGACAAAAGGGTTAGGCACACAAAAAAATAAAATAAATTGGCAAAAACCCGTCCTAAGTCTCCATTGCAAGCTTAGGCTGCCTAAACCTGTGAGGGAGGGTTAGGTCTTTCAAGCAACCTAACCCTTGAATTGGAGGTTAGGCTGCCTATTCACCATGCCAAGGTTTAGGCAACTTAATTCCCCCATTAAAGATTAGGAGGCGTAATCCTATGTAATAGGGGCTATTTCAGGGTTTAGGCAGCCTAACCTCCGAAAGACATGGTTAGGGGGTGTAGACCCTTCGCTTGAGGACAGGTTTCCTAAGCCCGAATATAGACATTAGGCTCTCTAACCCATCTAATTCAACCCTCTATGACACACGGTTAGGGAGCCTAATCCACGAAAATCCACCCCCGCTGTATATGACTAGGCTGCCTAAACCCAGTCCCCTTCCAAAAATCAGCCCCTCCTGCATACGCTTAGGCAGCCTAAACCCAACCCCCCCCCCCCCAAAAAAAATCCCCCTTTGCTTAAGGAACTAACACTGCCGAAAAAATGGGAGTGAATCTCCCTTTTTTGGACAGTAAATGGTGCGGGAGCCTAGCTGCTGGCCTCCTGCAATGAAACCCATTACTGCAACTGGGTTTCATATATGATACTCCTTCGGGACCTTAGGAAAGGTTTTGCAGCCATGTTATCTGGCTCATTTTGGTCGGATTTCGGTGGCAGAAATGGTCCGCCACCGAATTCCGACCATAATGGAGTTCATTAACTTCAAAAAAAAAAAAAGAAAGAAAGAAAACTTACAGTTGCCAGCCAGTGATCGACGAGGATTCCGGCGTTCTGTGTAATTAAAGAAAGGTAAGACATGGAGGAAAGGTGGGCTGGAGGTAGTAAAATGAGGGTAAGAGCAAATATGGTAAAATTGTAAAATACTATCTCTCATTCCCTATGTTTAGCATTTTTCTTCCTTGCATATAACACTGCCCAATCGAAATCGGGTTCATAAACTTAGGGCCTCTTCTTTTCGTTTTATGGTTTTTGTTTTAATATTAAATTTAATATATTATAATTAATTTTCATCATTTTTAATACAAATTTTTATTATTTAATTATACATTTTTGTATTTTCAATATATTTTTTACATCAAAAAATTATTTTTCAAAAATATTTTTTCAAAATTAGATTTTAAAATAGCATAAAGAACAAGCCCATAACTCATCAACTCCTTTTCGCTTTTCATCTAAAAACCCTCTTAATTTATTTTTAAATCAACATAATACTCACTCCATCCCACTTAAAGAGTTTACTTTAAAAAAAAAATCTTGTCCCATTTAAAGGGTCTATTTTGAATTTATTTACATTACATACTTTTATTAATATAAAGATATGTGGTTCACAATTAACCCTTACTTATAAAGTAAGGATATAAGTGGCAAATATGGTGATAAATTACTTATTTTAGGTGTTGTACCTCATAACATATAATAAGTTGTACATATTTTAAAGTGAACTTTTTGAGTGGGACGAGGAAGTATTATGTTTTCAATTGTTCATTCATCCCAATCTACACAAATTGTGGAAAGATTATTGATCAATTAAAAACAAGACATTACGTTTATAGATTAAATTAATTGAGTGGTTTTCGGTTCTAGATGCCGCGCTACGTACCATCTGAGGCATACGCACTTGGGGTCAATTTTGTTTTGCTCGTGACAAGTGATCCCTCTCACATAGGATGTGGGCCACGGTCCCACGTGGATCCCACCTCCCATGTGAGAGGGCGACAGGTGATCTAACCTCGATTTTCTTCATTTGGAAGCGATTGGGGTTGAGGATCGATTAAAAATGAAAAATCAAGTTTAGCGACTAATTAATGGAGTGATTTTTTTAAAATTAAAGGAGAAATTGAACTTAGATGTCAAATTTATTAGAGACTAATGAAACGAATAGTCTTATTTCCCCCATTCTTTGTGCTTCCAAGAGATTCATATTAACAATGAATGTCACAAAATGTTCCCGGATCATCAATCAATGTTTTGTTTCACTGCCTATAGATTAATAAGTTTACTAAATTGAACTTTGCTGTTTAAGTATGTTTGGCATTGTATCAATTTAAGTAGATTTTGTTTCTGATTTTTAAAACATATTTTAATCTAGTAATAAAAAGATATACTCATTCCGTTCCATAAGAAGAGTTCACTTTGAGAAATTTTTTTTGTTTTAATAGAAGAGTCTACTTTCAAATTTTTTACTCCTCATACACTTACTAATATAATCATGTGTGATCTACAATTATCTCATACTTAATAAGTAAGGATATAAATAGAATAAAGAGCATCCAATTAGCTATTTTAGGTATTGTATTTTAGTATTTATAATAAGTTGTACATTGATCAAAGTAGACCATTCTAGTGGAACGGAGGGAGTAGTAATTGAAAATCTAATGCATTAAATTTATACAAACATACAGATCTACACAGTAGAGAGAATAATCACTTTTACGCTAGACAAATTACCTTTCGAAATATAAGTTCGATATTGAATTTATCAATATTCACATACCTCCAATTAAAATAATTGAATCTTCAAAAGAAATGAAATAAACTTTTATTTATTGGGGGAGAAAAATAACTCCCACTTATTATTGACATGGGCCTGTTCTTTTTGTTTTGGTTTGGTCTCAACAATAAATTTAATATATTATAATCAATTTTCATCATTTCCAATATAGTTTTTTACTATTCAGCTATACCTTTTTACATTTTCAATACATTTTTTATATTATAAAACTATTTTTTCCAAACCAAAACTCAACCCAACCAAAAAGAATAGGCCTAGTGAAATGGAAAAGAGAGAAATAAAAAGCCATATTTACATTTTCAAACCCGAAAATTCATCATCTTCTTCCCTCATCCTCCTCTATGGGAGGATGAGAAAAGCCGTTATACTCTCGTTCTTGTTATCTTTTACTCCCTCCGTCTCATTGAAAGAATTCACTTTGTATTACTAAAATTAGTAATTCAAAGTGGTCTCTTTGAGTGAGACACAGAGAGTATTTAGTTTTCTCCTTATTGGATTTTGTTTATGGTATTTTTCTCCTTGTTTATGGTGTTTTCTTCCTTGGATATGTAAGTTTTCCTCTCCGGCTATAGTGATTTTGTCCCTACTTATGGTGATTCAATTCATGATTATGGTGTATGAATGCCTGGTTATAATTCTATTCATGGCCATGACGTATGAAGATTGAGTGAAATATTCAGTTTCGAAACTTTCATCAGTAATTAGTGACAAATCCGTACCTGTCGATACATGATTTGTTTAGTTTTATATTTTTACAACGTTTAGATCTATACTAGGTATAGATTCACATTTTAGTATATTAGATACACCTTGGTTTTTTGTTGTCAATTACTGTTGGATGATTTTTAACACCATTAATGAAAAAAAAAATTTACAAAAAGAAAAAACCATGTCTACATACTTCAAAAAAAATAAAAAAAACTTATTTATTTTCTTACCATTTATAATTAATTATTAATTCCAATCATTTCTGCAAGCACGGCGAAACTTTTTTCAGTTTTTGTACTTAGCAACTTTGGTCAAAGGCAAAAAAAAAAAAAAAAAAAAAAACAACAACTGTACATCTATTATTATTATTATTATTGTTATTATTATTATTATTATTTCTGGGGAGGACTTCAATGCACAAAATTTGAAACTATTATTATTATTATTATTATTATTATTATTATTTTCCATTTATCTGTACATCTAGAGCAGTCTTCTACGGCTTGCCTATGGATCGAGGGTGCATCCTTTTAAAGTTTCAATATTCTTTTTTAAAAAATAAAAAGTTTTAATATACATCAATTGGGAGTTAGAAACTCCTACTCCAGCCGCCACCCCAGACCGCCCCTCTTTTTAAGTTTAAAAAAAAAAATGCAAATTAGCTTTGAGTTGAGACCATGCAAGTAAAAAATTGCCGCTCTTTCTCAAACACGTAATATTTTTGCGACTAAATTTAATATTTGTATTTTTTTAATAATTACATTTTAATATAATTGAGATATTTCAACAGTTAAATTTCATATGCGATATTTCAACTGCTAAATTCATAATCGCAATATAGTAATTATTTAATTTGATATGTTATATTTCATCAGGTAAATTGAAATAGCGTGTTTTTTTTATAATACTCTCTCTGTTCCATTAGAAGAGTCCACTTTGTTATACTGTTTTAGTACAACAAAGCTTACTCTTCTAATGAAACAAAGGGAATATAATGCTATATTTCAAAAACTAAATTTGATATGTCCATCATTTAGGCAGCAAATACTTTGCAATAAAAAAATTCAGGCCCATTCAAATCCTCCTATCCTAATAAGCTCCTTCGAACAAAAGTTGTATATAACAATATATGACTCTCACTCTCTCTCTCTAGATACATATTCTATTGCCAAGAATAGACTAATTATTTGTTAACTTAGTATAACTTTGAATTTTATGTTGTACTCATACTTTTTGCAAGCGGACTTTGTACAAGTACACTACGTACCTTCTTTTTATTTTTTATTTTTTTTTGGATTACACGCATATAGCTTAAATTACATTGAGAAAAACTATTTTACCTTCGATAAAGAGCTATAAGCTGCTAAGTGAGCTTCTGATACTGCATCTCTTGGCGCTTTGAAGAACTTGACAGTTATGTCTGCCCTTATGATATGTCTAATTTCATCTGCTATTGAGTGTACCTCCTTTGATGCCGTTGAAATTCCTCTCATTTCTTTCACCAGTTCTTCGCAATCAGTGAGAATGATGATTCGGTGGTAGCCTTCAACAATGGAGGCTTTGATGGCGTTTAGACAAGCCCTAAATTCTGCCCGTGCGGCTGTAGTTGCCGGGAAGGTAGTCGTTTCTTCTCCAATTCTAGTTCCATTATGGGTTTTTTTAATATCCACGTTGCTGCTCCTAACTCTATTTCTTCTCTGAATGAACCGTCTATTATTGTTGTGATAAAGTTAGGAATTTGAAAGTTGGAGTGTTGAATTTCTTGTGGTTCGTCCAATATTTGGCTTTTTGTAATCCTTTTGGGTTTCACTTTGGTTTTTTTTTTTCAAGAATTCAAATTCCTTCTGTGTTAGATTCCATACTTGTTCTGGCTTGATGGTTTGATTTTCCCATACTTCTCTGTTTCTTGCTGTCCAGAGGTGCCAGAATACGCAGAAGGATAAATCTAGGATATTATCATCTGGGCCAGTCTCTATCCATCGAGGGAGCCAGCTAGTAATAGATTCTCTTGATCCTTCGTTGAAATCATATCCCATGTTGGTTAAGAACTATACCCTTTTTAATGGGCATTCCAGAAAAATATGTGATGTGTTTTCTTGGTTAGAATTGAATCTCTTGCATTCTACATTTAACATTACTCCTCTTTTGTTTAGGGTTGTGTATGATGGGAGAGCATTGTTTAGTATTCTCCAAATGAGAAACTTGATCTTTGGAGGTACTTCTGACTTCCAAATTCTTTTCCATACTTTCCCTGTTATTTGGTTGGTTGAGGATGATGATGCCGTGGACCTTTCTTGATTGTTATAGGCCTCTTGATATCCTTGTTTAGCTGTATAGATTCCTGAGGAGTTGTTATTCCATACTAGGCGATCTTTAAGATCTTGTGAGTTCTCTAGAATGTATATGGATTTGATTCTGTTGTGTAGAGTTGGTGGGAAAAGGATATTTAATTTATTATCATCCCAAGTTTTAGCTTCTGTGAGAAGATCTATAACCTTTCATTCTGAATATTGGGGAGGGAGTTCTTCTCTTCACAGCGGGTTGGAAGTATTAGGAATCCAATTGCTAAATATCTGTGTGTCTTGTCCATTCTTGATCTGCTATTTGAGATTGGGTGTGATAATATTTTTTCCCCATATAATGCTTCTCTATCCCCATGTACTATTAGTTTTTGCTTTAGCTGCTAGGAAGTTTTCTTTGTCACAATATTTGCCTAGAAATACTTTTGCTAGTAGAGATGTAGGCTCCTATATGATCTTCCATGCTTGCTTTGCTAATAGTGATTGATTCATGAATTGAGCTTTCCTAAGTCCTAGGCCTCCTAAGAATTTTGATTTACTTATTGAATTCCAGGATTTCCAGTGAAAGCCATGTCCATCTTCATCTCCATATGAATTTTGCTATCGACGAGTCTATCTTTTTTAGGATTGTGCTTGGAAATTTGAAAATGCTCATAGGATATACTAGTATAGAGGAAAGCACACTTTTAGCTAAAACAATCCTTCCCATGATTAGTTATTGATATTCGATCCATATATTTTTAGTTATGGATCTATTGATATTGATTAGTTAGTGCTATTCGATCCATATATTTTTATATTAATTCCAATTCAAATTTGACATTTTCTATTAATTCCAATTAATATTTGACTTAATTGGTTTATATTGACACTTTCTTTGTAGCTTTTAAGCTTCCACGTACTAAAATTTTCAGTTCGTTCTGGACCAAAACCTTAGCATATATGACCCTAATTAATTATCCCTCCCCTTCTCACAATACAGAAATAAATAAATAAATGTATGTATATATGTATGTGTGTGTGCGTGTCATGTACATGTATATATATATATTTTTACTATAACTCAATATTGTAAAAATTATTTTATTTTGCATCATTTAATTTTGTATAGTGGTCTACAAAGTCCCCAAGTCGTGCTTCAAGGTAATACGATTTGAACTTACTAGAGGATTGAACAAGAAAAGAAAAAAAGAAAAAGAGACAGTAAAATTACATTTATTTACATTAGAAATTGTTAAAATTATCAAATGAACTTTATATTTGTAGTTTAGCTAAATCACATTAATATTTGTAAAGATAATTTTACCAAATTAGAGGGGTCCGATAACATACTTTATCCTTGAGAAGTTTAATGGCTTCCTAAAATTGATGACAAGCCGAGGAATCCGGCTTTCCATACATTCTCGTTAATTGTCACTGAGTGGAGTTAACGGAATCATGCACAATACAATCAATGTAGTTTAGACAATATGACAAGAGGTTAATAGTAATATCTTTATTCAAGAAGAGGGCTAGTCCCCCTAAACTTCCTATGAGATCAACATACACACCATTCATGTTTAGCTTTCTTTTAACAGTATTTAAATGACCGGATTGACATTTAGGGGTGGTATCCGAACTCCTCCAACCCCCTCCGGATTGACATTAGGTCACGGACGGGCTCCAGGTCGCGGACGAGCTCCTGGTGAACTATTCTGCTGACAGGCTCCTGAGTCCGCTGAGGCAGTAGAAGTACTTACCTCTGTTTTGGTACTAGTGGCTCCAAAGAACTGAAAATTGGAAACAATTAAGTACTTGAAGGATTAAGTACGAGCAAATAGAAAACTACATAAAATAAAAAATCGCAGAAAAATAAGAAAAATTAAAACTAAGTTGCCTCCTAGGACCGCTGTTCTCACTACTACAAAAAGGGCTTTCAATGGCGGTTTTTAAGGGCTTTTAACGGTGGTTTTCGGCCTTTTTAAACTGTCATCTATTTGGCAGTCGTAAAAAGTTTACGGACTTTCCACGGCGGTTCGGAACCGCAGTAAAAAGTGGTGAATTTCTACGGCGGTTTTTCCCCAACCGCCGTAGAAGTCACCACTTTCTACGGCGGTTTCTTCCCTACTGCCTTAGAAAGTCTGACATTCAAACCCAAACCGCGATAGAAAGTAAGAAATTTCTCTGGTTTAAAGCAAAACTTGTTGCTAAAAGTTTAAAATTAATACAAAATATCACCAAGATACAAGTTGAAATTGCTATTATATTACAGGGGCATAGCCAAAAATATTTGTACAACTATAATATCAACAAGTTTCATTACTATCCATCAACTACGGCTAATGCTCCACAATATAACTAGCGCATATTTTTCTCATAGCATCTATATCCACATTGCTTAATGGAGTGCGGTCGAGCTTTAAGTACTGCAACAGAGTATAAATTCAAATGTAATTGAGTAGCAAAATGAAATACAATCAAATAAGTTATGAGAAATCAAATATCTTTTCGAGTGCCAATGTGTCGAATTTCATTGCGATTTGGTACATGTAGTGCATGACATAGTAGCCACACTCTCAGTTAGACATTTACTTTTTATACTAATGAATATTACTATACGAGTTAGAAGATCATACAATAGTATACAACACAACGTTGAATAAAATATTCAATAAGAACGAATTTTACCTTAACTACTATCCATTCAGGTTGCATATGCACATTTCTCGGCAATCCTAAGAAAGCTTGATAATTAAATATCACCCTATAAAAATGAAAGCGGAATGAAAATAATTAGCAACATATGTATATATGATTGGCATTAGAAATTATATATGCATTCTAACATTAGTTAATATATATAACTCACTCGTCTATAAGTATTACTGCCTCATCTTTTTGTGGGTTTTGTAATGAATCAAACCAGTACACAACCTTTTCAATCGGTCTAATGGCTATAAGCATCCAATGTCCACTGCAAACCAAAAATTCAATGACCTCAGATCTTTAAATCAGTGTTTCTTAAAAATTAAATAAATGCTTACAGTGTTTACCTCTGAAGATACGGTACCAGATAAATTTCTTTATTCCGATCCTTCAAGTTTCGTGCAATGTATTGTACCCTATCTTCATATGTATTTCCTACTGCCGTGACATGATCAGTTGAGAGAAACCCTATCCCTTTCCGGTCATTCCTTTCAACCAAATCATGTAAAGCTCTAGAGAATTTACATTATCATGCATCATTATTTAGTCTAGGCACATGGAATGCATACTATATATAACAATAATCTGAAATAGGTTATAAAATTAAGTGGAAACTCACTTGGTGAACAATTGCGTCAAATAGTTTGTGACCATGTTTTCTCTTGACAATAATTCACCGACATCCATTCGATCCATCGCAATAGGATGATCCACACCTATGATATCTCTTGTCAATTGAAACAAGAAGCAAGTGAAGTTCGAATCTTTCTCTATTCAGAGTTCTAACTCTTGCAGTGGATCAAATGTCGAAGAGGATGCCATTTCATTTGGAGTGGTCGAAGAAGATTTTATCTCATCCATAGAATTCAAACGACCTTTTTTTCTTTTTTAAACATTTATCCACCTAACACCATTTGAAATAACATTAAATATACAAAACGGTATGAAGTAATTCACAAAGAAATGTAAGAATATACTTGTTTTACTGGATCGGGAATAAGCTCAATCAAATGTACAGGCCATTCCACGAAAAAAGGATTGGCACATTCCCACAGTTAAAGCCTCTTTCTCAGGAAATGGTAGCGGGGCAAAGTCATCATATGAAATTTTAATTGTAACCCTCGCGCAACCTTTCCTTACCTCGCGGTAATGGTGCTTTCTCTGCTTATAAAAATTTCCCTTGGCCACAAACTTACATCTCTTACATGTAACCTCAGAGATGAACAAATGACATTTACACCCATCCTGAGATAATAGACAAGTGAATGAACATTACTGAACTATTTTCGTTAACTTCAAAAACCAAGTGTAATCATGAAAAGCAATATCAAGCTTCTTTAGCAGTGACAATATGAAAGTAATTATACAAACAAATATGATAGACATAAATGTACTTTAATTACCTTGTAATCGCCTAAAGAACTCATATCTTCCAAGTTTGTTGGAATAGGGCTGTTCTGAACCTCATTCAAATTGATTGGGTCCATAGATGAAACAGGGATCGTATGTAACTCAGGCAAACTTGTAGGGATAAGAGGAGAAAAATTTTGCTTACGAGGTTCTTTAGGGTGTAGCGTAGGACTCACAATGAAAACTTTGCTACCATGGACCTCAAACATCTCTGGGGTCATTCCGGTGGTTTTTGGGTTCAAGCTCTGAGCTGTGGCACTATTGAGGATAGTGGCTCTTGCTGTATCATAGTCAGTCCCCATCTTAGTACATATAAACCCAACCATCATCTTAAGATGTATTTGACATTCATCGAACTGGGCAGTGGTTTTCTGAAGCTTTCTTTTAGTTAAATCTAGCTCATCTTTAAGCGACGGGCTTGTTTTCGGGAAAACCTCTGTGATACGTGCAGTGGTAGAATAGCCGCGAACACGACCGGGGTGATCGGTCTTTCCCGTTGCCTTGACAAGAATGTCATTCCTACCCTCTGCAACTTTCTCCGCTTGGGACCCGCGCAAACATAGATTTTCCTAAACGTTTTGCCAAAAATATGAAATGTAAATAGATCAATTATAGTTTTAATTATATGCGTAGCTTAAAGAATTGAAACATAAGAAAATGTATGGTGTAAACTTACAATTTCACTTCCAACACGACCAGCCTCTGGGGTAAAGTATTCGTCTTTTTTGTTTGTGTGAGCCTGTCTCCAAAGTAGATGTCGGCCTAGCCCTGTATAAGGTTCTTCCCCTTATTCTTCAGACGTACCGTCCTCTAAAGCCTTCTTCCCAGTTGCAAGCAAAGCCTCTTCATGCAAATTCTTCTTTAGAAGTCGGTATCCACCGCGAGATAAATTATGGTAAAAAGAATTTAAAGTGGCATTCTTTTGCGCTTTTCCACGAATTGCCTAGAGAAAAATACAATGAAAAGCGATTATCCATAAACTGAGCAATTTCAAATATCCAAAAAGAAGTAGGAAATGAATTTCAAAAACCCACCTTCCATTCTTCTGTTTCACCGCTAGCCTTAAACTTAAGCCATGTCTCCCTAGGGAGATATTTATATTCAAGGCATGAGTCTTCACCCTTCAAGTCGCCATTTACATATCTACCTAAAAATGATTTCCAATCTTTCCAACGTTTACCGGCATAAGAAATCCACTTGGTTTCGAGTTCTTCAGTTGAGTTAAAAACAAATAATGCCTACAGTAAACAATAGAAGTACAAATTTAGATAAATTTGGTTCATTTGTATGAATGGATAAACAAACAATGCATTATAATTCTGTAGAATACCTGTATTTCCATCCACACTCTCTTCTTGATCTCGTCAGGGACTTTGGGCCATGATGCATATTCCATAATGTCCACTTTGCTCCGGGCCGTGAATGCTACGAATGTAATCCACTTCGTATGATAATTTTTAGGCTCATTTTTGGATTTGAAAGAAATCTCAAGAGTTTTCCCTTTATACGCATTTCCAAAAGATCGTTGCAATTTGTAAGCCCTCTACCTCTTTTAGCTCTAGTAGAAGACCCATCTTCATTGCGCTTTCCCTCATCACTATGCTCCTCATTGCATTTTATTTTTTGGGCCATTAGCTTACCTTAAACTTTATGTAAAGACAAAGAGAAAACAATATAACATCTTTGCATTTAAAGAAAAGCTTTAATTTCAAAACCCAAGCGCCATTGAACACTTTAAACTAAAGGAGAGTAAAAAAAGAATGCTTGTAATGTTTAAATTTAAAAGGCAATGTACATTTCGCAACGTCAACTAATGACAACTAGCATTTCACTCATTTCTACTAAATGATAAAACCAAAATCTAGTGAGAAAGGTAAAAGCTTTAAGGAGGAGTACTTCACTCCTAAAAAATACTCTCCTTCCCTAAACAAGAGAAGTACTTTGTGCTTTTACAATAAAGAAGCTTTATATTGATGCAAAGATAGCTTTACTTTCAATAGATTAGGGGCATTCATGACATTAAACCAAGGGAGGAACACAACTTCAACTCAACCACCAAGCATTTTCCTCCTTAGCACTAAAGGAGAAACACTAAATCGCCTAAGGTCAAAGAGTGAAGGAGAAGTGATATTTCACACCCTACATTTATAAAAAAATCCCCCTCATCACGGAGAACGACTCACAAAGCATATTTCACTCATTTCAAACAAAGATAAGGGAAATCGAAGAGGAGAAAGTGTTATTTGCAATACACAAGTGCCATTATCCAACTTAAACCAAAGGAGCCCCAAAAAAGTGGACTTATAAAGGGTAACATTGATAAAGCACTTCACATTTCACAACCAACAACTAATGAGAACAATCATTTCTACTAAAGGATAAAACCAAAATATAGTGATAAAGGTAAAAGCTTTAAGGAGGAGTTCACTCATAAAGAATGCTCTCCTTCCCTAAAACAAGAGAAGCTACACTCAAAAGGTACTTTGTGCTTTCGACTTGGGCAAACGGGATAAAATAATCAAATCGATAAATGCATTAAGTAAGTAGTACAAGAAAAATGAATTCTTAAGGGCCCAATAAAAAATTAAAGCAATACTTACTGGGTTTCATTAGCTATATATATATTTGCAATTAAGGACGATAATATTAATTGAATATGTACAGTGAAATACATTACATTTAGTATGTTGCTCCATATAATGTATTTTATTTACTTGCAACGATGGATCATTATTAAGTTGCACATTCAATATTACAGTCCCAATTAAACAAAAAGAATTTTCATTGAATTTATGGTAGGTTTTTTACTATTCAGTTTATGTGTTCTTAATTAATTATCTCTAGTTTAATAATTAAAGGCAATCAATAATTGCAATTATGGTAAGATAAATTAAAAATAGCTTGAAAGAAATAATACTCTTTACACTTGGGTACAAGTACTCAATGTCGTATCCATGTACAGTCTTAATAATTTTTGATCGCTTTTGTATATCTCGTATACATACATGCTAGTTAAGAGGTGAAAAATAGAAATAGGTTACCACCGGTACGAAGCGCGCCTCAATATAAATTATATTGAAGAATAACCCTAAAATAATAAAGATTTATTAATCGATAAACGAATAATTAATTCATTTACCGCTCAATAACTAACCTCGCTAAATGAATATCTTTTTTCTGATGCACAGAAAAGTAATTTATCAAGAGTTAAATGTAAAATCAAAAACAAAAATCATTGTAGAGCTTCCCCTATAAATTTTACCAAAACTACTCCTTGTAAAAAAAAACATTGAACATTTAATCAAAAATAAAAAACAAGGAAATCAATTTGCCAGAAAATTCGACAGAGTCTCCCCTATAAATGTGACATACTCCCTGTCAAGGATATGCACATAATTAAATACTTCAGTAAGAATCCAACAACTTCAAATAATACGGAATTCAGTTTAAAATCAATTCCAACAGAGTCTCCCCTGTAAATTTAACCAAAACACCATGTCATCCTAACATCAACACCAAAGCTTCACACAATTTTCAGCAACAACAAATTCATTTCTAAACATTTCGATATATGCAGTTCCTTGAAAATTTTATCCCGTGATTGCGCGGATTCATCCAAATTATGACATGGTTCATCAGACAATAAGAAGGATAAAAATAAATGTTGTTATAAAATTATGTCCACATAGTTTCATTAAAATCAAATATACATATATAATACACACACACACACACAAAACCCTAAAACAAACAATATACTTGAAAATGATTATTAATATATTCTCTTTCTCTTGTGGGACACTTGATCCTCGAACCATAATCCTTCGCTGTGGTCATCACGAAGTATGTATTTATCAAGTTCCCTATCTTTTTCAACTGCTGTCGATTCAGGTAACCCACTAGAGAAAGGGCCCGCCTCATAAAGCCCTTCTTCTGTATCAATCCCTTCCACTCCGTGATGTTGTTTACAATGAAGAACAACAGACCAATCTTCGTCACAAGGATCGGTGATATAAAAAAACCTGTTTCGCCTGCGATGCAAGTATAAATGGTTCCCCCTTGAAACCCTCTCGATTAAGGTCAACCAAGGTAGAACCCAATGGATTAGCAGTTCTAACCCCGTTATTGTTATCAACCCATTTGCATCGAAATACAGCTACTTTGAAACAAACATAGTCAAACTCCCAAATATCTTCGATCAACCCGTAATATGCCATGCTTGCCAACATTGGATTTTTATCCTTCCTGCTAGAAACATGTAAAGTCTCCGAGATTAATGTAACACCACTGTTTTGTGCAGTGCTTTTCTCATCTTGTGTCTTAGTAGCAAATGAATATCTATTTTATGTCATAACCTGAAAATGCTCGTACCACATGGCTGGGCTTAAACGCCAACCATTTTAATGTCTCCGAAACGTCTTTGCCCATGACAGCATTACCAAACCAATTGACAAATGTCCGAATATATTCATTGAGCACATTTTGATCCATCCAAGTAGGATAAGACTTTCTTATTGAACGTATATGGTCTCTCGCATAGGGCTCAACTTTTTCAGAATTTCTCAGTATATAGAGATGCGCCTTCATCAATTCAACATTAGAAAACGTAAACATTTTTCCTCCCCTTGTGCCTATACCTGTAATCCTCTCAATATGCCGATTCTTAGATATTTCAATTGATGTTGTATCGGTCAAGTACTCAGTGCAAAAATTAATTACCTCCTCAGCTATATAACCTTCAATAATACTAGCATCAGGACGATAACGATTCTTAAAATACTCCTTAAAGACTTTCATATATCGCTCGAATGGGTACATCCATCGCAAATGAACAAACCCACAGATTTTTATCTCTCTAACCAAATTAATCACCAAATTTACCATAATATCAAAAAAGGCGGGTGAAAATACATTTCTAATTGACAAAGGACAACAATTATTTCATCTTGTAACTGATCAAGTCTTTCGTGCGCGATAACCTTGCTACACATAGCATTGAAGAAGAAACAAAGTCTTGTTATACTGGACTTAACATGCTTTGGCAATATCGAGTGAATAGCTACATGAAACAATTGTTGCATTAAGGCATGGCAATCATAAGACTTCAAACCAACAAGTTTTAAATCTTTTACGGAAACAAGTCTACTTACATTTGAAGAATATCCGGATGGAACTTTGATGCTACTCAAACTTGAACACAGTTATTTTTTCTCTTTTCTGGACAAAGTGTGACAGGCAGGGGGTAGATATGTGTGTTGTCCTCGAGTTACCGATGCTAAATTTGATCTTATATTCATATCAACCATATCAAGTCTCGCGTTATAACCATCCTTAGTTTTACCAGGTATGTTCAAAACCGTACCTAACAGGCTTTCACAAATATTTTTCTCAATATGCAAAACGTCGAGACAATGTCTGACATCCAAGTTCTCCCAGTATGAAAGTTCAAAAAATATGGATTTTTTTCTTCCAACAACATGTATCATTATTGCTTGATTCTGAAGGTTTTCAAAACTCCACATTAATGTCCTTCACACTAGCTTTCACCTCTGACCCGCTCAAGGGTTCTGTAGCTTTTCTAAACTCTTGAAATCCATCGAATGCTCTTTTCATACTGCAATACGGAAGCCCAAGGTATACTGTCTTCCTCCCATGTGCAAACTGACAAAAATCTGTACTCTGCTCACATATAGGGCAACTTTATGCCCTTTAACAGAGTACCCAGACAAGTTTCCATATGCAGAAAAATCATTAATGGTACATAACAACATGGCATGTAATGTGAACATTTCTTGACAGTATGCATCAAACACAAGTGCATCATAACTTTTTCAAATCTTCAATAAGAGGAGCAAGATACACATCGATGTCATTTCCTGGTTGTTGTGGGCCTGAAATCATTAGAGACATAAGTATATACTTGCGCTTCTTACACAAGTAAGACGGCAAATTGTAAATAACCAATATCACCGGCCATGAGCTATGTTTGCTACTCAGACTGCCAAACGGGTTCATTCCATCAGTACACAAACTAAGCATCAAATTTTTAGCTTCTCCCCCAAATGAAGGATACATTGAATCAATTTTTGTTCACTGATCCGAGTCATATGTATGCATTATCATCTTGTCATCATCACTGGGAATACACCGATCTGAATCCCATGTCATATATTTTGCATCTTTTGCATTAGTGAACAACCATTTAAATCTCGGTATTATAGGAAGATACCACAGAACCTTAGCCGGCGACCCCTTCTTTTGCGCATCAATACTGTCTTCAACCTCATCACATAGCTGCTTCTTTTTGTATCTTGAAGTTTTACACTTAGGACAAAGCAATAAATCCTTATACTCATTTCTGTAAAGGACGCAATCGTTTGGGCAAGTATGGATCTTCTTATACTCCATACCCATTGGACACAATATTTTTTTTGCCTCATAAATTCGATCTGAAAGTTCATTATCTTCTGGAAGCATATCTTTTAATACCCTCAGTAAGGCTGTAAAACTAGTATCTGCCCACCCATTTGCCGCTTTCAAATTAAACAATTTCAAAACACTAGACAAGCATGTATATCTAGTGCAACAGTTGTATAGAGGCTTCTCATTGTCACCCAAAAAGGAAGCAAGAACTTCCGGTTTATCAGCAAAATCCTCAGCCACATCCTCAATCATGTCATCTCATTGATCTCTAGTAATCCATGCGTAACTAACACCTTTAAATAATTAAAAAAACCAAATAATAATTCAACAAACAATGTAAAAAGTATCAAATTGCATGCTTGTCTTAGCACATGTCATACTAATATTACTCATATAATCAAAACTAATATAAAACCTCAATGAAAAAAATAATTCATAACCAATACATGCACAATAGACATAATCAAATGAAGAAGAACCCATAAGTTTTTCATTTACGCATTTTATCAACCACATGCAATGCATAAAAAAATAATCCAAAAACTAAGTATTGCTAATTATATGAACATCATGCATCCAATAAAAATCAAACACTATAAATCATATCACATCACCAACAAACTACATGGTATAATTACATAGGGTTCCACAATACTAAGGTTCACCATATATATGGATTGTAACTTTAATTTTCACTTTACCATAAATAAAAATAAATTCAATATACACATATCCAAAGTACAAGAATAATCAATTACTGAGAAATTTTAGAAGTTGCTAACCTTAAAGTGGTAAATTTTAGTTTCAAATGACGATTCTTTACATCAAACGTGTAAAACCATAGTAGAAATTTGGATAAGAAGAATTTCGACCACGATATGGAGCTACACGTTGTTATTTAGGGTTAAATACGTCAATACAACGGTGGTTTTCATATAAACCGCCGTAGAAGGGGACCAGCGGTTAATTGAAAATCCGTCATAGAAAGGGTCTTTCTACGGCGGTTGGGACAAATCGCCGTAGAAAGTAGGTCTTTCTACGGCGGTTGGGACAAACCGCAGTAGAAAGTAGGGACTTTCTACTGCGGTTTGCTTATAACCACCATAGAAAGTCCCCTTCTACGGCGGTTTGCTTATAACTGCCGTAGAAAGTCCATTTCTACGGCGATTAATTGAAAGCCGCCGTAAAAGGGACTTTCTACGGCGGTTTATTTGAAAACCGCCGTCGAAAGTCCGTATTTCTTTTATAACGGCGGTTTTCTTTTTTTCGCCGTTAAACTGCAGCCGTTAAAGCTCTATTTTGTAGTAGTGTCTTTAACGTCTTGGCTAGACGGTCTGAAATCCTTTAGGGATTTGGACAGGGAAATAGGTGAAGCGCATCCACCTCCTACACTTGAGTAGAATTGTAGAACTGCTTCAACCGATGTCCATTAACTTTGAACTACTTCCCGGACTCAAGATCACAGACTTCCACTGCTCCGCTTGGCCAAACGGCCACGACCTCCAAAGGTCCATCCCATTTGCTTGATAATTTGCCTCCTCCAAACAATCTCAACCTAGATTTGTATAATAGCACTAACTGGCCCACTTGGAACTCTTGCTGGCGAATAAGCTTATCACGTCTCAGCTTTGTATGATCCTTGTACTAATTGGCTACATCATAGGCTTCTAATCGCAACTCCTCAAGTTCTTGAAGTTGATATTGTCTTTCTTCTCCAACAGCTTCAGCATTCATGTTCATTTTTTGTACTGCCCAATAAGACTTATGTTCGAGCTCAACAGGTAGGTGGCACATCTTTCCAAACACTAACCGATATGGAGACATCCCTATTGGAGTTTTCAAAGCTGTCCGATAAGCCCAAAAAGCATCTTCCAACTTAATACTCCAATCCTTTCTTGCTATATTCACCATTCTCTCTAGGATTCTCTTTATCTCTCTATTGAAGACTTCCGCTTGACCATTTAACTGTGGGTGATAAGGTGTAGAAAGTCGGTGTTATACTCTATACTTGCTCATGAGTGCGGCAATGGTCCGATTGCAAAAGTGGGTGCCCTGATCATTTATAATAGCCTTTGGGACACCAAATCGAGAAAAATATATGTCTTTAGAAACAGCTTAACCGTTTGAGCATCATTGTTGGATGTGGCTTTTGCTTCCACCCATTTGGATACATAGTTCACAGCTAATAGAATATAAGCTCGGCCATTGGACATTGGAAAATGCCCCATGAAATCCATGCCCCAAACATCAAATATTTCACATACCTTGATTGGAAATTGCTCTATCTTTTCTCGAACGCCAATCTCCCCAAACCACTGGCATCGTTCACATTTTTGGGTGAAGATATAGGCATCTTTATTCAAGCAAGGCCAGAAAAAACCGGCATCCATAATTTTTCTAGCGGTCTTCTTGCTCCCAAAGTGGCCTCCACAGGTAGCTGAATGGCAGTGACGAAGTATACTCTCTTGCTCCCATTCTGGAACACATGTTCTAATAATCTGATCAGCTCCACACTTCCATAGAGTTGGATCATCCCATATGTACTGCTTGTTGTACTGGATCAGTTGTATCTTTTGCCTTTGAGTGAATCTGGAGGCAGCAGTGATGTAGATAGGTAATTTACCAGATGTGAATACCATGGATCAAGGTGCCGATCATGTAAGGCTTGAATTGCAATCTGCTCCCATCGGATTATCGAAGTGAGGGAATACAAGTACTCTTCCGGAAACTCTTCCTTAATTGGCCATTCTTCCTTAGGCAGCTCCAGCCTGCTCAAATGGTCAGCCACCTAGTTGTTCACCCCCTTCTTATCTCTAAATTCCCAATCAAACTCTTGTAGAATCATAATCCACCTAATTAATCGCGGCTTGGACTTCTCCTACTCAACAGGTTCTTCATGACGGCATGATCTGTGTACACAATTACCTTGGAACCAAGCAAATATTGTCTGAGCTTATCGAATCCGAACACAACGGCCAGAAGTTCCTTCTCTGTAGTAGTGTAATTACACTGAGCAGGGTTCAGGGTCTTCGATGTATAGTACACTGCATGCGTCTCTTTTCTGATCTTCTGACCTAGAACTACCCCTACTACATAATCACTCGCATCACACATTAGCTCGAAGGGTTTTTCCCAATCAGATGGTTGAATGATAGATGCAGAAATCAGGTTCTCCTTGAGACTGTTGAACACAGCTTTGCACTCGGCTGTCAGGGCAAATGGGGCATCGCTCTTTAACAAATTAGTCAGTGGCTGAGCTATCTTGGCGAAATCTTTGATGAATCTTCTATAAAATCCAGAGTGACCTAGAAAACCACAAATTTTCTTCACAGTAGTGGGGTATGGCAACTTCGCAATCAACTCTACCTTAGCTTTATCAACTTCGAGTCCTTCCTGACTGACCTTTTGACCCAATACTATGCCATCTCTCACCATAAAGTGGCACTTTTCATAGTTAAGGACTAAGTTCTTTTCAACACATCGAGCTAGCACAGTGCCCAAATTCTCTAGACATTCATCAAAGGAGTCTCCATATACCGTAAAATCATCCATAAAAATCTCAATGCACCTCTCAATCATATCTGAAAAAATACTCATCATGCACCTTTGAAAGGTTCCGGGTGCATTGCACAACCCGAAAGGCATTCTCCTGTAAGAATATGTTCCAAAGGGGCAAGTGAACATTGTATTCTCCTGGTCATCCTTGTTAACCTATATCTTAAAGTATCCACTGTATCCATCCAGAAAACAGAAAAATATTTTTTCGGCCAATCTTTCCAACATCTCATCAATAAATGGTAGAGGAAAGTGATCCTTCCTTGTTGCGGCATTCAATTTCCTTAAATCAATACGCATCCTCCACCCCGTAAGTAGCCTCATGGGAACCAATTCATTCTTCTCGTTGGTAACAACTTTAAATCCTCATTTCTTGAGAACTACATGAAACGGACTCACCCACTTACTGTCTGAAATAGGATAGATAATTCCCATAGCCAACAACTTTAGAATTTCTTTTAACACAACTTCGCTCATGTTCGGGTTCAGCTTCCTCTGAGAATCACGAACTGCTTAGCATCAGGTTCCAGTAGCGTTGGCAGACATCGAGACTAATTCCAGTGACATCGGTTAAGGTCCACCCAATGGCCTTAATGTTCACTCTTAGCACTCTTAGCAATCTCTCCTCTTGAACTGGGGTAGTCCCTTGTTGACAATCACTGGCAAAGTCTCATCCTCTCCCAAGTAAGCATACTTCAGATTGCCAGGGAGAGGTTTCAACTCCAACTTGGGTGCCTTGATCAGGGATGGAACTGGTCAATCTGTACTCACTGGCTTGGGGTAGCTGCTGGTCGTGGTACTCGCCTTTGCTGCATAGAGGGCTTTTATTGCTTGACAGACTTCTTCATCGCTTAATTCCGCTGTATCAAGCTCAGTTAAACTCTGAGTAAGTACCGTCTCCATCTTATCCTGCATGAAACAAGTCTCAAGAAATTCTTGGACTAGGGGGTCAATCAAATCGATTCCATACACATTCTCAACATCAGCAGGTTGTCTCAAAACAGAGTCAATATTGAAATTCCCCACAATAATCCAAACAAATTGACCCATTAGACACATCAATCACCGCTTTAGATGTCTTTAAGAATGGATGACCTAATAAAACTCCAGAAGATTCCTTAGCAGGATCAGTATTCATTCTAATCACATAAAAATCAGCAGGGTAAACAAAAGAGTTAACCTGCACTAATACATTCTCCAAGTACCCCATCAGAATACACACATGAACTATCAGATAATTGAATAACAACCTTAGTCTCAGCTAATTTCACACCAGATAGAGTCATGTAAACAGATAATGGCATCACATTTATAGAAGCGCCTAAATTACACAAAGCATGCTCGATTTTCTGATTTCCAAGGATACAAGATAAGGAAAACATACCTGGATCCTTGCACTTTGGTGGTAGCTTCTTCTGAATCACTGCAGATACTATCTTTCCCAGAATTACCTAGCTAACTCCTCTTGGCTTACCTGCCATGAATTTATTCAAGAACTTCTTAATGAGGGGAATTCGGATTGCCTTCAAGAACGGTATGTTGACATCCATCTTCTCGAACACGGCATCATCTTCTTAGCCCTTGGTTTCAGGCTATTGGGAAAAAGTGGAACAGGTTTGAAAACATCTCCCCTTTTTGTGAGAGGGGTAGAGCTCGTCTCTGGAACTGAGCTCCGTTTAGCTTGCTCAGATTTAGGATTCTTATCTTCAACAACGTTTGGTTGTTCAACATTCTCTTCTTCAATAGCAACTTTTCATTTGGGCATATTGCCCCTTGCTGGTATTACTTTTTCAGTTGCTGATTCCAGAATATTGCCACTTCTGAGAGTAACGACATCAACAATATTAATATTCTCCTTGGTAGACACCTGGACTTGCGAAGGTAGTTTATCTTGATTGCCCTTGATCTCATGCATGGATGCCGATAGCTGGGAAAGGACCTTAGCAATCCCGTCCACAGTGGTGCGAGTCTCTTTTTGTTGCTCCATCAGTCCTTTTTGAACATCGAATAATTCTCCAATGGCATCTTCCATAGTCCTTGCACCTTTTGCTCGCTGAATTGGTCCCTGGCTCTGGTATTGGCGCTGCTGCGGTGCCCTATACAGATTACCTTGAGGTCAGTAGCCTCCGACCTGTTACGTCGACTGGTTTCTTGTGCCCTGAACCGCCAATTGCTGCTCTGTTTCAGACTTAAACAGGACTGGCACTCCCTCCTTTGGATTCTTCCATCCAAATACGGGATTATCTTTCCATCCAGGATTATACGTGTTGGAGTAGGGGTCTCGGCGCTAATTATTATGATTCCCATTGTTGTTGGAATTGCTCCATCCGACAGCATTTGCTTCAGCAATGGTATCCTCGAGTACAAGATTGCACTGGCTGACTGCATGGCCTCTATGTCCATAACACGCACACATTACCTCCTCTTTGCTGGAACTAGGTGACATAGCTAATTTAGCAACTACCACAGTTAACCTGTTCATATTAGTAGCTAGCTGATTTATCGTTTTCTGACTGGCATCATCTGCGAATTTAACTTCAACCTGTCTCTTGGCCAGAATTGGGCTCTGGACTCAATCATGTCTTCAATTACCTTTGTAGCCGACGTCACCGTATTATTCTGAAAAGCTCCCCCGCTTGCCGAATCCATCAGGTTTCTCTCTTCTCTGGTTATTCCCTGGTAGAAGTACTAGATCAGCTGGGCTGGCGAGTACTTGTGATTAGGACAACTCTCCACTAATTCATGAAATCGCAACCAGTAGGTGCTCAATGTCTCATCAATATCCTGCTAGATGCTACTTATCTCCTTTATAACAGTATTCATTTTGGTAGATGGAAAGTATCTTTTTAGAAACAACTCCTTCATCTGTCCCTATTCAGTAATCGAATTTGGATGCAGGGATGCGAACCATCTGCATGCTTGCCCTGTAAGCACGTACGGGAAAGCCACCAATTTGAGTTGCTCGAGTGTAGCTCCAGTCGGAATTCTCCTCACATCACAGTTACGAATGTATTCCTCCAGAAAACGGTGGGGGTCCTCTCCTCTGTTCCTATGAAATTTGGACATAGAATTCAGCCATCCAAGTTTAAGGGGAAATCCATTAGCCAAGTTAGGCTTCACAATTGTCGACGGCTTATCGGTAGTCTCATGACTACATAGCTCCTTCAACATCGGCTCAGCTGCAGGTGCTGCCTGCCTCTCTTCTTCTCTCTCATCCCTATCGTCTCTTTCTTCTCTATCCGCCATTCTGTTAGGTGTAGAGTTCAGCTCGGCCTACTCTGCCGACTTGTATTCCCGTGTTCCTTAGTAAGTCGTCGAGCGGCCTTCTCGACCTCGGGATCACTTAGTAAAATTGGTTTCGACGATCTGCTCATGCACTGCACAGAAACACACCATTGCACATTAATAGGAAAAAGAAATTAAAAGGTGGACACGGTTCCCTGTAACGGCGCCATTTTGATAGAGCTGTCGTGTACCTCTACAAACACAGTAATTATACTGCTTTTAACCTGCAATCAAATGATTAAATAAATCTAATACAATGGTAGTCAGGATCGATCCACAGGAACGGACATTCTTAATTTCCTTTTATCTATTAATGTTTTAGTAACTATTTTGACGAGTCGTCACCTTTGTGTCTCTTAAGAGACCTTTAGTTTGTCACGAATACTTAAGAGAAACAAAAATAACAATTAACTTGTATAAATTATAAAGAAAGTATTCTAGTATTATATAATCTACCTTTATCCCATGCATGCAATCATAAACATTTATGTTGTCTAATTATCCTATATTGGTTAGTTATAGATTACAGCGAGCACCCGCTAGTCATAACCTAATTTCTCTTTAACTTTTCGGTAATCTCCGCGAGTCCCCACTAGTCAAGATTACTTCTTTAACCAACTAATTAATTAAGCCGTGAGTACCCGCTAGTCACCTAATTAATTATCTAGCAGCATTAAGATTTAGAGAAATCTAACACTAACAACTCCTATCGTTGTAATTCAAGAAATTATTACTCAATTAATAGTACCTCACGGTCGAAGGTCGTGCCACTCGAAGGCTCTACCAGATTAAACTAAGGTGATCAGTCTTAATAGAATCTTAGTAATTAGACTTATGAACACTAATTAATTTAAGAACAAAGTTAATTAGACTTATGAACACTGATTAATTTAAGAACATGGATTACGGTTTCAATACATAACACTAGAATAATATATTTAGCTACTCATAACTTGATAATCAAAGTAATAACTTGGAATAGAAATCATGAGGAAAATATGAAATACTTTACTAGAATAAATTGCTTGCGCAGTCGGGAACTTTGAACCGACGAACAGAACGCAACAAAGATTAAGTATTTTCAAAAGCCAAATCAATCAATTACTATGCTGCGGAATTCTGAAGGAAAACCAAAGCCAAAAACTAAAACTTAAAAACTGTGTAAAAATCGTAAAAAAGGAAAAGGTAAAAAAAAACAAGGTATCGAGTATCATCTCAAGCCCCCTATTTATAGGACTTAAGCTACTAGTAATTGGAATAAAATCTATCTCCTAATCAAATAAGGAGATTAATCAATCAGCACTTCAGATTTGGGAAGGAGATCGTGTGCACTTTTGATTTTTGAATTTCTTATTTCCTTCTTGGATTCTCCTTCCTTTTTTCACACGGATTTCCTTCTCTTTTCTCCGGGTTTCTTGACCCACAAATCAGCTCTCGGACCTTTGCTCCGTGTTAAATCTCAACTTGACGTGGAGCTTGCTTGACGTCGGCCTCCGGATCTTCTACTGACGAGGTCGGCTCCCAGATCGTCTTCTGACGATGTCGGCTCCCAGGTCGTCTTGGATGCCTTTGTGCTTCTAAAATTCATCTTTTTGCACTTCTCTTTTGAAAATTGGGTTGTTCTCCTAAATCTGCACAATTAATACCAACCTTGGGCAAAAAGCCCGTGAGAACTGCCAATTAATCTCTAAATTATTATGTATAATATCGGCGGATCACTAATCTCTTAAATTAAAAAATATTTAATATTTTCCTTTCAAAAATATTTATTTGGCTTACTGACATGTAAGGGTGCTCAAATTAGAAAACCCACCCCGAATCGACCCGAACAACAGTCTGGGTCGGTTAAGGATGCACCCCAAAAAAGAAGGTTTGGGCAGTTCAAATTAGGGCCGGTTCAGAGCCGACCCATATTGACCCGTTTTAAATTGTTTTTTTTTCTCTGCTGCCCTTTGCAAGTGGTGATCTGGGCTTGCAAAGTAAAAAAATTGATAGGGCCATGTGCATGCCAATAGCACCCACCCAACCCCAAAAAAGGAAATGCCCCTTCGGCCCTACCCCCCCTCCACCCCCTTTTGACACAAACAAAAAAAGAAAGCCCTTCCCGTATATACCCCCCGTCCCCGGAACCCGACAAATCCCCAGAACCGCCTATCCATCCAGTATCCTGCGTCCCCGCAGTAAAAATTCTCTCAAACTCCACTTCCTCGTCCACCTCCTCCACCACCCAACCCACACCACAGTTTTGATTTTTTTTACTTTTAATTTTCTAGTTTTTAAAATTATAAATAAAAATAATTTTAATTGTTATATTTAGAAAGTATAATTTTTCTATTATTATGCATATATTAAAATATAAATTTTAAATAATTACATGTATTATTAAAAAATTAATAATACTTTTATGAAATACAAATTAAAATACCCTTTAAATTATTTTTAAATTGTGTATATATATATTTATAAAATACTTATTTAAACGCACATTTGTTTAAAAGAAATCTAAAATATATTTTTAAAAAGTACATTAGTTTCTTTAAAATACTTGTTCAAACGAAGTCGAAATTTTTTAAAATTTTTTTAAAGAAAATAAACATAAAAGATTAATTTTTAAAGTCCAAACGAAACATATTTAAAATTTTTTTTTTGCAACCTTAAATTAATTATTGTTTCAAAAAAAATTTTACTAGCGTAAAAAAATGCTGAAAAAGTTTAATAAAAAGGAAAACTGAACCGAAAGAAAAGAAAAAGGAAGAAAGTAAAACCGAAATACAAAAAAGAAAAAGAAAATCAAAAGGGTTAGTTAGGGTCAAGTATTGGATCGACCCGACCCAACCTTAATCCGACTTAAACATGCTCAGGCCATAGTTGTTAAACTCGTACATACGCGATACGTATCGTACGATACGTATCATAAATTAAGAAATTCGATACGTATCGCACATACGTATCGCAAATCGTAAAGAATCGTTAATTTTTAACTAATTTTGTACGATTCGTATCACAAAATTACGATACAATACATACATTTTTTAATTTTGTCTTTAAATTTTGAGCCTAACTTAAAAATTAAGTTCAAACTCATCTAAAGAATACTAATCTCGAGCTTAGCTCAAGCTTAGTTATAAAATTTTAGCTAAGGAGTATATGGAACATGAGCAAACACATCCCAGAAGTCTCAGTAAAAAGTCTGCAGCTCTTTGCCTTTTATAAGAATTCAGGAAGGCTAAGCTCTCATATTTATCCGATGTTGGATAAATGGTTTCTCAGGCCCTTTACGTTCTCAATATATATATTAAAAGCTATTGAATTAACAACAGCTTGTGTTGCTTTAGTGGTTAAGGCTGTCTCATTTTCATGTGGGGGTGTGTGTTCGATTCTTGCTGCCCCTTCCTTTCTCTTTTTTGTTTTTTCTTTTTTTTTTTCCCTAATTATCAATCATTATTTTTCTTTGTTCTCTTGCTAAATATCCTTTATTTTTTTAATCTATCGTTCATTGTTTTCCTTTTATGATAGAAAACATACAATTATAATTTTTATACTTAATTAAGTATAATAAAAATAATATAATTATGACATGTCTTTTGTATATATTCAATATTTATAATTTTGTATTATATTATTATATATAAACGTATCTTACGATACGATACACGATACGATACGCGTTTCATAAAACTACGTTTCCGATACACGATACGTATCTCGATTCGACAACTATGGCTCAGGCCCTTTCTGGTCTGAACCGATCCGAAGTCCTTGGAAGTTAGAACCCACACGTATACCTTAAAGCCTCCACTCAGGTCCATATCAATCTTTTCTTTCTTAATTTTACAAACACTTCAAATTCAATTCAACCCATGAAGGTCTTTATGAGTCAGTACAAACAATTATATCCCATTGAATCAAGTTCGTACTAATTTAACCGTGTGATACTGCTGAAATTTTCTTCTTTATTTATTTATTATAAATTTTTTGTTTTGGATTCCCATTCTCTTTCACAATAATTCTTTCATTTCACACTGAATAATGTTGATGGCTTTTGGTGCGTTTCTATTTTGTTTCCGTTCAGGTGGCAGTGGCGAAACCCAAAAAAAAAAAAAAAAAATCTCTAAGTGATCTGAAATATAAATAATTTTATTTTTAACAGTTAAATATATACTTATAATAAGGATAGAAGAGGGAGTTGGAAGAATCGGGGAACCACCTTACTCCCTCCTTTGATTCCGTCAATGCATCTAGGTGCTTAACTATGTTTTTTATTATTTTGTAAACACATGGAAAAAAAATTTAATATAAATTTGTATTGAAATTTTTAAAAAAGTATAATTACATAATAAAAAATTATATTGAAAGTGGTGAAAAGTATTCACATATAAAATTTACCATAAAAATAAAAACCTAAATAAAAAAACAATGGAAACTAACGCGACCTTAATGTGTGAATATGTGAATACACCATTTATTAGTTAAGCTAGATTTCATTCAAAGAACTTTCAGCCATTGAAAAATTATTTATGCAACTATTTATGTAATTGCATAGTAATATATCATAAGTTATTTTTCAATGGTTGAATGGTTACTTGAAAGACTATAATATTTTTCTAATTTCATAATAAAAATTTGTATTGATATATAAAAGTTACGATCAAAATTAAAAACAAAATAAAAAATAATGAAAACGAACCGGATCTTAATGTGGGCAGATGTGAATACAGCTGTTACTAGTCAAATTCTAGTCCACTGCGGCTGGACTTCCCAGGAGAAGAATAAGCTGATGATGAAGGAGACAAAAAGAAAAAAAGAACCTATAAAATCAGATAACTCATGCCCCTTCGGGCACGTCAGCTAAAATTGGAATCGGGTCCATAAAGGCTATGTTCTCTTAATAACTTAATTAGGAAATTTTTTTGTTAAGGCAAAAATTTATTTTAGAAGGAATTTTTTTTAAAAATTTGTGTCGGAAAAAGAAAAAAAAAGTGTAATAATTATGTTTTTTTTGAATTTATGTGAATTAAGATTTAGAGAGAATTTTAAATTTTGAATTGTGAATTTAGTAAAAATAATGTTGTTTCTTTGTATAATATTTTTGAGAAAAAAATGATTTTTTCCTGAAATTAGATAGGAAAGAACAGGGCCTCTTCTTTTCGTTTTATGGTTTTTGTTTTAATATTAAATTTAATATATTATAATTATTTTTCATCATTTTTAATATAATTTTTTTACTATTTAATTATATATTTTTGTATTTTCAATACACTTTTTACACTAAAAAATTATTTTTCAAAAACATGTTTTTAAAATTGGGTTTTAAAACTGAATAAAGAACAAGCCCTTAACTCATCAACTCCTTTTCGATTTTCATCTAAAAACCCTCTTAATTTATTTTTAAATCAACATAATACTTCCTCCGTCTCATTCAAAGAGTTCACTTTCAAAAAAAAATTTTGTCCATTTAAAGAGTCTACTTTGAATTTATTTACATTATATACCCTTACTAATGTAAAGATATGTGGTTCACAATTAACCCTTACTTCTAAAGTAAGGATATAAGTGACAAATATGGTGATAACTTACTTATTTTAGATGTTGTACCTCACAACACATTATTTGAGTGGGACGAAGGGAGTATTATGTTTTCAATTATTCATTCATCCCAATCTACACAAATTGAGGAAAGATTATTGATCAATTAAAAACAAGATATTACGTTTATAGATTAAATTAATTGAGTGGTTTTCGGTCCTAGATGCCGCGCTACGTACCATGTGAGGCATACGCGCTTGGGGTCAATTTTCTTGGCTCGCGACAGCTGATCCCTCTCGCATAGGAGGTGGCCCACGGTCCCACGTGGGGCCCACCTCCTGTGTGAGAGGGCGACAAGTGATCTAACCTCGATTTTCTTCATTTGGACGCGATTGGGGTTGAGGATCGATTAAAAATGAAAAATCAAGTTTAGCGATTAATTAATGGAGTGATTTTTTTAAAATTAAAGGAGAAATTGAACTTAGATGTCAAATTTATTAGAGACTAATGAAACGAATTACTCTACTTATTACAAATCAACGTCTTATTTCCCCTTTCTTTGTGCTTCCAAGAGATTCATATTAACTATGAATGTCACAAAATGTTCCCGGATCATCAATCAATGTTTTGTTTCACTGCCTATAGATTAATAAGTTTACTAAATTGAACGTTGATGTTTAAGTATGTTTGGCATTGTATTCAATTTAAGTAGATTTTGTTTGTGATTTTTATAACATATTTTAATCTAGTAATAAAAAGATATACTCATTTCGTCCATTATACGTGTTCACTTTGAGAAATTTTTTTGTTTTAATAGAAGAGTCTACTTTCAAATTTTTTACTCCTCATGCACTTACTAATATAATAATGTGTGGTCCACAATTATCTCATACTTAATAAATAAGGATATAAATGAAATAAATAGCGTCCAATTAACTATTTTATATATTGTACCTTAATACACTACTGCAAAACCTCCCAAGGGAGGCGGGTGCCGCCGGGCGCCTCCCTTGATCTTGTTATTGGAGTGCACCCGCCTCCAATAACTATTTATTGGAGGCGGGTGCAACTCCAATAAATAGTTATTTTGCACCGGCTTCCAATTACCAAATTTTTTTTTTTTTTGGACTATCGCCCTTTTTTGTAACCTGCCTCCAATACTCTCTCAGTACAAAATTTAATTTCTTTTTCTTCAATTTATGGTTTTGGTAGGAATCAAACTCACGCCTGCAGAATCACTTGACTCTTGCACATTAAATTTACCACTAGGCTACATATACTTATTTATTTAAAGTTAAAATCGAAAGGATATATTTATATATTTTCTTCTAAAACTTGTGATTTTTATTATCTACTAATTTATCGCCTTGCTCGAATTTCGATAAAATTTCAAAATTATTTTCAACATTATAAAACAAAAAAAATTTCGAAACACTATCGTGTACAAAGCTTTGGAAGCGGGTGCATGTTAATAGATATCTATTGGAACCTGCACCCACCTCCAAAAGCTTTGCCGGCCTCTTTGGAGGCGGGTGTTAGTGCCCCCCTAGCACCCACCTCCAAAGAGGCTGGCAAAGCTTTTGGAGGCGGGTGCAGGTTCCAATAGATATCTACCCGCCTCCAAAGGGGCATCTACTTTAACTTATTATGTGGTAGTAATAGTTATAATAAGTTGTACATTGGTCAAAGTAGACCCGTGAAACGGAGGGAGTAGTAATTGAAAATCTAATGAATTAAATTTACACATACAGACATATCTACATAGTAGAGAAAATAATCACTTTTATGCTAGACAAATTACCTTTCGAAATATAAGTTCGATATTGAATTTATCAATATTCGCATACCTCCCATTAAAATAACTGAATCTTCAAAAGAAATGAAATAAACTTTTATTTATTGGTGGAGAAAAATAACTCCCACTTATTGATGACATATAAACTTCTATAGTCAAATGGAAAAGAGAGAAATAAAAGCCATATTTACATTTTTAAACCCTAAAATTCATCATCTTCTTCCCTTATCCTCCTCTATGGGAGGATGAGAAAAGCCGTTATACTCTCATTCTTGTTATCTTTTACTCCCTTTGTCCCATTCAAAGAAATTTACTTTGTATTACTAAAATCAGTAATACAAAGTGGTCTCTTTGAGTGGGACAGAGGGAGTATTTAGTTTTCTCCTTATTGGATTTTGTTTATGGTATTTTTCTCCATGTTTATGATGTTTTCTTCTTTGATATGTAAGTTTTTCTATCTGGCTATAGTGATTTTGCCCCTACTTATGGTGATTCAATTCATAATTATGGTGTATGAGTGCCTGGTTATAATTCTATTTGTGGCCATGACGTATGAAGATTGAGTGAAAGATTCAGTTTCGAAACTTTAATCAGTAATTAGTGACAGATCCGTACCTGTCAGTACATGCTTTGTTTAGTTTTATATTTTTACAATGTTTAAATCTATACTAGGTATAGGTTCACATTTTAGTATATTAGATACACTTCTTGGGTTTTTGTTGTCAATTTCTATTGAACAATTTTTAACACTATTAATAAAAAATTTCTTTTAAAAAAGAAAAAACATGTCTATATACTTAAAAAAAAAAGGAAAAACTTATTTATTTTCTTACCATTTATAATTAATTATTAATTCCAATCATTTCTACAAGCACGCCGAAACTTTTTTGTACTTAACAACTTTGGTCAAAGGATAAAAAAAAATATATAAAAAAAAAAAATCAACTTTGGCCGTCTGGGGAGGACTTCAATGCACATAAATTGAAACTATTATTATTATTATTATTTTTTTCATTTATCTGTACATCTAGAGCAGTCTTCTACGGCTTGCCTAAGGATCGAGGGTTCATTTTTTTAAAGTTTCAATATTCTTTTTTAAAAAAATAAAAAGTTTTAATATACATCAATTGAGAGTTAGAAACTCCTAATCCCGCCGCCACCCCAGACCGCCCCCTTTTTTTAAGTCAAAAAATAGTATGGAAATTAGCTTTGAGTTGAGACCATGCAAGTAAAAAATTGGCGCTCTTTCTCAAACTTGTAATATTTTTGCGACTAAATTTAATATTTGTATTTTTTTTAATGATAATTTTAATATAATTGAGATATTTCAACCGTTAAATTTCGTACGCGATATTTTAACCGCTAAATTCATAATCGCAATATATTAATTATTTAACTTGATATGCTATATTTCATCAGGTAAATTGAAATAGCGTGTTTTTATAATATTTTCTCTATTCCATTATAAGAGTCTATTTTGTTATACTGTTTTAGTACAATAAAGCGGACTCTTCTAATGGAAGGAATGAAATATAATGTTGTATTTCAAAAACTAAATTTGAGATGTCCGTCTTTTAGGCATCAATACTTTGCAATAAAAAAATCAGGCCCATTCAAATCCTCCTATCTTAATAAACTCCTAAGTACAAAAGTTGTATATAACAATATATGACTCTCATGCTCTGTTTTCTTAGTAACATAATCAGGAAAAGTATCAATTTTTTCTCAAAAATATTACACAAAGAAACAACATTATTTTTATTAAATTCACAATTCAAATTTTAAAATTTCCTCTAAATACTCACTCACATAAATTCAAAAAAAACATAACCATTACACTTTTTCTTCTCTTTCCTGCACAAATCCCCAAAAGAAATTTCCTCAAAAATAAATTTTTTCCCTAACCAAAAAATTTTCTAACCAAGTTGACAAGAGAACAGAGCCTCACTCTCTCTCTAGATACATATTCTAATAGACTAATTATTTGTTAACTTAGTATAACTTTGAATTTTATATTGTACTCATACTTTTTGCAAGCGGACTTTGTACAAGTACAACTACTTACCTATTCATATTGATTAGTTAGTGCTATTCGATCCATATATTTTTATATTTATTCCAATTAAAATTTGACTTTTTTATTAATTCCAATTAATATTTGATTTGATTGGTTTATATTAACACCTTCTTTTTAGCTTTTAAGCTTCCACGTACTAAAATTTTCAGTTCGTTCTGATCAAAACCTTAGCATATATGACCCTAATTAATTATCCCTCCCCTTCCCACAATAAATAAATAAATAAATAAATAAATGTATATATATATATATGTGTGTATGTGTGTCATGTACGTATATATATATATATATATTACTATAATTCTATATTGTAAAAATTATTTTATTTTGCATCATTTAATTTTGTATAGTGGTCTAAATCCCCAAGTCATGCTTCAAGGTCATACGATTTGAACTTACCACAGGATTGAACAAGAAAAGAAAAAAAGAAAAAGAAAAAACATACTTTATCCTTGAGAAGTTTAATGGCTTCCTAAAACTGAGGACAAGCCGAGGAATCCGGCTCGCCATAGATTCCCGTTAATCGTCACTGAGTGGAGTTAACGGAATCATGCACAATACAATCACCGTAGTTTAGAAAATTTGACAAGAGGTCAATAGTAATATCTTTTTTCAAGAAGAGGGCTAGTCCCCCTAAACTTCCTATGACATCAACATACATACCATTCATATTTAGCTTTCTTTTAACAGTATTTAAATAACCGGATTGACATTTAGGGGTGATCTCCGGACTCTTCCAACCCCCTCCTACACTCTTAGTGTATATTTATCTATTAATTTTTTTTTTAACAATAGATTAATTTAATTTTTAAAATATAGTTTCTGACTCAGCCACTCTCTCTCTGTTTCACTAGGAGTAAATTTTGCAAAAGACCATCCGCGGGAGTGCAGCCTCAAAACCCAATGGGAAGAATTTCACAAAGTTTATTGTATGGGGTGGTCTCTACCATGGCCACAATAAAAATAAACTAGAAGAGTCCTGAAATATAATTTTAAATTAAACTCTTTTAATGAAACCAAGGGAATAATTTAGACACACATCAAAAGAATAAATATAATTTACCCAAAAAAAAAGAAGAAAAAATAGTAAAAATGACAAGTTGAACAAGAAGTTAAACATTCACGTTAGTATGTGTGGATGCTTGTAAACTCACAAACTACACTAAAAGTCTTGGATAAAAAAAAAATGAAAAAAGTCAAGTTCACACAACCTTAATTAACAACAAACTCAACATTTCCCAACAAATTATTTACGAGTCATACGCTTTACTCTTTCAACTAGCTCTTTTTCTCTTTCTGTGTGTGAAGCCAAAGAACGCTAGCAGAATCTCAGACAAAAAGGAAATAGAGCAGTCAAAGTTTGGTGCTGCTCAGCCCAACCTTTTTCTTTCATAAGTTAAATTACTTTATTGGTCCCTTAAGTTAGTATATAATTTCAATTTGATCTATTAATTAGAAATTATTTTATTTTGGTCCTTTAACTTGAAAATTTATTTCAAACGAGTTCCAAAATCCCAAATTCTGACAATATTTGATTTATTTTCGACTAACATGTGAGTAGTTTCAAGTTAGATTGTGGGTGAATAAAATAATTTAACATTTCTTTTTTCATTTGTTATCGGTATTAATGTGTGTGAGAATCTTATGTGTTAGTTGAAAATAACTCAAATATTGTTAGAATTTAGATTCAGTGATCGATTTGAAATAATTTTTCAAAAATAAACTAATTTAAGTAGTGGACCAAGTTGAGACAATATCCCAACTCGAGGGACCAATAAAGTAATTTAAGTTTTTCCATATAAACAACAAGAAACGGAATGAAGAAAAATAAGTTAAATAACGAAACGAAACCTTCCTTTAATTTCCACGAATTCGTACAAAGTCTCTTCCTCTTACCAAGTCTTGTCTTCTTCGCTTTTCCTATTATTATTTTTAATCTTCCAGTTTCCACCTTACAAATCCATCTGTATAAATACGTTGTCATCATCTTCCTCCATTTGCATCCTCTGATCAAATCAAATGTTCGGATACTTGACCCGGAACTTCAAGCCCAGATAGCCGGAAGAAGATCCGGTATAGAAATTTGAGTTTGGATCCATTATGAGTGAAGGGATTGTGGAGAGGGCTCTCAGCAGCCTGGGAAAAGGCTTCGATATCACCAACGATTTCAGGCTGAAATATTGCAAAGGAAAAGAAAGATTGATTTGGGTCAACGAAACGGAGACCCGAGACCTTCTTGTCCCCGGCTTCGGAGCCGCCCCGAACGTCTCCTCCGATATCAAGTGCGACAAAGGTGACCGGACCAGATATCAATCCGACATCCTCGATTTTAGCCACGTAAGTTCTTTACTTCTCCTTGCTAGCTACCTGCTAAAAGAGCCTGGATCCTCTGTCCATTTTATGTGTTGACAGGACAAGAAAGAAAAAAATGGACAGAATATTCGAACTCCAGCTCTCAAAACTGAAGTTTTGTGTTTCGATTTGATTAACGTTGTTGTTTTGTTCGATTGTGAAGATGTCGGAGTTTTTCAACCAGAGATGTTCGGTTCCGGGGAAAATTCCGTCGGGGATGTTCAATTCGATGTTCGGGTTCCAGAGCGGGTCGTGGGCGGTGGATGCTTCGAATACAAAGTATTTAGGATTGGATGGGTATTTCATTATACTCTTTAACGTTCACATTGACCGCTATCCTCTTGTTCTTGCCGATGAAGTTCGAAATGCTGTTCCGACCACATGGGATCCGGCTGCTCTTGCCAGGTAATATAATATTAATATTAATAATCATTGATCCACCCAAAGTTGATAAATGCATCAAATTGCATACGTAGGCTAGAGCTCCTATACATACATATCTTAAAGTGTGTGACTTTTGTGGGAGTAAATTATTTGTCCAAGTTATTCGACCGATTTTTTCATTAAATGTGAACACAAAGTAATTTTATTGAAGTTTTAAATGAAATAAAGTCGTTTCACTAATTTGAATAAAAAAAAAGAAAAAAATTAGACATAATACTAAAATTGAAACGGTCTCTTACAAAAGTTATTCATTCATTTTCATGCTTTTGAATTCGATATCATGAGCTTAATGTCATAGTAATTTTATGACATTTTCTTAAATTTATTATTAGATTTATTTTTGCTCTCTTTCTCTTCACATCTTAATCAAGATGGGAATTAATTGCAAGTAGCCATGATTAATGAAAAAAATTATGGCCTAAGTTTGATAGCTTTATATATACATATTATGGAGATGAAGTTGACCAATAGAGAGATAGCCAACTGGTAGATATGACCAAGTCAAGAAATAAGCATTCAATGATTCTGTCTTTTCTTCCATCACACACACGTACATAATTTATTATATATCTACAATATCTCACACTGGAATTTTTTTTTTATCATTTATTATTTTTATTTCTTTCAATCAAGACACTAACGTGATTTCAACTACTACGAAATTTCACTCTTGTTATAACCTATAATAAAAATTTGATAAAATAAAAAAAAATAGAGATTGTCATTTTCGGTTTCATTGTTTATGTTTATATTTTAATTTTGTTTTTAATTCTATAGTAAATTTCATATATTATAATATTTTTAAATTATTTCTTATATAACTTTTTATTGTTTAGTTATGTATTTTTATTTTTGCAATATATTTTTTTACCTTAATAATTTTCTTTTCTCAAACATATTTTCAAAATCATGTCAGAGCCAAAAAAATTCTAGTTATGATACATAGTTCAATGTAAAATCGATTTCAGAAAGTCAGCAAAATCGACTCCTGATGCCAGCAGTTGGTTTCTCCAAATTATTTGCTGGATTCTTATAAGTCCAGCTATATATTACCTGGATATTTAACAATAATCTTGTAGATTTCTCTTGAATTTTAAGGTTCATTTTCTAGGTTTTAGCTAGGTTGCAGATGATGTTAGGAATGAAAGAGGATTTTGATGGCTAATATTCTTTTGTACAAGCCAACATTTTCATAAATTTCAACTGCGAGCAGCTGAAGGCATATGCCACTTTATCAATTGGTCAATTGAAAGATTTTGTGAAAATTTCTACATGTTTGACATCTGTGTTTCCTTGTTTGAATTCCTGGAAAGGAATATTATTTAGGTCAAAAACCTTCAGTGCTTTTCTTAATAATAAAAAAAAATCAGTAAGAAAAATTATTAGTTGTTCAGATTATAGATAACTAACGAGTTAAAAAAATACCAAAATTTGAAGTTGACAAATTTAGAAAAATAATGCAACAAACCAATGATGGATCAATATTCATATTCATGGGTTCCTTACATATACATTACTTTCCCCTGAAATAATGCACCCCCTATATGTATTAGCTGGCTGCCCCATCTTATGCGGTATAATCGCTACATTGAATAATTTCTTCGTTTTTCTCTATTATTTTGGTAAGGAAATTTCTGATGCGATTAATTGGTATTCATGAACAAAGGGAAATGAGGAAAAATATAAATTACCAATTTTTTTTTCCAACAATAAGGATATTAAATGAGTTTATTTTGTGAAATGGTAATAAATAATAAAATATAAGTAATTGGGAAATGTATTTGCTTTTTATTACTTATATATATATATATATATATTTTTTTTTTCCTGACATCATTCACCTTACAATTTTACTATTAGGTAAATTATCAAGGCAAATTTGTCTAATTTGTTTAGCGAACTTTGAAATTTTAAAAATTACCCAGCTGATCACAAGGTTTCTATAAGGCTTTCTGAATATACTAAAATTTGATCATACAAGAATCGACTGCAGGATAATTTAGACAAACCTTAGAGTTTTGCTAATTTAGCCTTCATTAGATCATAAATTCTTTGGTTAAGAGAGTATCCTCCCAATATAATTGATTAATTCTTGAATTTTTTTGTGTGTTTTTTTTGGGCAGATTCATAGAGAGATATGGTACTCACATTATAGTGGGACTAAGCATAGGAGGGCAAGATGTGGTTCTAGTGAGACAAGACAAATCCTCCAATGTGCAGCCGTCACAGCTGAAGAGCCACCTGGATGAACTTGGTGATCAGTTATTCACTGGCTCCTGCAGCTTCTCCCCTCATCAACCCAAAACTAAAGAACATAAGAAAAAGGTATTCTTCAACTTTTAAAAAAAAAAAAAAAAATATTTTTAATAAATTTAATTATCATTATTTATTTATTTTTTAGGTTATTCAACTTAAACTGCCTCACAAATTTTAAATTTGACAATCCCTATTGACATATTTAACAAATTGTCAAATTTAAAAAACAACTTATTATAATAGGATTTTTGGAGAAGGGAAGTTGACTGCCTGCTTGCGTGTTGAAATTAGGAAAAGATAGAAATTGAATTTTGACCTCTAGATATTTGTCAGGCGTTTTGTCACTCGGACGAGGATTGACACGTTTATTTTATCATTGATTCAATGTGGTTTTAAAGTTAGATGCCATAAGTTGCACCTCTTACAAATAAATTTAACCCTAAGGGATTATTTAACCCTAGGGGATTTTGAGTTAATTTTTCGTATTATTTGTTACATCACTCACAGTTGATTGTCTTTTCTTTCAATAAAAAAAGTCATGTTTGAATTTGTACTTGATTTGTAAGCAGTTATGTTTCATTACTTTTCTAATGAATTGAAAAGAAATATGCATATGTACAAGAATATTAATGGTTAACATTTGTACCCATGCATGTGTATCCAGGTACCAGAGGCTTTCAATGTGTTTGATCCACAACATAATGCCTTCAACAGCTTTTCATCAATCACAACAAAAGATGTAGGTTCGAACGGTTGCTCTTCAACAAAATCTCTCTTGTTATTACTTTAAATCATTATTATTATTTGTTCACCTTTCTTTAATTTCCACCCACCAATACACCCTTTTCCGAAACCCTAATTTCCAAATCGAAAACCTAGTCGTTGAATTGAAAAATCGTCCAGTATAGATTGAATAGAATCTTAATGCGCACATCTCAAAATTATGGCACTTGTATGTTTGATTAATGTGCAGGGAATGAAGGTAGTATGATCACCCTTGTTTACTTTTCATCCATCAATAAATTTTGTTTTAAACCCTAATTTTCAAATAAAAAACTTAGTTGTTGATCAGTTGAGAAATCGTCCAGCACATATTGAATAGAATCTTAATGCGCGCATCTCAAAATTGTGACGGCCTAACACTTGTATCTTTGATTAATGCGCAGGGAATAACGGTGATATGTTCGAAAAGAGGAGGTGACACTTCCACAAGCTCTCACTGCGAATGGCTTCCAACAGTGCCATCCATGCCTGACGCCATTCATTTCGACTTCATCCCTATTACCTCTCTTCTAAAAGGTGTTCCTGGCAAGGGTTTTTTGTCACATGCCATCAACCTCTACTTACGTTGTAAGTTCCTTATTTTTAATCTACATATTTTTGGATCCAACTATACATATTGCATGTTTAAATCTATATACGTTTTTGATCAAACTATATATTGTTCAAATTGTAATCATCGGGTAAGACTATAGCCTGTTTACGGGACCATTCATTTTATAGAGAATAGCTTTTGCAGTGAGTTATGCAATTGTATGAGTAATGCATCATGATTCATAAGTCATTATCTACTAAAAGAATAGTCTCATAAAGGGGCTATAGTATTTTCCGTAATCATATATACACTGTTATAATTATTGTGTATTTTGAGAATTTATTTATAAAATATAGAATCCTTTTTCCTTTTTTTTAAAAAATTTTATTTTATGCAGGGAGAGTGGTAACATAATGGTATATCCAGTATGTTGTAAATTAAAAAAATAGTACAGTAAATGAAGTGACACAATTAAAAAAGGCACGGAAAGATGTAGTTTTTTTTTTTTTCCCCAAAACTTGGATGCTATAATTTATATTACTAAAGTAATCGATTAAGCTATTATCAAATGACTGAATCATTATGTGAGTGGATCGCAGTCTTAACCGGTATCATTATTCTATTAATATATAGACAATATTCTATAATTTTCGATGGTAGATGGACATATCGCATTCTTGCTTTCTTCCTTAAGTCTTTGCATGATGAAAAATTCAACGGGTGATTCATTACTTTTTGTCCAAGTATTCATTTCCACATGAAAAGGAAACAAAGTGGGAATGGTGGAAAATATTAAGCACTTTTTTTTTCCTTGTTTCCCACAACCCAAAAGTGTACTTTTTTTTTTCTTTCTTTCTCATTCAATATTTTTGTGTCTAGTTAATAATTGTAACAACGATTGCTTCAATCTTTTTTTTGGATTTGCAGACAAACCTCCTATAAGTGATTTGCAGTACTTTCTGGACTTCCAAGCCCATAAGCTTTGGGCTCCGGTCCACAATGATCTTCCGCTTGGGCCGACAACAAACAAGGCCCTGCGTAATCCTACTCTGCATTTCAATTTAATGGGCCCTAAGCTCTATGTCAATACTACTCAGGTATGTCCTCCACTTCCATGTCATGGAGTAAAGATCGGCTCGTTAATAATAACCACGTTATTGTTGATGTGATTATTCACCCATTTAAAATTAAACGAGTGTTACTTTTTTTGTGACTCACTGAAAAGACATCTATTTGTCAAAATTTTGGTAAGTTATTAATCGCCATAGACAGAATGATGTAGTGATTATTAACTATCTAATACTTTTCCCCACGTTAGGATATATCTTTGTTGTCTAACAATAATAATCCTTTTTGATTTATAGAGAATCTAATAATGCATTATTAGACATCTCATGTTTGAATTTGAGAAATATACATTTGGTTATGAAATGAATATGTCACTATTTTTTTTTCCTTTAGGATTTTTATCTGATTATATTTAGAAACAAATATTTCAATGAAATTCTATTGGTATTGTGAGATAGTTAAGAGAAATTGAGTAAATGACAATACTTTTATAACTTTGTTTGTTGAAAGAAATGGTTACACTAAAAGTATTACGAAATCAAAGTTAATGATTGATTGCCAAAATTTCACTTGTAGGTTGTGGTTGGAAAGAGACCTGTAACAGGAATGAGATTGTACCTGGAAGGAATGAAATGCAACAGGTAATTAATTATGCTTAATAAATAAATTAATTAACCATTTTAGAACATATATAATTGATGACGAGTAAGAAAATGGGGTTAATCCAACTAATTTATAATAATTTAAGTGAAGAATCAAATATCATTTGTAGAAAAAGGTAAACTTTAAAAATATATACTCTCTTTGCAAGGTAAACTTAATTATTTTATATCATAAAGAAATCACTTT
Source organism: Leptodermis oblonga (assembly GCA_016801395.1). Lineage (NCBI taxonomy): Eukaryota > Viridiplantae > Streptophyta > Magnoliopsida > Gentianales > Rubiaceae > Leptodermis > Leptodermis oblonga. The sequence goes on along the minus strand of CM028751.1, from coordinate 15,712,669 downwards.
TACTCCCTCCGGTCCAGAACCACAATAAAAGATGTTTTAGAGAGAGTAACAATCTTCAAAATAAATGATATTTTAGCGAATAAATAATTTTTTTCCCCAACTTACCATCTTAACCTATCCACCAAAGAGTCGGTGATTATCTTAATCGCCCTCCTAGTATTAATTGGATTAGAACTATAAGACTCTTACTAATATTAAATTACAATAGTTACAAGTTTTTTTTTTTTTTTGTTATTTAAATAAATTTTTAATGTGTATAAAAAACTCTAAAACCTCTTTTAAATTGGATCAGCGGAATAGTTTATTCGTGACCGTATAAAATAGAGAAAATTCTAACGAATGTTTATCTGCGTTCAACAAGGGTTAATGGAAAGCCAACAAAAGAAAAGAATACGATCCCTCACATAATATAATGCAAATAAAAGTTCTAAGATTTGCAATTCTTTTTTTCAAATAGAGAAAATCAGACGGTTAAATTCGCCAGCCACTTACAATAGTCTAAATTAAAAAAGAAAGGATCAGATATATGATATCACGACTCAAATCGCGATCTAAAAGCACTTTTTGCATTTCATAATAAAATTTTAACATTTTTAATGCAGTTTAAATACCTCTGAAACTAATGCAAACTAAAACTTTAACCACAATTACACTAACTCAATATATGGTTAACTAATGATCAAAAGCACTTCATAAGTTTATATAGGTTTGATCATTTCATGTTCACTAAGGATTCACTTTAACTGTATCAGGTTAGCGGTACATCTCCAGCACCTTTCCAACACCCCAGTGTTACTCCAAGACAAGATCAGCGAGCCGTTAACCTGGAGAGGAACGGAACAAATCGGAGACGAACGATATTTAGAACCAGTTCAAGGCAAGAAATTCTCACACATATCCACCGCCCCGGTAAAATACGACCCGAACTGGACCACGAAAACTGGCGAAGCCTTCATCGTCACAGGGGCACAAATTCACGTCAAGAAAGACCCGGCAAGAACCGTGCTACATCTTCGGTTGTTGTACTCCAAGGTCACGAATTTTTACGTCGTTCAATCGAACTGGATGCAGTGTCCGTCCGAAAATCCCATAAAATCGAGCATCTTTTCGGCGATAAGCATGTCGTTCTCCGGCAACTTGGAGAAGGAGAAGATGCCGGCCGTGGTGGTGGACTCGGGGATTTACCCGACCGGGCCGCCGGTGCCGGTGCATACGCAGAAGTTGTTGAAGTTTGTGGATACATCGGAGTTGTGTAGAGGGCCTCAGGATAATCCAGGGCATTGGTTGGTTACGGGGGCTAAATTAGACTTAGAGAAAGGTAAAATATGCCTGAATGTGAAGTTTTCTTTGTTGAACATTAGTTCTTGAGACTAGGAATATCTGTAGTAATTACTGCACCACTCTTGAATGGTCAAGACTGATGTAATATGTTATGTATATATAGGTGGTATAGAAAATTATTGAGGAAACTACGCATATTATAATGTGTTTAAATATACTTTTGACGTTTATAAAACTAAATGCACATTAATTGAGAGGGGTAATTTGGCCTAATTATGTAACGGTCAAGGGTGAATTAAGACACAACGTAAAATATCGTGTTGGATATAGGCCTAGATTAGAGGCTTGGGTGAAAAGCCCAATCCGAGAAAGCCCAATTTAACGGATATATCTTAGAAGCCCAAACAAGATCAAGTATTTGTTTGGCCGAGATCAACTAGGATAGTGCTAGAAGATAAGGCTCAATTTGTTTTGTTACTTTTTAAAGAAAAACTTCACCTTTCTAAAAAAAAAAAAACATTATAAACAAACACTCTCACTTTTTCTTAAATTCAAAATTTAAAATTTAAATTTACTACTCACATTATTTTAAAAATAACATCATCATTACCTCTTTTTTACATAATTTCCTATAAAATAATTCCCTCTAAAAAAATATCTCTCAAAAAATGTCTAAGGATGTGCTTGGTTGGGGAGTTTGGGAGAGGGGAATGAGAATGGAAATGAAAATGAGTGTTTGATTGAGGGTTTTCATTCCCCGGACCCCACTTCTAAACCCCACTTTTCTCCAATTATCCATTTCCTTCCATTTTGGGGGGAATGGGAATCATTCCCCTATGAAATAAATTTTTTTTTGTGTATTTTTTATTTTTTAAAAATTTTAAGTGCTAAAAATTCATCATTATAATATATAACACAAATAGTTTATAATATATTAAAATTTAAAATGTAAAAAAATTAAAATAAAATTTATTCCTAAAAGTTTATTTGTGAATCAAATACCATCAATGGTAATGATAGTCATTCCCTATCACAAACCAAACAACACCAACGCTATCATTCCCTCTACTATCATTCCCCACTATTATCATTCCCATTCCCCTCTACGAACCAAGCACACCCTAAGTGATGATTGCGCACTAATATTGACCCTTAATGTTCAATAGCAAGCAAGAGACCTATTCCTTATGGGCTAGCTAGCCTATGAGATGAGCTACCCATTTATTCGTATTATGATTTATACCTTGACTACCTTCCCTTGGCTGCTCATTGACTACCATAAAGATCAAACATTAGGACAGATATAGGTGGGCGACTCACGTACTATGTTGAATTTGAATCACTTTCTTAGATTCTTATTCGAGGACCCTGCTTGAACCACTAGAATAGTTCCTGCAACGGCTAAATCTTAACTTGAAGTTAACCCTGTTGAGGTTTTTTCCATCTCTATTTTTACCGATGTATAGTTGACTGATTAGGCTCACGGGCTTTTGATTATATTGGATAAGTAAACTTCCCTTAATAAAGGACATAGGCTCACCGACCTAAACAAGTTTGATTGAGAGGGCAAACTCCTAAAAAATGAGCAAAGCGAGCTGCTTAAGGCATGGCCGGGTAGTCGAGTTCAACTATTGACTGGGAAACAATCTGGTTGTTGAACGATAGCCAAGTTCATTGATGACTCATCATAATCTTAACCACCGCCTTAAGTCCATTCTATTCATCTATAAAAACAATAGTATTTGCCACACAAAAGGTAATTGATTTCCGGTTGAATCACTCTTGCATAGATTTCTTGTCCAGTACTAACTTGACATCAGAGTTGAATTCGGGAGTTAACTCCCAACGGCAGGAAAGCTAAGGAGGGGAGTTCAACGGAGATCAGGCGAAAATCAGTTGCAACATGTCGATGGTGCATTTAGGCACAACAAAGATGTCTAGGGTGCATTTAGATTGCTTAACGTTTGGGACTAGCTTATTGGACCACAAAGTTGCAGAATGTTGCCATTTCCAGATCATCCACAACACAACAAGTTGATCAATCGCATAGCCACCCGCATAGCCATACGAGTACTTCACAGATCCGATTCTAACCAGCACTCGCACCAGCTAACTTCTTCTATGATCCGATCACTTGATAACACGTGTCCTCATATGAGCTGTAAATAGCTGTCATTTATAATTATATTAGATAAATAAGGAAAATCATCCATTGTTTTCCTCTCGGTCGCCTCCCCTCTCCCTCATCTCTCTCCAAACCCTAAATTTCATCATCTTCTCCCCTCACTCTTCTCCATCGGAGGATGAGGGAAGCAGTTCTACTTTTGTTCTTGCTATCTATTATTTAGTTTGCTTTAGTTTTATCCATGTTTATGTTGTTTTCTCTCCGTTTATGGAGTTTCTCTCTTTACCTATGGTGTTTCGCTCTCCATCTATGGTGATTTCCTCCCTGGCTATGGTGATTTCATTCATGGCCATGGTATAAGAAGACTCGGTTGAAGATGCAGTCTCGAAGCTTTCATTAGCAATTAGTGGTAGATCTGTGACTAATGGTACGAGATTTGTTCAGCGATATAATTCTACTATGTTTAGGTTTATACTAGGTATAGATTTGCAGTTTAGTAGATTAGATACAATGTTGTGATTTGTTAATTATCAGACCAAAAATATTGTAATCAGTTGTATTGACTGCTTCATTGTCTTCTGTCAATCGCTGTTGGACGATTTCTGTGACACCTCCGACCCGACCCCCTGTTCCCTAGAACCATTCTCGACGAGGAAGCACAGGACGGATCGAGAGAGCGTCATTCAGGGCTCTAGCCCAACAATCGATACAGATAATGAAAAAGAATTACCATAAAACTGTATTTATTACCCTTGCAGGTCAAGCAGTTCATAGCAGCGGAAAAGTAAATATAATTGTTTGAGGACGGTCATAGACAAAATTATCCTCCAAAACCATAAGTAGTACTGAGTCTAGCTATTAGAAAGCTATTGTCTTTATTTCCTTCGTTCAAGCCCATCGGCCTTACCTCTATCGTCACTCATGTTAAACCCCTGTAAAATAATAAGATAGAAAGGGGTGAGTTTCACTAAGTTCAGTGAGAGACCTCGGGTTCCTTAGGAAAATTCCCACTGTAAGTCTTAAAGAACAAGCCGAGTAAGCGAGTAAAGAATTCATGCATATATCTCTAAGGCAGCGGAATTATAGGCATGCATGGAAAGCAAGTTAAACAAGTCAAGCACGTCAAGCAGGTCAAGCAAGTCAGGTAGTATAGGCAAGCATATAGCGAATACTAAAGTAGGCATGGCAGCATAGATACAACATTCATATGTAGCACATTTGAGCCACTAGACTCCCATCGGGCAGATTATACAGTTAAGCTTTCTCATATTAAAGCTAAGTCAGAATCTATTCGAGTATCGGGTTGTTCTTGTGTGATGGTTTGCAAAGTACATCGCCCCCACGACAGCCGTATCGGTAGAACAGGGTATGCTCGACGGTAGAGGTTTTACAATTCTGGCCAAAACGGATGTTCCTCTCATATAGAAGGAGTGTCGATTAATTGCGACATGACTTTCGCCCTCAAGTCCTACCTAGCGAACAAGCGGCTACTATCTAGTAAAGCGGGAAGACTCGGCACCCAAGTCTTTTTTGGTGGGTCGCATTTCACGCTAAGGTGACCATGACAACCCTAGCATGCTTCGTACATTTCTAGATTCAATCATGCAGTCCTAGATGTCATTATCCTGGGATGGGCCTAGTCCTTTCTTGGCCAATGCATAATGTTTGTATATGTTCATGGGCATACATCTCTAGAGGCAATTACGCACTCCTAGATGACATGTAACTTACCCTGAGAAGGCATCATCTTTCATGGCTAGTATGTCATGCTTACATATATAGGTACATATAATCGCAAGTATTCAAATGATCATGGTAAGTCACGTACATTCAAGTCAAGTGAAGTCAAGTATAGCATAGCATAATCAATCATGGCATCATGTTAAGTAAGCACGTAGCATGTATACACACTTAGTAATAAGTTGTATTTAAAATAGGCAAGTGGTGAGGTGTGGGAAACCTCTTTGAGAAATCAGGCAAGCAAGTATGTATTATTACACACAATTACTAATTAGATAGTCCAATTAAGTCTTATGAAAATAGCGAATAATCCCTCACCTTTCATGGGTGTGAGTACGACGAGGGTTGACTAGATCGTTTCACGATCAACGGTCAACTCCTGCAAAGTGAGCCTTCTAACGTGAGTCACTAAAGTTTTACTTTAACTTTGGTCAACTAAGTTTGACTCTTGACTTTAGGTCAACGATGTCTGACTTTGACTTTAAGCCAACTATGTTTGACTTTGACTTTAGGTCAACTATGTTTGACTTTGTCTTTAGGTTAACTATGTTTGAAGGTCAAGGTCAAAGGTTAAGGTCAAATAAGGTCAATCTGAAATAAGGTCAAGTCTTGGGAAAATAAGGTCAAGTTTTCAATTAATGTCAAGTTTCGAAATAAGGTCAAGTTCCAAGTAATGGTTTTTCTCAATTACTTTTGGTTAATTTTGAAAATAAGGTAAGTTTTTGGTCAATTTCGAAATTAAGGTAAACTTTTGGTCACTTTCGAAATTAAGGTAAACTTTTGGGCTAAACCAATTTCTGCAAAATAATGCAATTTCGGTTCTGGGCTATGTTTGATTTTCTGTTCGACTCGGATGGAAACTCGCACCTGGGTTTTTTGTGTTTTTCGTGTTCTTCAAGTTTTCAGGTTTAAAATTCAAGAAAAGGTTTTTTGGGTTCTATTCGAGTTACTGTCCGAGTCAGACACTAACTTGCACGGCTGTCCTATTTTTTCCAAAACTACTGGTTCGGGGTACTACCTTTGGGTTTGGTTTAAACATGTTTCTAATTTGTCTTAATCCATTCTAAAGGTATATAGTTCAACATACACACTATATTGTGGAAATCTAATTTCACAAAAACGAGCAATTCAACTAGATTAAAATTTGTCTCAAACTACGCTCAGAACACTGATTCTATAACATGCATAGTTCTGTATTTTAATTTCCGATTTGAAACATTACGACTTATTTATCTCTAGAGGCAAGCATCCTAAGTATCTTAACATGTAAGGAATTCAATAGACATCCTAAAACATGCTTTCTATCAATCGTTAACACGGATTATACAATTACTTATTCTTCAAGTTTCTCTATATGTGCAAGCTTTTAATTCCGCTTTCTGAGAGCAGTGGTGGAGCCACGCTATGGTCCGGTGGGGTCCAGGTTTTTTTAATTTTTAAAACACACTTCATTAGTGTAAATTTTAGGAATATTTGAGTAATTGCCCTTCCGGACATTGGGGTTCCGGCTCCGCCACTGCTACAACGGTCAATTTTTGTAATCTTTAGGATTTTAGTTTCGGCTTAATAAGACGGATAGTAAAGCCCATTTTTTTTTCTTTATAAAACCATAAACACTTATAAACCTCTAATGATGCTGAAAATTTGTCTTCAGGTCCAATTTTAAAGTGTTCCATGACATGAAAATTCGGTTCACTTTGGTTATTTTTTTCGAGAATAAAGGCCATATTTCATTAGTCGATCCATTCTGAATAATTTTATTGATAATAGTCATATATCAGCAGTGTAAGTTACACTAAATTAAATTTACATAGATTAAAAAAGAAGTAATCTATATCAATCTTGTTAGGAATAAACTCCTCCTTAGGATCTTTAAACCATTTATTGAAAGAAATATTTTAACAAGACACTGCAGCGGAATTGAAAACAAAAAAGAAAACCACAACACAATTTAACGTGGTTCGTTCTCAACAGATCTACTCCACAGAACTACTAACTACTTCTTCATATATGGGAATCAAACAATAGAAGAGTTTACAATGTACTCTCAACATACAATGTCTCTCGCCCTCTATTCTATTATCACTCCCCCTTCCCCCTTCTTTCTATCTCGTCATCGAAGGCATAAACAAGAACACGCATCTCTTATGGCCTCAGAACAACCTACCTACTACAACATCTTCATCTTCATCGGAAGCATAGGCAGGAACATCAATCATCTCTTATGACTTCACAATGACTTACTAATGTCAACGTCGGAGACATAGGCAGGAATCTTCATCGTCTCTCATGAACTCACGACGGCACCCCATCTCTCACCCAGGCGAAAGGCCGGGGCTCTCTGTCTACATCCCAGGCGGGTGGATGCTCTCTCTCTAGCATGCTTTAATCTATTACAAAGCTCACATATTTATAATAGAAATAAGCAAACCCTGATGGATCCAGATTCATTACCTGGTCCAATACAAATTGTATTAAGAATTTTAGCAGATAACCCAACAAATCTAACTGGTAGAACAAAAATCCGCCATTGCACTTGACAAATCTCGTACTGAAATATGAATTCGGTTTTGGATCTGCCACTAATATACTAATGAAAGCCATAGGTAGACTGCAGGATCTCTACTTAAAAATAATCAAATACCCATTTATTTGTATGAAGAAGAAACTCTCACTTATTTCATGAAGCCAAATCTCTAACTATTAGAGAACAAAAAACACTCATCAAAGAAGATGAAAAGAAATTAAATAGACAATTATAGAAAAGAAAACTATTCCCCCCAAGATTAGAGAAGATGGCCGGAGGAGGCTTGTAGGATTTGGGAAAAGAGATGGAAAGAGAGAGAGGGAGAGGCGGATGTCTGCAAGGGATCGAGTACTAGTAATTGTATTTGGGAGATTGGTTTACTTTGGGTTATTTCACTAAGAGAATATCAAGAATGTTGAGTCCAAAAATAAAAATTCGGGCAGTGAATTTTCACCAAAGAACTATGGAGCCAGAATGTGAATACATGTTCAACAGGACGCTCCATAGATTTAAAGTACTAGACAAATCAAATCAGTCTCCCAAAAAGGCTTAGCTTGTTGCTTTTTTTGAAGCAAATATGATATGCTAACAACTTTTTAATTGTTTACAATATTCCTAGTACTTAGAGAATAAACATTAATTCGTTTCTGCAAGAAAAGAATGCTGAATCAAATATCCAGTCATATCTATACACTTCATCTTGATTCTTGAAATTTTTCTGTAATTTCTATGGACTAAAGATATTTATTCTCTTTGCTAAAAGCATTGTCAGATCTTTACTAAACAGTAATTAATTGGAGAATCCAGCATTCTTCTCAATGGGGTAATCCTAATAACTTTCTGGAAATTTAACCACCAAGCAATATTGTCTGAAAGTAGTTATATATATATATATATTTTTGAATTAGGTTATGGGATTGCTAATTAAAAAATTGTCTAAGAGCGAGTATATATATAAATGTAATTAATTGAAGCTTAATGTGAGAACAAACACTGTCCAGAAGATGGAAATTGATCCATGGACGACAAAGCTGCTCGATCGTACGAGGAGACGCAAAACTGGGGATCGTGCTGCATCTATCGATTATCGCTTCGGTCGCTAATTTAAACAAGGATGCTTATGATCCTCAGGTTGTGTCATTTGGTCCTTTCCATCATGGTACAGAGAAATGAATGGCTGTGGAAGAGTATAACGACAGAGCTCTAGCTCTTTTCCTCCAGAAATCAGAAAGACCTCTTAGGGCCTGTTCGTTACCAAGTTTTAAGAGAGGTTTTGGCAAATAAGTTTTCGAAAACAGGTTTCAAAAACATGCAAACGAACAAGAGTTGAAAATAGGTTTTCAAAACCAATGAGAGCTTTATTCTTATCAAGTTTACGGGGCAAAACAAAGAGAGATTTTTTTTTTCTAAAGTTAGAGGGACAAAGCGACAAGATCCTTTTTTCTGTCTAAAGTTTGCGCGGTAGTGTTTTTCAAGGCTAAATGTGAAAATCCTGTTTTGGAAACCTGGTATTAGAAAACAACTTTTAGGTTGGTGCTAAACAAGGTTTGAGCTCTGAAATAGTTTTAAAAACCCAAAAACAACCAAAATCAGCCCGCAAAACCTGATAATGAACAGCTATCCCTTGAATGAGAAATGGTATTTTCACTTAAAACAAATTCTTGCAACTTATGGTGGTCGTGTTTCATGTTGAAAATGTTGTGGATATTCACGCTTAGAAAGAAAAGCTATGCTCCAAATGACCCTATTTGGCTATTTCTGGCTATCACGGAATTTTTGAAAATCAGCTGCGCGCCTCTGCCGATCCTTTACAAGTTGAGAGAGATCAAGAATGCTCACTATTTCTTATATTCATGGACTTTATTTTAATTTTTAATTAAGCGCGGGATTGGCTACCCATTTTATTAATTCTAGAAGAAGAAAATAAGAAACAAAAATCAAACCCTCATGGTTTACATTTTTTTGCTCATTTTTGTTGAGTTTTCTATAATCTATATACTTTGGGTTGTTGCTGAAGTCGATGCTCAAAATAAGTATTTGCTGGTTCATGTTGTTTAGGTCCTATAATATAATTATCTTGTTCTTCTCCAAAATCGTCTTCGTCATCAGTTTCATAGGGGCCATAAGTGACCTCCCCTTCATCTTCGTGGTTGTTACTAAGGTCCTATGGTGAGCGAGGCACAAACGACGTGGTTGGGATGTGAGGCTTAGTCGGCATACGATCTATGAGTTGAGTATATGTGGGCATTCGATGTGCAACAACCAGAGTGTAACCCTTCTGAAGTGGTTTCAGAAGATAATTTTGTTGATTAGCTTCCAGAGCACCCTAGAAGACATCGGACCATAATGGCATTGCGAGACTTGATGGTTGGGTTCGTTCCTTGAAGGCTATTGTGTCCTGCATTTTAGTTACTAATTCTTCTGAAAGGCGTTTGAGTGTTGTTTCCATTGAGAATTGTCTAGCATTGTGTCAAACAAGCTCCATGCGTAAGATTTGGGATGCTTAGGGAAGGTGAGACCTGGTTGTGTTGGCTGGAAGCTGTGCACGGACCAAGTGTGGCTGAGCGCGGTAGGTGGTGATGCGTGAGGAGGTTGCACACGGGTGGTTGCTGACACACAAGGAGGCTGCACACAGTTGGCTTGTGGTTGTGAGCAGATCGCGGGGCTGCCTTCCGGGTGCACACAAATGGCTTATGTAATGAGGCAGACAGGTTGTTCCTTCGGTACTTCAAATGGAGAGGCAACATGGGACATTATATGGTTGTTGGGTAGGAGGATCCTCCACAAAAACTTCTTCTATATCTCTTTCTTGTTCAGTTGCAGTATCAGCGGCTGTAAGGATATTTGAGGCATTTTGTCGAGCAGCAACAAATTCCTGGGCGATGAGGGATGTCATGACTGTAGGCGTGACCGTGGGGATTTTGGTAGATATTGGGGCATGATTCGGAGAGTGATTTAGGGCAAAGATTGGGGCTCGATTTCTGGGACAGATTGGGGCGATATTATTGAGGCATTATCCTGTCCGATAAGCTTGGTCTTCCCCTTGTATGGAGGTGGCAAAGGCGACGGGCGGTTTCCATCTGGCTTCTTCCTCCATTGATGTTTGGGCGGTGGTGGATTGTCCTTCCAACATGATGTCATAGAATAAAGAGGGAGCTTTTCAAGCTCCAATTTTTGAATAAATCTGTTACCTCGTGTCTCCAGGTAAACTGTGTCAGGAAGAGGATGCAATAGATCAATTTTGGTGCAAACTCTTACCACAGATGGCTGGGAAAGTCGGGCGGAGGCAAAATTGGCTTTCAAACGATCATTCGTTGTAGAGATGAAAATGTTATTTTGGAAGAGACACCCAAACGAGAATAATTGAGGATTCTGCTTGGGGATCAAAGGTGGCGTCCAGTTGACGATGTGTAAAGCATACGATCCAAAATTCCAAACTGCTTTGAGGAAGCAGCGGTTGTAATCTTCATCCTCTTCAAATCTGATGAGAACGAGTCGGGAATCAATCAGACCGATGTGGTATCCTCCAATAAAACATACGGTTAATTAAAAAATTCGTGAGAAGTTGAGCCATCATTGTGCGCCCCCTTGAGAATTTTCTGATGAGGGCTCTGTTGAGAGGTGCCTCAAATAGATCCGTTTCTTCATCTGAGAAGATAAGTGCAAGTTTCCCACAAATGTTTAGTAACTAGCTTAAGCGAGCGGTCAATTGGAGCGAAAAGTGGTGGCAGCCTGTGTTTGGAGGCAACTGCCACTACGTAATTGAGGGCAGCCAGCAATAGCAGCCACCCTCAATGGGTGGAAGAGCCGTGGAAAGTCGCTGGAGAAATAGGAAAAAGCTAGGGTCCAAAACTCATAGAGAGAGTTTTTTTGAGAGAGAGTCAAAGGCTGACTGCTCATGCTCAAACGCTCTCTTTTATGCCTTATTGAAGATGTATATTCATGGACTTAATTCAATTGGGTGGGATCTTATGTTCACAATTTTTTTCCCCACATAGACTGTTTACAAAACTTTTTGGCCCCTGATACCAAACTCTCAATGGGTTTTCCATGTGCAACATACCTTTTCTCGCGCCTTTCTCATTGGAGGAACAGAAAAACATAGAAAGACCCAGCCGACCAGCCTAGGGCACGAGGGAGAGCTTGATTTACTTAAGAGAGAATGGGGAGTGAATCGAAAGGCTACAGTTTCCATTCTTGGTTTGGGGCCTGAATATTTTTTGTAATTGAGAAAGGGGGAAAAGGGTCTAAATCAATGGAAAATAATGAACCATCATTGATGGACGTTGCATATGACACGATTAATTCGACTCATGGTCCAGCGCTAATAGAAGTCGCTTACTTTCCTAGTAGAGAAAAGGAACACCCTTGTTGACCATCCTTTACTCTGACAGCATCTGGGTTCCTCGAACAATGTAAGATCTCACACTGGGTAAGTCCTTAACGTTCCCCCTCCGGAAAGGATCCATCCGTTCGTAAAACTATTTACTCGATCGCAGATATTTCTAGAACATCTCTAACAGAGACACTGAAGTTGGAAGCTCCTAGAGAATATGGCTGCCTTGGGCCTTTCTATTTGATTGCAGCAAATGACCCAATGAATTGGGACCCAAAATTGCAGCAAATGACCCAATGAATTGGGATTTCCCTTTGGGTCCTGGGTATTTTGGAGGCAAGCGGGTCATTTATGATGAAGAGGATGGGCCTCAAGACTGACTCATTTTATTGACCATTTAAGAGTTAAAACGTCTTTGCTTTCGGTTTGGATTCATATTCCCAGAAGAAAACTTTATTTCTATAAAAAATGGATGAAACCCTTTACTTCTCAATAACATATTCTAGAAAAATATAGATTTGATTGCCAGTATCCATGTTGTATATTTGAAAGATTGGAAAAAGCAACCCAAAGGTTTGGGACCAAAAGCGGTTAGTAGTGACGGTTGAATAAATTTCTTCAGCTTGGGTTGGGTTAAAAGTATGGAATTTAAACCTCTGAAATGGGTCGAAACAGAAAGCCTAAGTGCAATTTTAAATAGCTACTTCAGCTTTAGCCACTCAAATTTTTGACATTCATTTTTATTCCTCATCAAACGAATGACATATTCTTATGGAAATCCTGGCTAAGAATCAATGCAATCTTTATAAGGTATTTCTTCGGAATGAAATTGATGCGGAGGGCTTTGAAGTTTTCAGAAAGGTTGGATCGACAAAAATGGAAGTGTTGATTCTTTTGGGGTTCCATGGTTCTAGTCTTATTAGAAACGCGCTAACGAGTGAAACTCATCGGTTTGCCATGACTAGGGGTGGCAAAAAAAAAACCATTAACCAAAAAATCGCCAAAACCCATTAGGTTTTAATCCAATAAAACCCACCTAAAAAATTAATGGGTTGAGTGGGTTTGGGTTAAATATGTAATGGGCGTGTTTAGGGTAGCCCATTGGGTATCTAAAATCCGCCCATCATGAGTACCAAAAATACCCATCCAACACTATCATTAAAAGTATAAACAAAAACTCAAGAACTCACCTATTTTAGTGGGCTCATTTTATTTTTTTCATCAAACTTATTTTTTTTTTCTTTATTTTTTGTGCCCTACAATTACTTTGCGTTTTTTCCCATTTAGGGCCTGCTTGGTATCACGTTTTCAAAACGTGTTTTGAAATCACTTTTATTTTATAATAGTTTTTCATCATTCTCAATAAACCTTTTTACATTTCCAATAAACTTTTTTACATTTCCAACACACTTTTAATATTATAAAATCAAAAGTGATTTCAAAACACGACTTGAATCACGATACCAAACAGGCCCTTATTCTTTTATAATATTTTAAAATTACCCACTTATAAATACTAATTCAAAATTTGTTCGGGTTCCAAGTTGAGTTCAGGCTCGGGTTTCAGGCTGGGTTTGGGTTCGGGCCGGGTCAGCCAGGTTTAGTTTGGGCCCATGGTTCAGGCCCAGTTCTGGGCCAGTTTCGGGCCTCGGGTCGGGGTCGGGTCATGCACGGGGTTTATATAAATATAAAAAAAATTTAAAATTGTGTTTGAACAAAAAAAATACATACGATTAAATACAAAAGTATACAATATATAATATTTCAAATTTTAGAATAGATTCAAAGAATTAAAATCCGCTTAAAAAAAAAAATTAAAAAATTTTAAATTTTTTATTAATAAACTATTAAATAAGCCTTACATTTTTGTATAATGGGTATTATGGGTACCCATAACTATCCATTACCCATTTAAATTAATACCATTAATTATATCAATTACCCATTAACTTAATATTCATTTAATACTCGCCCAACCCGCCCGTTGACACCCCTAGCCATGATGTATTATGATTTTCAACCGAATTTGTTCGTCTAGAGATTCGAAAGATATAGCTAAATCAAAAGCTGCCAAAAACTTGCCCGGCTTTTTGAACAGAATGCACTTTAATTTCTTTGACTAAAGATCTTATTCTCTTTGCTAAAAGCAATGTCAGATCTGTACTAAGCGGAAGAAATTAATTGGAGAATCCAGCACTCTTCTCAATGGGGTAATCCTAATAACTTTTTTGGGAAATTTAATTAATTACATGTAGCTAGTATACATGTAGTAACCAATAATTGAAGCTAAATTACATTGATCGATCTCTGAGAGAGGAAACACTGTGCAGGTTCAATATCAAATAATTAGGTATGGAAGTTGATCCATGGACAATAGACATGGAACATTTAGTTTCCATGAGACCTGCTCGATCATTTGAGGAGACGAAACACTGGGAATCGCGCTGCATCTATCAATTACCGGCTTCGGTCACTAACCTAAACAAGAATGCTTATGAGCCTCAGGCTGTGTCATTTGGTCCTTTCCATCATGGTAGAGAGAAATTGATGGCTATGGAAGAGCATAAACACAGAGCTCTAGTTCACTTCCTCGAGAAATCCGAACGACCTCTTCGCGATTACATGGCTTCTTTAGGTGAGGTGGTGGAAGAACTGATGGAGGCATACGATACCTTGGATGAGAAATGGTATTCTGACAAGAACAAATTCTTGCAGCTTATGATGGTGGATGGCTGTTTCATGCTTCAAATCTTGAGGACATTCACGCATAGAAAGAAAAGCTATGCTCCAAATGACCCCATTTTCAGCAACCACGGAATTGTTTATGTGATGCCAGATATTAAACGGGACATGCTGAGTATTGCAAATCAGCTGCCTCTGCTGGTTCTTTACAAGCTAGTGGAATTGGGACAAGTTCATCTCGAACCTGATGAAGAGTTTAAACGAGGAAACTTTCTGGATCAAGAAGATAAAACGGTCTGCTCCTTAATTAATCTCTCTCTCTCGCTCTCTTCACACACACGCGCACACACAGACACAATTGCTTCTTTCCATTAGATAAGATTCTGTCCATTATCTTATTTTGTGCACTAAGAGCAAAGTAAGTTAAATTTGTAACTAACTTATTTTCCCATTATGAGCGTGAGTGCCCAAGTCAGGGCCGTTGCTACATAAATAAAGGCTTTACTCACTAATGCAAATTTGGACCCTTTTATATTATATTAAATGTAAAATAAAATTATCAAATTAAGACTTATTCATGTCAAATGGTTTGACTGTCTGACATGAGACTCATTGTGTGCACACGCGTGCAACATTACTTCATCTTTTTATTTTTTTTAGTATTAGACACTCCTATTTAAAGTACATGTATTATATTTTTAAAGAGACATTACTTCCACCCTTAAATTTGGTACATTTTACTTTACATTCACTATTTATACTCTTAAAGTAAATTTTGTTAGTATTATTATTATTCTTTTAGAAATAGGTACTACTTTTAGTATTACATGTGTTTTTTTAAATAGACACTACTCTTATCCTTAAATGCAGTACTTTTTATTTTATACATCAAAATTTTTATTATTATTTTTAGAAAAATAGGTACTACTTTTTATATTATATGCGTTACTTTTTAAAAGAGACAATATTTTTACGTGCTTATTTTAAGAGTATAATTATTGTCTCTTTAAAATTATCAATTTAAAATATTATTTCTTAAAAAAATATCAGTTTTAAAAAAAAATTAGAGCCCTATAAAATTGGGGGTTCGGAGCGAGCGCTGGCCCTGGACCAAGTAATCTCACCTTGCTCTCAATGGAAGATTGGATCATATATCCGCTTAAAAATATTTAGTGGAACCGCGTAATTTCACATAAAACCATGTTCTAACTAGACACAATATATTGGATGTATGATCTTCTTTCAAAAATAAGATAAGATAAGAATGGACAAAGAATGTGAAGTGGGTTTTCTCTCAAGAGATAGAATAAGATAGGATAAGAAGACCAAACTGTTTGCTACTGGACCTCTCTCTCTCTCTCACACACGCAGTTGCTTGTTTCCCTTAGATAAGATTCTCTGTATCCTGTTTTTTTCTATGACACTGAGAACAAAATAAGATTATTTTGTTACTCATTTGTTGTTTAATTATGAGTGAATAGCAAAGTAAATTTACTTTGAACTCAATATACAGAATAAGATACAATAAAATTTGGTAGAGGATACATAGGAATTAAGTGGATTTCCCTTTCCTACGTACATTCCTTCATATTCAATGTCGTCTTCCTTAGCCTGCTCATTTCTTATTCTAGAAGATAGCAAGAGTTTGATTTGGACCAAACAAGGGATAGCTGGACTAATTAAAAACACTTTATTAACTTTAGAGACTACTATGAGTGACTGATCTACTCAAGTAGATCGGTATTGACCGAGTTTAGGAACCAACAATGTGATTTACTTTTTCACTCAAAGTATCATAACTTGTACTCTTTCTGTCCCATATACGGAGTTATCTTTTAAAAAAAGATTGTGTCTCAATAAAATAATTTAATTTTTATTTGTTTACATTGCATATCCTTACTAATATAATAATGTATTGTCAACAATTAACCTTTACTTGTTTTAGTTGTTCTACCTTGCCTTCCATATAGTAACTTGTACATTTTTTAACGTGGACTCTAGAGAGTATATAGACCAAAGTTTGCGCATACAATAAAATATTTACATGGTCCAAAATTAGTGCATAAATTGGTTATTTTTTTATTCTCTATTAAACTCAAATTTAATTCTCCGGCAGGTCGAGCGATACATAATGAAGATGCTTTGGGAATTTTACTTTCTCCACGGCACCTATATAAAAACCTTTTATTTTTCAGCCATAGCTACAAAAGATCTAGGCAAATGCTTGCATGTACTTGATTTTTGTCGCAGAATCTGGGCTTACCAAAACCGCGAAAATAAGAACGGCCGGAAGAGGAAATACCGGAGTCACGCCGACAGTATTTTATCTGTGACCGAGCTCGTTGAAGCTGGGATCAGAATACAAAGGAGTGGAACTCCAAGCCTGGTGGACATAGCATTCCACCACGGTGTGTTTGGTGTTTCTCTCCGGCTTCCGCCTATTACTGTCAACAACACAACCGAAACAATGTTTCTAAACTTACTCGCTTTCGAGCGATTTCATGTCGGGGCAGGGCGAGACGTGACAAACTATTTAGTGTTCATGAACAACATTATTCGAGATAGCAACGACGTTAGTCTCCTTTGCTCTTGCGGGATCATCCAGAATGATCTTGGTAGAGTTGAAGTTGTTGCTGATTTATTCAATTCAGTCTCTAAAGATTATACCATTGATCCCGATAGCCTTGTAGATATTGTCAATTGGAAGGTCAGCATGTATTGTAGCAGACCGTGGGTTCGATGGAGAGCCAACGTTTTTCGAACTTACTTTAGCAGTCCATGGGCAAGCATATCTGTTATTGCTTCGGTGTTTTTGTTTGCCTTCACTATAGTTCAGACTGGATACACCATTTTTGGTTACTACAAGTCAGCATAGGTGTTCGTTAAGGAAATATTTACAAATTTTTATTGTAAATTAATGTATACTCATTGCTGGGTAAGAATATATGGACACAAATGAAATGATACCTCCTTTGTGAAGAACTTAGGGGTTTAGATTGGGGAAATGCGATTAACAATTGGAACACAGAGAGAAATAAGAACTGAGAGAATTGAGAGATCAATATTATTGAGGCAACTGTGATAATCGAACATACCAAGCTACCTATCTCTATATATACAGCAAATTTATCATAAATATCTCCTATCTAACTTGTCCACCTCAGCACTAACTTTACAGCTAATTGACAGCTAATGGACAACTAATATACAGCTAATATACACTTATACATAAGCTAATATTTACATCAGCATTAGCTACATGACTATCAAGTTGCTGTATTCTGTCATCCCCCCCACAAGATGAGGCTGAATGAGCATTTGAGAAGCCCAACTTGGACAGAAGAGAGTAAAACCTGGGAGCTGCTAAAGACTTGGTAAAAAGATCGGCCAATTGCATATTGGAAGACACATGCCGAGGAAGGATAAAACCTTCCTTATACTTGTCTCTAACTATATGACAATCTATCTCCAAATGCTTTGTTCTTTCGTGAAAAACAGGATTCTCTGTAATATGGACCGCAGCTTGATTGTCACACCATAATGAGATAGGAAGTGGTAGCATAACATGAAAATCTTGCAGAAGGTAAGAGATCCACTGAACTTCACACTGAAGCAGCCATACTCCGATACTCAGCTTCGGCAGATGATCGAGAAACTGTGGATTGTTTCTTGGATTTCCAGGATATGAGAGAATTGCCTAAGAAGACACAATAACCAGTGATGGAGCGTCTGGTTTGTTTACAAGCTCCCCAATCGGCATCACAATAAGTAGTGAGCTTGAGATTAGTGTGACAGGGATAGAAAATACCAAAAAAGGGATGACCTTTGAGATATTTGACAACATGAAGTGCAGACTGCCAATGGAGGACAGTGGGATGTTGGACATGTTGGCTGAGCTGTTGCACAGCATAAGTGAGGTCTGGACGGGTAAAGTTGAAATAGAGAAGTCTTCCAACAAGCCTCCTATATGGACTAGGATCAGAAAGAGCAGCAGAACTTTCATCAAAAAGATTACAATTGGGGGGCAGTGGAGTGTTCTTTGCAATGGCTTCAGAAAGACCAGTGTCTTGCACAATATCAAGAACATACTTTCTTTGATTGAGATACATGCCAGCAGAAGAGCGAAGAATCTCAATCCCAAGAAAATATTTGGCCACTCCTAGATCTTTAATAGTGAACTGCTTGTGAAGAAAATCTTTGACTTGTTGAATGTGGGACTCACAGTTTCCCACAAGTAAAACATCATCAACATAGACAACCAAAGCCAAAAAAACACGATCAGTATGTTTAATGAACAAACAATGATCATTTTTGGACTGAATGAAACCAAAAAGCTTCAACTGTTTGGTGAATTCGTGGTTCCATTGGCGAGACGCCTGTTTAAGACCATATAGAGACCTTTTTAAACGACAAACTTGACCAGATTTGGCTTTCTCATAACCAGGAGAAGGCAACATGTAGACTTCTTCATCAAGAAAACCATGTAGAAAAGCATTATTGATGTCAAGTTGATGCAAAAACCAAGCATTTGCTGAAACTAAAGCTAACAAAATTCTTACTGTTACAGTTTTAGCAACTGGAGCAAAGCTGTCAAAATAATCCACCCCTTCGATTTGGTTATAGCCCTTGGCAACTAATCGAGCCTTGTACCTTTCCACAGAGCCATCTTGTTTGCACTTCACTTTGTAAACCCAACGAGAACCGATGGCTCTTTTCCCAGTGGGAAGTGGGGTGAGTTCCCATGTATCATTAGCCTCCAAAGCCCTTATTTCATCCTCCATGGCTTTCACCCATGCATCCTGTAATTTTGCTTGAGCATAGGATTGAGGCTCCTGAATCATAGACAGGTTAGCTAAAAAAGACATATATGTAGCACTCAAGGGAGGATGTGGGGCAGGAGGAGAGGATGTAGGAGGAACGAATGAATGATGTATGGAATTGATAGAGTAGTAGTCTTCCATCAAAGCTGGGGTTTTTCTGATTCTAGTAGATTGTCTAAGAGTGTTATGTGAGGAAGTGGTAGGTTGACTTTCAGAATAAAGAGGTGAAGGATCAGAGGAGGATTGAGAAGGATTATCGGGCTCAGAAACAAGTGTTGAGGGGTAATCATCAGCACTGGGACAGGGAATAGGTGATGTTTGAGAAGGATGTGAAGGTAAGGTAAAATCAGAAATATGAGTTTTGAATGGAAAGACATGTTCATGGAAGATTACGTCTCTGGAAACCAGTAAACGTTTGGTTTGTAAATCATAGACTGTATAAGCCTTTTGTCCTTGAGGATAGCCAATAAAAACAGCTGGTGTGACTCTTGCCTCAAATTTATCCTTGTGAGGCATGGTATTAGTGACATAGCATAAGCAGCCAAATACCTTCAAATGATCTAGATTAGGTGGTTTTTGATGAAGAAACTCGTAAGGAGTTTTCCATCCCAGAATTGGTGAAGGTAATCTGTTGATCAAATAAGTTGCTACTAAGATGGAATGATCCCAGAACTGTTTGGGTGTACCAACTTGAAACATCAAGGATCTAGCCACCTGTAAGAGGTGTTTATGTTTTCTTTCTACCCTCCCATTTTGTTGGGGTGTGTATGAAGAAGATCTTTGGTGTAAAACACCAAATGACGATAACAAGGCTTGACACAGGACACTAGTGAATTCAGCTCCATTATCAGTCCTAAGTATTTTGATAGTGTGCTGGAACTGATTTTGAACCATAAGAAGAAAAGTTCGGAGGATTTTAATAGTTTGGTCTTTGGATTGCATCAAAAAAGTCCAGGTTGTTCTACTATGGTCATCTACTAAGGTTAAGAAATAGTGAGCCCCATTAATAGAAGCTATTCTATAAGGCCCCCATATATCAGCATGGATTAATTGAAAACAAGCACTAGCATGATAATGAGAAGGAGGAAAAGAAAGACGATGTTGCTTGGAAAGTGGACAAACATGGCATTCAAAAGAAGATGGAAAAGAAATTTTATTAATATTCTGTAAATGTTGTAGTACAGAAGTAGAGGGATGCCCTAATCTTTTGTGCCATGTAGCATAGTCTACTGCATGCACATTATTCACAGAAGCATGAAAATGATGAAAAGGTACAGAATGATTTATAGCAATTCTATGGTGGAGATCTGAATATTCCTGCAATATTTGATCTGTGAAAGAGCTGGAATCAAAGAGATAAAGCCCTCTCTTTTCTCTTCCCACTGCCAGGACCTTATTAGTCACTAGGTCCTGCAGTAAACAATGATTTGGTAAGAAATCAAAGTGAACATGAGAAGCTTTGGTCATTTTGCTTACTGAAAGCAAATTGAATTTAAAAGATGGAATGTGTAAGCAATTTTCCAAAGCTAGAGATGAAGATATGTTAACTGTTCCAGTACAGGTAACAAATTTAATAGTGTTATCTGGAAGACAAACAGGAGTAACGCGGGTTACTGGGGTAGAGTGTTTTAGAAAGGTCAGATTGCTACAAATATGACTTGAAGCTCCACTATCTATGATCCAAGTATTGCAATCCAATGAACCAAGTAAATTACAATAGTGAGTAAGAATGCTACCTGCGAAGTCAGTAAAGTGAGCATAATTCACCAAATCCCCACTGTTTGCAATCTCTTTGCCTTTGCCTTTCATCATTCTCCCAAATTCTTGCTGCATGAAATTGACCACTTTTTGCTGTAGATCATTATTTCCCCCAAATTCAGCCAAATCAAATGGTGTATTGGCAGATGAAGTAGTGATTGCATGAGCATAATTGGATCCTTTGTTCTTTGCAGAATTTTGATCTTTAGGGCCTTTCCACCAATCTGGATACCCAAAAATCTTAAAGCAAGTATTCTTTGAATGTCCTTTCTGTCTACAATGTTCACATTTAACATCTGATTTCCTGTTATTGTTCTCCTTCCTTTTTGGTTCTCCTCTTCCTACTCCAGCCTTTCTCTCATCATGATATCTGATGGCCATAACTCCTTCAGTAGAATTTTGGTACATCATTTGGACTGCACGTTGTTTTTCAACATGCATAAGCATTGAGTATGCCTTTCCAACACTTGGAAAAGGATCCATTAGCAGTATTTGATTCTTGTTAGCATCATAACAGTCATGCAATCCCATCAAAAATTGCATCAATTTTTCTTCATTGTCCTTCTCAATTGCAGATCTGGATCTTCCACAATTACAACACTCACAGTCTTCCACTGGTCTTAAAACATCCAATTCATCCCAAAACCTTCTTAATTTCGTATAATATCCAGCCAAAGTAAGACTTCCTTGAGTAATTGAACTAATTTCTCTCTTTAGTTGGTAAAGCAGAGGTCCATTACATGCTCCATATCTCTCAGCTAAATCTTCCCAAAGTCTCTTTGCACTAGTTGCAAAGAGGTAGCCATCAACAATTTCCTTAGACAGTGAGTTCAAAATCCAGGAAACAACTATTGAGTTTACCTTCTTCCATATTTTGTAAGTAGGTGAATTGAGTGCAGGCATTTTTGATTCGCCAGTAATAAAGCCAAGTTTATCTTTGGCTTCAAGAGCAATGATCATAGCTCTACTCCATGAAAGATAATTCAGCTCTGTCAATGGTACTGTCACCAATATCATACCTGGATGATCAGAATTATGGAGAGCATATTGATCTCCAACGCCATGAGCTTGTTGTGCCCCTATTTCAATTTCTGAATTGGTCGCCATGAAAACGAACTCCAGAAATACAGCGGAAGCTTTTAATCGGTGGAATTTCTTCTATCTCAGAGATAACCTTTCTCTGATACCATGAAGAACTTAGGGGTTTAGATTGGGGAAATGCGATTAACAATTGGAACACAGAGAGAAATAAGAACTGAGAGAATTGAGAGATCAATATTATTGAGGCAACTGTGATAATCGAACATACCAAGCTACCTATCTCTATATATACAGCAAATTTATCATAAATATCTCCTATCTAACTTGTCCACCTCAGCACTAACTTTACAGCTAATTGACAGCTAATGGACAACTAATATACAGCTAATATACACTTATACATAAGCTAATATTTACATCAGCATTAGCTACATGACTATCAAGTTGCTGTATTCTGTCACTTTGGTCCCCAAATTGGCCGGGGAAGTGTCACGATTTATTGGCCACCTAACTTGAAAATCTCCCAAATAGTTCGTGAACTTTTGATTTACGTTTCTATATAGTCCTTGACTCACTTGTTGGGATATTTCTTTTCTATTTTTTAATTCCGTTCCAGTGCTCTGGTTAATTGGGATATTTCTTCCAACAAATGGTTCAAAGATCCCGAGGGAGTGTTTTTTTCTAACAAGTGGTATTAGAGCCGGGGGCCAGAAGTCAGAGACCGAAGAAGAAGAAAAGAAAACTCATAAAATTTAACGTGGTTCAATCTCAATAGATCTACAGGGTAAATGTTCAAATAAGCCCCCAACGTTACTTTTGGAACAAAAAAAGCCCCCAACGTTACAAAAAAAAGTGCCAAATTAGCCCCTTCTCCGTTAACTTTCTGCCACATCACCTTTTTTTGCTGACTTGACTTCGCCAAATCACTTTTTTTTTTGCTGACTTGGCTCTGCCACTCAACCCAACCGTCCGGAATGTCTTCGAGGCAACTTCTCCGACCAGTTCTTCATACCATATTCTTTCTCTTATGTTTTTGTTCCCTTCTTTCCCCGAAGTAGCATTCACTCCCACAATGCTACTTGAGTATGATGTGTGGGTGATCCTGAGGGGACCTTGAGCTAGAGTCCACGGAGGATAGGGACAGATTTGTCTAGAAGCCAGAGCCATTGGGGTATTTCTCTATTAAATACGCATATGATCTCCTTCGAGATAAGAAACCGGAGGCCCCTGTGAAGGAGTTCTCTTGGGCCCTTAGATTCCGTTTAAGGTTCTGATACTTATGTGGAAACTTTCCAGTAAGCTGTTATATTTTGATGATGTCTTATGAGCTATGGATTTTTCACTAGCTTCCAAATGTGTATTTTGTGAGAATGGGAGAAATTTGCATCATGTTTTTTTAGAATGTGGGTCGGCTCAGGCTCTTTGGACGCACTGGCTCCCACAATGCTCTAGACTATGTAAATATGTAGAAACATTTTAATTGTTGGAGTGAATGCTACTTTGGGCAAAGAAGGGAACGAAAACATAAGAGAAAGAAAATGGTATGAAGAACTGTCCGGAGAAGTTGCCTCGAAGACATTTAGGACCGTTTGGTAGAGTGGCAGAGCCAAGTCAGCAAAAAAATTGATTTGGCCACTACAACAAAATATGGATTTCCCTACATTTTTTTAAGGTATTAAAAGGTAAATGCCTTAATAGGGGCTCTATTATGACATTATGAATTACATAGATGTATTAATATTACTACACTATCACTTAAAGATATTAGGACATAATTAAACAAATGCCTTGAAATCTACTTTTTTAAGACACTATTAAGAAAAAGTCTTTAGATCTATATTCTATTACTACCTTTCTAACCAAGTTATTGTGACATTAGCAAACAAATACATATTATGACACAAAAAAACACTTACCGAGTAGTATAACCCTATTATCACAGTATAAAAATGTCTCAATATCAACAAGTTTGAGAACTCCCAACTGCGTACAATGACTCACGTGACCCGAACTCCCAACGACTGACTCGCTCTTGTTGTGCTAACAATTTTTTTGTTTTCTTCCTCTGTAAATTCATCCATAAACTTGTGTGAAGGAGGAATTTTTGATTGTCCGTGGCAACAATCTTCAACCTCCCTTCGGTTATACCATCAAGTTGATCTTCTACTACCATCAATGGAGGTCATTTTTACAAACTGAAAAAAGATGGGAAAAAAATATACAGATTGGATTATGCTTCTCTTCTGCCAACATAATTGGTTTCTATCTCCTTTTTCACTTCTGTTAACTAAGCCATAGCCTTTCGATGTAGAGAGCAATCAAATTAATTTTGGTTTGTTTAACTTATGTATTTGTGTGATTTGAGTTTAATCAAATTGAGTTGCTTACTCTGTTTTCGTGCAAACCAAATTGGTTTGATTTACATAAATTTGTTCAAATTAATATTGGTTACATATTGTCTTCAATTGGGACTTAGCTAATACATCAGCATTATGAACAAAAATTCTCTCCACCTTACTGATTATACATAATTTGAAAAAATGCAGTTACTTGCAATATACCTCTCATGATTTCTGTAAATTCATATGGTGCTGAATCCACTGTACTCAGGTACTTGACCAATAGGCTGCTATCCGTCTTAATTTTTATACTTCCGCAGGCCCTTTCTCGCAGCCAACACAGAACTTCAAGCAGCGCCTTGTACTCCGACATTAGAGCTGATATTAAGGATACCTTCTTTTCCAGGCTCCCAAGCTCTCTATTGTCTTTGTCCACCCCTACCCAACCCACAGCTCCCATCCCGTCTTATGAGCTCCATTGACTACTGCAATTAAATCCATTTGCTCCCCTAAATTTTCAGTATTAACTCTTACCTGAGTGCCATAACTGAGGATTACCTCTATATCTCTTGCATCTCTTGATGTTTCTCCCTTGTGTAAAATCTTTATTCTTCTTTATTTCATTACAGGAACTTGACAATCTTCTTGCTTCCTGTACGACTATCCATGGATTCAGTAGCAGTCCTTTCCATTGCATGGTAATTTGTGCTTTCCAGATTTCCTACAAAATACACGTGGATTGTGAGATGGCTTCTTCATCAGGTGATGTCTTAAACCATTCCAACAGCCAATCCTGGATACTCACTAGAGTCCCCACCTCAAAATCAAAGCCTAACCATGAAACTCTCCAAATTCTCTTGCAAGAAATGTTCCAACGATTCTTCCTCTCTCGTACACCTTCCACACCATGCAGAAATCCACAAAATTTAACCAAATAAGAACCACTTGAAAAAAAAAATCTAATTACACTCCAAAAGCAAGACTTGGCTTCAAAGGGACTTGGAAAGCTTCCATTTCTTTTCATTCTCGAATTGTCCTATAAATGTTGTTGACATCACTTTCGAAATCTGCAAAATTTATGTACAAATATATACATATCAAATCTCTAGTTCTAGGGAGTTTCAACAAAAATAACAATAATAAAAAATTTGAGGCACAATTATCTCGACTTTTAAAGTTACATAAGTAGCATGGATATGAACATCTATTTTACAGCCAACAAACTAATATGGTACCCTTCTATATGAGACAGTTATATCATATTCTGAATGGATTTTTAGATAGATACTATAATCAATTTCCCAATCGATAAGGTTTAAGAGGAGCTAAGAGTATCGTAAAAGGCAAAGAGAGCCAGGTTAATGCAAAAAGCTATTCACCTTGAGAACCCTGATTGAATAGGAACTTGTAAATTGTATCATTTACACTCTAAATTAAAGACAAAAATGATAGCGTTATGCCTGAACTTTACATTTAATTGCGTCTAAGTGTGTATGTGTTCAGTCAGAAAGATTAGCAAGGAGCAAATCAAAGATAAAACCTCGCTCATTTATAACTAATGTTACATGAATTAAAGACGACAATGAGTAAACTGAATTAAAACCACTCCAAATGTCATATTAAAAACCAGGATTAAAATAAATATTGAAAAAATATATATAAGATAATACCCACACTTACCCCAGCTGAAGTATTATAGCTCAGACTAACCCTTCCATTTTTAGTTTCTTACTTTACAATCCTAAGTACAGTTCATCACAACACAAAATGGACAGCATTCTCCCAATTCCTTCTTAATCATGCCATTCGCATCTTATCACTTTTGTCATTCAATGTTAATATTGTCCTTCATGTTCTCTTTCTATATCCCCATCACTACTACAAAACATGCTATTGGAGGCGGGTTTTGCGCTGCCCCCTCCTCCAATACAGACGCCACCATATTGTTGGCACCCGCCTACAATAAGAGTATTGGAGGCGGGTGCCAACCATATGGCGGTGCCCGTATTGGAGACGGGGGCAGCGCAAAACCCGCATCCAATAGCGTGTTTTGTAGCAATGTAGCTTCGCAGTGAATGGTGGGTGGCTGCTTTTTTTCTTGTATAAAATAAAAGATAATAAAAACAGGTCAACAAATCGGCACAATTGTATTATAAGAAATAAGAGGTCCTATTTAACATAAAAGAAAACTAATAAAATTGTAGCAAAGCTTTTAAATGATACTAATAAATGCTTAGGTTCTCAAGTATTGAATGTCTCCTTTCGACCTAAAGTTTACAAAAAAATTAATTTGTTTTGGATGTAAAAATGTGCATGGTAGGAAAATATATTACCTCTCATCTAAAAGAAATACTTAAAATAAATTAACAACTTAGTTTTAATTGTTCTAAATAAATTCCGCAACACGAATATTGCACGTGTTTATGAAACCAAAATGTAAGCTTTTCCACAAAAATGTATTTGATTTTTCTTTTTTAATTTTAATTTCATTAAACATCATCATTGAAACTCACCGCATAGATCATACTAACACTAGTTCATGCCCAGAATTTGGTTGATAGAATGAGTAAAATAATAGAGTACCGTAAAATTTAACAGAACGTGTAAAATAATTAATATATACCATTTCATCGCATAGATCATACACTAGTAAAATTTTACTAGTGGATCTAACTTTAAAATTTGACAAAATGAGTAAGATAATACAAGTGCAGTTTTTTATAATTCAGTGGCCAAAGTTTTTTTTTTTTTTTTTTGTAAAAAAAAATTAAAAAAGGCCAAATTCCACGGTACCAAATTCCATTGGTGGCATATTAGCCTGTGGTAATATTATGGAGTTATTCCTACAAGAATCGGTCTCCACTCTCAAATTCCAAAGATACAATGCTATTAAGGGCCTGTTCTTTAAACCAAAACATTGTTCTTTTAGAAGATTTGAAACTCAAATCTCAAACCCAAAACATTGTTCGGCCGGTGGCGTTGGCGGTGATCCAGCCCAATGCTTTTTAAGAAATTAATTTTTAAAATACATATCAAACACATTACCAAACAACATTTTCAAACACATTTTTAAAAAAAATATTACAAAATATAATCCAATCAAATTTTAAAACATATTCTGAAAACTATATATTTTGAAAACATTGTTTCCTTGAATGGATTTGAAAACAAATTTATCTCAAACCTGTTTTCAAAATAATTCTAAAACCAAGCGAAGAACAAGCTTTGCAGTTGGCATTTTGTTCTAGACACACGATCAATGACCTCATGTCTCGAACAATTACCTACTTTACATAAAAGCACTGATCAAGCAAGCTTCGTGATGGCAATTAATCTTGAATCAATTAAAAGGCATCGTGAATTTTTCCTAATAGAAAAGCTTTAAAGAAAAGTTTCCACCCACGATAACAATTAATCTTTAATGAAAGGCATGTGACGGCGTAAGTAAGTATGTCACTGGATTATTTTTTTTTAAGGTGAATTACATTTACTTTTCTCAAGGCTTGGTTAAATTACACACCATTGCATGTAATTTTAAAATTATAAATAATGATTTTGGGAGGTAAATTTAATTCACCCTATAGTTGAGATATAACCGAATATATATACCTTGTGGTATAACCCTACAGGTTTGGGCACTGAAGATAATGACATGACATGCATAATCATCCCTCTTCGACTCTATTCCGAGATGGGCTGCGATGAATAGTGGGCTAAATTTCAAAGAAAGTCATGATTTTCAAACATTTTACCCTTATGTTATTCATAAGGGTATTGATTTACAATTGATATAAAGTCATGATATGCATAGGTTCTTTTACAATTGATTTACGATTCATAAAAAAAATAGGAATATTATATATATGTATAAATTTTAAAAGGTTAAATCACTTGATTGATTCCTTAGGTTGATTATTTATATCAATTTCGTTTCTTTTGTTGAAACTATTTTATTTTGGTCTCTTAAGTTGATAGAGTAATTGAGAATTGTCCCTAAACCCATTTCTTGTGAGCACGTGAGTGATACACCATTGCAATAAGTACGGAAAGTATCAAAATAATAACATTTATACATACCAAGGGTATAGTGCCAGGCGATTTTGGATCCAGCAACTCCAACTCCACCTTCAAGCAAATCAAAGCCTCGACATTTATCAGGAGAGGCCGTGGCAAGATGGTGTGGCCTTTGGCTTATCAAATCATGAAAGGCATCTCCCACTCCAGAGTGTTTGACCTCAGTTTGGCATATGTGTAGAATAATTAAACTAAGTTTCCTATTAGTTTCTATTTCCTATTCGTTTGTTTCTTGTTTGGTTTTGTATTTGTTTTAGGAAACCTAATTGTTTTAGGAAATAGTTGCAATCTGAATCAGTGTAGGATTCAAGAATAGTTTAGCCTATAAATACATGTTTTGAGTTGCCATTGTAATCACAAAAAAAAATACAAATATTAAATAAAAGCCTTGCGGCTGGTTTCGGGTCGTGCAAGGTCTGCAGCCCGGTGTTCTTTTCCGTTGTTCGGTTAGCTTAAGTTTTCTCAATGCTTTATGTTTATGATTGAATTCTGTATTTATCGATTTCGTGGAATTCAATTAGATTGATTGGTTTGTTCGGTGGCCAGCAGCTTAAACCAAATCAATTTGGTTTAATTCTCTTAGCTTGCTTGTATTGATGTGCATTGCTTATTTAGTCGTATTTGATTGGTTGATTTCAGCAGCAGCTAGCTTTCTTAGTTTGTTCAAGAATTAACGATGGATCGGCTTTGGATTAGTTTGCTTGATTATTGTGTGGGTTTGTTTATTTTTGGGTTCTACATTTGGTATCAGAGACAGTGTTATTTTTTTGGGAGTTCAAGATGTCTACTTTATTTAATCCTCCTGATTGCCATGTATTTGTCTTTGATGGGAAAAATAATTTTGAAATCTGGTGTCAATTTATGAAGAGTTTTTTCAATATGATTGGTATTTGATATGTGATTGAGCCAGGTTTTGAAGAACCTGAAAAAGACAAGGAAGGTAAAAAATCAACAGGTGAGGGAAGTAAAGAATTGGAGAAGAATCGTTCTCACAATGATCATGCACTATATTATTTAAGAATGAAGGTTGGATTAGACGTATGCAGAAGTTTAATGGATGTAAAAACAGCTAAGGAGTTTTGGGAACAGTTAAAAGTTATCAATCGAGGAAACGACAACGTTCAAAGAAAGAAAATGCAGGAGTTAAGGAGACAATTCGAGTTGGCAGAGATGAAACCTAATGAAAAGGTGCAAGAATACATGGCTAGGGTAAAATCCATAGCTAGTCAGATGAAGATCAGCGGTGATAAAGTGACGGAAGAGCAGATGGTGTCTAAAGTTCTTCGTACGTTTACTTCAAAATTTCACACTAAGAAGGAGATTATTAAGGCCATTAAAGATATTTCCACTTTTTCATATGCTGATTTGGAAGGAGAATTTGTGACATATGAGATGTCATGTAACAGACCATCTGTTGATGCGCCGGCAGAAGTATTGAAGGCTTTGGTATATAAGCCTAAAGAATCTGATGATAGTGAAATCAATCAGCAGGGCCAGAATTCTCAAGGGAGAGGGCGTGGCGGTCAAAGCTTCAGAGGCAGAGGCCCTGGTAGAGGTAATTTTTCTTACCAACCAAAGGTTAATTCTGATGCTCAAAATAATGGGCCAAAGCATGATAAATCTAAAGTTAAGTGTTATAATTGTGGAAAGATGGGTCACATAAAAAAGGATTTTTGGGGTCTTAAGATTAATAATGCTAGACATGCTCATATAGCTAAAAGTAGTGGCGATAATCAAGAAACTATTTTATTTCTTTTTGGGGCTGGTGAAGAAGATAAAAGTTCTAAGTGGTACATTGATTATGGCTATAGTAGTCATATGTGTGGGAGAAAAGATATTTTTTCTGATCTTGATGAGACCTACAGGAATACAGTGAGGTTTGGAAATAATCATGTTATGTATGTTGTTGGGAAATGTAGTATTCCCATTACTTTGAAAAATGGGGAGACCAGTGCAATAGGTGATGTCTATTATGTGCCTAATCTGTGTCAGAATTTATTGAGTATTGGTCAGTTGTAAGAGAAGAATTATGATATTAATTTTGGCCATGGTATTTGCGCAATTCGTGATGAATGGATAGGGATGATTGCAAAGGTAGACAAGAAAAATAACCGGTTGTTTCCAATCACTCTTAATTATTGTAATTCAGCTTACTTTAGTACCGCTGGCCATGATGAGAGTTGGCTGTGGCATATGAGATTTGGCCACTTTCATTTTGGCGGTTTGAAGTTTATTGTGAAGAATAATGTTGTTTCTGGATTGCCATCACTTAACTTTAAATCTCGACAATGTGAGTCGTGTGTTTTGGGCAAGAAGCACAGGGGGCCTTTTCCAAAAGGTGAAGTTTGGAAGGCAAAGCAGCCATTGGAGTTGATTCATTCTGACTTGTGTTCTGTTGATGTTCCTTCCCGGGGTGGTAACAAATATTTTATCACTTTCATTGATGATTTTAGTAGGAAGACCTAGGTTTATTTGTTGAAGTTTAAATCTGATGCATGTGATATTTTCAACAGTTTCAAGACTTATGTTGAGAAGCAGAGTGGGCGTTCCATTTAAACTCTGAGAATTGATAGAGGCATTGAGTATACTGTGTGTGATAATTTCTTAAAAAATTTATGGGATTAAGCATTAGATGACTGCCAGATACACGTCACAGCAGAATGGTGTTGCAGAGAGAAAGAACAGAACAATAATGGATATGGTAAGGTCAATGATGACGGCCAAAAGTATGCCTAAGGATTTCTGGGTTGAAGCTGTAGGCTGTGCAGTTTATTTGTCGAATAGGTATCCAACAAGAAGTATTGGTAAGAAGACTCCATATGAGATTTGGTCAGGATAAAAATGAAATATCTCTCATCTGAAGGTATTTGGATGTGTTACATATGCCCATGTTCCGGAAGCAATTTGAAAGAAGATAGACGATAAGGCAGAAAAATGTGTCTTTATTGGTTATAACAGTGAGACTAAATGATATAAACTGTTCAATCCTGATACTGTGATGTGTGCCTTTGTGTTGTTTATTTACGGGGTTTAAATTGTCAGATCTCATGGGTATATGCAGTTATTTGTGGTGATTATTACAGATTTTAGGAAGTAAGGGAGAAAGAGAGAAGAGTTGCAAAAGAGCAGAAACAAGGGCTCATTTGTCCAAATGAACGCATGTGAACATAGCCTCTAGAATATTCCGGACACTGGTATGAATAAGATGGGCTGAAGATTAAATATCAAAGTGGGCCGGATAATAAATGCTGGGCTGAGCCACTCTGGTGGGTTAAAATGCTTTTGTTTTGGGCTTGGATTAATTATAATTCACCAAGCCCAAATCCAATCCAAGATCAATATTAAGTGCATGCGTGTAAATTGAGTGTGCAGTAAGTTAATTGGATTCCAGTTCCAAATTGAATGGACGGTTGATTTACTTGAATCTCTAGGGCTGCGTCCCGGATTATTTTCCTAGCAGTCTTTGGCCTAATTTTAGTCCTTAGCTAATTAGGTTTTCTAGCAGATTCAATACGAGAGTTTTCCCTATAAATAGGTAGCTCATTGTACATCTCGAGGATCCTTCATACACCCTCGCAGGGGAGCTTCGGCTCCCACTGCTCCTCTTTTCCATTATAATATTAATTTATTTTCTTTATGTTAAGTTTCTTTCTTTTCTTTAATTTAGTTTTATTGTTTAATTTTATTTTCTAGTTGGTGATTAATCAGCATTGTTCTTACATTGTGAGATCTAATCGTTTTTCGTGTAATGCATGCATGAATTCCTTTTCACTCTGGGTTCATAACTTTATTACTTGAATTTATATGAGCCTGCGCAACTTGTTTAAATTCGGGTAGAACTAATTAATCCATCTCACTACTTCATGTCATTTAGTGGACAGGTTAATTAGTGGTAAAGTTACCTTCAGGTAATGCATGGTAAATGGTTAGTAATTCTAAACTGGTGACGCGGGTAGGAATAACTAAAATCTGATTTTCCTAATTATTAATGCTGTTGGTACAGTTAATGGGTGGTGGCTTTTCCGGCCTGTTATGTATTAATTAGAGTAGCAATTATGTCAGTGCTTATTCACGGTAATTGACTATAAAGTAAGGGGGAATTGGGTTGTATCTGTAGATTTCTTATTAGCTGGACCTTCATAGACTATTAACACGTCTATGAAAGGCTAGTTTGAATTCATGGTGACCTATAACTGATTGATTTATGTTTGCATGAATATATTTGCATCGGTGATCAATTGCATCAACTTAACTAAGATTTATTATTTAACTAGGTGTTTTTATTAATGGGAGAAATAAAATTACCAATCCCTGTGGAGACGATCTTTCTTATTGCTATACTAGTTTTAAGCAGGTTTTTATAAACGTTTTTGGTAGCTGAAATGACATCAATCATACTGGGAAGGTAATTATCAGCAGATATGTTACTTTTGATGAACAGGAAATTTGGGATTGGCAAAAGAAGGCACCAGAAACTGTAAAATGATCATCAGCAGTGTATATTGGTGGAGATAATGCAGCTGAAGAACCAAGTCAGCCAGTTCAACAGCCAGTTTGTGATTCTTCCACTTCTAAAGCTTCCACCTCAAGTGGAGTCTGCGGAGAAAGTCAACAGCTCATTTGAATGATTATGTAGTTAGGGATGAAGTTGATAATTTGATTGATAAGGATGTTGTGAATTTTGCTCTGTTTGCAGATTGTGATCTTGTTAATTTTACTGACGCTGTTGGAGATGATTGTTGGGTAAGGGCAATGGATGAATAAATTAATTCCATTGAGAAAAATAATACTTGGGAGCGTACAGACCTTATGTATTTGTTGCTTTGTAATGCTTAATCTCGTGTTTTATGTCCCGAAATTTTATCCCCATGTTCTATATGATTACTCATTTATGCTTAACCTCGTGTTTTATGTCCCAAAAATTTCTTGTACAGTTTAGATTCAGTTCGTGGCCCCGCTATTTTATTTTTGTTTTTGTTGTGAAGATCTTGTTCTTGTTATAATTGCTTATTAACTGTTTGTTCTCTGTCATAACGGTGTTTTATATATAATTATGGTAAGCGATGCATGGATTACTTTCCTATTCATGGTTTATGATTACTCACTGCACTGATAAATCAGGTACCTAATATCACTCTTTAATTACAAATATATATGTATATATATATAAAATATATATATATGTAGTAATTTTGTTTCTTTCATAATTTACTCTAAAAAGGTAGAATCCTTTTTTTGTTTAGCTTTTGTTTTTCTTGTCTTGTTGTCGATGAATTGCATAGTCCAAGACTAGAAGAATCAAGTTGTTTATTTCTTATTTGTTTCTCTAATGCGAAAATTTAATAGTTTGCACTGGCATCCATGGTTGCAAACGTGCTCCAATGTTTGGTGAGTCTTTCTTTATCATTGCAAGTTGATAATATTTTAATTGTTAGGAAAGAAGATAGAACTCACCAAAAGTCTCCTTTGCCAACAATAGCTAGCTACTTGTTCATCTGCTTCTTAATTTTCAGTTTGCCATTTGGTTTTCTTTCGATTCCTTTGCCATTCAGATTCATCGGTCTCGATCCGTTAACTATTTTGCACTAATAAAATCAATTAAAATTTTTTTTCTAATAAAAAACCTACTTTCGAGTTGCAAAAAAAGTGAGAAATTGAATGGCTTTGGGTGGAGTGCACTTTGGTAAAAGTTAGAAATTTCTCTCTGTGCATGAGTAGATGCTAAATATTTCCTCACACCTAGTTTCAGTTTTGCAAAAAGGGTCTCATTCTCACTCATAATTTTACCCGTAACTTTTCTAAACTTTTTTTCACATTGTTGAGAATTATGGCAAGTTGTAGGAATGTGCAATTTGTTGATACATCATGAAAGTTTCTGCTTGTCTATGTAGATGAAAATGATTATTTATTCACAGTCTGCCTTCATCATGGTGGAAAGTTGAGAAATGAGGTGGAACCAGAGTACGTAAGGGGGGAGCTTACCTTTTTTGACAAGTGTCATTATTTGAGATTCGATATGGATGATCCGAACGCCATGTTGCTAGCCCTTGGATACCCAAAATCTGAGTGTTGTATGTTTTGGTACAACACATTGAGCACTGGTTTGAAGCAGTTACAAACCTATATGAATGTGGCAGAGTTTATG
Organism: Leptodermis oblonga; assembly: GCA_016801395.1. Lineage (NCBI taxonomy): Eukaryota > Viridiplantae > Streptophyta > Magnoliopsida > Gentianales > Rubiaceae > Leptodermis > Leptodermis oblonga. Next base: position 15,677,801 of record CM028751.1, on the reverse strand, counting down.
GTGGACAGTGATAAAATACGGTTCATGAATGTTTACTGTCATCATGGGAGTAGGCAAGAAATTAAAAGGCTGATGAAACAAGCAAGAGCAAGAGAGTGGGAGCCGGTTGTGAGAAAGAAGTTGAAGAGCAATGTGGTGATAGAAGAACTGGAAGAGGAGATTGATTTGAAGTCAGCACAGCTTAATTTCAGAATTAAAAGTAAGATTGAGCAACTGAAAGGACAGCAACTATTGGCACTGCCTTGGTATCCAGTAAAGGCTAAAGGTGAAGGTGAATGTAAAGTGGTTGATGAGGATGGACAATTTGAAAGGAAAACTGAGAGAATTCATGAGGCCGACTACAAAGGTGATGATCTTGACTATGAATTAGAGATTTTTCCACTGAGTCAGGCTGCTGATACTTCAAAGGATGTGGGTAAAGAATTGGGTTGTCATCGTCTATTGGAAGTAATTGAAACCGAAGAAGGAGAAGGGCAGGAGAGGGTCACTGAAGCAGAGAATGAATTGAATGATATAGGCCAGTTCAGCTATTCTCAGTGTTTCAATACTCAAGAAATGATTGACTTCATGCAGGCGGTAGAAGATGAAGCCCCTGACCACATTGAAGAACATATCAATTACCATACTATAGAAAAAGAAAACGCATTTAAGGCTGTATCCCCAACTGAACATTTGGAACCCGAATTTGGTGGTGCAAAATCTGATGAAGTTTGTTCAGGGGATGATGATGCGTTTAGAGATGAATCATATGTTCGGGATGATGTTTGGTCAGAAGATGTATACGAATTTGGTGATGAAGAAGATGCCTATGACTTTGCGTATGAGGCACATCCGGCAATGCAAGGAGAGGTTGGCAATGAAAGTGGTCTTGCTGGGCCTAGTGCTTCTGAGCGGACTGGTCCTGAATTTGGTCAACCATTAAATGAGGGATTAGAGTCAGATCTAGAAGAAGATCAAGTGAATGTACCATTGTATAGCAACCCATGTTCGGATGAAGAAGATATACAGGGCAGTGTGGAAAGCCATATTGAATTCAGGAATACAGTTGGGAAAACCATACCAAATTTCGAGCTCAGGACCAGATTTTCCAGCAAGATTGAGTTCAGAGATGCTTTAAGAAAGTACAACATTTTAACAGGCAGGCAAGTTGAGATTACTCACACAGATCGGCAAAGGGTTAGAACTAAATGCACAGGGCCAACAAAAGGGAAAGGTCCTTGCTCGTATCTGATTGTGCTAAAAAAAGAGGCTAATTCACCTGACTTTGTCGTCAGAAAAGTTGGAACCAAACACACCTGCACAGAAGATTTTAGAAGCCAAGATGTACCTGTAAAGTTTTTGGCTGAACACTTCATGGACAGATTTTGATTAGATCCAAAAATGCATATCAAATTGATAAGGCAGAATGTGGAAGAAATTCAACACGGGTGTTTCTCGTTACAAGGCATATAGGGCTAGGTCATATGCCAAAGCTCAGATATATGGAAAGGCGGAAGAATAGTTTATGATATTAGGCAGATATGTGGCTGAGTTGAATCTGCACATGCCTTACAGGGAACCTAGTGGAAACCCTAGGTTTAGAAGACTTTATTGTGCATTTGGCCTACTATTGAAAGGTTTCAAAGAACATTGCAAGCCAATAATCTTTTTAGATGGGTGTTTTATTAAAACTGTGTATAAGGGCCAAATTTTGACAGCTATTGGAGTAGATGTCAACAATGGATACTGGCCCATTGCCTGGGCTGTAGTGGAAAAGGAGGCTACCGAACAATGGTATAAAAATTTCTATTTTTTGAGTTGATAGCTTTAGGTATGTTTGACTAGATAGCTTTATTGTTTCTTCAGCTGTTTATGTTGTTGGAGTTTTATGTTTGGATTGATAGGGCATTTTCATTTGGGTTGGTATTCTTTAATGATCCTAATATGTCTTGTTAGGCCCTGAATTTAGTATCTTATTGGACTGGGCCAAAATGTGGGTATGTATTTCATTTCATGTTTTGCTTAATGGGCCTAGTGCTTTAATTGTGTACTGCATGGGCCTTGAAGGATGATATTTTGTGGTTTGTGTAATAGGCCTAATGGATTTTTGTTCTCATTTTCTTGGGTAGGCAATGGTTCTTGGAGTATTTATACAACGATTTGAATGCAGAGAACCCAGGATATTACACCTTTGTTTCAGACCAACAAAAGGTAAGATTGAACTCATGAACTGTGGGTTTCTAAGCTTAGGGTTTATATCACACTAACTTGTCATCCTGTTTTCCTTTTAGGGGCTTGCTAGGGCTCTATCCGATGTCTTCCCAAATGCTGAGCACAGATTTTGTGCTCAACACATATACAACAACTACAAGAAGTCAAATTCTGGGAAGGACTTAAAGGATCATTTTTGGAACATAACTAATAGCACAACGGAGGAGATGTTCAAAGCTAAGGTAAAGGATCTTGAGCTCTTTAATGTTTCTGCTCATGGATGGCTTAAGGAGGTGGCTCCAAGGGAATGTTGGGTAAAGGCTTTTTTTCAGCCACATGTTAAGTGTGACACACTTGTAAACAACATCTGTGAGAGTTTCAACGCAAAAATTTTAGAAGCAAGAGAGCAACCAATCATTACAATGCTAGATATGATTAGGGTTTATTTGATGTCTAGAATCAAGAAAAGGGGTGAAGGGATGGCTAGTCATGATTCTGAATGCACTTTAGTAGTAACTAGCATACTGAAAGAGGTTGATCATTATAGTAGAACGTGGACTCCTTTTCCGAATGGTAATGATGGTTATGAGGTAAAAGGTCCGAATGGTGGCCAATTTGTTGTATTTCTTAGGGAGGGGACTTGTTCTTGTAGATTGTGGCTTCTAAGTGGGATACCTTGTTGTCATGCTGTTGCTTGCATGAACAAAGTGGGTGAGGATCCTTTGAAATATGTCCATCCCTATTACAAGAGTAGTACATTCATGAAATTGTACTCTAATGTCCTCATCCCAATCAATGGGGTAGACATGTGGCCGCCATCTGAAACACCCCAGTTATACCCCCCACAGCCTTGTGCTCAAACTGGCCGCCCAAGAAAAAACAGGAAGCTTGATCCACAAGAAATTAGAGGGGCAGATGGTGTTGTACGGCTGAAGAAATGTGTGGTAGTGCATTGTAGACGCTGCGGAGAAGTTGGTCAGAATGTTCAACGCTGTACTAGACCACTCCGATCCAGAGATGGGGACAATACAAAAACTACAGATGCTGCATGCCAAGATGATGGACATGTTCATGAAGCTGCAAATTCAGACCAGGTTTGCATTCATTTGTAATTGCATCTACTATTTCCGTGCCCATTCATATATTTAAAATTATTTTTCTTGAATAAGTAACCAAAAGAACTGCCAAGGGGAAACAGAAAGTTGTACCATCCGCAGCTTCACAACAAGTTCGGAGGTGGGAAATTCTGAAATACAGTCCAACAAAAATGCACAGGTTCAAGTTTTTATTAAGGTTTTTCGGCTATATTTAAATGTGTTTGCTATATATTTATTTATTATTTCTGTGAAATGTAGGGTATTATTCCTAGGCGAAGTGCTAGGCTCAATGAGGTAAAAGATGCTAATGTAGCTATCCCATCCATGGTTCATGCTTCGAGCTCTAGAGGTACCGGGTCAAAGAGCAATAAAAAGTTAACAAGGGCTGAAAAATTGGAGATCAACCTAAATGCGGAGTGGCTTGGTAAGCTGATTCCCTACAATGTTGGACGATGGGCAGTCCGGAGGGCAAGGGCAAGGGTTGATTAGATGATTGTTCACCTCCCTAATAGGATTCTTTAAATGTGAATACAATCTTTTGATGGTAATTTATCTAGCTTGTAGTGGATACTTTGAATTACCTCATTTTTGGTTGACTATTTAATTCTGCACTATGAGGGTATCTTTTGGTGATGTGCAGTGATGTGAATGTTGGTGGTTTTGGAGATTTGAATGCACTATATCATGATTAAACTTATGAAATGGTCTGCTGCTGTTTTTGGATTTTTGGTTTGCTTCAGACGTGTGATTATGATTTTTGGAATTTTCTACTTCAATGTAATGGGTTCTCAATTTTTTTGCTTAATTGCGGGTGGTATTATTCAAACAAACATGCCACCCGAACATGCCATTCTCCCTTCAATTAACTCCTACAACATAAAATGTTTCCTCCAAAAAGTGCTCCATGCATTTCTTCATACAATGTTTCCTAAAACATTCAACCACCTGTTGCCATTCAATTCTTCCTAAAATGCTCCAGAAACAACTTGATTCCAATCAATAATAATTGAATAATTATTCAGCTAAGCAATAATTAAAATAGTTATTGCAATACTTAACATGTTAGTTCAATCACTACAACTAATTAACAACATTCTGGGCACAGTACCCGAAATTACACATTCAAACCCCAACTTTAGGCCCTTTATCACTAAAAGATATTCTGGGAAAGGAAATGCAACAAACCAAGAACATCATCAAAACACCAAAAATTAAATTTCTTCGCTTCATCGTTTTGTCCAGCGTTTCCAATTTGTATTGAAACTCACATTTTTCTAACCTCAAGTTCTCAATAATTTCCAACGCGTTCTGTAGATTCTGCACTGCATCTTCATTTTGTTCTTCCAAATTTTTAATTCTTCTTAGTAGCCATGGTATGATTTGTTTCGTCCGATCGCAAATCGGAGGGTCTACTCAGACCCAAAACCCGCAGCCCCCTCTAGGTTGTGCATAAACAAAACCGGCTTGCCTTTTTCTGCCGGGTCTTCTTGTTTATCGACGTTCTGAAAACGGGCAGACAGCGAAACGCCTACCCGAGTTTTCGTCTGTCCATGAGGTCACCGTCCTCGCCGCAAAGGCGCAACGGCAATTGCCGGAGAAGTTGGAAGAGGAGGAAGAAAACATGATTTCTTGGAGCTAGGGTTTTTTGGGGGGTCTACTTTTTAGTTTGCAAAGGATCCATTCCTTAAATATGAAAAAGTTACGTAAATTTTTTACCTCCAATGGTTTTACACGGTAAATCCATGAAAATATGGTTTTGCCCCTGGGTTTTTGGTCCCGTCAACGACTTAACGGCCGTTAGGACGAAAATGGTACTTTCTGCACGTTTTTAAAGTTACGTGCTTGTTGGTGGAGTTTTTAAAGAAAAGTGGTATTTTTTGCAAAAGTCGATAGTTAAGTGGTGTTTTGTGCATTTCACCCAAATACTTTTATCAAACTTTTCAAAATTCATTTATTTTTCAACAAATCAAAATCTCAAAACACTTAGATAAGTGTAAACCTGAGACAAAATGAATTAAGAAAATCACATTTAGTAAAATTATCATAGAACTACATACATAGAATATATTAGTTAAGATAATTTATAATGTTTCTACCTTTTACCAAAAAAGGTAATTTGGTCGACTTGACTAAATTTACATATCACAATTGATTCCAAACCAAAAGTCTCAAATTATAATGACATAATTTGAATATATGTAAATATAGTCACACGACCAAATAAACTGTGTTATCTAAAATTGACTTTCTAGGATTAATAAAATCATTAAATTTAAGGACAAGTTTAAAAACTGGACTCCTCCAATATAAAATTACTTATATATGAGTCAATCCATCCTTACATGATAAACATGATGTAGGATTATTTTAGTCCAACTAAAACATTGAATGATTTGATTTTAAATCCAAATGAAATACAATAATTCTCGTAGCCAATATTGCAAAACCTGCTTTATTTATTAGCCATAACTATTTATTTCATATTAATTTATCAGTCTACTTATTTTAGACCATATATATTCCAAATATATATTTAACTTGATATCCTATACATCATAGGTCTAAACTTCAAATAGAGAGATAACTATCCATTTCATTTGTACTACGAAAGAAATTCAACATTTGAATCACTTTGGCTTATTTGAATCAATGATTGCTCACATCATTTTGAAGGATTGAACTATCATATCTTATTCTTTGTCTGATAAGAATAATGATTTACTGCATATTCAAATAAAATTTGAACATTTGCCCAGCTAAGATTGCAAATTAAATTTCAAATCTCACTATGTATCACTTAAAATACTTAAGTAAGCAAGAAAATTTAACCATTTGCTTGTGTCAACAATTTAGAATTAAAAGTTTTCCTGATATAAATCTTATATCATTTCAAACTCAATGCTTACCATAAACATTCCAATTGTCTAGACATCATCTTAGCTATAAAATCAAAATAGCCAAATAACTTTATATTGAGAACCTTTCTCAAAATTTATGCCAACCGATAATCAAGAAATTTTAGGCCATATATTTAGTAAATTCTAAAATAATACTCATGTAATTCCACAACATAAATATTAAATAAATAAATCAAAATATTTTATTTATGCATTTAACAAAACCAAAGTATAAAAGATATGGAAAATGAATAAATTTTGGTTTCGCTCCCACTATTTTGTTCAAATCAATAACCCTTAAATATTGATTCGAGAATTATCTCATAATTCTTAGTGGGCTAGGATCCCCAATAATTATTTTGACCTTGATAAATATCAACAACTCAAAACAATGTCACAAGGTAGATAATTCTTCTATCAATTGCAACTATTGCAACTCCCAAATCATTAGGTTACCAACCCTTGGTATGCACATAATATGTGTCACCTAATCCTTACCTCAAAATAAATAACCTTGATAAAAACCAACAAATTATATATTTTGTTAAGTCAGACCCATAATCCATAATAAATAACTTATTAATGATTGAACAACCTTGGAAAAATCCAACAAGTTATTCGCACGAAAACAGTTATTTCGCTATAATAATGGAAGGCATAATGACTTAATATATGCTGGCTCAAAACATAAAATATGAATATTCTCAAAATTTTATATTTCAATAATTAAATCCATTTCACGGAGATCGCATCTCAAAAGCCAAAAAATACATTATCGATAGAACAACCTTGATAAAAATCAACAAGTTAATTCCAATAATAATATCATAATATGCTACGTTAATGGGGCAACAACTTAAGGGATTTTATTTTAAACAATTATAAAATTGCATCAATTATACGCAACATATAAATAATTGACAAATTTGGCATACCATATACAATTATATAACTCAGTAAATGAACAAATTATCACATCAAATATTTAATTAAATGTTGCATATAAACATGTAATTAAATTATACAGTTAAATAATTACATAAGCATATTCAATATCTAATCATGGATTTATGTGTATACATATTTGTAATCCAATTAGAAATAGCATTATTCTTGAACTATTTGAGAACTCATTAGGTGTTTTTCTTCAATTAAATCTAAATAAAGTAGGTTGAGAGTTAAAATTAAAATTTCCAAAATTGAAATTAAACTCTCATCGTCTAAGGCTCATTTCTCCCACTTTTGATTTAATCAAAAACTATTTTGGAATTTAACTTAGAACCTTTTCCATAATATTAATCCAATTAAAATATGAAACTTTTCTAAATAAAATACCTCTCAAAATTTTAAATCCAATTTAAAATTTACGAGTTTCCAAAATAAAGTCAATACCTCAATCCAATTGATAATTGACAAATTCACAAGATTTTCAATCTAAATTACAATTTATAATTTAATAAAATTAAATGTAAAAAGTAATTTTAACTTGAACACTTATGAAATTAGATGACATTTAAAATTATTAATTTCCAAAATTAATAAATTCTTAAATTCCAAACCAATTGAAATTTATTAAAATGTCCTTCAAATTAAAATTAACCTGTAATTTAAATTTGAAATACTTCGAAATCTTCAAAATCTAATTTAGAAATTTAAATATTATAAAACAATCAAATTAATCACTAGCTATATCTTAATCCAATTAAAATATAACACTTCATTTAATTTATTTTATAATTAAAACTCTTTTTGTAAAATAGTTTTACCAATAAAATCAAAAACCAGCCCAATGTTATGAATTCAAGCCCAAAATTCAAAATTTTATAACGAGCCCATATTTTAAATTTTGAAACCCTTAAAATGAACTTAACAAAGCTGGGCCGTGGCCCAAAAAAAACAAAATTTATGAGGCCCTTTTTTCCTTCTTTTTCGCAGACCTGGGCCATGGCCTATTGTATTGCAAATCGGGAAGGGTTTCCCCTTCCTGTTTTGCGCCGCCCGTGTCTCTACCCCATTTCATCTTCGCCGGCGAAGCTTTCGCACTGCCAACGCCCACGAAAACAGCTATCAGAATGAAATTGGTCGCACCGGCTTTGCTCAAAAGAGAAGAAAATACATAGTAGAATCAGACTAGCGATGAGTCATCGATGACGCACCTCGTCTTCTTCCTCTCCGTCGCCGCCCAGCGGCTGATTTTTTTTTTTCGTTTTGGTTTTCATTTTCTATTCTTCCTGCCGCGGGCCTACTGTCCTGAGGCTTTTGTGCTAGTCTTCTTCTTCGGCGACGCAAACCTCTACCGGGAAGGGACGCGCCTGCAGCCAAAATAATTTCGGTCGCTGGCTACAGGTCTGGTCGCGGCAACCATCGCGGACCGTCAGCAACCAGAATTGTTCTGGTCGCCAGCCTCGATGTCGGCTGTTTGAGTCTTGGCCACGCAACCAGATCCAATCTGGTCGCGGCCAAGACACGATGGAACATCGACGTTCTGGTAGAACCGAAAGTCGCTTCCCTTAACCAACGAAGAAAGACAAAAACAAAGCCACAAAAAAAAAAAGATTTCAGACTTGCAAGGAAAACTTGCTTTCCAATTCAGCCAACCAGTAACAATGATTTCCGAAAACCAATTTTTTTCAAAAATCATAAAATCCCCAAATTTAACAGTGTTAAACTAAACTTCTCAAAACCTTGATAAAGAATTATACACATATTAACCATCCATGATAATTAAATATCAATATTAAACAAAGATAAACAAAGGCTCTGATACCACCGTAAGTATCAGATATTACCTCGAATACAAATCCATCAGCAATATTCAGGGCATCCATGAATGATATGAAGATGAAACTGATCACGAGCTGCACAATTGTCCCTCTAACAGTATTCACACGAATAACCGTAATTGGGATCCTTCCAAATGAGGTGTTGTATTTCATTCTAATGACTAGGGCTATATTTGTTTATCAATCTCTCTTGCGCTTATTTTTTGTCCAATAACTTAAATGTAGTTAAGAGAAGTTGGTTTCTTGGTGGCTTTGTGCAACCAAGCAGCAGCCCCCCAAAAATTTCATCCTTATTTAAGTCAAGAATCATGAAAACTCATTTAGCATTTCACATAAGAACTCATTACTTACAGTGTAAAGATGCAATACATATTTACCTCATAACTAGAAAATTAGTAATAAAAGGGATGGACATAAGAAATCGATAATTTGAGGACAAGTTGCTGAGTTATACCAATCAACTCAGTGGTTTCCCTGGCTGCTTAAAAAATGATCATTACAATACATAGGACCAAATATGCATCTTCACCTAACCATTACAATACAAAAAAGAGGAAATGCACTATATCTAAGCAAATTAAAAACAATTTGCCATAAAACTTAATAAGGAAAACAGACCTCACAGATTATAGTTTAACAATTAAAAAGATTTAACTAAAGATGAACGGAAAATTATCCATAGTAGCAAATCATATATCAAAGGACATCCGGAAGGGTACATGATGCAGCATCCTCTCATTGAGGTAACTGAACGTCAAATTCTCAAACCTACTTGCTGAAGCAAACTAAGAAGGATAGTGAGATATTACTCTCTATATGTACCTCTAGCAAATGGAGTTCACTCTGAAGAGTAGCACTGCAAACAACCAAATTCTCGCCAGCATAGCCCATTTCAAGTAGTTCTCACTTTGCGATGGTATCATTCTATCCGTGATTCAGCAGAGGACATGACTGGCATTTGCTTTAAAATGCCAGTTCGGCTATTTATGTTCTTCAACAGTTCTACTTTAAAATGTCAATTTTTAATCCTTTAGAAAACATCACAAGTATCACCAGTACATAAACTGATAATTTAATCAAAATGCACAAACTTCATTAGTTGACTCCTTAATCAAGTAACCATTTTCATCAATCCAACATCCTGGTATTCAAAATTTTTTGTTACAACAATAAATACTTCAGCAGCTTCAACCTGAAAATTTAAACCCAAAAGAAATGAGGAAAGACTATATTTGGAAATGAGGAAAGACTCAAAAGATATTGAAATACTACTGTCTCAACCCCACTACAAATCCCAAAACCTGAAAATAAGATAGTCAAAACAAAAGTGGAGCTCTCATTCACTGGGAGAGTTGGTTGGTTTAAGAAGGAACCAAGTGTAATCTCACTTTCCTAAAGGGAGCAACGCATGCAAAATAGATAGTAAGAACATTGGATTTTGAAACAAAACTTACCACACAAGCATAAATCTCACATATGATTGCAACAATTGTTAAAATCTCACTATGGATCTGCAAAATAGTGACCACAAATAGAACCCAAAAAAAATAGGACTGTTAGGCAAAAGAAGAGCAACCCACTTAAAAATGAGCTCCAACCTTATAACATGAGAGAACATCATGTTCTTACACAAATGAGAATACTTGGAAGTCGGAAGCTCAGATAGCCGATTTTTGCAGTACCAATGACAATAAAGTCAAGGCCAACAACATCTTCGCAACTCCGTACTTGAATCTGATGTAGAGGCTTCTGCCATCGTCATTCATGCCTACAAAAACAAGGTAATGGAGCAAATTTCCAATGTTAAGTGAATCCTTTGGCTTTATACTAAGTTTGGATAATACTAAGATGTATCCCAAAACTAAGCACATTTCAATTAACGAAAAAAGCTCTCTAAAGTATTACCTGAAAGTTATGAGTTGTTGCCGGAAAGATCACCACCAAGTCCGTCAGTCCCTACAATCTTCTTTTCCATAAGAGAAATCACAAGAAAGTTCAGAGATGAAATCTGCAAATAAACAAACTCATATTATGCCAAAATTCACAAGAAGAGCCCCAAAAGTAAAAGAAGCAAAGCCATGTGAACAAATTATTACTCAAAAAATAGCTCAAATCTCAAAAGACAGTAAAGCTATCGTGAATAGGTTCTTTTCCTTGGCTAACCTTTCAAGCTCTTCTTGCCTAGTCTGTTCTTCCTTCCTTCCTTGATCTCTATCTTCCATTTCCCTTCCTTCCCTCAGCTTCTTTAAGCCTTGCAAGTTTCTACAAGTACCAAAAACAAAAACCAAAAAATAATACTGGTGAGGTAAAAAGAAACAAAATGAATCAGAAATGATAGGGAAGGAAAGAGGCCATAACAAATTTACATTCAGAAGGATAGCCTAAAAAAAACCAAGGTACGTAAGCAACCCATTAATTAATAGTTTCTCAGCAGGAAAATACACAGAAGAAGCTCATTAATACATAAAAAAGCATTCAATATGCTTTTTATGCAGCACACTAGAGAAACAAATCAAATGAAACAAAAGAAATGAAATACCAAACTGAGCAACAAAATCATCTATATTTTTATTACTCAATTAGGTGCAAAATATCTAGCATAGACTCCAACATCATAATGCATCCATTGACTTTAGTAGCTATTCAATTAACTCATTATTTCAGAAAACACAATACTATCTACGGACATGATTCCCTCCCTCCCCCAAACCAAATTTCAACTGCAGATGAAAACAAACATTACAAATAAGCAAAAGAAAATGATAGGCCCTAGCTTGCATTAAAGAAAGGCTATAGATCCTACAATCAATAGGTTACATAACAGCATCCCATGAATGTTTCCTGGGTCTCATAAGAATGAAACTACTACATTTCAACCGGAATGCAAAAGAAACAAATGCCATCTACATAAAGCAATTCTTCTGCACCAAAAGATGAAAAATAAAAGGAAAGCTTAATATGTTTTCAATCTTTTGGAGTACAATACATACATATTACAAATGTACATTGGATAAAAATCCAAAATCTCCACAAGCAAACTTCCAGCATTTAGGAAAACAAAAGAAACAAATCAGCCCACAGGTAAAGAGAAGAAAAATAGAAAGCATGAACCTGCGATTGGGCACCACAAAAATGAAAAGAAAAAAATCAACACCATTGTGAAAAAGAAAGAAAACTAAATCAGAAACTACTAACAAATTTACATTTAGAAGGGGAAAAAACCTTTGGAAAACCATGATTCTTATGCCGTTTCGGCTTTCTCATCCTTGAGACATAAAAGAACCAACAACCTAAAACAGACAGCATAAAAAACCAAGCATATAAAATAAATGAACAGCATTGAAGCAAAACCCAAGTTGAAACTGAAAAAAAAAAAAAAAGCACCAACCTTTATCATAGTTTTCTCTATCTTTATGGGGTCCTGATTTTAACTGAAGCCACAAACCAGAAAAAAATTTCCATAAAAATGTTTAATCAGGCCAAAGGCAAATATCAAGAAAGAACTATAAAAATAGAGAATAAAACATGGTCACCTTCATTTTCTAACCCAGCATCAGAACAATCTGAAAAGCATAAAATAAATTGAAAACAAAGGTTAAGCCATTTTCTTCTCCTATTCAAAACAAAAAACAAGTAGAAACAGGGGAAAAAAACACACATTCCACCGGCGATACTCATTAGTAGATGGAAAAGAAAAAGAAACAAATCTCAGATTCTGGAGCCAAAGTAGCTTTGTGAAACTTATTTAAATTTCAAATAAACCGAAGGATGTATTTAGTATTGCAAGGTTCTAAATAGTGCTCCTTTGTAAACATCAAAAAGGAACATATTACTTTTAACACACAATTCAAACCTAAAAAAGGTGAATTTTTTTTTGAAAATGAGCACATAAACACAACATTTATCAGCTTTGAAGGAGACTAATTTATTAAAGAAGTAAATTTAGAACCTGTTTTTGGTCACACAGGCCTTGATAATCATCAAGATAGTCATCCATCACGACTTGAGCTCTTGAAGTGGAATCTAAAACAGATGGATTTAGGAAACATCAATCTCTAAAGGGCTTCAGAAAACCATTGAAAATTCATCACAGAAATACATATACAGTACCTGAATTTCTAAAGACATGAAGGGCAATTACAGAAACTCCAGGCTGAGCAACTTTCACAAGCAAAAATGATAAATAGCATAAAAACCGTAAAAAAACATCAAGCAAAAACAAACGGGATAGTAAAAAAATAAATCACCTTCCAATGCTTGAAGCGAAAGTGTAGAAATGGGACAGTAGAAATTAAGAGAGAATAATCCAAAGGAAAAGGGGAAGACGGAGAGGGAGTACACAGATAGGTAGTAGGAAGGTTAGAGATTGTGTGAACGCTATGAATTTGCTGTTAAAGCAAACATCTCATCTCCCATCTTCGATATCCGGAGGACTCGTCACCACTATTACCCACAGAATGCTCAGAAATCAAAGGATTGCTGTTAATTTGCTGGAAAAGCAAATGTCAATTCTCCACAGCAAAATTAACTAAGAGCCCTAAATCCCTCACCCAACAAACAAAAAATTTACTGCTCCAGATGGGTAATACCCCTCCCTTGCATTTCTGTCTCTACAGCCAAGCAGAAGGGAGTCAAGTGGACGAGCGATGGGACATCTCACCCACTACCCATAGTTAAAACCAGCCCAAAACGATGTTGTTTTTACGCCAAACTGATTTAGACCACATTTAATTGTGAGGGGTAAGAAATATTCCACGTCACCATTACAAATGCTGTCCCACTTCTAGCGCGGAATATTTGTTGGACGGAAATAACCCCGGGTACGAACTCATCTAGAAGGATATGCAGCCTTTGTATTCTAATCTTGATTACACTAGAGTATGAGATACCAACTTGTTTGATAGGTTGTAATTTTCGTGCTTTGTTCTTAGGCTTGCAAGTTTTATACAATATCAGTTCTAACCGTCAATTTATTATTATTATTTTTTGTTTATTAGATTTTTATTTCTAGTGGTTCATCAATTGATCTTTTTGTTGATGTGTTCTTGTGTAGGTTTAATGAGTAAAGTACTCAGCCTTATATTTGGAGGTGAGTGTTCAAATTCTTCCCTTTGGGAAAAGGTTATCATTTTGCATCTTGTCATACAGTTATATAATTCTGAAAATTAGTTGAATGAAATTTAGGTTAATATCTCGTAGTAATTAGCATTGAGTTGATACATGTTAATCTTGGTTAAAGCTATAATTGTTGAATTATCAGATGTAGCTTTTGTCCTATGACTTAATTTATTTTGAGATATTCATTCATTGGTACATCAAATTGAATTGATAATACCTTTTATCTTCATTTATTGGCTTCCATTCATTTGTGAATTTGCAGTACTCTGCAACAATGGAAGTGTAAATAGTTTATTTACTGGATATAAGAATGTGCATTATATGTGCGAAAAGTTCTTGGCACTGTTTTATACTTAGATATACTATGTGCTTGTTTTAGCTAATATGTAATATTTTGGTACAATTTAGTACCATACATCTTTTGTATGGATATTTGAAAACATCATTCTGTTGAGATATAAATTTTGTATGGATGCTGAGCATTTTGATGCAGATGATGCTGATTCTGAGGTGAGCAATTGAAATGGTGTGAGAACTTTGGGGAGTAACCGTGTATTCGACTAATTCAGATCTCTCACTTCACCCTCTTGCCCTCCTTCCTTCGAATCCAAAGTTGTAGTTGCTTCCATTGTCTATGCTTTCTTGTTTTTAATTATTTTTCATTTGCAGTTTTTTCCCCTGTATATTTACTTGACTGGTTGTTTCAAGTGTGAAAGAAAGGGGAAGCTCGTTTAAAGCAGTGAAGGCTTTAATTGGTGGGGATCAAAATGGTAAATGTTGTTCATTGGAGTTTACATTGCAATTGTGGATTTGCCCAATGAACTGATATGAAATACCCAGACTAAGTAGCACTTTCTGTCAAATGAAATGTTAAGAGCAAAAAAACTTTGTGTTATGATTGTTGCTATGGAAATTCATGTATGTTATTGTGCGTGTGATGAATAAATTCACTTGATTATTGCATGGATCTTGCTACAAATTCTGCGGTAGCTTTTACGCTAGCAGATATGGAATCAGCCTTTGAACTTTCTACTCTGGCTTCTGAAAATGGATAGCTATAAAAAGGGAATGACCCTTGTAGAAGATTTCAAATATCTGTTGCGTTATGATCTGTCTACTTATGTACATTGTGATTTTTTTAAATATCTTGAACTTAAACCTGTGTGCTGTAATTATGTACTATGGGCATTTCCTTGTCTTCATTGTGGTAACTGAAACTGGTGATTTGATATGAATGTTGAATATTTTGTACTTCTTTTTTCATTATTGTTTTTGATAAGGAGTGTAGCTTTTTATGGTTTTATTGGTGTTAATTATATTTTTCCCTCACTTTGTGGAAACTATAAGAAAGTGGATTCAACTGCTTCTTATTGCCCCAGGTTTGTTCGTGGCTGCTGCCATATTGCCTTTTTCTGGGGATAGATTCCAACCTTGCGAGTGAGGCTTTGGCTATAATTTCCAGTGCCTTCTTTTCTTTCCATTGAAAGTTGTGATTTGCAGTTTCTATTAGAAGCCCAGTACTAGTCTAGGTAATGCTTATGGTATAGATTTTTCTGAACTTAATTACTGATTATATATGAACCATGTGTTTGTATTTTTTGTTGTTTTTTAGGTTACCATCAATCTCTGATCTTAACCAATATGCATGACAATTAACATCCTATTAGATTACTTCTTTTCTTTTCCATTTTATTTTGGGTTAGTAGTCTTCCAGGCTGTTTAGCTGTTCTCGGTTGTTGGCAAATTATTTATTCTGGGAACGAAGAAAGAGGAAGGTCCATAATCCATATTCATATAAAGAGACATGACTTCATTATGATCCCTTCATGTGCATATAACTGTTGTTTGTTAGTCTTCTTTCTTGTGCAAACGATTGGAGTTTGTTTTCATTAGAAACACATGAACTACTGGAGAATTGATATAAACTACTCTTTACTAATGCTTCAATTTGAGGACCGTGTTTGTTTATCTCATTGCTTAAGTGCCTATACTTCCTTTAAAAAAAATAGGTGATTTTATATATCTTGAGTAAAACTACTAATATTTAGGAGCCCAGTGGACTGGAATATTGATAACAATTGCTAATAAAATGCTTAAAAGATGTCTTGGTAGAATTTGTTATTTGCGTACAGAAGTGTTTTTTTTAATATTTGATGTTGTGAGAAGTTCCTTTCTTCTACTATAAATTTTATAGAGTTGATTTTCATAACTTATCATGTCTTTCTGTTTCCTGTCACGTTTGTTGTTGCCTTAGTGATCCTAAAGATAGATTTTCAACCCGCCCTGTTTTAGCAAGGTTTGATGAATGGAGTTCTTTATTTGATATTTAATGCTTGTTTTTGTTGAAGTTTTTTTTTTTTTTTGTTGGTTAAAGTATTCATAAGCTTTTTCAAATACCATCTACTTATATTCCTTTATTATTTTTTGATGATGTATTAGGACACCGGAGGAAGTAATAGTAGCTAGAGGTGTTAAGCCAACGCTATCCCCTAATCTTAATACTCTTGCCCTGGTACACTTGAAGCATTTAGATGGGTATATTGAAGAGGTAAAACTGTGCTCGCCCTCAAAATTTTTCAAAGTTTTGGTAGGTTCCACTTCATTGAGTTTATATTTTACTAAAGTAGGTTCCCTATTTCTTTTTACCAACAAATGTCTAGTTGATGTCATTGCACCAGCTTGCTACAGGTGATTACTAATTCCTCACGTGAACTAGAACCGTGCATTATATTTGTTAATTAATAGTATTCTATTACAAATTTATCCATTTTTATAGTCATTTCCTGTAAGCTGCACCATAATTTTATATGCGTTTATGGTCTTTTGTAGCTGTTTCAACAACACCAATGATTTAGCAGTGAGTTTTCTCCTCTTCAAATAGAGAATTGGAGGCTAGAACTAGATTTAGCTGGTATAACCCGTTGTAGGTTCTGCACCTAGGTATACATTTTCATATTATTGGTCATCTCTCTCGAAGAAACACAAACTTGCATATTCTATGGTCATTGCATTTTTGCTGAGAAATCTAAATCTGTATTCAGTTGCATCCTGTCTTCTTTAAACTACTAAGCTACTGAACATCTTTATTATTCTTGTCGGACAACATCAGGATTTGGTGGTGGGATACATGGGTGTCCCAAAGTATAGTGGCATCAGTATGCCACAGCATCCATAGTATGTTACTATCAGGTAAGTCAATGCCTACTGCTGTTTGTTGTGCATTAATTCTTTTTCATATTTTTTGGCGTGTGGAAGTCCCAAAGCTTCATATAGCCAACCTCAAATTGTGGGATAAATGCTTAAACTTTGTTGTTTTTGTGTAAGTATTATAGCTTTTGCTTTTCAATTTAAGTTCAAATGGAAAGTTTGAGATAGAATTGTTTTTCTTATATTCATGTGGAAAAAATGAACGAGGAAGAGAAATGATAAAACTAGTATCTGATGATTCTAAGGTATCCCCTGTTTGGTTCTATCTATTACTCCCTCCGTCCCATATGATCGAAGAGTTGACTTGGAGATATTTTGTATCAGAGATACAGTGTATTATCTCACTTGCATGGGTTTAAAAATGCATAATTTACCCCCCTAATGTGAGAGGACACACTGTATTGGAAAACATTGAGAATCTCATGTCATGTTCCCAGTTTTACTACCATAGACTCTTTTATTGGGATGGACTAGTAAATGTTATATTATAATTCTTGGTCTAAATGTTTGAATATTGAGATTGACAAAAATATTCATTGATGTAGGCGCTTTTAGCTGCATGGGAAGTTGCATGTAAGGTTCCTGGAACAACTGTTTACTTCTTTTGAACATTGCAGAGTTAAGGGTGACCTAACTGAGAATCTCACCTTGAAGGCTTCTACGCAAGTAAATTCTTTATTTTGTGATATTTTTGTTACTAAAATATCCATTCATTATATAACTAATTTGGCATATCTGTTTCTCAGTTTACAAATGAACCATACATGTCAATTTTCATAGCCAATCTTGATTACAAGGTAAAAAGTAGTTTTGGTTCATTTTGTGTTATGAAAATGTACGCCCTTGAGTGTTACAGATGCCGATACGTATATTTCATTTTTGTTTGACCACATGTTTGCCATAGTTTGTGTTTACATTATGAATCTGGTTTATGAATGATGAATAACTGATGGGTTTAGTGATAGTTGTGTGTAACTTTCAGGTATAAACACGATTTGCTTTTAGGTCTTTGCATGTGCTTGTGGAAGAAGGTTCATTGTTGATTTTGGTTGTAATCTTCATGTATGCAGGGTAAAGACTGTAGGAGTCAAATTCAAATAGGAAGTGGTGCCAGCTACATTCATGTAAAACATTTTTATTTCCTCTGTATTCATAGTTAACCTTTGCTTACCATTGGAGATCTGAAGGTCTATTTTCGATTTTTGTATTGTTGTGAAATGGTCAAATGGTTGCAGTTTACCGCTATAATGTTTTGGCCTTTATTTTGTGGCAAGATAAGGTGGATGATGGATACTTGTTTTTCAGTGGAGCTCACTCTTCTCTACCCTTTTTAGTTCCTGATGTCTTCTACTATTTTTTATTTTGGAAAAACCAAAAATTAAGCTGTGCTAGTTAATCTCGAAAAGGAAAATTCTATTTCCTCTTTCTACTCTTGATATAATGATATGTGGAGTATAATGGGTTTGTGTCGGAGTCTTGATGTGCATATTTTGTGTCTGTGTGGATAATTTGGTTACTATTTAAAATTTCTTTTGGGATGCATCTTTAGCTTGTGGTCTAGGGAACTCCTCACAAGAATATGAGTTGATCTGGGATGTTAAACATCAGAAGAGAGGATCTCAGCTTAATCCCTTCTTACAGTCTCAGTATTTTGTAATAAATGTTTAGTAGTTGTGTCCATGTTCTATTTTTTTTTTTAATTTTATATAACAAAATTCATGTTTAGCTGCATAGTGTGGAAATGGATTGAGCCATGCATGGATGTCCTCTCCCTTCTTGTTTTCTGATTTGAAATTTTCCTTTTCTTCTGCTGTGTTTGGTACTATAGCTTAACTTTTTATCCTGTTTAGCTTGACTCTCATTTCTTTTCTGATCAAGAATATGTTTGCATTCACAGAGTGACCGCAAATTTATCTTTGGGTGCCGAAGCCTTTTGGGCTGGTAAGCAAAGGAAGTCAGGCATTTGTTATGCTGCCCGGTACATCAATGATAAAATGGTACTAGACCTGCACAAACAATTATATCCCTTTTTTTGTTATATTTTCTTCTCTATTATTGCATCATTTCGGTAGTTATTCTCAAATAGAAGTAGTGTCATATAGGGAGATATGATCATGATTAGTTATGACAAGTTCCTTCAATTTATGGAAGAAATATGGTTTTGTATAATCTAAGTTTCTCTAGCATGCCACTACTGGTTGCATTTATGTTTTTCTGTACTAGGCAAAGAAAAAATGGTTAAAGAAAATGGTTGCATTTTATCCAAAAAAAATGGTTAAAGAAAATTAACAAAGTGGTGATTGGGTCAAGCACATTAGAGGCTATGATCTGGAATAAAAGAGCTAGCAGGCGTGCTTAGACTTTTATATTTTACTCTTATGAGTTCGGCTAGGAAAGTAGGCATTGATAGGTTTTTATTGCTGTCAACACGGGCACTAGATGCACTAATGGTATAAGATTAACCTTCTTGTTGGAACTAGACATTCAGAATGCACTTGAATAGTTCATGGGTTGGTCTGTGATGATTATTTGGTCGTGTTAGTGCATTCAGCCCTATCCATGCCTTCAGTAACATCTTTGTACATCCTGTGTGTTTGTTGGTTTCAGCATGTTACACTTCTCTCTACATGTCATAGGTTCTGTCTTCCATTGATGTGTTGATGGTTATTGCAGAAAAAAGACTGTAGTGGTACACATCTATGGCTTAAATGAAAGTTTCATGCTTGTCAAGCTGAAACTGAAGTGTTTGTCTTTTAGAGTTGAAACGGAGCTTAGGGAGTCCATTGCTTGGCTTTTCCATATTTTTCAGTTTCCAGTAAATGCTCTTAATCTTGAGAATGTCAAAACTTTGCTGAAAATGTAGTGCTAATACCCATCTTGCTTCTGAATTGCTCTTTTTTTGGTAAATATGGATGATTGAATTAGTTATTGCTCATTTGCAGAGATTCAAGCACATAATGACAGAACTACAAGGATGGTGACTTTTTGTGGGTGCAAGCCATTTTGCGGGAGTAGAAAGAGACGGAAAAGATGCAAGCTATTTCATAATTACTTTTGAGAGAAAACACATTCTAAGTGTTAGGATGGTGACTTTTGATGACAAGTCTTAATATTTGAGAGATGTTAGTAGGGTATTTTAATGTGGATTAGTGCAAGATTTTTTTTATTTAAGAAATTGTTTATTTCTAAATTGATACTAATATATAAATGGTTTAGTTTGTCTTATTAAGAAATTATTTTTAAAAAACAATATTTAAAAAATCCATTTAAATAAATTTAATTTATAGAATTACAAATCTTTTACGACGAGTTTTCACAGTTTTACGACGAGTTTTATAGTTGTAAATAAGTTTTTATACAACTTAGATGTATGAACATTTACAACGAGAAAATGAAGTTTTACGTCCAGAAAAGAGACTCGTTGTAACAATTCCATTTACACCGTGTCAGCCAATCTCGACGTAAGATTTCTTAAGTCAAATCCTCTGACAACGACATACGTGGAGGCGGGATTCTCGACGCAAAAACTTTTTACGACGAAAATATGATTGTTTACGGCTAGAAAGTCGTCGTAAAAGGCCCCTATTTCTAATAGTACGGCACCATGCACTTGCGGTATCTTATTTATTTTGCATCACTAAGTTGTACATTTTTCAAACTAAAATCTTGAGAGTATATAGACCAAAATGTTTACATGGTCCAAAATTAGTGCACAAATTAGTAATGTTTTTCTTCTATTAAACCCAAATTTAATTCTCTGGCAGGTGGAGTGATACATAATGAAGATGCTTTGGGAATTTTACTTTCTCCATCGCACCTATATAAAAACCTTTATTTTTCCGGCATAGCTACAAAAGATCTAGGCAAATGCTTGCATGTACTCGATTTTTGTCGCAGAATCTTTGGTTACCAAGACCGCAAAAATAAGAACGGCAGAAGAGGAAATACCATAATCATGCCGATAGTGTTTTATCTGTGACGAAGCTCGTTGAAGCTGGGATCAGAATACAAAGAAGTGGAACTCCAAGCCTGGTGGACATAGCATTCCACCAGGGTGTGTTTGGTGTTTCTCTCGGGCTTCATTCTATTACTGTCAACAAGACGACTGAAACAATATTGTTTCTAAACTTACTCCCTTTCAAGCGATTTCATGCCGGGGCAGGGAAAGACGTGACAAACTATTTAGTGTTCATGAACAACATTATTCGAGATAGCAACCGCGTTAGTCTCCTTTGCGCTTGCCGGATCATCCAGAATGATCTTGGTAGAGTTGAAATTGTTGCGGATTTAATCAATTCAGTCTCTAAAGATTATACCACTGATCCCGATAGCCTTGTAGATATTGTCAATTGGAAGGTCGGCATGTATTGTAGCAGACCGTGGGTTTGATGGTGGGCCAACGTTTTTTGAACCTACTTTAGCAGTCCATGGGCAAGCATATCTATTATTGCTTCGGTGTTTTTGTTTGCCTACACTGTAGTCCAAACTGGATACACCATTTTTGGATACTACAAGTCAGCATAGGTGTTGCTTGAGGAATTTTATATTTTACAATTTTTTATTGTAATTAATATACACTCATATTGCTGGGTAATAATATATGGACGTCACAAATGAAATTGTAATTTTTCATTGTAAATTGCTTGGTACTAATACTCATATTGTAATTTTTCATTGTAACTATATTTATTTTAATTCCTTAAACATCATCACCAAAACTCACACAATTTGCATAAATATTTAGAGCGCCCAACCAAGCGATGAGAGAAGGTAAGAAGGATTTCTTAGGCCAAGATTTGTGGATGTGAATTTGCTTTGTCTCATGATCTCACATTTACGCAAATGTTAAGATATTTCTTTGAAAGATCATGAGCTCATGCAAGGATGAACTCTGACTCCGAAGAAAAGGCACTTTCAAATCCCATTTCAGGGGTCAACTTAAATCCAGAGGTTTGGAAGTTCTGACACTCCCAGTAACTACCCAACCCCATTAATTGTCATAGGCTCCTCTTCTTTTTCTTTTTCCTTTTTTGGATTAAAAGAGGGACTGGGTATCCGTTTTATTAAAACCTAAAAGGATAAGAAAAAATACTAAGTAAAAATTCCAAAGACAGGAAGTAGGCCTAACATGTAGCTCATAATCCTCACAGGTGCAGGCGAGTGAGTCTCTTATATTCTACCAGGGCTTTTTTTCTTAGCGCATAATCATAAAAATCTCAAACTTGTGGTCGGTATGGGGAGGTTGCACACATTGATCATCATCTTCGTCCGATGCTCCTTCCACCCATGGACTACATTCTGCCTCTCTATCCTCGTTATTATCGGTGCGGTCAATTGGAGAGTGTGAGACCGTCGAAGTTATTGGAATATGCAGTCTTTGAGGCATATGTTCAAGAAGCTGGGCATCGATTTAGTACTATTCGGGAAGGAGACGGGGTGAATTACTGAGTCAATGGTTTGAGCTTTGGGACCGAGCCAGAGTATTAAATTCGCTTTAAAGTTGACTGAACCGCCAACAGCCAAGATGGCCATGGGAGTCCTTTGATACTTCATATGGAGAACCAACCCAGGACACTGTTGATGGTTTTTGGGTTGGAGGATCCTCCGCAAGAACTTCCTCAATACCAATATCTTGTTTGGTTGCAACATCAGCCGCTGTAAGGCTCTATGTGGCATTTCGTTGAGCAAGTTCTTCCTAGTGCAATGTTGTGCATTGTTGAGGCACAACATCAGATTCCAGTGCGATGAGAGATGGCACGCTAGGGGTGATTATGGGAGAGCCTGATTGGGAGCAATTTTGGGAGCGATTTAAGGAAGAGATTGGAGCACGATTCCTAGGGCGTATGGCTGCACAGTTGGCATAGATTGCATTCTAGAATCTTCAAGAACCTTACCTTGAACCTTCATGCTCACCTCAAGAAACTGTCAGGGACTTTTAAGAACCTTAAAATTTTATCCCTCCTAATAAAGAAAGCTACAGTAAAATCACCTACCCATCTTGCTTGTCTATCAAGTTGATTTACTACATGGAACTCATTTCCACACCTTTGGATTCCTTCTTTTTGGGCTTCTTAACATTTTCAGTCTTGGACCTCTGTTTGACCAAACTCACGTGCTTGTCTTGCTGTTTAAATTGCTTAAAACCCCTTGGTCTTAGCCCACTAAATATATCCCTTATAAAGTCTTCAAATTTGTGTGTCTTTTTCTGTTTCTTAGCCTTGGAAGCATGGTCAGGGTTCTTGGTGACATTATTTTGATCCTTTCCCTTTTTAACTTTACCTTTGGCCAAATGTCGCAAACACATTGGACATTGACTTCAGATTTTTGCATTAGGTAGTCTCGGTAGAGTGTAGAGCTTTGATTCTTAGATTACAAGAATGTCAGAGGTTGGGTCTCAGTCAGCATTGAATCGGATTCCTTAACTTTGGAGCATGGTTCAGAGAATTTTTAAGATCCATGGGAAGCACATGCATTGGTTTCGGCATATTTGGGAAATCATGAAGGGCTGTGGGTTCATCATCGCGCACATCTACCGGGAAGCAAATTCATTAGCAGACACTTTGGCTCGGGATTCTAGTACTAATTGGTCCACAAGTCTTTACACTACTGGGAATCTCCCCAGGTACGTAGCAGGGCTAGCTAATTTCGATAGAATGCCAGTCCCAAATTTTCGTTTAGTATCTGGAACATGAATCAGTATTTAACTTTTCATTATTTATCACGAGTATGTATACTAGGGTAAGGTTAATATGTCCTCTGATAATTTTTTCACCAATTTTAATAAAGGGTCACCATACTCCCACGCACTTAATGAGTTGTTCCCCCTACAATGAAATATAAAATAACTCTTATGGATTCACTTGTTTATCGGAACTTTAAAATGTTGTATAATTTTAGTCAATTTAATTTTTCCTTTTTCAATTCTAGTCGATTTAACTTTTCATTTTTAATTCTTAATGCAAATCTTTATCTCCACCATTTTCAATTATCTGAAAGAATGAATTAATCATGTTCCCTCTCAGAGACGGCATTACTCTCCACTGTGCTAGTTTTAGTAGGTTTATTTTTGGTGGAAAAACGACGCACCAACGTTAAATGTAGTTGATTCTACTGTTTGCGCAAGGAAAACATGGAAAGAATATAGAAGTTCATTTAGATGAAAAAGGAAAGTTGTTAACTATCATAAATAATAATAATAATAATAAACCTAACTTGTGTATGAGCTTTGTTTTTGTTTTTCTTTTTTTGGGTTATAACGGATTAAGTGGCTAGGGGGCATGGTGACTCTTTATTGAAAATGGATAAAAAAAAAAGAGCATCATATGGGGACATAATGAGCCTTACCTCTGAATACAAAAATGCAGGGATGCGAATGATTATGAAAGAAAAAGTATACATTGGCCTAAAGTAAAATCAATACAGTTTTGAGGAATAATCATTTTGGTTGTGTAGAAACGTGCCAGATTCGTGCAAGATTTGTGCAACACTTGTGCATGAGAATTGATGGAGAGAATTTAAAGTTGTGCTATAATTCTATATGTTGTGTCAAATAGGACTAGTTATTTCCTATAAGTGTCCATTTCTTTAATAGATGAACGAATCAATATCAGGGAACATATATCTGTTTTAAAAGTACTCTTTAAATTTAAGCTATGGTTAGTCTCAAAAGATGGTGATGTTTTGTAACATTTCTTAATCTGAAAGCACTTAACCTTCCAAGATCAACGCAGTGCATCCCTTAAGCACTTTGCCCCTTCTTGTCTTGGAGGTATAGTTAAAGGGATTGTAACTCAATAAGTCTTCTAACAGTTCCCTACTGACCACCATCTCCATCCCTCAAAATTTCAGCCATTTATTCCCTAGACTTTCATATTTGTAAACCTCACCAAAGTACTAGCCTTCCATTCTGGGTAAGCAATGTTGTCAACATTTTCAATCACATTTTTTGTCTCCCAAAGGTTCTTTCCATCGTCAAAACCATAGATCACAACTTCTTTCTTTCTACCCACCACATAAGCCAGGTAACCTTCGGCGGTTCTCAACCACGTGTTAACACCAAACCAAGTAACCACGTCAGTAGACTTAGCACCATCAGCCTTTGCAAAAATTCAAGGGAGCTCATTAATGCATACACTTTTTGTTATAAAAGCATTAAAATGAAACTACAACTTTTATTTTCTCTAAATCAATGTTCTGTACGTCAAGCACCAATGTTGCACGTCTAAAAAAAAAATCACATGTAGATTTTTCCAAAAGTTTTATTTATTTGTGATTGACATTTTTGCATTAAACGTCATCAATTATACATATACAACTTAGTAGTAGCAATAACAACTATGCAGTTAGAAATACAAGTAAGAAATAATTGGTTCTATTTGGCACAAAACCTATACAAATATAGCACAACTTTAATAAAAGGCATGCACGAGTGTTGCACAAATCCCCTCAGCAAAAATTTGATATAAAATGCATATGTTTTGTGTTAAGAAAAAAAAAAAAAACTTTGCATGGTTGGAAAGAATAAATTCTGCTTGAAAGAAATGTAATAAAATGAAACTTCAACTTTACCTCCACAAGAAATATCAGGAGATCATCACCATATAGGCAGATTGTTGAGAAGCCTCTGACAGAGGCAATGGTAGAATATCGTTCTGTTATCAAAACAAAGCAAGTTCTTGAGAATGATGAGAGTGAGGAGGATGGCTATGATGGGTTACAAAAAGGCATAAAGTAGTACTGGAAACAATGATAGAGTACCATAGAGCTGTTGGTGATGCATTCACCAATCATTATCATGAAAGAGCTTAAACGTATGGAAGATGTTCATTTCTTTATGAAGAACGCGCAAGAAGCAGATAAAAAAATCTGCTCAAAAGCTACACATTTGGGAGTACAGAGAACTGGAGTAGGGGAATCTCTAGAAGTCGGGACAACTCCTACCACAATCTGGAAATAGGTTCTGCACACTCTTTGCTTGGTCACTAAAACCACACTTAGAAGCCAAACCCCATGAGAACACTGATCTGCACCTTTTAGGTGAATTATTTTAGCACTTGTTACGGCAATTCTCACGGGTTTTTGCCCAAGGTTTTAATGATTCATTATAGATTTGGAGAATGGGCCAAGGAAGAATAGAATGTGCAAAAAGTAGAAGAATTGGAGCAGAGGAGTCCGCACCCAAGAAGCCCACATGAATTATGGGCTAAGCAAGGAAGGAAGTCCACAGGAAGCTTTCACCTATCCAACTGAGAGTAGAGAAGAAACGGAAATTAAATCCATAAAGAAGAAGGATTCAGATTTGGCAGAAGTAAAGGAAATCTCAAGGAGTTACCTTATTCAAGAAGACTTCAATTGCAAGAAAGAAGATCCAATTCTGATTCCTAGAGAGTAATTTCCTTGTTGGAATATGTTTCCTCAATTGATAAGGATTGTCTTTACTTCCTTTTATGATTTGGTTTCTCTCCCTATAAAGTGAGGAGAGTTTCGTGCAGTAGAGACACGCTTGATACAATAGTTTTTCTTAGTTTTTACGTAGCTGCTCCAGTAAACAATTTCCATCCCTTAGTTATCTTTCTGTTCTATTTGCGATCGTTGTTAGGAGTTCCTGACGGTACAGTCTACGATTTGGCTAAAGCGTCGATTGCCAGATTGCAATTTCCTAATATAAATATGGTATTCTTTTTTCTCTTTTAATGGATTCTTTTAAATTTATGTGTTTTACGTGTTTTGCTATGAGTAGCTAATTTCTTAGTTCTGGTATTATGTGAGAAGCCATAATCCATGCATGTGTGAAACCTAGAAATTAATCTGACGTCTGATGAATTATGTTTCTAATTTTCCTGTGTTTATATGTCTAATTACTAAGATTATTGTGCCTGATCAACTTAGTCTAATCTGGTAGAGTTAGTGAGTGGCACAACTACCGGTCGAGTAGTACAGGATTAATTGGGTGATGATTTCTAATGCATCATCAGTAGGAATTATCAGTTTTGGGTTCTTCTAGTTCTTAATGTTTCTATTTGTTAATTAATAAGGTTTGAAGGGGACTCGTGTTCTGTTAGTTAACATAGTTAGAGAATAATTCCTTTGCGGGGACTTGAGGGGGATTATCTAGAATCTAT
Organism: Leptodermis oblonga; assembly: GCA_016801395.1. NCBI lineage: Eukaryota > Viridiplantae > Streptophyta > Magnoliopsida > Gentianales > Rubiaceae > Leptodermis > Leptodermis oblonga. The sequence goes on along the minus strand of CM028751.1, from coordinate 15,650,388 downwards.
GGGAGAATTGGGATTAGTTGCGGGAACTCATGGTAATACTATAACTGAAATGGCATAAGTAATTAGACAATTTAAGAGGTTTATGATTGCATGCATGAGATTAAGGTGATTTACATAATACCGGAATTTCTCTCATTACTTGATATTTTCTAAGTCTTTATTTTCATTATTAGTTTGATTATTATTTTCTACAATTAAGTGACAACTCTAAGGTCTCTTAAGAGACACAAAGGTGACTGCTAGTCAAGGTTTGGTTTTATTTGCATGTTAATTGGAAATTGAATATTAATTACTGTCCCTGTGGATTGACCTTGTCTACTACTGTGCTATATTTTCTTAGCATCTTAATTACATGTTCAAAATAGTACTTTTACTGTATTTGAGAGTCTTATGACGAGGCTTATCAAATTGGTGTTGTTGCCGGGGACAGTTACAATTTTTATTCTTTTTCCTATTAATGTGCACGGTTGTTTTCTTGTGCTTTGTATGACCAGATTTTCAAGTACTAAATTACTCAGTGATCCAGAGATCGAGAAAACCTACAAACGCTTTGTTAAGGAAGCACGGTTACGAAAGATCGCAGAAATAGAATATGTTGGTCGACCGTTTGCCCTAACGGCTGATAGCTCCGAAACAGATTTTTCACTTTCTGACTCTGAATCAGATCTAATGGGCGATAGACCAAAAGAAGAGGGGCCAGAAGAAGAACCCACACGGAAGAATTTATGTAGCCATGACACTGATGACAGAGCCTCTGCAGTAGTCACTCCGTCACTGACCAACGGATTCCCACTCAAGAGCAGTTGGCTGAATGGCATCCCAAAATTTCATTGGGGGGCTAGGGATGATCCACACAACTTCCTTGTTGAGTATATGAAGAATTGCAAGGTAAGGCCCCTACCAATGGGGGCCACCATTTATCAACTAAAATTGGTGGCTTTTCCCTATGTCCTAACAGGTCCAGCAAACAGGTGGTACTTATGATTGCCATCGAATTCTATCACCACCTGGCAGCAGATGAAAGAGCTGTTCCCGAAGAAGTATTTTCCTCCAACCATATGAAGAAGATCAGCAGTATTCAACAGGATATTGACGAGTCTCTCATAAATTACTAGATGAGATTTAACGAATTGGTGGAGAGCTGCCAAAATCACAAGTATTTAGAGGCACAATTACTTCAACATTTTTACCATGGGATGTGCACCAATGATCGAAACCACATGGATTCATCCAGCAATAGGGATTTCTAGAACAACATAGTAGCCAAGGCCAGAAAGATGATTGAAGATACCATCGAGTCAACAAGCCAATTTGGGAAACCCTCCCGTTTGGCCAAACGGCAGGCTGAAGTTCGATTTATTGATGATTCTGGGGAGGAAAAATTAAATCAGCTCACTGCTAGTGTGGAGAAATTGACTGCATTAGTGGTGAAACTTGCAACCTCAACCAGCAATAACAAGGAGGAGGTGGTGTGTGCATGTTGTGGAAATCCAGGACACTTTGCGCAGAACTGCAATCTTGCACAGGAAGAAACAATAGCTAGGCTAATGCTACAGGAAATTGGCATAACAATTCCAATGGGAACTGGTATCGGAATGCACCAAGGAGGGATCCGTACTCAATTACGTATAATCTGGGATGGAAGGACAATCCAGCGGTCGGTTGGAAAAATCCAGAGGAGTTCCTTTTCCAGCAGAAGCAAATTAGCAAGGTCCTGTTTAGAATTTTGGGAACTCCAGCCAACATGCTCCTAATTCAAATACGGGGAACAATAATCAGAGTACTGGACCAGTTACAGGCCCCTGAAAAGAAATTTCTCCAATCCAAATTAGAACAATCCAAGAGGAAGCAGAACAATGGAGGAAGCCATGGCAGAACTATTTGCACAGTAGAAGGAGCAGCAAACAACCATAGATAGGATTGCAGGAATTAAGAGGAAATCAAGGTCAACTGCCCTCTCAAGTACAGGTCGCTTCCAAGGAGAACGTGAATGAAATCCAGCTGCAAAGTGGAAAAATTCTGGAGCCTAAAATAAAAAAATCACAGTCAGTAGGGGACTGTTTGCCCAAATCGACGGGTGTTCAGGATACTGAAAATTCAGAGCTAACCGAACCTGAGGAGCCGATCATTATAAGCTCTGAGCTTGAAATTAAGAAGAGCCCTATCCCATCTCCAGTAAGCAAGGTGGTGTACAAGTCGGTGCCGCCTTTTCCGAACCCAAGGCAAGGAAGATAAAGAAGGACCTAATTGATTACTTTAAGGTTTTCAAAAAAATGGATGTCAACATTCCATTCCTAAAGGCAATTAAAATTCCCCCAATAAGGAAATTTCTGAAGGACTTCATGGTAGGAAAATCAAGAGGAGCTAGCAAGGTGGTCTTAGGCAAGATAATCTATGCCGTTATTCAAAAGAAGCTGCCACCCAAGTGCAAGGACCCAGGTATGTTTTCTCTACCATGTGTGATTGGAGAAAAAGTTATTGAGCATGCAACGTGTGATCTTGGAGCATCTATTATTGTCACATCTTTATTTATTTATTTGACTATATCTGGGGTAGAATTAGCTGAGACAAAGGTTGTGATTCAATTAGCTGATAGATCATGTGTGCATACTGCGGGGTATTAGAAAATGTACTTGTGCAAATTAATTTTTTTGTGTACCCTGTTGATTTTTATGTGATAAGAATGAATACTGATCGTGCTAAAGAATCTACTGGGGTGTTATTGGGTAGACCTTTTCTTAAAACATCTAAGGCTGTTATAGTTGTATATAATGGGTCAATTTGTTTGGATTACTAAGGGAAGAAGTGGCAATTTAACATTGAAAGTGCCATGAAGCATTCAGATGAAGAGTATACAGGACCAGGCAACGGTTTCCCCAAACCGTTGGGTGCCGAGCGACCAATACCATAGTTAGTGCAAGCACGAAAGCTGGATTTGAAGCCTCTTCCCAATAATTTAAAGTATGCCTACTTGGGAGAAGGAGATACACTGCCAGTAATTATTTCCAACGGATTGACTCCAGCTCAAAAGGATCGTTTGCTCAGAACCATACGGAAGAACATCAAGGCGATCGGGTGGACCTTAGCCGATGTTACTGGAATAAGTGCCAATATTTGTCAGCATTTTATATTCCTGGAACCCTACGCAAAGTCATCTCGGGACCCTCAAAGAAAGCTAAATCCAAACATGAGGGAAGTGGTTCTTAAGGAGATTCTGAAGTTATCTGGCATGGGTATTATTTACCCAATTTCTGATAGCAAGTGGGTGAGTCCATACCAAGTGGTACAGAAAAAAGGAGGCTTCGAAGTAGTTACCAACGAGAAAAATGAGTTGGTGCCAATGAGTTTACTCACATGATGGAGAATGTGCAATTATTTTTGCAAATTGAATGCAGCTACTAGGAAGGATCACTTTCCCCTTCCCTTTATTGATGAGATGCTGGAACGTCTAGCTGGAAAGATGTTTTTTTGTTTTCTGGATGGGTACAGTGTATATTTTCAGATCTGGGTGAACAAGGAGGATAAGGATAAGACTACCTTCACATGTCCTTTTGGAACCTATGCCTACAGGAGGATGCCATTCTGTCTATGCAATGCCCCAGGGACTTTTCAGAGATGCATGATGAGCATATTCTCATACATGATTAAGCAGTGCCTCAAGATTTCTATGAATGATTTCACGGGCTATGTTGATTCTTTTTATCAGTGTTTAGAGCATCTAGACTCAATACTGGAACGGTGCGTAGCTAAGAACTTGGTGCTGAATTATGAGAAGTGTCACTTCATGGTTCGAGAAGGAATTGTTCTTGGTCACAAAGTATGCGCAGAAGGAATGGAAGTGGACAGGGCTAAGTGGGAACTAATTGCCAAGCTACCATATCCAACTAACGTGAAGGAGATTAGAGGTTTTCTGGACCATGCAGGTTGTTATAGATGTTTCATAACGCTAAAATCGCACGGCCACTCACTAATTTGCTCAAAGACGATGTCCTGTTTGCCCTAACGGACGATTGCCAAGAAGCATTTAATACTTTGAAAGGAAAGCTTTGGTCTTGATCAGCTTTGATGCTAGTGATTATGCTGTTGGTGCCGTGCTTGGTCAGAAAATTGGAAAGGAGACACATACTGTGTATTATGCTTGAAAGACTCTAAATCCTGCCCAGTGTAATTACACCACAACGGAGAAGGAATTATTAACAGTGGTGTTTGGGTTTGACAAATTCAGACAGTACCTACTGGGCTCCAAAGTTATAGTTTATATCGATCATGCTGCTTTAAAGCACCTGCTACCCAAGCAGGAATCAAAGCCAAGGTTGATTAGGTGGATTTTACTTCTACAGGAATTTAATTGGGAGGTTAAGAATAAAGAGGAGGCTGAGAACACTGTGGCTGATCACTTGAGCCGATTGACTCTACCTGAAGAGGAGGAACAAATTGGAGAAAATTTCCAGGAGAGCACTTTTTTGCTCTAAGTGCTATAATCCACGGAGAACAAACTCAACTTACAGCGATAATAGCAGCACATCCTGATCCGTGGCATTCATACTTTGTAAATTATTTAGTGGCTGGTGTTTTGCCATCCGAATTTTCTTATGGCAAGACGGAGAAATTGATCAGTGACAGTAAGCATTATATCTGGGACGATCCAATCATGTGGAAGTGTGTCCCTAATCAGATCATTCGACGTTATGTGCCAGAATGAGAACAAGAGAATATCCTTCAACACTGCCATTCTTTGCCTACAAGAGGACATTTTGGGCACAAACGCACAACCCAAAAAATAATTAACTGTGGTTTTTATTGGCCTAGTCTGAACAAGGATAGCTATTTATTCTGTCAAGCTTGTAGAAGATGCCAGCAATTTGGAGACATAGGGACCCATGATGAAATGCCATAGATCCCGATCAAGTGTGCGAAATATTTGATGTATGGGGTATCGATTTCATGGGGCCCTTCCCAATGTCAAATGGGAATCTTTATATCCTATTAGTAGTTGATTATGTGTCCAAGTGGGTGGAGGCCAGAGCAACACGAACTAATGATGCTCAGGTGGTGAAAAAGTTCTTGGAGTACGATATATTCCCTCGATTTGAGTTCCAAAGGCAATAATAGGTGATCAAGGGACTCATTTTTGCAATCAAACCATCTCAGCAATCATGAGAAAATACAGAGTTCAACATAGGCTTGCTACACCTTATCATCTGATCTAAAGGCCAGGCCAAGGTCTCAAATCGGGAGATCAAGAAAATCCTTGAGAGGACAGTTAATACCTCAAGAAAATATTGGAGTCAGAAGCTACCTGATGCTTTATCGGTATATCGGACTGCATTCAAAACCCTTATTGGGATGTCCCTGTATCGGTTGGTTTTTGGCAAGATGTGTCATCTTCCCGTGGAATTAGAGCATAAAGCATACTGGGCAGTCCAGAAGATGAACATGGATACCACTACAGCAGGTGAAGAAAGGCAGTTCCAACTCCAGGTACTTGAAAAAATTAGGCTAGAAGCCTACGATTTGGCCAAATGGTACAAGGACCAAACGAAAGCAAGGCATAATCAGCTCATCCGACAAAAGGAATTTCGAGTTCGCCAGCAGGTGTTACTGTTTAAGTCCAAAATTTGATTATTTGGCACTGGAAAATTGTCTAGCAAGTGGCATGGACCATTGGACGTAGTGGCTGTTTGGCCAAGTGGTGCAGTACAGGTCCGAGATCCCCAATCTAGGAAACATTATAAAGTCAATGGGCATCGACTCAAGCAATTTTATACCTCAAGTCAGACCCAGCAAGTTGATCGACTATGGTTGGCTAAATGCCCCAATCACATAGATTGATCAGTTCGCACTCCGTCTGGCCAAGACGTTAAAGAACAACGCTACTAAGAGGCAACCTAGTTTTTGTAATAGTTTAGTAACCAAAATAAAAAATAAAAGTATTTAATTGTTTTGTAATTTTTTTCCATTTTATTTGTTTTTACAGGAACTGGAGGCATAATTTTTGAACAACGGAAGGGTGAAGTACAAGTTTTAGGGGCCAAACTACCCATCTCCGAGAAAGCGAGGGTCCGAAAGGAAATGTCGGCACAAGCGCATGAATTACAAATTCAAGGGCCCAATTACAAGGTTTAACAAAGTCCAAGGACCGGAGCTGCAATTATTTGGAGCAATGGGCATGAACTACAAATTCTGGGGCTGAATTCTGAAGTTCAGGAAATACAGGGACTCAATTGCTATTACGGTGGCCTATCTCACCCAATTTGGGGATTTTTTGCCCTACCCTAATTTTACCCCCAAATTCATCCTACCCAATGACCCAATTACCCGACCCAATGACCCATCCTACCCATGAATTTTACCCATTCCCCTTTAGCCCATGCGAGTTACCATCCAAGTCGGATGAGTACTCGGACAGAAGAAATGAAAACGGGAAACAATCTTTAATTAAGGATTCCGAAATCACAATCAATTCAGTAGAAGGAAACTACTCGAATTAAAGTTACCTTGTTTAAAGCAGATTCCGGAATTTCCTCTCATTAATTGATATCTGATTAAGTCTTTTATTTAATTATTAGTTTAATTATTATTTTGCTACATTTAAGTGAAAACTCTAAGGTCTCTTAAGAGACACAAAGGTGACTGTTAGTCAATAGTTTGGTTTTATTTGCACTTTAATTGGAAATTGAACTAAATTGCCGTCTCTGTGGATCGACCCTGTCTACTACTGTGCTATATTTTATTAGCATCTTAATTGCAGGTTTTAAGCAGTACTTTTACCTTATTTGGTAGACCTATGATAAGTCCTATCAAATTGGCGTCGTTGCCGGGAACGGTTACAATTTTTATTCTTTTTCCTGTTTAATGTGCACTGGTGTTTTCTTGTGTTGTGTATGACTAGATCTTCAGGTGCTGAATTACTTAGTGATCTAGAGATCGAGAAGACCTGCAAACGCTTAGCCAAGGAGACACGGTTGCGTAAACTCGCAGAAATAGATTTTTTACATTCTGACTCTGAATCAAATCCAATGGGTGATAGAGAGCGTGTAGAGAGCCCAGAAGAAGAGCCCACGCTGAAGGATTTGTGCAGCCATGATGCAGATGATAGAGCTTCAGTAGTAGTCACTCCAACATTGCCCAACGGATTTCCATTGAAGAACGGTTGGCTGAATGGCATCCCAAAGTTTCATAGGGGTGCTAGAGATGATCCACACAACTTTCTTGCTGAATATGTGAAGAATTGCAAGGTGGGGCGCTTACCCACAGGTGCCACCCTCGACCAGCTAAAATTGGTGGCCTTCCTATATGTCCTTACAGGTCCAGCAAACATGTGGTTTTCATCATTGCCACCAAATTCTATCACCACATGGCAGCAGATGAAAAATCTGTTCCTGAAGAAATACTTTCCTCCAACAAAAACCAACTTGGTCATGAAGGAGATCAGCATCATTCAACAAGATGTAGATGAGTCCCTTAGTAGCTACTTGATCAGATTTAATGAATTGGTGGAGAGCTGCCCAAATCACAAGTATTCAGTGGCACAATTACTACAGTATTTCTACCATGGGATGTGCACCAATGATCGGAACCATATGGATTCATCCAGCAATGGGGCTTTCCAAAACAATACAGTAGCCAAGCCCGGGAAGATGATTGCAGACACCATCGAGTCAAGAAGCCAGTTTGGGAAACACTCCCATTTGGCCAAACAGCAAGCTGAAGTCCAGTTTATTGATGATTCTGGGGAGGAAAAATTAAATCAGCTCACTGCTAATATGGAGAAATTGACTGCACTAGTGGCGAAACTTGCAACCTCAAACACCAGTAACAAAGAGAAGGTTGTGTGTGCATGTTGTGGCAATCCGGGACACTTTGCGCAGAACTGCAATCTTGCGAAGGAAGAAACAATAGCTCAGTCTAATGCTGCAGGTAATTGGCACAATAAGTCCAATGGGAACTGGCAACGGAATGCACCCAGGAGGGATCCATACTCAAATACATACAATCCGGGATGGAAGGACAATCCGGCGTTTGGTTGGAAAAATCCAGAAGAAGGAGTTCAAGTTCCCTTTCCCTCAGAAGCAAATCAGTAAGTTCCTGTTCAGATTATGGGGAATCCTAACCAACATGCTTCAAATCCAAATATGGGGAGCAATAATCGAAGTAATGGACCAATGTACAGGCCCCCGAATCAGAGGAATTTTTTCAATCCAAATCAGAACAATCCAAGAGAAGGCAGACCAATGGAGGAAGCCATAGCAGAGCTATTTACGCAACAGAAGGAGTAGTGAACAGCCATAGATGGGATTGCCGGAGTGTTATCTCAGTTATCCGCTTCAATGCAAGAACTAAGAGGGAACCAAGGTCATTGACCCTCTCAAGTGCAGGTTCCGCGTGTGGAGAATATAAGTGCAATAAGTTTGAGAATAAAGGAACAAGAACCAATTGTGCAAAAATTACCACCTACAGGGGAAGATTTGCCCAAACCAACTATAGTCACTAAACCAGAGTTGGAAAATTCAGTATCTAGATTGCAGAATCAAGGGGCAACTTATAGGCCACCCCAACAGATGTATTTTCAGAATCAGAAAGCTAATCAACATCAGAAGGGTGGTAAATCAATAGAGGATGTGATTGGCGATCTTGTTGGACAACAGAAAGAACAAAGGACCGCTGTTGATTGTTTAGCCAACATGATGTCACAGTTAACCATTTCTCTCAAGGAGATAAAAGGTGACTACGGTAAACTGCTCGCTCAGGTCCAGGTTCTGCCCAGGAAGAATGTAAGGCTCTGTTCTCTTGTGGCTTTGGTAGAGGAAATTTTATTAGAGGGAAGTTTTTTTTTTTTAGGGAAGTTTTTTTTGGGAAATTGTGTAGGTGAGAGATAAAAAAGTGTAATGATTGTGTTTTTTTTTTGAATTTATGTGAGTAGGTATTTAGAGGAAATTTTAAAATTTTAATTTTAAATTGTTGAAAAAGTAAAGTTGTTTCTTTGTGTAAAGTTTTGGAAAAAAAAAAGTGATGATTCTCTACCAAAGCCACAAGAGAACAGAGCCTAAGTACAATAAAAAGAACAAAAGTACTGGAACCAGCTGTGCAAAAATCGCAGTCAGCAGGGGGCCGTTTGCCCAAACCGACGGGTGATCCAGAAACTGAAAAATCAGAGCAACCTGAACCTGAGGAGCCAATCATTATCAGATCTGAATCTAAACCTGAGAAGAGCCCTGCCCCAGTTATAGTAAGCAAGGATGTGTATAAACCTATGCCGCCATTCCCAAATAGCTTACGGCCCAAGGCAAGGAAAATAACAGAGGACCCGATTGACTACTTGGAGGTTTTCAAAAAGATGGAGGTCAACCTTCCATTCCTAAAGGCAATTAAGCTTCCCCCAGTTGGGAAATTTCTGAAGGAATTCATGGCAGGGAAGCCAAGAGGGGCGAGCAAGGTGGTGTTAGGAGAGAATGTCTCTGCAGTAATTCAGAAAAAGCTGCCTCCCAAATGCAAGGATCCAGGTATGTGCTCTTTACCTTGCATCATTGGAAATAAGAAAATAAAGCATGCTATGTGTGACCTTGGTGCCACCATTAATGTTATGCTGTTGTCAATTTATGAGACTTGTGTTAAGTTGGTGGATACAAAGATAATAATACAACTAGCAGATAAATCATGTGTGCACCCTGAAGGTGTACTTGAGAATGTTTTGGTGCGTGTGAATTCCTTTGTTTATCCTGCTGACTTTTATGTTATTAAGATGTATAATGATCCTACCAAAGAATCTGCGGGTGTATTGTTGGGTCGCCCATTTTTGAAAACTTCTAAGGCAGTGATTGATGTGTATAATGGTTCTATCCGTTTGGATCATTGTGGTCAAAATCATACTTTTAGTATTGATAATACCATGCATAATCCAGAAGTAGTTACGAATATGAATAGTGTTGAGTTGAATAACCCTCTTATCCAAGAATCTCTTGAGACCAATTTTTTGCAGGACAAAGAGGAGAAGGTTCTCCCTCATGGATTGATTGATTTCAAGAGCCAAAATAGGAGTGAAGGAAAGGCCCCAACACTTGACTTGGTGGAACCTCCAGATTATCACAGGGATCAGCATTCTACAAAAGGGTGTGTCAAAGCCAAGGTGCGTATAAGAAGCAATGCGAAGACATGGTTTAGTACACCCACAAAAGTTGATAAAGTGAAGCTACTGGGTGAGGGGTCTGTTTGCCCTAATGGAGTAGTGCAAGTGCAAGGCATGCAGTATTTCAAATATTCTAGCCAGATCCGAACAGTGGAACAAAATTCACTGTGGAGCTTTCCTAATCATTAACAAGAGCTGAAGGTACGTCTAGCCAAGGCATTAAAGAAAAGCGCTACTAGGAGGCAACCTAGTTTATTATAATAGTTTAGCAAAATAGTAAAAAAAAGAAATGAAAAAAAAAGTTGTTTAGTTGTTTTTTATTTGTTTTATTAGTTTTTTCACAATTTAATTATTTTTTACAAGGACTGGAGGAGTGAATTTTGAAGCCAGAAGGGCGTATTACAAATTTTAGGGGCCAAATTCCAATATTCAGGAAGTCCAAGGGCTGGTGGTGCAATTTTTTCGCACCTACAGCATTGATTCCAAATTTGGGGGGTCCAATTACAAGGTTTCACAAAGTTCAGGGACTGGAGCTATAATTATTAGGTGCAAGGGCCATAAGTTACAAATTAAGGGGCCGAATTGTGAAGTCCTAAAACTATAGGGACCCCATTGCAAATTTGAGAACTGACCACCCAATTTTGGGGATTTTTATGCCCTAACCTCCTATTCAGCCCACCAACCCAATTACCCAACCCAGCTCCCCAATTAACCTAATTCTCCCAAGAAATTCATCCTTCCTCTTCTTCCGTTTCTTTTTTGTTCTAGCCGCTGCCCAAAAAACCCACCACCTTCCCTTTCGTCTGCCTCAAGTAAGTTTTTCTGTTGTTGTTTGTCTTGTAGGCTGTTTTGAGTTTTAGTTTTTTCTATGTTTGTTTTTCTTTGTCTGTGTTTAGCCCTGCATTTTGTTCTTTCTTTGTCGCGCTTGAGGACAAGCTTTCTTTAAGTGTGGGGATGTTTGCAGGGCTGATTAATGTTTTTCTGAATTGTTGTGTCATTGAGTATCCCCTGTGTTTCATTGTGTTTGCTTGGGAACAAACAATTGTCTAAGTGTGGGGATGTAGGGACATTTGGCCTAAATTTTTTTGATTTTTGTCCTGTTTGTGAGTCAAGTGTCATTGCCTTTAATCTGATTTGGATCTGAAATATGCATCATAGATGAAGTGTGACATGAAGTATGCATGCTATAGTTTTGAAATATTAATCTGAGAAGTCTTGAATTAGTTAAATCTGGAAATATGCATGTTTTCCCTTTTCTTAAGCCATTGTACTGAGCCTAAATACTGAATTGTTCGGGGAGAATCATTTGATTGCCTGTCAGACTGTCAAGATGGTATGAATAGTATATGGCGGGATGATGGGGAATCTTCTTAGGATTAACCACTTTTGGCTTGCTTTCTTAACCTACCTTGTTATATCCCTAGAAGCCAAGTTCAAGCCTTGTATACAAATGTTTTTTTTTTAGTCAGTAAATAAGCTAAGGCCAATTTTTGTGATAAATCCTTTCTACCCCCCCAGTGTGTATTAAGTTACTGAATTATGAATGAAGTCAAGTGGTGCAATGTTTAAACAATATGTGTGGATTATTTGGCAATGTATATCTGTGCCCAATGTTAAAAAGCTCATGGAAGCAGAGAAAAAGAAAGAATGAAAATAAATGTTGATGTTTTGAATTCTGCAATGTGCCAAAATTGTGATATATGATGAGCTGAGTAGAAATTTAAAGTGCTGAATTTGTGAACCATAATCCGCGCAAAGTGCAAGAATGCTGCTTGAAACAGGCGCCAGTTTGCCCAAACAAAAGGGGGTTGTGAAGAATTCTGAAGAAAGGTTCAGCAACTGAAGTATTGATTTTTTAAGAACACACTGGGGTTGAATTTTTTTGCAGGTGGCCTAAAACCCTTAGGATCTGTCCAAAGGTTCGAACCCAAGCCTTACGTTGTGTCCCTTGATTAGAAGGTTGTTTCTTAACTGCTGTGTATCTATTCCTTCTATATTGTGGCGATGGTCGACTATCAAGCATGTATGATTCTGGCTAGATTAGGATTTACTTTATCCTAATTTTTTCTGAAAAATATGAGATTGTGTGCATTACTGACCATAGAGTGTTGTTTTGGGAATTATTGTATGTTTTTGGATTTAGCTAATGGAAGGACTATTTTTGTGAAGTAAATAGAACACATGCATATGAATTGAAGTGCTGATTTTGTGGTGTGAGTAAGTTCCAGAAAAGAGAAAAGGCAGATTTGTGAGTCTTATTTTGAGTCAAAGTGATAGTAGTTGTTTTTATTAAAGTCAGTCCAAAGAGTCTTGTGTGTTTTGTTCTGTTTTGTGTCTGTGTTTTTTCTGTCTGAATCAATTGAGAAATGAAGTATAAGTGCATTTGCTGAGTTAATAGGTATGCTCTAGTTCTTCACTTCACGCTTGAGGTCAAGCGTCATTCAAGTGTGGGGATATTTGATCTGCACCTTTTAGGTGTATTATTTTAGCACTTGTTATGGCAGTTCTCACAGGCTTTTGCCCAAGGTTTTAATGTTTATTTGCAGTTTTAGAGATCAAACCTAATTGCAGAAGAGAAATAAAAAAAGAGGAATTTTGAAGCATAAATAAGCCCACACAACTTGTGGACCAAGAAGGAAGAAAAGCCCATGAGGCCGGAACCAATTTCCAGACGGATCGCAAAAGGAATTCCGGTGCATGAAGTTGAATCCAATTTGGATTATTAAACTTGGAGTCTGGAGTAGATAAAATTGGATTCCAATTATCCAATTGGATTGGAATTAAATTGATTAAGTGGGCAACCATGTTCATGGAATATGCTGCGAAGCTTAAAAAAGGAGCAATGAAGTTTTGGGCAATTACCAATCCACGAAGGAATTAAAGAGAGAAGTTGGGAGTTACCAAATTTGAAGAGACTCCATGTGCTTAATTAATTCTATTTCCAAGTAGAAAAAGGTTTCCTTATTCCATTAGGAGATTGGTTAATTGCTGATTTGTATCCCTATATATATGGGATTATTCCTGCACTTTTAGATACAAGTTTTGGAGAACAAGTTTTTAGATAGAAGTTTTCTAGATAAGTTTTATAAAGAATAGTTTCTTAGTTTAAAAATAATTCTCGAGCAAGATACAGTTTCGCGTTAGTATAGTTTTCCTCTGTTTTTCTCTATCTGTTTTGTTTCGATCACAACTTCTTAAATTCCAGTACAAACCGGGGGTTGTCAGATCGCGACTTCTTAAATTCCAGTACAGTATTCTCTTTTCTCTTTCAATGTCTTCTTTTATATTTATGTGTTTTTTGTGTTTTATCATGAGTAGCTAATTTATTAGTTCTGGTATTATGTAAGAAGCCATAATCCATGCATGTATGAAACCCAGGAATTAATCTAAGGTCTAATGAATTATGTTTCTAAATTGCCTGTGTTTATATGTGTAATTACTAAGATTCTATTAAGCCTGATCAGCTTAGTTTAATCTGATAGAGTCAGTGAGTGGCACAACTACCGGCCGATTAGTACAGGATTAATTGGGTGATAATTTCTAATGCATCGTCAGTAGAAATTACTAGTTTTGGGTTCTTCTAGTTCTTAATGGTTCTATTTGTTAATTAATAAGGATTGCGGGGACTCGCGGTCTGTTAGTTAACGTAGTTAGAGAATAATTCCTTTGCGGGAACTCACGGGGGATTATCGAGAATCTATGGGAGAATTGGGATTATTTGCGGGGACTCGCGGTAATACTATAACTGAAACGGAATAAGTAATTAGACAAGTTAAGAGGTTTATGATTGCATGCATGAGATTAAGGTGGATTTACATAATACCAGAATTTCCTCTCATTAATTGATATCTGTTTAAGTCTTTTAGTTAATTATTAGTATAATTATTATTTTGCTAAATTTAAGTGACAACTCTAAGGTCTCTTAAGAGACACAAAGGTGACTACTAGTCATAGTTCGGTTTTATTTGCATGTTAAATTGGAATTAGAATTAAATTGCCGTCTCTGTGGATCGACCCAATCTACTACTGTGCTATATTTTATTAGCATCTTAATTGTAGGTTTTAAGCAGTACTTTTACTATATTTGGTAGACCCACGACAAGTCCTATCATCTATGAATGTATGCACCTATTTATGAAAGTATGACATAGTAACCATGAAGGGTGATGCCTTCTCAGGGTTAATCACAAGTCATCTAGGATTGTATATTTGCCTCTAGAGATGTATGCCCATGAACAAACATCATGCATCGACCAAGAAAGCACTAGGCCCGTCCCAGGATTATGACATCTAGGATTTGCCTTTAAAAATATATGAAGCATGCTTGTGTTTGCCATGATCACCTTAGTGTGAAATAGGTCAAAGGACCTACGTTAAAAGACTTGGGCTCCAAGTCATCCCGATTGAATAGATAGTAGCCACTTGTCCGCTAGGTAGGGCTTGTCGGCGAAAGTCGTGTTGCTGATAGTCGACACTCCTTCTATATGAGAAGAACTCTTTTGGCCCAAATAGTAAAAAGGCCATGGATCCAGAAACCCCACCGTCGAGCATACCCGATTTTACCAATACGGCTGCCGTGGGCCGATGTACTTTGCAAGCCATAAATGCGAGCAAGTGAAATGTGAATAGATACCGACTTAGCTTTATTATAAGAAAGCTAGACCGCGCTATCTGATTGTGAGGAGTCTAGTGGCTCAAATGTGCTGCATATGAATGTTGTATCGGTGCTGCCATGCCTACATTAGTATTTGCTATATGCTTGCCTATACTATCTGACTTGCTTGACTTAATTTACACGCACCTGCTTGCCATGCATGCCTACAATGCTGCTGTTATATATATATATATATATATGCATAAACTCTTTACTCGCTTACTTGGCCTATTATTTAAAGATTTACGGTGGGAATTTTCCTAAGGAAACCCAAGATCTCTTACTGAGCTTAGTGAAGGTCACCCCTTTCTATCTTATTATTTTACAGGACTTAACTTGAGTGACGATAAAGGTAAGGCCGACGGGCAGGAATGAAAGCAACAAAGACAAGAACTCTGTAATAGTTAAACTAAGTACAATTATGGTTTTGGGAGGATAATTTGGTCTATGATCGTCCTCAGACTTTATCTTTACTTTTTCGCTGCCATAAACTGCTAGGGTAATAAATACAGTTTTATGATAATTCTTATTTATTATCTGTACCGATTGTTGGGCTTGAACCCTAAATGATGCCCACTCGCCCCGTCTCGCTCTTTCTCGTCGGGAATGGATCCAAGGGAACGAGGGGGTCAGGGAGGGGCGTCACAACCGATGCTGGTGTCCGTAATTGGGATGCTAAGGAAACCCACTAAGCCAATGAAGGAACCTAAACCAGCTACGAACTCAGTCCCAGAGAAACCGGCAGTCTGCCGGTCAAGTTGCAAGTTCACCTCTATCTCGACTGCTACCCCCATTGCTACCACCGTGACACCACCAAGGGCCACCGCTGTCCCACGTTCTATACCGCCGGAGGCTGAGGCAACCACATCTCCAGCCAGTGGTGATACAGAGCCGATTCTTTCAGATGATGCCACAGGCGACACCACCTCAATGTCACCGCAACCCACTCTAGCGTCTCAAGCAATGCTGGCTACATCACCGATAAGGGCAGTGAGTACTTCTACTGCTTCCCATCACACTGTGCATGGAACACGTACTTCTACACATGTTTTGAGGAGAACTGCGGCTGGGCGAGTACTTCTACTGCCCATTTAGAGCCCGTTGATGAGGAAGAAGAAGCCACGCCACCACTGCATGCTAGGATTACCACCGCTGCTCAGGTCACATGGAACTTGACGTACCCTACCTATGCCCAAAAGACCAGGTACCAACATATTTGTTCCCACTCTGTTTTTCCTTTTTACAGTATTGATTCTCAGCTTTTAGTCAGCTTGAATATTTTAGCAGCTGTGCATGCTTTTTTTTGACAGAGTGGGGTGGTCTTGATTTTTGAACTTTGAATTGACTTCTTGTTATGAGGAGATGCTTAAAGAATTTTATACCACTGCCACTAAAACAAAGACTAAGGGTCTCACCCTAGTTGGGAGTTTTTGAATTTCAGGTTGTTTGATACAATGCACTCTCTTTGTGTGAATCAGCTAAATATTGTGTTAGGAATCTGTACGGAGGATGAGTTAACATCTGATGATTACAAATGCTAGACCTGTGAAATTTCCTGCTTTTAATCATAAATCTGTGTAGAATTGCCTCACTTCTTCTGAGGCTGTTTATTCTTTTACCAAGTCTAGGGCCTATCTGATTACTGACCCTGCCTTTCAATTTTGCCATTATCTAATTGTGAAGAATCTCAGTGGTAGGACTTTGGCCCAACATGTAGTTACCATACTTGAGCTTTATATACTTAAAGGCATGTTGGATGGGATTAAACTCAATCTTGGGTTCTGGATTGGGTATAGTTTGGGGGATATTGTATCTCACCCTAAGAGACATTTGAGCTTAGGGCATTTTGTGGGATTAATTGCTAGAAATCTGGATTTATTTGATACCACCCGCACTTGCATGACCCCTTGTCCTGCCCTTGTGTCATTGGATGATGATTATTTAATTACTACAGAGCTAGTTTTTAGGGCCCATGATGGCACCCTTTGCTTTCACAGTACGAAATTTTTGCCACCTGCTCATGCAGCTTCTGCAAGTTTGGAAAAGGTTCAAAAGGGCCTTGATGAGTTGAAAGAGGAACGTGCAGCCTTGAAGGTGAAGATTGAGGAAGGATTCGCTACTGTCCATCAGCGATTTGACCAAGCATTCAGCAACGGTTGGAGCCTACTGATTAGGCTGTTACTTTTTTGTTCTATAATTTTTGGTCTGTCTTGTGTGCTGTTTTCAGTTCTTGTTTTTGTTTTTCTTTTTTGATCTATGTTTATAACCTGTTGTTGTTCTTTTCTTCATGCTTGAAGGTAAGCTTTCTTCAGGTGTGGGGATGTTTGTAAGGTACTTTCATGTTTTTCATAATTTTTGTGTCAATGGCTGTCCCATGTTCTTCATTGTCTTTGCTTGGGACAAGCAATTGGCTAAGTGTGGGGATGTAGGGACATTTGTCCTAAAATTTTGTTTTTTGGTCTGTTTGTGAGTCAAGTTGTCTTTGTCTTAATATAATCTAGATCTGAAATATGCATCATAGATGAAGTATGACATGAAGAATGCATGCTGAAGTTTTGAAAAATCTATGTGAGAAGTCCTGAATTTGTTAAATCCAGAATTATGCATGTTTTCCCTTTTCTTAAGCCATTGTACTGAGCCTAAATGCTAGATTGTTCGGGGAGAATCATTTGTTTGCCTGTCAAACTTTTAAGATGGTAAGAATAGTGCATGGCGGGAGGATGGGGAACCTTCTTAGGATTAACCACTTTTGGCTTGAATTCTTAACCTACCTTGTATATCCCTAGAAGCCAAGTTGAAGCCTTGTGTACAAACATTTTTTTCTAGTCAGTAAATAAAGCCAAGGCCAATTTTTGTGATAAATCCTTTCTACCCCTAGTGTATGTGTTATGATGCTAAATCATGAATTAAATCAAAATGTGTATTGTTTAAGCAATAAGTGGATTATTTGGCCAATATATATGTGTACCCAAAATAAAAAGCTCATGGAAAGCTGAAAAGAAAGAAAGAAAAAAAATGTTGATGTTCTGAATTCTGCAATGTTCTGAAAGTGTGATATGTAATGAGTTGGGTAAAGAGATGAAGTTCTGAATGTTGTGAGCCATAGTCCATGCAATGTGTATATGCTGAGAAGGACAGGCACCTGTTTGCCCAAACAGAAGGGGGTCATGAAGAATTATGAATACAGGTATAGCAACCGAAGTTAATTTTTCTGAAACACACTGGGTTTGAATTCTTTTACAGGTGGCCTAGAACCCTTAGGAAAATGTCCAAAGGTTCGAACCCTAGCCTTACATTGCGTCCCATAAATTAGAAGGTTGTTTCTTAACTGCTGTGTATCTATTCCTTTTATACTGTGACGATGGTCGACTATCAAGCATGTATGATTCTGGCTAGATTAGGATTTATTCTTATCCTAATTTTTTTCTTAAAAAATGTGAGATTGTGTGCATCACAAACCATAGAGTTCTATTTTTTGGGAATTATTGCATATTTTTGGATTTAGCCGATGAAAGGACTGTTTTTTGTGAAGTAAAAAGAACACATGCATATGAATTGAAGTGCTGATTTTGTGGTGTGAATAAGTTCCAAAAAAGAGAAAGGCAGATTTGTTGAGTCTTGTTTTGAGTCAGTGAAGTAGTTTGTGTTTTTCTCAAGTCAAGAGTCATAATTGTTTAGTCCAAGAGTCTTGTGTATCTTGTTCTGTTTTGTGTCTATGTTTGGTCTGGATCAATTGAGGAAGTTTATGTAAATTGCTAAAATAGAGGGTATGCTCTAGTTCTTCACTTCATGCTTGAAGGCAAGCGTTATTCAAATGTGGGGATATTTGATCTGCACCTTTTAGGTGAATTATTTTAGCACTTGTTATGGTAGTTCTCACTGGCTTTTGCCTAAGGTTTTAATTATTAATTGCAGATTTGGAGAACGGGCCAAGGGAGAATGGAATGCACAAAAAGTAGAAGAATTGGAGCAGAGGAGTCAGCACCCAAGAAGCCCACAATAACCAAGGAAGGAAGTCCACAAGAAGCTTCCACCAATCCAAGTGAGAGCAGAGAAGGATTCAGAATTGGAAGAAGAAAAGAAAATCTCAAGAAGACTTCAAGTGAGAGCAGAGAAGGAGTTAACTGATTCAAGAAGACTTCAATTGCAAGAAAGAAGATCCAATTCTGATTCCTAGAGAGTAATTTCCTTGTTGGAATATGTTTCCTGAATTGAGAAGGATTGTCTTCACTACCTTTTATGATTTGGTTTCTCTCCCTACAAAGTGGGGGGAGTTTTGTGCAGTAGAGACACGCTTGATATAATAGTTTTTCTTAGTTTTTACGTTGCTACTGCAGTAAAATATTTCCATCCCTTAGTTATTTTTCTGTTCTATTTGTGATCATTGTTTGGAGTTCCCAACGGTGCAGGCTACGATTTCGCCAAAGCCTTGGTTGCCAGATCGCGATTTCTGAATATACAGTATGGTATTCTATTTTCTCTTTTAATGGATTCTGTTATATTTATGTGTTTTACGCATATTGCTATGAGTAGCTAATTTTTTAGTTCTGGTATTATGTGAGAAGCCATAATCCATGCATGTATGAAACCCAGGAATTAATCTAACGTCTAATGAATTATGTTTCTAATTCCCCTGTGTTTATATGTCTAATTACTAAGATTATTGTAAGTTTGATCAACATAGTCTAATCTGGTAGAGTCAGTTAGTGGCACAACTACCGGTCGAGTAGTAAAGGATTAATTGGGTGATGATTTCTAATGCATCGTCAGTAGGAATTATCAATTTCGAGTTTTCTAGTTCTTAATGCTTCTATTTGTTAATTAATAAGGTTTGCGGGGACTCGTAGTCTATTAGTTAACGTAGTTAGAGAATAATTCTTTTGCGGGGACTCGCGGGGGATTATCGAGAATCTATGGGAGAATTGGGATTATTTGCGGGGACTCGTGGTAATACTATAACTGAAACGGAATAAGTAATTAGACAATTTAAGAGGTTTATGATTGCATGCGTGAGATTAAGGTGGATTTACACAATACCGGAATTTCTCTCCTTACTTGATATTTTCTAAGTCTTTATTTTCGTTATTAATTTAATTATTATTTTCTACAATTAAGAGATAGATAGAGAAAGATATAGAGAGAAACTGAAAAGCCTTGCGACTGTTTCTAGACCAAGCTTCGGCTTTGGTCCACCGCCTAGATTGAGTGCGTGCGAGTTTGTTTGTTGTTTCGTTTGATACAAAGAAGTTATATTCCGCTGTACGTTAATCTCTTTATATTACTTTTTTTTTTTTGAAATGTAAAGCAATATATTAATGGCGCTGGAAATCGCCCAGCAACGTTTGAGATACAAATGCAAGTGACTCAAGCCACTCGTACTCATCTTGGGTACTAATTGCCACATAGTGTACTAACAAGTGGGCTATAAAAATTTTACCCCTTTTTCACCCAGTCCAACTCCCTCAGCAACATCCATCTTTTCAGCAAACCAAACCATTTTGAAAGCATCCATCTTTTCAACAACTCTTCTAACATCCGTCTTTGCAGCAACATCCACAAACTTCCATCCAGCAGCATCGTCTAGCAACAGCATCGGGGCTCTGTCAACCACAAACTTCCATCCAGAAAAATACCATAAAAAGACCTCCTCCAAAAATGTCCAGCTAGATCCAAGCACCCTCGCCGGTGCCGGATCTGAAGCATATAGATCTAAATACCCATAAAAACTCTCCAAAGAGAGACTAAGCCCTCCTAAGAGGGGACAAAACACTCTCATATAGCGAGATCGAAGCTCCCATAAAGGGAGAAGAAACTTCCAGAGAGGGAGAATCATAAAAAAAAGAAAATAAAATAAGCAGAAAAGAAAAAATTAAAAGCTTCAATCCCCCCTTCTCCCGTAGGGAAGAAGGGGGGAGGGGGAGAAGAAAATTTGTTTTTTTAGGTTTGGAGAAGCAATATATGCATATAATTATATTTTTACGCAATCTCTTTATATTACTAGGATATATATATATACATATATATATATATTCATATATAGATATATAGCTTTTATATCCTACAAAGACCGAAGTTATACTCCAAAAAAAAAAAAAAAAGAACTTTTTGGCTGTTGAGAATTTTAGCCGTCCAGTTGAAACAGTTTGCTTAGCTTTATTTAAGTTTTAAGCTTGTTGGTTTCTATTATCGGTAACACGTGCAAGCGAAATTGCATCAATAAAATTGATGTGAGATTGGCACCAGAGGCAGCTACATTAAATTTGTTTGATTTGGGCTTTGATGTCCTCGATTTTCGTGCAATTAATTTGTGGTCTCATCGATTCAGATTGTTTTCGGTGATCACAAAGCTTTCAAGCTTTGTGTTTACTACTTCGGATTCGTTTGATCGCAGCGTCGGATTGATGATTGTGAGTGTTTAATTTTGGTCCTACATCTGTAGTAGTATGTATTAAAATTTTTGAGTTCTTGGAGTAGTTAAAGATGTCTTCATTACCTATCCTTCCTAAGTGTCATGTTTTTGTCTTTGATGGCAAAAAGAACCATGAACTTTGGTCTCAACAGATGGAAGATTTCTTCAGAGTTATTGGAATATGGCACGTGATTGAGTCTGGGTTTACAGGAAGTAAAGAATTAGAGATAAATCAATATCCGGATCAATTGGCTCAGTATTATTTAAATATGAAGGTTGAATTAGACGTATATGAAAAATTCATGGATGCAAAGAAAGCCAAGGAGTTCTAGAAAAATTTGAAAGATTCTAGTCCGAAAAACAGTGATGTCATTACAAGAAAAGTAACCTATTGCGACATAGAAAATGTGTCGCTAAAAGTCTATTTAGTGTCGCGAATACTAATTTACGACACATTATGCGTCTCTTGTTATTGAGTCGTAAAAGGTGGTGTAGGAAATTTGTGGCGCTTTTTTTTCACTTGTGCCGCAAATGTATCGCACTTTTTGCATCACTAAATTAATTGTCGCTTAAAAGTCACGACATATTATGCGTCAATTGTCCTAGTGACGCACACTAATTTACGACCTTTATTTGGGTCATTAAAATGAGTGTCGCAAGATTATTTGCGACAAATGTGGCGTCACATTTAAAACGCCAAAGGGTATTCGCGACATGCAAATTGTGTCGCTAAAAGTCAATTTTGTGTAGCAAATACTAAATCACTACACATTATGCGTCTCTAGTTATTGAGTCGCAAAAGGTGGTGTCGCAAATCTGTAGCATTTTTTTCACTTGTGCTGCAAATGTATGGCACTTTTGCATCACTAAATTAATTGTCGGTTAAAATTTGCGACATATTATGATTCATTTGTGTTAGTGACGCACCCTAATTTACGACACTGATGTGTGTCATTAAAATGACTGTTGCAAGATTATTTGCTACAAATGTGGCGTCACATTTGAAACGTCAAAGGGTATTTGTGACATGTTTGCAACAAACTTAATCGTGTCATAGCCTTTTTCTGGCATTTTTTTTCACTAGTTGTGCCACAAAAAATATGACATTTTTGCATCACTTAATTACTATCGCATAAATCTTGCGACCCATTACGTGTCATTAGTTGCACTGACGCGTTATTAATATTAATTTGTGTCATTACGGTTAATGTCACATTCATTTGCTACACGTGCCATCATTATTTGAAATGTCATATTGTTATTTTGTGACATAATATCTTATCTGTAAATTTTATGTCACATAATAATTGACAACACAATTTACGTCATTAATTTTTTCTGTTGCATAAACTTTGTCAACACAAAAGCATTAATAGAGTAAATAATTCACTATTTGTATTTATAAGATAACTAGAATATTATTCAAGATATAAAATTAGATAGCTGCTAAATGTCAAAGTGGGAATATTATAATTTAAATTCATCACTCAAAATATATAAATAAAAATTACAAATGTCTAAATTTATCTTCCAATGGTAGAATGCAAATTCCATAAGTCAAATTATCACATTTTGAAGAAGATTATTTTGCCTTCCTCTTGCTCCTCCTAGGACTTTTTCCTTGTTCCTAACAATTTTAACAAAAATAAATTATATTTAACAAATATAGTTGAGAAATTAATAGAAAAGTATAATTGTTTATATTACCTTTGATGAAGTACCATTTGAATGGACGTTTGTGTTGTTCGTATCTGTGTTATCTATTTCTTTTCTCATCTACAACAATTGATAACAAAAAAGAATATTAATGCACTAAAATAAATCATAAAAGGAAATAAATGAAAATTTGATTATTTACCTCAAGAGTTTCATTAGAGTTCTCTAAATTCATAAATCCTTGCGATGATGACCCATTATTTGAAGCTTGTACGCGTTTAGAATTTGAAGACCCCGGTACCTTGTAGATTATAATTTAATAATATGAGTATATATATATATATGTGTGTGTTTGTGTGTGTGTGTGTGTGTGTAATTAATGAACAAAGTGTTGACTTACATGTGTAGTTTGATCCTCAAATGGGAGAAATCGAGCCTGGACCATCTCCATTTTTGAACACATGTCATCTTTAAATTTTGATAATTGTTCTTCAAAACCCTTCTGAATACTTGCCACTTGGTCATTAGCTTTGTCTTTCACAGCTTGATCGAATTCTTCTCGGGATATGAAAATCAATTTCTTACTCTTTGAAACAAGACCACTACTGCGCAAACATCCCGGTGCGTCTTTTCAAATAACTTCTTCATAAATCTCATCATTAGCCTGAATGTCATTGTGCAAACCTTCTGGCAACTTTTGCATCTTCTCCTTTAAAATAGCCTAATTACAAAACATAAAATGAAGAAAAACTTAGTTGAAAAAGTGAAAACACTACTCCAATTTAGTATTTCAATAGTAGGTAGTTATTATTAATTGTAAGAGTACTTACTATTTTTTCTGAAGTAAACTTATCAAGTGGTTTTCCACTCTTCCCCACTCTTGTAGCGATAAACAAATTTGGCTTGGATGGTTCTTGACCATATTGCTGTCGGTACTTCAAACAGAGGAACAGAGAAACAAGTTATAACAACACATTACAACACATTTGAATTAAACGACAATTTGTGGAAAGTATTATATATATATAATACCTCATGTTTAGCACTGTTCGTATCCTTTCTTCCCAGTCTAGACGGCAATTTGACATTCTTTCGACTAGTTTTGTTGTTCTTATTTCTGTAATTCAACAAAATGCCAAAAGTTACATTTTTAAAGAGCATGTAATATATATATATACACACACACACACACATAATGTTAAACCTGTTTACTAACCTTTGCTTTCTCAGTGCTCCAATAGTTCACCAGCACAGGCCATTGATCAGTTTCCACCCTTAGTGGACATTTGGATAGTATGTAAGTTTGGTTATGCCTATGTGGGGTATAATGTTTTGCTTTCAATCTACTTTTCCAATCCTTCCAAAGTTTCCCAAGTCTTTGGAGGCATCTTTTTTTGTAACTGTCAGGCAAGTTTGTATTCTCCTACGAACAAAAAATAGACATGCATGTAAAAATCAGCTCACTACGACTTAAAAATAAGCTGCTGGATAACTAAGCTCACAAAACATTAGAAATGAAGTTGGAGGTCACAGCAAATGTGAAAACTCCATTGATGAATAATGCCTAAAAACAAATAATAGTACACAAACATCTATAGATCTTTTCATTCTCATTTGATAGGGAGACAATGAAAATTTAGGACACGAATTATCAAAAATGAAACAAAATTACAAGTAAAGATATACCTTGACGTCATCCCAAACCATGTCCTTTTGCATTTGAGGCATTGCCCTCCAATCTGTATATGAAATGGGTAATTTGTTTCCATCTTTTGCCAGGATTCCCAATTGGGATGATAAATGAACAGCATTGTTCCCAACTACTTGGTTATCAGCATCTAGATCCAACATTATTACTTTTCCTGTACCTCACTGGAATCCCAATTTTGCAGGTCCCCTTCTAATTGTTTCTACGAATCATTATTTATTTAGGAATGTAATTAGAAAGAAAAAATATTATTTACACATGATTACATAGACGTAAAAAAATTATTAGTTTTTAAGTTATGAATATGCACCTTGTTCGTTGGTATCATCATCACCGCTATTTTCTAGCTGGTCATGAGCTCTGTCATCTGATGAGTTGTCCGAATTGGTATCTGAAAATGAGTCATCAGAATTATCATGGTTGTCATTTTGAATCTGAGTATTTTGAGCTATGGCATCTTGCATAGATCCAATAGCATATCGATATTTCTTCCCAAGTGGTGCCATACTAAGCTGCAAATCAATAATCAAAGGTGTTTACTCTAGATATATTTAAACACAATATTAACTTCAGAACCAAAAGCTTCAAGAGAATGATAAATACTTTAGCCACCAATGCTTAAAAGAAAAGGAAAAAACCATATATTGACCTGTGAGCCCAAGGATAAAAAGAAATAGCAAAAAAAAAGACCCCCCAATAAAACCCAAATAGCCTATAGAATTCAGAAATTGGAAGAGAGAATCAATTGTGGGTTTGAATTGCCCGAACAAATCTGACACAATATCCGAACAGAACAGAAACTTTTAAGCATCTAAACTTTTGAAACAGAAGAAAGCGCAATATCTGATCATCCAAATTCAAACCAAATAAAACAAAACAAAAGAATTTAGCTTAAGAGTTTGTTCCGAAGCAAACGGAGTTTCAGAGTTTTTTCTACAGGGTCATGTCTTAAAATGTTTCAGGCCATGACATTGCCCCATTTTATCTTTTTTTCATTCTAGTACCGAAAGGACAGTGGCTCCAAACTCAGGTGTATAACTATCCAGAAACAGGTACCGAATAAAAGTAACTAAAGCCATAGTTCTCAAGAATTGAAAATATATTTTCTGCCACTCAAATCAAACCATTGCAGCACATAACCATTTTTCAACATCACATGATTCCAAACATCAGTAAAAGACGATTTTCCAAGCTCAGGGAGGGGTTGTCATTCTCCAAAACTCAAAAATGTTAGATTGAAAATGTTATTTACCAAGATCCCATTGAAAGATACATTTTTAGGAATTTAGTATACTTTTAAAAACAACTAAAATGTTCTAAGGCTGAGTTTCACAAAGCTTCAACTCAAATCCATGGTTTGAAATATTTCCAGAAAGTTTTAGCAATCCAACTTGTGCCCAACTCAAACAAAAAAATAAATTTAAGGTTTAAATCAACAACAAGAAGTTTTTAAAATTAAGAACTCAACTACGTTTAGAGTAAACTTGCAGCACCAACTTAAACCAAACACACGGAAGGTACTACAATCTAATCCTTCCTGATTGAAACACACACTAACAAAAATTCCAGCAATATAATGAAGTTGTTTGTACAGGTTCATGTTCCAGAATGATTCAACCCAAGACATTGCCCTATTTCCTCTGTATTTCATTACAGAACCGGAAGGACAGTGCTCCAGATGAATAACCATTCTCCAGTAGTACAGTAAGTAAATTTTCAAGTTTTACTTCTAAAATCTCAAACCAAATCACTTGCTACCAGTCCCAGCAAATACATGTTTCAATTAGATAGAAAATTTTACGATTTTAACTACTCTATTACCAGGTTCTTGAATTGAAATGGCTAAAACAGAGCTCTCAACTTTTGAAATAATATCCGACCAGAAGAGAAACTTTCAAGAATCTCAGCCTTTGAAACAGAAGAAAGTGCAGAAGCAGACCAAATAAAACAGAACACAGAAATTCAGTTTTCAGAATTTGTTCCGGAACAAACAAAATTTCAGATTTAGTAGACTTTTTTTTTCCTTCATTATGATAAGCCAAAACTGGGACCAATAATATCCGAACAGAAGAGAAACTTTCAAGAATCTCAGCTTTTGAAACAGAAGAAAGGGCAGATTCAGACCAAATAAAACAAATAAAAAACCTTCAGTTTTTAGAGTTTGTTCCGAACCAAACAAATTTCAGACGAAGTAGGATTTTTTTTCATTATGATGAGCCAAAACTGGGACCAACAATATCTGATGAGAAGAGAAACTCTCAAGGCTCTCAGCTTTTGAAACAAAAGAAAGTGATGATTCAGACAAAATAAAGCAGATAAAAAAAAAATTCAGTTTTCAGATTTTGTTCTCAAACAAACAAAATTTCAGACGAAATTGTTTTTCTTCAGTACGATGAGCCGAAACTGGGACCAAACACAAGTGTATAAATATCCAGAAACAGCAACCCAACTCAACCATAGACAATAAGAACAGTTTGCAGGCAAATACTCTAATCCTTGTTTTAAGTTTTTCACGAAAACTACCGCAAAGGTTTACTTTCCAATGCTTATGGGGTAGATCTGTGACTCATAGTTTGGAATTGAAAAAAAAAATAACTTACAATATTGGCCGATGCGAGATTTGGAGAAGCAAAAGAAGAGGGGAGAGGTCTGC
Organism: Leptodermis oblonga; assembly: GCA_016801395.1. Classification (NCBI taxonomy): domain Eukaryota; kingdom Viridiplantae; phylum Streptophyta; class Magnoliopsida; order Gentianales; family Rubiaceae; genus Leptodermis; species Leptodermis oblonga. Next base: position 15,623,182 of record CM028751.1, on the reverse strand, counting down.
TATATAACTCCGTGAGAAATAAGGAAAAGGCAGAATCCCAGCAAACTTGCAATTGGAAGAATAAAAATTTAATCTTTGGCGGGAGGAAGGTTAATTTTTGGGACAACTCTTAGCGGGAGATAGAATGGAGCCATGTGAATCAAAAATCACCTAAAATGCTACCCTGTTTACGAAACCACTGAAGTATTGGAACGAAATCTCAGGAATAGGAAAAAAAAAATTCCTGAATAATAGGAAAGGGTCTGCTAGGTTAATTACCTTTTGTTTATTTTAAAGATTAAAAAAAAAACTATTTTTATTTTGGGCCTAAAACTGACATCATTCCTTACAAGTGATCTAATCCTCAACTGATAAGAATATTAACATCAACAAAGTCCGAACATAAAACCAAACACAAGATCTAAGATGAAATCCATCTACTCAAAAACAAACATAAAAAACAGGAAAATTCTTAAAACTGAAACATGAACAGCTTATGGAGCAATACTCAAGTATTCATAACCATCATAGGAATGCTCCTGCAGCTAGAGGAAGAATTTTTTGGAGCAAAGGCCTTAGATAGACAGCAACTAAGCAATGCAGTTCCCAAACCAACACATTTCAAAAGAACTCGAAATGTAGTTCAAGCAAGAGGATGCATCAACCAAAATGCAATTCAATTAAATTAAGCACAACCCAAAGAGGCCTAACACCAGCAGCCTGAACTATATTAATTTAGAAACTTACTTGTTCCAAAAGCTTTGAGAGTCGAGGAAGCCACCGATAATGACCAAGGACAGCTCACTATCCTCGACAACAGCAGACCCAAAACTGAAACGAAACCAACTTGCCAACTGAGGCTTCGGATGTTGCAGACCTACACTCTGTTTCAGCAACTCGGGAGGCCAGTAAATAGGAAGTCGTCGGCGGTAAACAGTACCTCCGGCGAGGCTGATAATGGTGCCACTATCTTCTCAAATGCATTATTTGGTCAATATTCACAGCTTCTGGATCAATTTCATCCAACAGAGGCATTGGTATTTAGACAAGGAAGACGCAGTCTGGACAAGAATTTGTTTAACATATACACACTCGAACTATAATCCAAAAAAAAAAATGTACTTTGTAGAATATTTGGTTGTATATAGCTCAAGGACACCAAAAATGATTTTGAGGCATTCAATTTCTCAGAAGTTAAAGGCAATACAAGACTATGGTAGCTGAATTGTTTGTAAATTTACAATTGACTAATGCTATGCTTCTATGTGTTGTACTGCAGCTTTTGCTCACATACTAAAAACTCAAAAAGGAAAATGTTGTATACTACAAGTTCAGTAGATTTGTCAGATTGGCTGTTCTTCAAGAAAATAGTTCTGAATGTTGAACCTTAAGTCTAAGGGCCTTCCTCCAAGGGAAAGTAGTCCACCATGGCATTCCAGACAAATTAGTCTATCAATTCAATATCTTCAGCACATTCCAGTCAAAATTCCATGTAGCACTTAAGAAAACAATAAATAGAACTTGAAGAGCATGCAACACTCATTTCAACCAGGTGCATATATGCAGAAGAGTAGTGTTTAACTTCTAAATAATACTTAAGGGATAGGAATGAATATATGTCAGAAATCAATGTTTCCAAAACCTAGTTCTTGATGCTGAAGAACAAATGATGGGCGACAACAAAGCTCTACAAATAAATTGAAATCACAGAGACGAGACAGTAGCTTAATTCTTAGCTGTCTCAGGCTAAAAATGAGTTGCAAGCACAGATTGCAACCACAGATACCTGCCAACAATGCAATACTTACCTTGCTACAGGATCAAGTTGCTCCATTATTTGAACATTAAGTACCTAAGGTGTCATATAAAGGAACACAGTGGAGCCCATGAGCATTGCATGCCTGCATTGTTTTGTCCATGTTAGAATAAATAAATTCAGATGCTTCAGTACCAACAATTCTTCATATCCACATGAAAAGGGGTATGCATAAAATATGCGCCAAACAAAAATAGAAAAACAGCAATGTGAATGTTTTTTACTATTTTCAAGGTGCCATGTAAAGCTCATATTATAGTTGGCATAATACTGTTGCAAAAAGGCAGTCTTATTTAACAAGTCAAGAATCTTCTCCTTCAATTGGTACACAAACAAACAGAGTTACCAAAATATTTATGCCCATACACTAATACTGCAAGATATGCAAATATCAAAACTTGACATCTCGTATAATTTGCACAAGGCTAAAAAAAAAATTTGTATTAAACAATAATCTGTAAAAATTTTAAATAAGAGAAAGGTAGGTTCAAGGCTTCGTTTATTTGTTGCATAGATATTGACACAAACCAGTGTTCATGAATAAATTAGGCAGGCTCTATTACACGTACTCTCAAAATAATTACTAAGTAGAAAACATATAAAGTGAATTGGCATCATCAAAAAGAAAGGGGGAAAAACTACTGAATATGTTCAAGATAGGATAAAAACATGCACCTCCATGCTCACAATCCATTCTGTAGAATTTGCTCCATAAATTCCACATCTTCCTCCCTACACAGTAGTAAAACTTGTAGGTCAAATTTTCCAATACAACACGAACCATATGTTTGGTTATAATTCCATAAAACCTACAAGAAAACCTCTGATGAGACATTATCTGCAATAACAGTTGCTTAAAAGAAACTCAGCAAAGACTTTAATCAGTGAATGTGGTCAAACTCATCCCACATTGGAAAATTAACTTATAGAACTGATTTGGTGGTAAAATAACAGATCCAGCAGCAAGTACCAGGATCTAGGAAAATATAAGGGAAAAAGATAATTTTAATACGAGATATAGAGGTTATCAAGAACAGAATCAGGCAGAAAATTTTAACAAGTACATTGAAATCTCGCTGAATTTCTGTACTCAACTAACTCTTCAAAAATCAAACAAATGACAAAGTCCAAATCTCAATCAAATCCATCAAATGAAAAGGTCAAGAACCAGAAGAAGTCCAGAAATAGATACAAGACAGCAAATAATCTGCAGAGTGACAACCTAAAGATATTTGTGGATATTCTTGATCGCTCTTCCAGAGTTGGAAACAGCTGCTTACATTGGTCATTAAGAGAACATATATATGGAGATAGTGGATGAGCTAATGAAACAAAAAGCATATCACACATCGCACTATTTCTCCTAGCTTCCTCCTGACAAAAGGAAAATAAGTCACTCAAAATGGTAAACAAGTATGATGATCATGTGTCTCAAAAGAACGGGCAATTCTGCCGTTAGAGTCTGTTCCACTTTCGCAACAGGGACCGGAGATTTAGGGATAACTTGAGGTTGAGAATCATTTCCTCTTTTAACTTGAGCCTTTTCACGCTTAATTCTTTCAGCTTGTCTTTGGAAAATCGAAAGGCAAATTACAGATAATCAAAAATGCACCTCATTTCCCATAAATAGCCAGTAATTAACTTATACACTTCACTCAATCTATAACATAAAAGGAACCCTGTTTGACATACACAGAATACAAAAGCACGCAGGATGTGGAACATAATGACCAGCAAGTGTAGCACGTCTCTAATCTATTTGAAAATTTTACTTTATTGATACTTGACATAACACACATAGAACAAGTAAGGTAGAATACACAATGACCCTAAATCATGCTAGCTGTACTCCATAATTGACAAGTGTCGAAGTACCCCAGGGCCTGAAGAAGGAAATCAAACTAAAGGTAGTGAAACCATGCAAGAGTAGACTGAAAAGGACTTGCATAGAAGTTGAGAACAAAAAATGAGGAAATATTTAAGCACAACAAAGGTGTGCAAGTTGCAAGAAAAAGAGCGAGGACGACATCCCTACACGTTCTTAAATTGAATCCTTAATAAACTAATTAATTACCAAAACATTCGGTGTGAACTTACTTGGAATATCACCAAGAAGCGCAGTGAAAGGCTGCCACAAACCCCGTGAATTTTCAGCTCTAGTCTGAATGGCTCGCAGTTTTGAAGCTGCAACCATCTTCATAGCCTTTGTAATCTTCTGAATATTTTTGACACTCTTCATACGGTTCCGAACTACAGATTTAAGCATATAATCAGTCCTCTAAAGTGGTGAAAACTGTACAGAAATGTCCAATTGCATAAAATTATGCTTATAATTCAAAAACCAGCTTTCTAGGAATTATTCTTACCAATTTGAGTAGAAATATTACGGACCCCAAGAACAGCTTGATCCCTGCAGAAATAGTATATACTCAGAGATGTAGCACCAGCAAAATAGGAAACCAAGAAACCTCAAAAGTATAAGTGTAACTGACCCAAAACTACAAAGTTATAGCCAAAAATGCAAGTTTATAGTATTCAAAATTGCTAAAAGAGCCCAATTCAAATAAAGCAATAACAGCATAGTTGTGCCTCAATGTTTGGTTCATTGCCAAGCAATTCAAAATCACGCAGGTTAGCAATGACATTGTGACAAGATAGGAGCTATGAGATATTTTCATAAACAATACCCCCTCCTTTCCATTAGAAGAGTCTACTTTGTACTACTCAAAAAAACATTACAAAGTGGAATCTTCTAGGACAGAGGGAGTACAAGTTAAGAGAGTTCCATCACAAACAAAGAATGTAAAACTAGTCAGTCCCAGAAGATTACAAGAATATCTTTGTGCAGATACATTCAAAAGTTGCCAATCCATGCAATTACTAATTGATTTTCCACCAGAATACATGAGAATAAAATCAGCAGAATAAAAAGACAATGAGAAGATACCAAACAAAGAAGATCGCATTAAACATACCAGATGCGACCGAACTCTCTTCTGGAATATTTTATCTTCAAATGATCCCACAGCTTGAATAAAGTGTCCCACCCTACTGAGATTTGGCTGACAAAGAAAGAAGTTGCAGAATATAAGGAAAACTGCTATAGTGAGAATCAAAGTCAGGACCAGCCAACTTTATACCTTGCTTGAGTCTGTCAAATAGCCACCCAAAGCATTGAACTCTTCCTTGTACACAGCAAGTAGCAAGTTTATAGCACCCTGCATGTGGAAAGTATATCTCGGACAGCTGAAGAAAAGAGCAAACAGAAGAATACATTCCGCAACGAGGTACACACACCAAACCCATGAAATCTGATATAACATGAAGAAACAGGGACAGTATTATGCTTCTCTACTTTCTTTGATGCTCACATATACTACACCCTTCTCCAATACATCCCATATTTTCTACCTTCACCTTTATGTAAATAGTTTTACTCAATATTTATACAATTGAGGGACCATTTCATAAACTAAGTTTACAGACAGTACATATTTTTCGCTCAGAAAAACCATAGAATTTCAGCTTAGTCACTCCAAAGTTCAAAACATCTTATGAATATAAAGCCAGCAAACTCATAGCCAATTTTGGAAGCTAGAAAATTGGCATACAAGCAGATTTATATCAAGACCAATTTTGGGGGAATTAACATAGCAAGAGGGAAGTTTCTTTCTAGCCCAGACTATTCTCAAGCATAATACAACAAAATCAATTCATCCTAGACTAATTTTCAAAATCCAAATTCGGTGAACAGTACTTTCGCAACCTAAAAATGGTGAAAACTCCAGATTTCGAAGTTTTTTATTAGCTCCAGGCTCAAATCCTACCAACCCCGTTGAAGGTAGCTGAGAAACTACAGAAAAAGCCACAAGCCAAAGTGGGTATGGCCGAAATTCGACCGAAGCCAAGACCCACCAAAATCCTGACTTCACGCTTCAACCTCGGCCAAGAACAAAATCCCAACTTTGAGTGTAATAATCTGGGAATAAAATGGTTAGTTTTCAGATTTGAAGGGGGAAATCCAGGAAGCTAGCTCAAGTGTTTTTGGATTTTTCTTCTATACATAAAAACTGGGAATAAAATGGTTAGTCTTCAGATTTGAAGGTGGAAACTCAGGAAGCTAGCTCAAGTGTTTTTGGATTTTCCTTTTATACATAAAAATAGTGGCAACCGATTGAATAGAATAGCATAGCAGTAATAGATTAAATAGTCAAGTACCTACTTTGGTACATTTAGCTCCTGCGTCCTTCCCTTAGACCATTTCCACGTCTACTGCCTCTGGAATTAGGATAAGGTTCAACCTCCATCCATTTCTGACCATCATGAACTTCGGTGCAGGAGCAGATCTAAGGGGATCCAGTCTGAAGACCCCCCAAAGCTCCCAATTTAGTGTTAGGAATCCTTCCGAAGACCTTCAGCCCCTCTTTAATGGTGGAATTGCTGCTGGGGTTCACAGGGAGGAGAAAACAGAGAAGAAGACATCCCATGTGTCTTTCTTGTTCTGTGGCCGTTCCACCCAACTAAGTAAAAAAAAAAAGAAAGAAAGAAAAAAATGAATGCTCATGCTGACGGAAGAAAAGAGAAATGTGAAGGAACAAAATAATTGACACTCTCAGACATTTTCATTTCGTTATATCCGTTTTAGTGTCCAATTAAACTATTCTCTTGCATATTTTCTCTTTTTGTCTTTTTTCCCCTTATAAAACTATTAAGCACCTTCAATTGTACTATTTATTTTTCTTTCCTATTTTCAGTTGTGAATTTTCTTTAAATTTTTTTAATAATAGTGTTCTTTTTTTTTTTTCCCCCTGTAAATTTAAAAAGTTGGAAAAAATAGGATTAATATGGATACTAATAGTGTTATTTACATATATTCACACATATTTAATTAGTATTTAAAAAAATTATTATAAATATAAAAATAAGTATAGTATGTAATTTGATTATATTATAAGATTAATTCTCAAAAGTAACCATTTTAGCTTTAAAATATAAATGATACTTTTAAAAAAAAAATGTTAGTTCTGAAAAGTAACAATTTGGGTTCAAATAAATAAGTGATACTTTTTATAATTACAAAATTTTTATTTCAAAAGTATAAGTTTGATTCTCAATAGTAACTTTGTTAGAATCAAAGTTATAAGTGATACATTTTAAAATAGATTATTCAAAACAAAAGTATAAAGCTAGTTCTCAAAAGTAACACTTTTAGGTTCAAAAGTAATTTGTTTCGAATCAAAATTATAAGTGATACTTTTAAAACTACACAATTCATTTCAAAAGTATACGTTTTATTATAGGGAACCTTTAAGTATGAATAAAATACATAAACTGGAATTTAAAAGGTATATGTCTGATCAGTTAGAATGAAAGCCTTACGAGTATATGTCTATCCAATATGAGTTAAATGATCAACAATACTCTGTCTAGATTTGAAATAACCTTAATAGTTAGGTTTGAATTTTTGAAAGTGACTTGAATAGTTCTACTCGAATTGAAAAATAATAGCTAGCATAATAGTATTGGTATTACTGATTGATTTGCGGTTGGAAATTATGGTTAATTCATTTGGGTCTGGCAAACCTAAAGTTGAATTGCTAAAATTTCTCTCACACGTGTTATATTGGTATATAGGTTAAGTACAGTTATATGAATTAAACCACTTAATAAAAATATTCATTTATTTAGAGGAAAACTTTACATTTTTGAATACCTCGATTTTCATAATTTAGGTTAATGGTCAAGATTAACTTGAAAGTCAAAATTTGTCTATTAAGAATTTCGAGGACGAAATTCGCTAAGGGAGAAAGGATGTAAGACCCCGTACTTTTAAGTTATTTTTCTTAACCAAAATTATCACTAATTAGAATTACGATTTTGGATAATCGAATAGAGTTGAGATTTTTTTTCAAATTTTGAACTATTAGGAAGATTAAAAATATTTCAAGGCTTCAAAATTTATAAATATAGAAAACTAGTTTAAACGTATCTTAGAAGAAAAAAAAATTAATACGACTCATGTTGTAGAAATTTAAATAAATAAAATAATGATTATTTAAATAGATAAAATAATGATTAAAACGAATAAATTATAAATGTGTACATTATGGTGGTTTGTGGCAGTAATGACAATAGATAAAAACAAAAGAAGAAAAATGAGATAAGTACAAGAGAAGAAAATAAAGCAAACATTAGTCACCATGATAAGAACACGTGGAAGAATGGGAATGTGGCAATTGTTGGGCTGCAAGAGAATTTTAAAAAAAAAAAAAAAAAAAAGAAAGAAAAGGGAAAACCGTAATAAATAAATAAAAAGAAAATAGGGGATCTTTTTCTCCATTATGCAAAACCCCGTTCGTATAACCTGAAGCTCCCATCTCGCTCTCTACCATTTTCGTGTTCTCCCTTCTGCGATCAATTGCCCATCATCACCACCACACCATCTATATTTTTAGGGTTTCAAAATAAATACCTTCATTCCTGTTCAGCAAAATAAATACCCAAAAACTTATAAGCTCTATAGTTCCAAAATATAATCGGAGAAACAGGGGAGGCAAAGTCGAAGAGCAAAGGAGGGGTTTTGTGGCTTCGTGTTGAACGGAACCCAACTGGTAATTTTAGTTTAGAAAGTAATTAAGTTTTAGTATGCGATCTGTTTTGAGTTTTTGGAAATGAAACTGAATAATGATTCACTGTACCACATGAAGATAATTGGTATTAATTTAGAGTCACTGGATGATATTTTTTTCATTTTGAGAATTGAATACAAAGGTAACAGGGAAATTTTTTTGGCTGAGCTATCTTGATGAATCTATTTTAAGAACTTCTTGTAGTGTTGGAATTTCTGTTACTGTGTGTTTGAAATTTATATTTCAATTTTTATAAAAAGGAAAAAGAAGAAAGAAAAATATGATGGACGCAACCTGCCTTACCTTCACATAAGGACCCATCTTGTCTTTTTGGAAATGAGCCATGGTGTCTCCCACTTGTCTCTGGTTTAGAAACTTAGCCATATGGGTTAACTTATTGGTCAGTGCCATTTTTATTTTGCTTGTTTTCTTTCTCAGAATTTTGGTATGTGGAAGCCCAGACTATTCAATCCAGTTGGATTATTGAATTTTGATATTTTTATGATTTTACTTCAGTAGTTCATGAAGTCAAGAGCTGGTAGAATTTTTTTCAAGTGTATTGAAAGATGTTTAAACTTCGACACATGATCTTGGCATATGTTTTAGATATTTGCTTGTTAGCTTTTTCAAGTTTGTAAAAAGATGGTTTAACTATTTCAAAAAGATGTTTAAACTTCAACACAGGAGCTTGGTATATGTATTGGCTGTTTGCTTGTTCGAGTTAGTAGAAAGATGATATAACTTGGTTGAAAGATCTCTTTTTCTTGTTGTTCTGTAAAGTTTAAATGTCTGGTTTCAATGGATTTCAAAAATATTTGTTACCATTAACCCAAATGCCAATTTTTGGGTCTTTAATTTCTATAGAACTGAATTTGGTTTGATAGCTTCAAGTACCGTCTTAGTGCGGAATTGTCTTTTTGATGTCTATTTTGGAGCCACTATTTTATTTTGTTCGTGCTACTACTGAATACGATCTCTGGACAAAACAGGCCCTCTTGAAACTTTACTTTCTTCTTTCCTATCCCATCTTAATTCAAAACTGTTGTATTTAATGATCCATATTAGAGATATTCCTCCACAGACAATCAAGATATCTACATATTCTTACTATTTAATTTTCCTGCATTATGGCACATAAAGTTACAAGTTTAATGCCTGTTTTAGTGCTTTCATGAGTTCTTGGTTCAAAAAATTTAATCAGCAGGCCCTGTGATTATGGATATTCGATACAGAGCTTGACGTATCAGCTTTGTAAGAGAGTTGCTTTCTACCGCTTGCACAGTAGATAGACCTCTTGTATTTTAAGTTGTTAAGTTACAGTAAGAAGTGAATCTTTTAACCTTTTTAGGAATCTGAATCCTAACAATATCTTGATAGACCGTAAGACATTTACATTTAATATTACCAAATCATCCCTTTTGCCTGCGATTTTGTTTTGCAACAAAAGCTAAACAATTTCATGTTTAATTTGATCAATTATCCCCCACTTCACTGATTTTATTTTGGGTCACATTAAGTTTTAGTGTTAACTATACTTGTGTTGATTAGATTATTTGGTACTTCAAATAAAGATGTATGGCCTGGATTGGGAAAATTGCCAAATAGGCATGAGTTTCCTCGCTGGAGCCCTCAGCAACTTTCATCTGTTGTTCCTAATCAACATGAGGAAGGGCTGAACCTATTAGCTGTAAGTTAGAATTCCATTTCACTTTTTTCAGTCCCTAACTACATCAAGTCTAAACCATGTTCATATATGTAAATTTTAGAACTTCATTCCATTTTATGTTGGAAATGTTGCATTAGGAACCATCAAAGAGGATTTCAGCAATGAAAGTAGCGGAGCATCCATATTTCGATGATCTTGACAAGTCTGGCCTATAAAAAAACTTCAGGTAAACCCATGGATTAGTACTTTTAAATGGTTTCATGATATACTACATTAAGACTCCCAGTGGTCTTGGTTGCTTAATATCATCGAGCATGTTGAGAATTGTTTATGGGGTTTCATAATTTCTCAAGCTCTTAATACTAAAGCTAGTACAGTTCAAATTCTATCCCAGATAGAGCTTCAAACCCACTCGTCTCTAGCCTCGCCTTGGCTTAGGCGGTATCTAAGACTTTTCCTCAGATACTTATATGACCCCACAATCTTCAATGCCTCATCCCCTTTTTTGTCGTTAGGGAGATGGTCGGATGATTGAGATTTAATTTGGGTAGAGTTTTTGGTTTTCCATAACTATTTGAGGATTGTTTTTTATAATCAACTATGCTTCTGATGGAAAATCTCTGAAATGTTGTTTCATGTTTCAGGAACTACACCAAAGGATGTTCTTCGAGTGTGCAAGTTTAACTATGTACCATGTCAAGAGCCACTTTTAGGTGGAATTTGTGTTGTGTTGTTATAATTTTTAAGCTCCTTTCTCATTTGTTATTGGTCTAATGATTCATTCTTTCCTTACTGCTTACAAAAATAACTTGCCAAATACCTTCCGGATTCCTCAACTGATGATATGTTTTCTATCTTCTTTGTCTTTACATGTAGATGATTACTGGGCTGTTTATATTCTATATTTTGCATACTAGGAGAGAAATCATATAAAATAAAAAAATGTTATATATCTTATGTTCCTGTAGAAGATATACTGGTGTACTTTCTCTAAATATTATCAGGGCAAAAGACAGACAAAAAGGACTCCAAGGATATGCTTGCGGGTTTGAATGGTTCATCGTAATTATATTTTAGTTCTTTGTGCTATATTTGCCTTGAAAATATGGTAGCAAGTGGTTGCCTATTCCAGAAATGTCCTCATGAATTACTAAGCTTATCTGAAATGGATTTTTATTGGGCAAAAATCATCTTGATTCCTTTTCTTTTCACCTTTGTTCTGCACTAATTTCTTGGTGGGATGACCTTAGTGTAAGTAGCTTGCGAGTTTAAACTTACAACTGTAATTTTCTTAAATTATTTTAAGTGGAATGGAAATTACTGAAGCACTGAAGCTGCAAATGGACAAAAAGGACTACATGAACAATTGGAGGTATGGTCATTTTTCCATTCATATTGCCTTTGCATGAACTTCTGTTCAAATTTTTCTGTTTCCTATTTGGTCCATCCATTTTGTGTCAAATTGGTGGTAACATAACTGCTGTTTATTCATTAATTACCTTTTTAGCAGTAAATGCAATGTCATTACACACTTGAAACTTTTTCTAACTGTGCGCCCTTTGATGTTTTAAGGCTTTGTAATCTCTCATACTTTCATGCTTATTGTCTAGAATTGTTTCTTGAAGAATGAAGTTTGTATGACATTGTCACCTATTGACTGGCTTAGTCCAATGTTTTATCTATCTTGATGGACCAAACGGGTGCTAAAACATGTACAATTGCGAATTGAAGCCCAGGGGAAGTATCTGTTTTATATTTGTAGAACTGTAATGGCATAATAAGTTCCAGTAAAGAAATAGAGCATCTGAGCTGGCTAAGAAAAGAGAATAGGAAAGAGTGAGGATTGAAAAGAGCATCTACTACAAATTATTTTATGGTCTTCCAGTGACTGCTCCCTGATGTTTCTTAGCCAATGGGAAATTTTTTTGTCTACATTGTGGTGATAAGTCTCTTGCTGCCCAGTTGGTAGGAGTTATTCATGGAAATCAAGAACCTCGTTACAGCTAGTATTATACATGAGGATGGTAGCAAAAACATATCTCTTGCTGCTAAGTTGTACCACTGGATTAAATATACCAAGTTTCATCATACTTTCTCACAAGTTGCTATATACGTTCTAAGAATATAACCTACAAGTTGTGCAATTGTGTAGTTTGCTGTTCTTTTATGCTTTTTTGCTGCTGTGTTTTTTTCCTTGTGCTCACAGGTCAGTATGTGTTTTGTTGTTTTCTCTTTTAAGCATTGGTGGCTAAACTACTTATCCGCCCCTTGAAGTATTAAGTCCTGTGGTTACAAGGTTCACACCCTAATCTGGAGAGGCGCTAAACATTTGAGTAGCTGAGGGGAAAAAAAAACAATCTTCAAGGTTAGTAATTTGTTGATATACTGGAAAATAACTGCTTCAATTTTGATCTTCCTACTACTATTTCATACATAGTCATAAATATTCATGATATTTAGAGCTTATAAGTTTTAAGTGTTTTTACTATATACAGTGCTTCATTGTTAAATTAAATTTTGTTAATGGGATTCATACTTCCTGTTTTGAATACATAATCTTGCTAAATTTCTCTTGCTACTTGTTTTTGAAGTTATTATATGATGAGACTGAGTTATTTTATATGAACATGTAGATGGATAAATCTTGGATTAACATAAAAGATAGAATCTCTGACGAATTTCGTCGGGGTTTAGACAACTTCCTTGATTTTGCATACACAAACAAGCCACCAGACTCAAAGATAAAGTGTCCATGCACTCAATGTAGAAACTCTAGAACACGCAGCAGAGATGATGTTGCCTATGATGTTCTAGCTAAGGGATTTCTTCCAGGTTACACTAATTGGGTACATTAAGGCGAAGAACCGCATTACCTTAAAAAATATTTGCTGAGTGCATCAGAAGAAAGAAATAGAAATGATGATATGGAAGGGTTGATACAAGATGCATTCTTGACATCATATCCCCGTGTTAAAGCTCATGAAAATACTGGTAGTATGGGTACAAAATGTGAAAATCGTGAAGGAGAAATAGAACAACCTGACAATCAGTTTGATGAAAACACTGAAAAGTTCTATAAGCTATTAAAGCATGCAGAGGATGAGTTATTTCCTGGGTGTAGAAACTTTACCTTCTTATCTTTTATTGTGCGTTTATTGCATGTAAAATCACTTTGTTGATGGAGCAACAATTCTTTCACAATGTTGTTGGAAGTCTTAAAGGAGGCATTTCAACATCTCGAGATGTTTCCAAACTCTTATAGAGAAGCTTGGAAGCTAATTAAGGACTTGGGACTTGAGTATAAAAAGATTCATTCTTGTCCTAATGACTGTATGCTTTATTGGAAGGAGACAGAGAATGATGAAAAATGCAAACATTGCCAAACTTCTGGGTATAAGCAATTTGAGCTTCAAGATGAGAGTTCATCTAAAAGGGAACAAAAGATTCCAGCAAAATTTGTTCGGTATTTTCCATTGAAACCTAGGCTTCAGAGGCTATTTATGTCTTCAAAAACGACTCCTTTGCTGAGATGGCATGCAGAAAAACGCATCAAAGATGGTAAAATCAGGCATCCAGCAGACTAAAGTTTGGAGAATCTTGGATGAAAAGAATCCAAGCTTTGCAGCTGACGTTCGTAATGTTCGACTTGGACTAGCTACTGATGGATTTAATCCATTTAAATCCATGAGCCTTTCTCATAGTACATGGCATGTTGTTCTCATTCCCTATAATTTACCCCCTGAGAGATGTATGAAACAATCATCACTTATATTATCCACACTAATTGATGGTCCTAAAAGTCCTGGAAAAGATATTGATTTGTATTTGCAACCCCTAATTGATGAACTTCAAGAATTATGGGATATTGGGGTTCCTACATATGATGCATCAGAAAAATGTATGTTTCAACTACGTGCTGCACTACTTTGGACCATCAATGACTTTCCAGCTTATGCAATGACTTCGGGTTGGAGTACAAAGGGTGCATATGCATGCCCTTGTTGTAACAAACATTGCCAATCGCTTTGGCTAAAAAAAGGGAGGAAGCATTTTTATATAGGGCATCGTCGATTTCTTCCAACTGGGCATAAGTATCGCACAGACAAGATTCATTTTGATGGCTCTATTGAGAAAGCTCCTAAACCTAACAAACTATCTGGTTCAAAAATATTAGAGCAACTGGGTGGTATGGTGAACAAGTTTGGAAAGTATGTAGCTCAAAACCCTGGGAAAAAAAGAAAAAGGATGGAAGAGTATGATGATCACACTTCAACATGAAGATACAACTGGAAAAAGGTAAGTATATTCTTCCAATTGCCTTATTGGGAAGAAAATCTTGTTCCCCATAATCTAGACATTATGCACATAGAGAAAAATGTTCTAGAAAATATCTTATGGACTTTGCTTGGTATTGTTGGTAAGACAAAGGATAATATTAATTCTAGATTGGATCTTCAACAACTGGGCATAAGAAAGTCACTTCATCTTCAGAAGAAAGGTGATAAGCTTTATCTGCCCCCTGCTTGTTTCACAATGAGTAAACAAGAGAAAGATGTGTTCTTAAAAGTCTTAAAGAATGTGGAGGTTCCAGATGGGTATGCATCAAACATCTCAAAATGTGTTAATTTAGCAGAGCGAAACATATCTGGTCTTAAAAGTCATGATTGCCATGTTCTAATGCAACAATTGCTGCCAATTGCTCTAAGAAGATCAGTTCCTAAAAATGTCTGTAAGGCCATCATTGACTTATGTGATGTCTTCAAGCAATTGTATTCAAAAGTTCATACTGAAGGTGATTTTGAAGCTTTAGAAGATCGGGTTGCGCTAGTTCTTTGTGAATTAGAGAAAATTTTTCCTCCTTCATTTTTTGACGTTATGGAGCATTTACCAGTTCACTTACCAGAAGAGGCTGAACTTGCTGGACCTGTTCAATTTCGTTCAATGTACCCTGTTGAGAGGTAAAGTGTTTTATTTAATGTTAACAATTTAATAGTATATCGTTCAAATGACATAGCAATACTTTTCTCTTCTTGTTTATTTATTCAATTTTTTTTTTTTTTTTGTGGATCAAGCTAACAATACTTTCTTCATATACATATTTGTGCACATTAAAAAAATTATGTTCGCACTCGAAGTCACCCTGAAGGATCCATAGCTGAAGGTTACCTTGCTGAAGAATGCATGACATTTTGTTCGATGTATTTGAATGATGTTGAGTCAAAGTTGAATAGAGCAAAGAGAAACAATGAAGATGCTCAAGATTCCCCTACACAAGGTGGTCGTCATTTGGGAAAAGAAGAAATTGTTCTGTTAGACAGCATTGAATGGATTTTAGCACATAGATATGTAATTAATAATTTGCCAATTATCGATAGCTTTAAGAGGTTGATTACGCATTTCTTACATTTTAATCATGCTTAAAATTTTGTTTGATCTATTAATGACATTAGTCATTGCAGGGAACATTTGCGTGTACTACAACGTACCAATCGGTGTTTGTCGAGTTATGAGAGGCAAAAACTTCGCAGTTAATATTTTCCCACCTGGTTTAAAAGTCATGTAAGTTCACAACTTAATTTAAGACATTTGCGATCTACTATTACTTTGAATAGTTTAAAGAGTACATCTAGTTATATTACCTTTTTTGTTACAACTTACAGGTAACCGAAAAGATGAAAGCTGGTAGTGGTAACAATATGCACCAAGATATTCCGTACTTATCTATGGGACCAAGTAAATGGGTTTGGCGTTATACTGGGTATGTTATAAATGGCTTACGTTTTCATACTAAGCAGCGGGAGCTAAGGAGGAAAACTCAGAATAGTGATGTGTTCTTAAATGCAACTACGAGTAGTTTCTCGAGTACTAAGGACAAAAATCCTATATCTGGAGACGTTCCATTTTATAGTGTTTTGAAGGATATAATAGAAGTGAGGTACACCAATGATTTGAAATTTGTGTTATTCAGGTGTGATTGGGTTGACAACAATTTAAGATTGTGACATGATGAGTTCAATTTCACATTAGTGAACTTTAACCACTTACGACATGATGAGTTCAATTTCACATTAGTGAACTTTAACCACTTACTATATAGTAAGTGGTTAAAGTTCACTAATGTGAAATTGAACTCATCATGTCGCAATCCTAAATTGCACTTCCTTTAATTAGTTGTAGTTTCCATTCAAATCTAATTATAATTTTCTTTATTGCTTTGGATTGTGCAATTGCAATTCATGTTTAGTTTTTTCTCTTTTTTTCTGTTTCCTAATTCCATGATAGTTCGTTTCGGAATTTCGAAGCTCCGCTGTCATTTCTATTTTAACTAGTACATGCATGATTTTCTTACTTTACTTTCTATTGATCATGAATTTTAGCTAGTTTAATGTATCCAGCAATTATGTGATGAAACACTAGTTTAGTTTTTCACGAGATCGAATTATTTTTCATAGTTTGACTGAAAACATTTGTAGTATGTATATCATCATCAGACATCAATCACCATTAAAATACATTTACCTAAGACCTATACTTACAGATTACAAGTATAATCATCATGTAATTAATCTTTCCTCGGAGGCAGAGCCAATTAATTAACCCAATGTTAGTCCAATTTACGTAAGACTAACAACCAGTTTGTTTGTTTCCCTACCCATCATCACTGTTGTCTTCGACGCAATCCCAACACATAGAGACTCTGGCTGTCTTCTTATTCAGTACAAAGCTAAAATCAACGAACATTTTTCAGTTAAGGCTATAGATTTTTCCTTAAATCAACCACCACCACGCTCACGTACATTATTGCTACTGCCCCTAGGCAATGCTAGTTTCGTCAATAGATGGTGATGGATGGTGGTGGCGGTTGATTTTCTTCCGCTGACAGGCTGAAGGATGAAGAAGGAAAGATGGTTGGTTGTTGGGAAAAGGGGAAATAGGGAAGAAGGAATTCAAGAAAAAAAATGCACTTTTTTGGTCTTAATCTCTTCTAAAATTATATTCTGACCCATGTGACTGGTTAAAACTTTCGATTGCTGGTAGTGGGGACGACCATAATTAAAAAAGATCGACCATAATTAAAACTCAACATAGAAGAGGGACCAAAAGTGTAACGAAGGCATAGAAGAAGGACTAAAAGTGCGAGTTTTTCATTAATGTCCATACTGAGTGGTACATAGTTCCTTAACTGCCTAAGCTGTGACAAAATTGCCTCTTGAAGTTGTCTGGAAGATTCCATTGGTACTTCAAAGGGAGAGGACGAGCCATGTTGTCTAGGAAAAACATTAATTAATTTTGTGCCTTTCAATGATGGCAAGTAATACAAATTGTTGGAAAATAATAATTTAAACCAAACTTGTATTAATTAGGTAATTATATTTGTACTAGGATTTGCTATTTTGTCTGTTTCCTATTTTGTTTAGTGTTTGTTTTGGGAAACCTAGTTGTTTTAGGAAATAGTTCTGAATCAGATTTATGGTAGGATTCAGGGATAGTTTAGCCTATTAATAGAGGCATTGGCTGATCATTATAATCATAGAGAAAAACAAAAGAAATACAGAGATAGATACAAAGATATAGGCGAAACTGAATAGCCTTTAATTTGGGTTGTTTCTCCACCAATTTTGGGCTTTGTTGCGCCGCACAGATTGTGTGAGTGCGATATTTTTTTTATTCACTACTGGAAAAAGGTTGAAAGGGGGCGGGTTTCGCCGCCCGGCACCCGCCTCCAATGCGGGAACCTCCAAAGTGAGGACCCGCCTCCAAAAGATTTAGTGGAGGCGGGTGCCCTTCAGCCGGCTTAAACCTGCAGCTTTGACGGGTTCGACGGGCAATTGAGGCGGGTTTCAGAGACCCACCTCCAATAACCGGATTTTCAAAAATAATAATGGAGGCGGGTTCCAATAACTGTGGTATGGAAAATGTTATTGGAGGCGGGTGCCCCTGGAACCCGCCTCCAATCTCCTGGAATTTTTTTAGTTGAGAAAAAAATTTCCCAGGGTCACCTTCCGTTTCTTTTTTCTTGACATCCCTGAAGTACCAAGAATACTAAGTACTGTGGGCCAAAAACCTCCTCATCTCCCCAGACAATAAGATTTAAAATCCATTGAAAATTACAAGCATCATGTTACCAATTACAACATATCAACAAACACTTAGCTTTAACAAGTACAATTTTAACAAAAGAATGAAGATACCCCTCACCAGACCTCAGACGTAATAGTCAATATGATTTTGATTTCAAAGCCTGAAACTTGCTAAATGGATCACCATTGTATTATAGCAAACACTATCTTCCCATACAAGATTTCATGCCTGAATCAAATGCAACAACAAACATTTAGAACAACAAAGATTTTTAACAAAATCTTCCAAGACTAAAAAATTACATGTTAGCTTCACTTTGACATGAAGCAGTTGAAATATATGAACAAGGTTTGAATCTACATGACACAAGAACAAGTACCAGCACCAAACTTTAAACATATAGGAATTCACAATGCTAGCTAGAGCAAGTAGCCACAATTTGGAAAAAGTGACAAAGCAGACAAGCTATTCCAGTTTCAGCAGTTGTAAATAAAATACCCCAGGTAATAAGGTAATTAGTCTCCCAAACCATCAACACTAAGAGACCATATATAAATCCCATGCTTAAGATAACTGACCCAAGAAAAATACACTTCACTCACAAGGAAAACATTGGGTCATTTTTTCCATCAGAAACAAGAAGTGAAAAGTCTACATACTACGACAATTGTGAGAAGTTAATACAATCAGAATCATGCTTGACAAGTAGGAATGAAGCCATATGAATTAAAATGCCAAACAAAACATATATCAAGCACAACATTGCACTATTCCAAACACTAATTATAGTCGCATATAAACATCAAAGAAGTGAAGTTCATTGTTTCCAGCCAAGGGGCCCTAATAGAGTTGAAACAAGGGCCTTTTTCATCTCACATACTCCAAACAAACATCAACAGCTTCACAAGCTAATTAAGCATAAGCAACTTATCTCGGCTAATCTGTCTAACCGCGAAAGTAGTTCCCTAAGTAAACATCACCTCTGGCAAAACCTCAAACATTTGCTATAATGAGAGTCCCCAACTGAACATACACACCATCAGGAACCCAAATCGAAACTTAAAACATACCTTAAATGAAAAAAATATAAATCAGACCCAAAAAGAGAAGCAGAAATTTAAAGTGAACTCGTCTCAAAACCAAAATCATACACCAGCTTAATCTTCACTTAAAATATATATACACAATTATACATCAACAGTAGGATACCCCTCTGTCTATGTTTGTAAATCAATAAGCCATTCATTGGTTATTAAAAAAAATAGGGACATATACATGCTCTCAAATTGTGGGTTCACATTTATCCCTCTGGGTTCCAAAATTTGTGGCAGAGAAAGGGTAAAGTCTACCTAAGTCACAAATTGGAGAGGTTTAATAATGTTCAACTCAGATTCAAGACTAAAATAGTAGGAAACCTTCAATTGCAAACAATCAATCATCACAGGAACACTTTTCTCTAATTTTGTGAGTGTAATTTGAGATTTTAACTACAAAGAAATCCATAATAAAAAATTCTAATATAATTCACAAAGAAAAAATTGATAAAAATATGAAAAAAAAATAACAAACTTGCTTGTCCTTTCAATGCTTGGGAGGATAATCGGACCGACGTCACAAAGGCGCCCGGAATCGTACGGGAAATCGCCGGAAAAGCAGGGCACTCGCCTCTGTTCGGACCTAGGGTTTAGTCTGGAGATGCTTCAGTTGAAGGACAATGGTGGCAGTCAACCGAAGGGTCATGGTGGCAAGGCGCGGCTTCGGAATTCAGGTTTTAGGTCCAGGGTGGGGAGGCGCTGGTTTTGAGAATCGTTCGCCATCAAGCTCGGAATTTTTTAGTTTCCCCCTTTCAATTTTTTTTCTGTTCTAAGTCGACGAGCCTGACATTTCTTCTGTTTTTTTTCCTTATTTCTGAGGAAAACGAATCCAGCAAATTCATTTTCCCTGAATTCAATTTTTTTTTAAAGAAAAAAAGAATTTCTGCGAGAAACGAATTCAGCAAATTCGTTTCTCGCAGAACTTCTCTTTTTTTTCTTAATATATTTGTTTTTATGTATTGGAGGCGGGTTTTTCCTGCACCCGCCTCTAATACGATACTTCAGCATGGAGGCGGGTTTTTCCAGAACTCGCCTCCAAAAAAGGACCATTATTGGAGGCGGGTTCCGGAAAAACCCGCCTCCATTCTGATGTATCGTATTGGAGGTGGGTCTCGCCAGAACCCGCCTCCAATAAGGATTCTTTTTGGAGGTGGGTGCAGGAAAAACCCACCTCCATTGTGATATGTGAAATTTATCATAACTTTTGGAGGCGGGTGTTCAGGAACTCACCCCGAATGCCTCTATGCCTCCAATTGGGCACCTCCATTAACATTTTCTGTAGTAGTAATTGTTCGTTATTATAAAGAATTTTTACCGCTGTGCGTTAATCTCTTTTTTTATTATTTTGGATGTATATTGTTTTTATATCCTACAAATGGTATCAGAGCTAAAAAAAAAAAAATCTGTTTAGTTGACGGCCGTGTCTTGCGTTCAGTGTCGAAGAGAAAAAAAATAGAGAAGCTCAAAAGCTTTGTTTTGCTTTGGTTCGTGTGCAAGTTAGGTTCAAGTGCAGCAGTTCAAATTAAGTTAGCCTAATTTTTTTTGTAGGAGTTATTGATTCTCGGTTCTCTGCAATTAAATTGATTTGATCAATTTAATTCCTTCGGTCTTTCAGTTAGCGTTTCGGTTTGGTTCGACGAACGGAACGTCAAATTGGTTTTCTTATGGGTGTTTGATTTATTTAGTTTATTTTGTTTTTAAATAAAGAAAAATATTTTTGTTGTGTTAATTATGGATTGGAGTGCTTATATTAGAAATATTCCAAAGTTAGTTGGAAGAAAAAGTTACCCTATGTGGATAAGGCAGATGGAGACTTTTCTCAGAGCATTTGGTTTGCGACAATTCATCGAAAAGGAGGTGGAAAATGATGCAGACGATGAAACAAAGCAGAATGTATGTTCGACTTTATCTCTAATTCTTCAATTTGTTGATAGTTTGATTTCTGGAAAAATTTATCATGCGAAAACTACCAAACAAGCATGGGATATTTTGGTTAAAAGTTATAGAAGCATGAATGAAGTCCAGAAAAATAATGTTTTGAAATTGGAAAAGAAATTTAGAGATAGCAAGATGAGAAAATGTGAAACAATTAAGGATTATATTAATAGATTGGAGAAGATCCTAGATGAGATGGAATCACACGGGTATTATCTTAACAATGAAATTTTTGTAAAGCATGTTCTCAATACACTGCCTAGGAAGTTTGACTACTTTGTGGCATTGATAATTGAGAGAAGAGATATTTCATTCTTGTGGCATGAAGAATTGCTATGTACATTGATTCTTAATGAACAAATAATTAATATCAAGCAGTTAGTGATCAAGGAGTTACAAGAGCATGTATTCGAAGAAATTTCTTCAAGAATTGTGAATGAAGAAAGTGAAAGATTCAATGAACAAGATTGTATCAATGTGGATAAAAGCATTGAAAGTGTTCATTTGGTGAAGGAAGAAGAGATTGTTTAATGTTACAGAACAAGAGCGAGATATTGAAATTGATGATCACGTAGATAAAAGTGATCATGGGATTGTTGAAAGCTCTGTTGAACTAGAGCAGATTAATTGTAGTGAAGGCGACTCCTTATTTGGGAGAGTGTCCGACCAGGTTAAAAATGTGACAGTGAAGCCTTGGGTTTGCAAGGACAATGTTAAGTTTGATTCTATTGATGAGATTAATAATGTAGATGAAAAGCTCTGTTCTGAAGATGAATGGGTAGATATTAGTGAATTCTTTGATCAGACTGAGAAATTTGATAAGGCTTTCTCAAAATACTTTGTGTCCCCATCTTATTTAAAGGTGATGTCTCGAGTTTGCGAGGATGTTTTTGGCATTTGCAAGGTTGATTACATGGTTCTTGAGAAGATGAACTCAGATGAAGAAGAATAGGTGGATATGAATAAATTCTTCGCTAAAGAGGAGTTTCCACAGAAGATCCATGGCACATACAAAGGTGCCTCTACGATGAGATTGAAAGCCGGGATAAAGAACTATTGCAAGTTGGTTTCGCATGCCGTCTACACTGCGAAAGAGATTTCAATGGAGATTCTAACCCGTGATGGCGATGCCCCAGCAGTGATCCAAGTTTGGTTTAAGGGAGGCTATATGAAAAATAATAATTTAAACCAAACTTGTATTAATTAGGTAATTTTATTTGTACTAGGATTTGCTATTTTGTCTATTTCCTATTTTGTTTAGTGTTTATTTTGGGAAACCTAGTTGTTTTAGGAAATAGTTCTAAATCAGATTTATTGTAGGATTCAGGAATAGTTTAGCTTATAAATAGAGGCATTGGGTGATCATTGTAATAACAAAGAAATACAGAGATAGATGCAAAGATACAGGAGAAACTGAATAGCCTTCGGGTTGTTTCTCGACCAAGCTTGGGCATTGGTGCGCCGCACAGATAGTGTGCATGCGGGATTTTTTTTATTGTTCCTTATTACAAAAATGTTTTATTCTGCTGTGCGTTAATCTCTTTTTTTTTATTATTTTGGATATATATTGTTTTTATATCTTACACAAATGCCATCTTTATAAGGTTCTTTTTCATAATGAAATTGATGTGGAGCATACGGATGTGGCTTTGACATTTTTGGAAAGGTTGGATTGAGGAAAATAGAAGTGTTTAATTTTGTGGTTCTATGGGCCTAGTTCGATTAAAAACGAGCTAACGAGCTAAACTCAATGCTTCGCCATGACGTACGATGCATTTCGGCCAAGTTCATTGGTCTAGAGCTTCAAAAGATATAGCTAAATAAAAAACTGCCAAAACTTGCCCAGCCGTTTGAACTGAAGATATTATTCTCTTAGCTAAAAGCAATGTCAGATCTGTACGAAGCAGAAATTAATTGGAGAATCCAGCTAGCATTCTTCTCAATGGGGTAATCCTAATAACTTTTTGGAAATTTAATTAATTACCAAGCAATAATACTGTCCAAAAGCTAGCTAGTATATAGATGTAGTAATCAATTGAAGCTGAAACACTGCGCAAATGTGGAAGAGAAAAACTAGAAATAAAGTTATGTGATCTCCCTGATGCCATGTTTAAAGCAATGGTTGAGTAAGATGTTAGCCTTCCTCTCATTAATTCGATGTGCATCGGGTGAAAGTCACCCACAATGTCTTAAGATGTTAGCCTTCCTCTCATTAATTCGATTTATCAACCTGAAGATTAATTAACTTGTATGTAGAAAAAACGATGGTATATAGATCACCGTTGAAGGTGAGATGAAAATTTTCCAGCAAGGGTACATCAGTGGAAGTTCCTTTAGATGATGAGTCGAAGATGGCCATTAATTTGAAGGAAGATAACTATCTCCTCAAAGCAAATTTAGATGAAACGCTACTTAAGGTGGGTGCAGCGTTTAAAAGAGGAAAACCGATCACTTGAAAATGATCTTCAAGAAGAATGGAACAAATGAGAATCAAAAGAGTAAAATTAGTCGTTGCTTCCGATGTCGTAACAAACTAAAGCTGTTAGACAGCTTACAGTTAAGAGGCTAAATGTAGTTGATTCTACTGTTTGGATAAGGAAAACAAGGAAGAATACAGAAGTTCATTTAGCTGGAAAAAAAAGTGCGCTCTTGATTTTCATATAAAAAAAAAAAAAGAACTAACTTGTGTATGAGCTTCAATAGTGATGCTAAGCTTTTAATGAAAATAAAATAACATAAATACAGTTTTGAGGAATAATCATTTTGGTTGTGTGGAAACGTGCAACATTCGTGACCAAAACATTAATTTAGAAAACTAAAAGTTGTAGTTTCTTCTAAAGCATTTCTTTGAAATAGTATTTATTCTTTCCAAATGCAATGTTTTTGTGCCCAAAACATATGCGTTTTATGTCAAATTTTTTCACCAAGGATTTGTGCAACACTCGTGCATGAAAATTGTTGGAAATACTTTAAAGTTGTACAATAATTCTATAGGTTTTGTGTCAAATAGGACTACTTATTTTCTATAATTGTCAATATTAATTTTATATTTAGATGACCCAATATCATTCTATTTCAGGGAACAGGTATTTTAAAAGTACTCTCAAATTGAAACTTAACAGGTGGTGATGTTTTGTATACATTCCTTATTTGAAAACACTTAAACTTCCAAGTTCAACACAACACATCCTTTGATCACTTTGCCCCTTCTTGTTTTGGAGGCATAGTTAGAAGGGATTGTAACTCATCAAGTCTTCTAACACTTCCCTGCTGTCCACCATCTCCATCCCTTTCATGGAGAAATTTTCAACCCGGGATCGGGGTATATGTCGGAACAAAGGGATGGAAACACCTCAGGGAATCTCACTACAAGGAAAGTGACCTTTTGCGACATTTGTACATGTGACATTACGTTTAAGTGTCATGAATATACCACACTTATGTATTTGTGGCGTATATTTACGACATAATTGAGTCATCTGATTATTGTGTCACAAGTTTGTGACATAGTTGCAACACTTAATTTTTTGCCTTTAAATTGCAACAATTATTTGTGACACTTCAATAAAGTGCCAAAATTAAACGACACAATTATAATTGTGCTACAAAATTGCGGCGCAATTGCGTCATATTGTCATCATGTCACAAATTAGCGGCATAACTTGTGTCATGTTAATTTAATGACTTAACAGATCTGTTCAATTATGTTAGCCTCCAATTTCTGCCATTTATTTCCTGGAATTTCACATTGTAAACATCCCCAAAGTACTTTCCAGAAGAGAATACCAACATTTTACCATCCCACAAAACTGGCTTCCCATTCTAGTAAGTAATGTTGTCAACATTTTCATTCACATTTTTTGTCTCCCAAAGGTTCTTTCGATCATCAAAACCATAGATCACGACTTCTTTCTTTTTGGCCACCACATAAGCCACGTAACTTTCGGCGGTTCCCAAAACGCATCAACACCAAAACAAAAGTAACCATGTCAGTAGACTCAACACCATCAGGCTTTGCAAAAATTTGAGGGAGCTCATTAATGCATACCCTTTTGTTATAAAAGCTTCGCTTAATTTGCGTGAAAGAATAAATCCTAATCAACTGAAATACCATAAAATGAAACTACAACTTTTATTTTCTCTAAATCAATGTCATGTATGTCTAGCACGATTGTTGCACGTCTTAAAAAAACCACATTTAGATTTTTGCACAAAGCTTTATTTAGAACAATGATACATGTAGAAAAATTAGATTAAGGGTAATGTTATTGGAAGAGAAGATGGTGGTTGCAACAGCAATTCTGCAGTTAGATATACCAATAAGAACTAACTGATTTTATTTGATACAAAACTTAAAGAATTATAGCACAACTTTAAATTATTACTAATAAAAGGCATGCGCGAGTGTTGCACAAATCCTTGCAGAAGAAATTTGTTATAAAATGCATGTCTTAAGGCAAGAGTGGGGAGCGATGAGGAAAACGCCAAGGCTGGGCCTCGAAAGTGCCTGATCACAAAATTTCTGCTGAAGGAGAAAACTAAGTGAGGACGAATTTGACGATGACGTAGCTGATTTTGAAAATCGAAGGATGTTAGATGATTTTGTGGACGTCACAAAAGATAAGAAATAGGTCATGCATCTTTGGAACTCTTTTGTTCGAAAGCAGAGGGTGGTTGCTGATGGACACACCCATTGGGCTTGTGAGGCCTTTTCAAGAATGCATGCACGGCATCTTGCCAAACACCTGCACTACTTTGGTGTTGGAGACTTTTCTTAGTAAAGTTGTGCAACCATGGTCTCCTTGATGCGCGCTCTATGAATAACTGTAATCAAATCCTCGATAAATGGAAAACCCAACCTAATGACCCTATGGTTATGGCTACAACTGATGAGTAGGTTTTTTGTCGACCCTATACTTGTAATCTTATGTGAATTATGATGAGAAGATATGCTTTATTTCTGGTCCAATAGTGGAAAGGAACACATGAAGACCTGAAGCAACTCCGGTGAAACTTAGTCCAGACTATCCCCATAGTTGCTGATTTTTAGACAACTTACCACATACATCACAGAATTTCTTTTGACATTTACTAGGCTTCACAGCCTTAATTTTTTTTCAGAAAGCAGTTTTACTGCACCACTAGAACAGATTGATCGAGAAGGGAATGGATGGATATATGTCATTCCACTAGAACAGATTGATCGAGAAAAACTGAGTTTCATTGACTAGAAATGTATATTCACATTTCTTCCCATGTTATTTTCTCGCGTGTTATCTCGTCAATTGCCGTTAGAATTCACTATGAATTAAAAAAAGAAAAGAAAAAAAAAAACTACAACTTTAAATTATGTGTATCAATGTCCTAACACGAATATTGCACCTTTTCTAACTTTACATTATCTATATCAATGTCCTAGCACGAATATTGCACGGTTTCACACAACCCACCAGCATTGAATATTGCATGAATTCGTCGTCAAAGTTTGTTAGATAGTCATTAAAGTTTTTTGGATATAAGGATATTGCATGGTTAGAAGGAACAAGTCTTGTTTGAAAAATGCAATAAAATAACAGTACAACTTTAAAATTTCTAAGTCAATGTCCTAGCACAATTGTTGCACATTTTCACACAATGAAAATGAAATATTTGCTCAAAACTGTATTTATTTTATTTTCTTTCATCAAACATCATTATTAAAACTCATATACAAGTTAGTTATCTTTTATTTTATTTTTTGTTGGTAGTCACCCTCTGACGTAGCGTAAGCTATCTATGAAAAGAAATCGCAGAAACTGGAAGAAGCCTTCCGAAAGACTGTTGATTCGCTCACGAATACCAGTCAAACAGGCATCCAACAATCGTTGAATCCACAAAAGGATTATCGAAAATTAGGAAAATATAATATGAAATCTTAATTATTCAAAACGTAAACTAACTATTACAATAAAGCAACTACCTATTTATAATAATAGGAAGAAATAAACCTAAAACTAAAAGAAAAGTAAATAATGAGATAAACCTAAAACTAAAAGGAAACTAATACCTAAAACTAGTCCTACACCGATACGGTTAAAGGAAAAACAAACCTAATCAAATTAAGAAATATTAAATAATTAGGAAACTAATAAAATTACTAAACTACTAAAATACTAAATTACATGGCCTCACCGACGACTGCCCCATTAATAATCCATGGATCAACTTCATTATTTCCATGGCCTTCATCACCCTCATACATAAACCACAATTGTTGTTCATGGTTGTGCAATTTTTTAAACATGAAAATATATATATATATATATATATATATAATGTGAGTCTCTGGCTGATTGACACACCCCTTGGGCTTGAGAGGCCATTTCAAGAATGCATGCACAGGATTTTGCCCAAGAAAATTAAGAGTTGAAAATTTTGTTTCATTAATTGACATCGTCAGTTTAGAAGTCGTCGTCAAAGTTTGTCGATATTCATTAAATTTTTTACGAAATTTTATAATCTTAATAACATACCTTTCTATGCATGTCGGCAAATGCGGGCAAAACTCGAGGTTGTTCATCTATACATTTCTGCTAAAATTTGAAATAAAATACATTTGTATTGATATAAAAACATTGCAGGTTAGATCAGAAACAATAAATCCTATATAAAAGGTGCTGCTAAAGAAAAGTGATAGGAGCTCTCTGAGGAAGTCGCATGCGATCAACTCTCCAGAGTCCAACTTTACTCCAACACCATGGAGGTCAGCCGGCGCCGCCGGAAGGCCTCAATTTTGCAGCGGCAGTGACAAAACATCGACTACCGCCGCCACCCCCTCCCATCAACCTACCTCTCAAAAAACCCACTAGCCATCTCGGAGATCTGCCCTTGTGTTCACCGACGATGAGATGGATCTGCTTGAAGCCCCCCTCCAACAAGCTTTGATCGGGAAATTCTCTCGGGGAGAACTACGATGGAGAAGTAGAGGCAGGATTTTGAAACTGTTGGGTTCACCGGTACCTATCACAATGGATTGATCGATAGAAAACAAGTTCTAATCCGGTTCAAATTGGACAAAGATTATAGCAGATGTTTCCTACATGCCGTTTGAAATTTCGGGACATACTCCATACGCGTAATAAAATGGACACCAAATTTCGATCCTCAGGCAGAATCCTCAATCGTTCCGGTATGAGTTTCTCTGTCGGGTTTACCTTTTCAACTGTATAACGATTTGGTCTCTCATGTCGATTGGGAATATGTTTGGGCGACCCTTAAAGGTTGATTTTGCGTCGGTAACACTATCTCGATCATCGGTGGCTCGAGTCTGCACAGAAGTAGATCTGTTGAAACCACTCCCAAATCGGGTATAGTTAGAGAAGTGAGGAAAAGGTTTTCGGCAATACCTTGATTTTGATAAATTGCCAAAATATTGTGTGAGTTGTAAGATGGTGGGTCACTCAGATGATGGCTGTCGTAATGGGGAAGCCACGGTGTAGCAAAAACAATGGCAGCCAAAGAAGAAGGAAGTTTTGGCATGAAAGGAAGCCCCTCGTGCAGTGCCGGATCAGAATTTGGGTACTGCCTTGGTCCTGTTCGATAGAATGTCTCAACTAGCACAACAGGCTGAGGATGCTGCATGTGTTTCGCAAAATGCATCATGGCAGCAACAACAACCCCTCAAATCAGGCGAGCTGGGCTCACAAACAGCACATGCACAGCCACAGCCAACACATGCCCAGACAGCACATGCGCAGCTACAGCCAACAAAGCAATCACAGCAGCTAACCTAACAAGAGCAGCAGTCATGCGTGCAGCCCACCCAGTAGCCAGGCGCACTAGCCTAGGTCGTTGTGCAGCCATCCACACCAGACTCAGCCCAGGTCTGCGCGTAGTCCTTGCCAAGCCCCAACACCGCACAACCGTCCGCAGCAGGAGCTCGACACTGCACACAGCCCCTTAGGCCCAGCTCCCAACCAACGCCCGAAGAAGCCCAACCGTCACCCGATCATCATTTGGCGCCGGATGGGGTTCAGTCGCCAACAAACATTGCCATGGAGTTTCATGAAGACAATCCATCCCAAGGATCGACATCAACCCAACACAGGCCCCTCATAGAAGCCCTCGCCACACCATTGTGGTCCAACACTGTCCGTGAGCCACCTCAGAGAAACAATACAAGTCCCGGCTGCTGCCTCGAACTAAGCCTCTCAGACGGGTTTTTACCCCGATTCAAGCCTACACACTGCCTACGGACACTGAGCTCATTGCTCGAATGCCTAATAAGCCGCCGATTCCTATTACACAAGTGTCAGTCTTCTATTCACATGAGGTCCAGAGTGATGGCAACCATAATGATGTCGAGAGGGGTGGGTACGGCCCCTGGGAAATAGACGATGAGGTCGAAGATGACGAGGTCCAGCCACATGTTTTACAATCCAGGAGGCCGGAGTCTTTTGT
Source organism: Leptodermis oblonga (assembly GCA_016801395.1). Classification (NCBI taxonomy): domain Eukaryota; kingdom Viridiplantae; phylum Streptophyta; class Magnoliopsida; order Gentianales; family Rubiaceae; genus Leptodermis; species Leptodermis oblonga. The sequence continues at coordinate 15,593,542 of CM028751.1, read as the reverse complement.
TGAATATGAGTTTCGGAAGCTCTAAAACAAACCCAAAGTAGACTATCGTAGATTTAACAAACATGATACAAAATGTGAGCCCGGTGGGCCTGTTCTTTTGTTTCTTAATTTTTACTTTATTTTCTGCATTTAATAAAAAGGGTACCCAATCCCATTATTATTAAAAAAAAATTAAAAATTAAAAAAAATCCTATATAAAAGAAATACTATAAAATGAAACCATGTAGAACTTTCATATTTTCTAAATCAATACATTAGCACGGATTTTGCACGCTTCCCGCAACAAAAATAGTTTTTCCTGAAAACTATGTTTGTTATTATTTCCTTAAACATCTTCACTGGAACTCAGACAAGTTACATTTCCTAATAGTTTAATTTTGGTAGGACGTGGATTCCTGGGGAGCGATTTATATAAACCGATCGATATGCAATTCCATCTTTAACATGTCAGCAGTCATGTAACTCACATTTGCGTACATTGCAAATTTTGTAAAAGCATGTGCACATTTGACCCTATTTATAGAAGTTAAGGGCATATATGTAGAATAATTAAACTAAGTTTCTTATTAGTTATATTTCCTATTCGGTTTATGTTTCCTAATCATTTGTTTCCTGTTTGGTTTCGTATTTGTTTTAGGAAGCCTAATTGTTTTAGGAAATATTTGCAATCTGAATCAGTGTAGGATTAAGGGATAGGTTAGCCTATAAATACATGCCTTGGGTTGCCATTGTAAACACAGAGAAAAATACAAAGATTAATACAAAGCCTTACTGCTGGTTTCGGTTTTGACGTTGAAGTCGTTGCTTTGCTTTAGGCACAAAGCGTTTTACTTATATGCTTATTAGTCTCCTCATGGTTCGTGCAATTAATTAGATTGATCTTATTTGTGTTGGGTTTGATTTATTTTGGGTCCTACATCTAGTATTAGAGCCTGTGTTATTTTTTAGGAGTTCAAGATATGTTCTTTACGTAATCTCCTGATTGCCATGTATTTGTCTTTGATGGGAAAATGATTTTGAATTCTAGTGTCAATTTATGGAGAGTTTTTTTAGAATGATTGATATCTTGCATGTGATTGAGCCAGGTTTTGAAGAACTTGAAAAAGGCAAGGAAGGTAAAAAATCAACAGGTGAGGGAAGTAAAGAATTGGAGAAGAATCGTTCTCACAATGAGGATGCACTCTATTATTTAAGAATGAAGGTTGGATTAGACGTATGCAGAAAATTGATGGATGTAAAGACAGATAAGAAGTTTTGGGAAAAGTTAAAAGTTGCCAATTGAGGAATCGAAAATGTTCAAAGAATGAAACTGCAGGAGTTAAGGAGACAATTCGAGTTGGCAGAGATAAAGCCTAAGGAAAAGGAGCAAGAATACATGGCTAGGGTAAAATCCATAGCTGATCAGATGAAGATCAATGGTGATAAAGGGACGGAAGAGCATATAGTGTCTAAAGTTCTTCGCACATTGACTTCAAAATTTCACATTAAGAAAGAGATTATTTAGGCCATTAAAGATCTTTCCACTTTTTCGTATGCTGATTTGGAAGGAGAATTGGTGACATTTGAGATATCATGTGACAGACCATCTATTGATGCAGCGGCAGAAACATTGAAGGCTTTGGTATATAAGCCTAAAGAATCTGATGATGGTGAAACTGATCAGCAGGGCTAGAATTCTCAAGGGAGAGGATGTGGAGGTCAAAGCAACTTCAGAGGCAGAGCTCATGGCAAAGGTAGTTTTTCTTGCCAACCAAAGGGTAATAATGATGCTTAAAATAATGGTAAAAACGTGATAAGTCTAAAGTTAAATGCTATAATTGTGGAAAGATGGGTCACATAAAAAAGGAATGTTGGGGTCTAAAGAAAGATAATAATGCTGGGCAAGCTCAAATAGCTGAAAGTAGTGGTAATAATCAAGAAACTATTTTATTTACTGCAGGGGTTGGTCAAGAAGATAAAAGTTCTAAGTGGTACATTGATTGTGGCTGTAGTAATCATATGTGTGGGAGAAAGGAAATGTTTCCTGATCTTGATGAGACCTATAGCAACACAGTGAGGTTTGGAAATAATCATGTTTGTCTGTTGTTGGGAAAGGTAGTATTCCCATTACTTTGAAAAATGCGAAGAGCAGTGCAATAGGTGATGTCTATTATGTGCCTAATCTTAGTTAGAATTTGTTGAGTCTTAGTCAGTTGCAAGAGAAGAATTATGATATTAATTTTAGGTATGGTATTTGCACAATTTGTGATTAACGGGTGGGGATGATTGCAAAGGTAGACATGAACAATAACAGGTTGTTTCCAATCACTCTTAATTATTGTAATTCAGCTTATTTTAGTACCATTGGCTGTGATGAGAGTTGGTTGTGGCATTTGAGATTTGTCCACTTTCATTTTGGTGGTTTGAACATTATTGTGAAGAATAATGTGGTTTCTGGATTGCCATCACTTAACTATAAATCTCAACAATATGAGTCGTGTATTTTGGGCAAAAAGCACCGGGAGCCTTTTCCAAAAGGTGAAGTTTGGAGGGCAAAGCAGCCATTGGAGTTGATTCATTCTGACTTGTGTTCTGTTGATGTTCCTTCTCGAGGTGGTAACAAATATTTATCACTTTCATTGATGATTTTAGTAGGAAGACCTAGGTTTCTTTGTTGAAATTTAAATCTTATGCATGTGATATTTTCAAGAATTTCAAGACTTATGTTGAGAAGCAGAGTGGGCATTCCATTAAAACTCTGAGGACTGATAGAGGCACTAAGTATACGGTGTGTGATAATTTCTTGAAAAATCATGGGATCAAGCATCAGATGACAGCTAGGTACACTCCACAGCAGAATGGTGTTGCAGAGAGAAAAAACAGAATAATAATGGATATGGTAAGGTCAATGATGACGACCAAAAGTATGCCTAAGGATTTCTGGGCTGAAGTTGTAGCCTGTGCAGTTTATTTGTCGAATAGGTGCCCATCAAGATATATTGGTAAAAAGACTCGATATGAGATTTGGTCAGGAAAGAAACCAAATATCTCCCATCTTAAAGTATTTAGGTGTGTTACATATGCCCATGTTCCGGATGCAATTCGAAAGATGATAAGGCAGAAAAATGTGTCTTTATTGGTTATAGCAGTAAGACTAAAAGGTATAAACTGTTCAATCCCAATACTGGGAAGGTAATTATCAGCAGATGAACAGAAAATTTGGGAATGGAAAAATAAGGCACCAGAAATTTTGAAACAATCATCAGTAGTGTATATTGGTGGAGATAATGCAATTGAAAAACCGAGTCAGCCAGTTCAACAATCAGTTTGTGATTCTTCCACTTCTATAGCTTCCACCTCAAGTGGATGTCCGTGGAGAGAGTCAAAACTGCAGCTCGTTTGAATGATTATGTAGTTGGGGATAAAGTTGATAATTTGACTGATGAATATGTTGTGAATTTTTCTCTGTTTGCAGACTGTGATCCTATTAATTTTACCGATGCTGTTGGAGATGATCGTCAAGTCAAGGCAATGGATGAAGAAGTTAATTCCATTGAGAAGAATAATATTGGGAGCTTACAAATCTTCCGATTGGAAAGAAGCCAATTGGTGTGAAGTGGGTATACAAGACAAAGAACAAGCCCAGTGGTGAAGTTGATAGATACAAGGCAAGGCTTATTGTAAGAGGGTACAAGCAGAAGCCTGGAATTGACTACTTTGAAGTGTTTGCTCCTGTTGCTAGAATTGATACTGTGAGAATGATAATTTCTCTGGCTATCCAGAATGATTGGAAGATTTTTCAGATGGATGTGAAGTCTGCTTTTCTGAATGGATTTCTTGAAGAGGATGTGTATGTTAATCAACCTTCGGGCTTTGTGAAAAGAGGTCAAGAGAAGAAGGTCTATCGATTGAAAAGAGCCTTGTATGGATTGAAACAAGCTCTGAGAGCTTGGTATACTCATATTGACACCTTCTTTATCAAAAGTTGTTTTCAAAAGTGTCATATGAACATACTTTATATGTGAAGTCTTCATCAAGTGGGGATATTGTCATTGTTTGCTTGTATGTAGATGATTTGATATTCACTGGAAACAATAAAAATATGATGTCAGACTTCAGAGAGGCAATGATCAGACAATTTGAGATGACTGAATTGGGGCTTATGTCATATTTTCTTGGGATTGAAGTTTCTCAGACTGATCGTGGAATTTTTATTTCCCAAAGGAAATATGCTGGTGATATTTTGAAGAAGTTCAAGATAGGTGGTGCTAATCCGATCATGACTCCATATGAAGAGAGATTGAGGTTGACAAAGGAAGGCACCGGGAATTTTATGGATCCAACTTACTTTAAGAGTATGGTAGGTAGTTTGAGATACTTGACTTCTATAAGGCCGGATATAAATTTCAGATTGATAAGCAGATTCATGGAGAATCTATGTCAGTCGGCATTTGCAGGCTGCAAAGAGAATCTTAAGGTACATTAAGGGTACTCAAGGAGATGATGTTCTGTATCCGAGAGATGAACCAGTAAAGCTTCTTGGGTATACTGACAGTGATTGGGAAGGTGATACATTTTAAAGGAAAAGCACTTCTGGGTATGCTTTTTTTATTGGTTATGGTGTCTTTTCTTGGAGTTCAAAGAAACAACCAGTAATAGCATTATCTACTGCTGAGGCTGAGTATATTGCAGCTTCTAATTGTGCTACTCAAACAATTTGGTTGAGAAGGATGCTGGATTATCTTCAGCATAAAGAGGATGGTCCGACTACAGTGTTGTGTGATAGCAAGTCAGCAATTGAGCTGACGAAGCATCCAGTCTTTCATGGTCACAGTAAGCATATTGATATCAAGTATCACTTCATTCGTAATTTGGTTAATGAGAAGGAGATCGTTGTTGATTACTATAAGACTGATGATCAAGTGGCGGACATTTTCCTATTAGTTTCTATTTCCTATTCAATTATTTTCCTATTCGTTTGTTTCCTGTTTGGTTTCGTATTTGTTTTAGGAAATCTAATTATTTTAGGAAATAGTTGCAATCTGAATCAGTGTAGGATTCAGAGATAGTTTAGCCTATAAATACATGTCTTTGGTTGCCATTGTAAACATAGAGAAAAATACAAAGATTAATACAAAGCCTTGCGGTTGGTTTCGGTTTCGACGTTGAAGTTGTTGCTTTATGATTTGACCAGTTTTGGACTATTATTTTAGCATCTTTAAAGGCAGTTCTCAAGGGCTGTTGCCCAAGTTGTTAGTGTTTTATGGCAGGTTTGGAGAACAGCCCCAATAAGGAGGAAATACGCTAAAACAAGGATTTTGGAGCAAGAGATGTTCGGGCAGAATGTCACACGGGTTGTGACCCAAAAAGAAGAAGAAATCTGAAGTCCATTGGAGCAGCTGAAGTTCTAGAATGATCCAGAAATTACTGCAGTAGAAGTAAAAGCTGAAGTTCTAGAAGGTTTTAGGAATTACTGCAGTGAAAGTCAAAAGCAGAAGCTCTAGAAGAATCTCCAGAAAATCAATCGGTTGTTTCCTTCATCTGAGTGATGTGCTGACTTTGTCAAAGATTGCTCTACTCCTTAAGTGATGGGATATTTTTACTGAGAAATGATTGTTTTTCTCTCTATAAATAGGGGTGCTCTCTAGGTAGAAGTCATTCAGATTTACATTCAGTATTCATTTTAGTTTCTCATTCTTTATTCACGTAGAGTTCTTTCTTTAGTTCGAGTTAGAATTTCACGATACATTATTCTAGCAGTAGTTCTATTTTATTTGAGAGTTCCTTCCGACAGGCTACCCATTGCCCAAACGGGAAGAGTCTCCAGTAGTAATTTTCAGTAAATTATCTCTTTTTCATATTCCATCCGTGCCTTCATTTCATGGATGCTTTAATCTTATTTCGTGAGATGTTTACTTCTATAAGTAGCTAAATTCTCTTATTCTAGTATTATGTGAGAAACCTTAATCATTGCATGTATGCAACCACAGCATGAATTCCAGTCTAATTAACTAGTTCCATAATTGCCTGTGTTTATATGTCTAAAAACTAAGGTCGTATTAAGTTTGATCACCTTAATATAGATTTGGTAGGGCCAGTGAGTGGCACAACTACCGGCCGAGTAGTACAGGTTTAATTGGGTAGTAATCTCTTGAGCATCGTCGAGGGGGGTTACTGGTTTTGGGTTCGTCTTATTGTTAATTCTTCTAGCTTAGTTAATATGGTGATTGCGGGAACTCGCGGCCTGTTAATTAAACTAGATAGGGAAATAACCTTGACTGTGGGGACTCACGGGGGTTATCGATTCATTAAGGGAGAATTGGATTATGATTGCGGGGACTCGCGGTAATCTATAACTGAAACAACATAGGATAATTAGACAGTAAAAGGGGTTTATGATTACATGCATACGATTAAGGTGGATTGCATAATGCTAGGATATTCTTCTTAATCGATTCTTAATCTATTTTGCATATTGGGCAAATGACACCAGTGGCCACCCAACTATTCGCAATGTTCAGTTTTGGTCACTCATCTTTTTTGTATGCATGTTTGGCCACTCATCTTTCTAAAACGTGCCTCTGAACCCATTCCGTCAAAATTGCTCTCATATTTGACGGAATCCGTCCAAACGTGCAGCCACATGATTTTGTTTTTTTTTTCCTGAATTTGTCTGAAGTTAATAATCGAAACAGAGAGAATAAACTTCCAATACTACTTCAAAGTTCAAACCGAACATTATTGATTCATTTACAAATTACATACAAGAGAAAGAGATTTAGCCAGAGATATCAATGGCTTTCACCTCTGGCTTCTTCACTTCCTCTTTGGGCACTATCACCGTGAGCATGCCCGCCTTCACCTCCTCCACCTTCGCATTCTCTGGCAGCCTGAAGCGGCGGAGGAACTTGACGTTGCTCCTCTCCACGCGGTGCCACTTCTTCAACTTCCACCTTCACCTCCTCCTTCTTCAGCCCCGGAAAATCCCGTTTGAACACTTGGGCTTCAGGGGTCTCTTTCTAATCAATTCAGGCAGTTGCGAATGCGGACGTCTCGCGCGCTGCGTTGGACGCATTCGCCACAGCGTTCATTCTCATTATATTTTGCTCATTAACATTCCTAAATGCTGTGTTTTTCTATTATCTTACAGCCACGACCAGACCAAAATAAACCAGGCAAAAGGAAGAAAAAAAACAAAATCATGTGGCTGCACGTTTGGACGGATTCCGTCAAATATGAGAGCAATTTTGACGGAATGGGTTCAGAGGCACATTTTAGAAAGATGAGTGGCCAAACGCGCACAAAAAAAAGATGAGTGACCAAAACTGAACATTGCGAATAGTTGAGTGGCCACTGGTGTCATTTGCCCTTGCATATTTGGTTTTGCTTATTTCACATTTCTACAAATTCAAGGTCTCTAGGATACACAAAAGGTGACGCTAGTCAAGTTTGGTTAATTTGCATATTAATTGGAAATTGTGTTGAATTTGCCGTCTCTGTGGATCGACCCTGTACTCTACTGTGCTACATTTTATTTAGCTAAATTGGTGCAGGTTTTTAACAGTATTTTTACTGCATTTGATAGTCCTACGACGGGTTTATCAAATTGGCGCCGTTGCCAGGGACGGTTACAATTTTTAATTTCTTTTTCCTATTAATGTGCTTGGTGTTTTCTTGTGTTGTGTATGAGCAGGTCTTCAAAACCTGTATTACTGAGTGATCCAGAGATTGAAAAGACTTGTAAACGCTTAGCCAAGGAAGCACGGTTACGTAAGCTCGCAGGATCAGAATCTATCAACCGACTGAGAGAACAAACGGTCAACCGACCGGGTGAGCAAACAGACTGTAGCTCTGAGACAGAATCTGTCAACCGACCGATTGAACAAACAGACGGTAGTTTTGAAGCAGAAAATTCAAGTTCTGAACTTGAATTTGATATCATGGGAGATAGACAAGAAGACAGACAAAGGAATGGGCATGAAGAACAGCAAAGAGGGCCACCACCAGAACCCACGTTGAAGGAATTGAGCAGTCAAGACAATGACGACAGAGCATCTGCTGTAGTCACTCCAGAACTGCCCAATGGTTTCCCACTAAAGAATGGCTGGCTTAATGGCATCCCGAAATTCCATGGGGGTGCTAGAGATGATCCTCACAATTTCCTTGCTGAGTAAGTGAAGAACTGTAAGGTGGGGCGCCTACCAACTAGAGCCACCATCGATCAACTAAAGTTGGTGGCTTTTCCCTACGTCCTGACAGGTCCAGAAAATCGGTGGTTTTCCTCATTACCACCAAATTCCATTACCTCTTGGAAGCAGATGAAGGAGCTGTTCCTGAAGAAGTATTTTCCTTCGACCAAAACCAATCTGGTCATGAAGGAAATAAGCAGCATTCAACAAGAAGCTGATGAATCTCTTGGCAATTACTAGATACGATTCAACGAATTGGTAGAAAGCTGCCCAAATCACAAGTATACTGAAGCACAACTTCTTTAGTGTTTTTATCATGGGATGATCATCAATGACTAGAACCATATGGACTCAGCTAGCAATGGAGCATTCCAGAACAACACAGTAACCGGCCAAGAAACTGATCGAGGATACTATTGAGTCAAGGAGTCAGTTTGGGGAACCCTCCCGATTGATCAGACGGCAGGCCGAAGTGAGACTTGTTGATGATTCAAGTGACGAGAAGCTAAACCAGATTGCTTCCACTATGGAGAAATTGACAGCTTTGGTAGTCCAGTAATCTGCTCTGGTAGCACAACTTGCAACCACATCCAGTAGCAGCCAGGAAGAAATTGTTTGTGGGTGCTGTGGGAATCAAGGGCATTTTTCACAAAATGGCAACCTTGTGCAGGAGGAGTCCGTCAATGCTGCCGGAAGTTGGAATAACAATGGGAATTGGAATCAAAATCAGCCAAGGAGGGACCCCTACTCTAACACCTACAATTCAGGATGGAAGGACAATCCAGCTTTTGGTTGGAAGAATCCAGAGGAAGGAGTTCAGGTGCCTTTCAAGTCAGAAGCCAATCAGCAAGCTCCATTTCTGAATGCGGGGAATAATCAGAATGTCAGAAATACTGGACCAGTGTACAGGCCACCCCAACAAAGGAATTTTCAGAATCAGAATAATCAACCAAGGGGTGGCAGAACCATAGAGGAAGCAGTGGGAGATCTTTTTGAGCAACAAAAGGTACAGTCAACTGCCCTCGACGAAATTGCAAGAATTCTATCTCAACTGTCAAGTTCCATACAGGAGTTGAAGGGAAACCAAGGGAAGTTACCTTCTCAGGTGCAGGTGCCCTCTAAGGAGAATGTGAATGAGGTTACACTCAGAAGTGGGAAGGTTCTGGAGCCTGCAGTGAAAAAATCACGATCGACAGGGGCCCAACTGCCCAAACCGATAGGTGGCCAGGATACTAACAATTCAGACTCAGAAGAATCTGATGAACCAACACCTGGGGGTACCAATCCTGAACCTAAAGAAAGTTCAGTTCGACCTGCAGTGAAGGACGATGTGTACAAACCTCTTCCACCTTTCCTAAATAGCTTGAAGCCCAAGGCTCAGAAGATGAAGGAGAACCCAATTGATTATCTGGAAGTGTTCGAGAAGATGGACGTGAATATTCCATTTCTTAAGGCCATCAAGATCCCTCCAATTGGGAAATTTTTGAAGGACTTCATGGCAAGGAAGCCGAGAGGAGCCAGCAAGGTGGTGTTGGGAGAAACAGTCTTAGCAGTCATTCAGAAGAAGTTACCACCAAAATGCAAGGACCCAGGTATGTTCTCGTTACCCTGTGTAATTGGAGATAGAACTATTTAACATGTAATTTGTGATCTTGGTGCATCAATTAATGTTATGCCATTATCTGTGTATTTGACTTTATCTGGGGTAGAGTTAGCTGAAACTAAAGTTGTGATTCAATTGGCTGATCGGTCTTGTGTGCATTCGGAAGGGGTATTAGAAAATGTGTTAGTCCAAGTTAATTCTTTTGTATACCCTGCTAATTTTTATGTGATAAAAATGAATACTGATCCTGCTAAAGAATCGGCTGGGGTATTATTGGGCAGGCCTTTTCTAAAGACTTCTAAGGCTGTTATTGATGTGTATAATGGGTCTATTTGCTTGGATTATTGTGGGGAGAAATATAAGTTCAATATTGAAAATGCCCTGAAACATCCTGAAGATGTGGAAAATGTGTATGCCATAGATGTGATTGACACCTTAGTCCAAGAACATCTTGAGACATTTTACTTGCAGGATAAGTTGGAAGCAACTCTCACACAGAGCCTCACAGAGGCTGATATGCAGGACTTGAGTGATGAAGAGGTTTGTGCAGCAATTCAAAATCTTTCAGCATCAGAAGAGTATGCAGGACCAGGCGACAGGTTCCCAAGACCAGTTCTATCTCTGGTGAAAGCACCAAAATTGGAGTTAAAGCCCCTCCCAGATAATCTGAAGTATGCATATTTGGGAGAGGGAGAAACATTGCCAGTCATTATCAGCAAGGGGTTAACCTCGACCCAAGAAGAAAGATTGTTGCGGATAATAAGGAAGAACATAAAAGCTATTGGTGGACTTTGGCCGATGTCCCAGGAATCAGTCCTGATATTTGCCAGCATTATATCTTCATGGAGCCTGATACAAAGCCAAGCCATGATCCGCAGAGGAAGTTGAACCCAACATGCGAGAAGTGGTCCTGAAGGAGATTCTGAAGCTGCTAGCCATGGGTATCATCTATCCAATTTCAGCTAGCAAATGGGTGAGCCCTGTCCATGTGGTACCAAAGAAATGAGGTTTTGAGGTGGTCACAAATGAGAAAAATGAGTTAGTGCCGATGCGGTTGCTTACAGGATGGAGGATGTGTATCGATTTTTGCAAGCTCAACTCTGCCACCAGGAAGGACCATTTCCCACTGCCTTTTATTGATGAGATGCTGGAGAGGTTTGCTGGCAAGATGTTCTTTTGTTTCTTGGATGGGTATAGTGGGTATTTTCATATCTGGGTGAATAAGGAGGACCAAGAGAAGACTACTTTCACTTGCCCTTTTGGCACTTATGCATATAGGAGGATGCCATTCGGATTATGTAATGCACTTGGGACCTTTCAGAGGGGCATAATGAGTATCTTCTCCGACATGATCGAAAAATGCATCGAGATCTTCATGGACGATTTCACTGTTTATGGCGAGTCCTTGATCAATGTTTGGAGAGTTTGGACTCAGTCTTAGAAAGGTGTGTGGCAAAGAACTTGGTGCTGAATTATGAAAAATGTCACTTCATGGTTCGAGAGGGATTGTGCTTGGTCATAAAATCAGCGAAGAAGGGATTGAAGTGGACAAGGCCAAGGTGGAGTTGATTGCCAAGCTGCCCTATCCCACCAACGTGAAGGAGATCCGAAGCTTTTTGGGGCATGCTGGTTTTTATAGGCGATTTATCAAGGATTTTGCAAGAACAGCACAACCACTCACCAATCTGTTGAAGGAAGATGTCCCGTTTGCCCTAACAGCCACCTACAAAGAAGCTTTTGATTGCCTGAAGAACAAATTGGTGTCAGCTCCGATCGTTCAACCTCCTGACTGGACGAAACCATTCGAGCTTATGTGTGATGCCAGTGATTATGCTATAGGTGCTGTTTTGGGACAGAAAATTGGAAAAGCAACACATGCCATCTATTTTTCTTCCAAGACGTTAAATCCTACCCAAGTTAATTACACCACTACAGAGAAGGAGTTGCTAGCAGTGGTATTTGGTTTTGACAAGTTCAGGCAATACTTATTGGGTTCAAAGGTTGTGGTGTACACCGATCATGCTGCTCTAAAGCACCTCCTACACAAGAGGGAATAAAAAACGAGGCTGATTCGATGGGTTTTACTGCTCCAGGAATTTGATTGGGAATTGAAGGATAAGAAAGGAGCCGAGAATACAGTAGCCGATCATATAAGCAGGCTGATGCTGCCCGAAGATGAGGAACCAATCCAGGAGGAATTCCCAGGAGAACATCTGTATTCCCTAAGTTCTTTAATAACTGGGGAACAACAGAGAATTGCAGCAGTTGTAGAAGAACATCCAGATCCTTGGTACTCACACATGGTGAATTACTTAGTGGCAAATGTGCTGCCTCCTGATTTTTCCCATGGCCCGAAAGCAAAGTTGATTCATGATAGCAAGCAGTATATTTGGGATGACCCAATTATGTGGCGATGTGGTCCAGATCAGATAATCCGCGTTGTGTACCAGATTGGGAGCAGGAAGGTATTCTCTAGCACTGCCACTCTTCAACCAGTGGTGGTCATTTTGGACATAAAAGAACTGCCCAAAAAATAATGGAATGTGGTTTCTATTGGCCGACCTTGAATAGAGATTCTTAGTTCTTCTGCCAGACATGTGAACGATGCCAAAGATGGGGTGTTACTGCAAGCACCAGAGATGAGATACCTCAGGTACCAATAAAAGTGTGTGAGATTTTTTATGTATGGGGCATGGATTTCATGGGGCCCTTCCCAATGTCAAATGGAAATCTGTATATCCTGTTAGCTGTTGATTATGTATCCAAGTGGGTAGAGGCCAGAGCAACGCGAACCAATGATGCTCAAGTAGTAAAGAGGTTTCTGGAGTCTAATATATTTTCCCGATTTGGAGTTCCAAAGGCAATCATAAGTGATCAAGGGACTCACTTCTGCAACCGAACCTTCTCAGCAATCATGCGAAAGTATGGAGTTCAACATAGGCTTGCGACGCCTTATTATCCACAATCTAATGGCCAAGCCGAGATCTCCAATCGAGAGATAAAGAAGATCCTAGAGAAGACTGTTAACACATCCAGGAAAAATTGGAGTCAAAATTTGGAAGATGCATTATGGGCTTACAGGACAGCTTTCAAAACACCTATCGGAATGTCTCCATACCGACTTGTGTTTGGAAAGATGTGTCATCTTCCTGTGGAGTTAGAGCATAAGATGTGCCGTCCAGAAGATGAACATGGATGCCGCAGAAGCAGGAGAGGAAAGGCGGTATCAGCTGCAGGAGTTGGAAGAAATCAGGCTGGAAGCCTATGATTTGGCTAATTGGTACAAGAACTGGACAAAGATGAGACATGATAAGCTAATCCGCCAGAAGGAATTTCGTGTGGGCCAACTGGTACTTTTGTTCAAGTCTAGTACGACTGTTCGGCACCGGCAAATTATCCAGCAAGTGGCATGGGACTTTGGAGGTAGTAGCGGTCTGGCCAAATGGAGCGGTAGAGGTCCGCGAATTAAAGTCTTGGAAGCAGTACAAAGTTAATGACCATCGATTGAAGCAATTCTACACCTCCGAACATATTAAAACCGTGGAGGAAAGCTTTTTGGTTTGTTGTCCGAACCATGAGTATTAATTCTTTTAGCTTATGTTTTATTTTCTGTAATAAAAAAAAAAAAAAAACAAAAAAAAAGAGGAAAAAAAAGGTGTGATGGTTCTCGTGCCCTTTGCACGAAATTTGGATGTTTTGTAGGGACTGGAGCTATAGATTACGGAGGAAGAGAGCAAGTCAGAAGTTTTGGGGAGAAATTTGAAGACACTTGGAAGTACAGGGACTACAACTACAAATTCTGGAAGAAAAGAGCATGCTAGAAGTTCTGGGGAGGAATTGAAGAACATGTGGAAGTACAGGGACTGATGTGCAAAATTTGGCCACTCAAGATTCAATTTGGGAAAATTGCACTAATTTTACCCCCAAATTGAATCTACCCACTACCCGACCCAATTACCCTATAACCCGACCCAAGTACCCAATAATCCTACCCAATTACCCAATTCCCAACCCAATTTCTCTAAACCCACACCAAACCCATGACCCACGATTTGACCCAATTATTTACACAAGAATTCACCTAAATTTTCTCTTCATCTCCTTCTTCATCCACACGACCCAGCAGCCGCCGCCCCCCCTTTCTTTTCCCCGAACCGTCGGCCACCACCTCCACCATGGCTCCCAAAGCACTGGTGAACCCACCTCCCCCTTTTACCGAACTCGCAGCGGCCGCCGTTTTTCCCTCCAGTCCGGCGAGCTCCGCCCGCCACACCCACGCCACCACGAAGAGGAAATCGCTGGCCATCTCCACCGCTGCTCCCTGCAGTCAGCCGAACCCGCCCCTCCCTTTGACCAAACCGGCAGCCGATGCTCCCTCCAGTCTGGCGAGCTCCGCCCGCCACGCCGCCCAAAAGAGGAAATCGGCGGCCACCAACCAATCGCCGCCGACCAAAAAGAAGAAAACGGGACTTTATCCCGGCTCTCGAAGGGTGCTGGTCAAGCTCCCAAATCCGGCTGCGGAGATTCCCATTCCGGGGAAGCCGCCGGTGCCAAAGAAAAAGACGACTGCCGTGCAAAACTCCCCTCCGGCGATGCCGACCACGCAGCTCTCTATTCCGGCAAAGAAGCTTCCAATTCCAACAAATAGAAAGCCCACTGAAACGCCCTCGCTTCGCCGTTCCGGCCGTCACTCCATGCCCACACTCCCGCTGCCCCGGCATACTTCTACGCGGGAAAAGATTCCAGCACGCCAAGTTGATAGGGCGAGTACTTCTACTACCCAAGTAGATACCATGGATGAGGAAGACGAACCACCCAACCTTGCAGTCATCACCACCGAAGCACAAATTCGCCAGAATTTGACATTCCAGTTAGATTTGACCAACAGGTATACTGAGGTATGTTCTCGCGATTTGTTGCCCTTTTACAGTATGGACTTACATTTGTTATAGCAATTGAATGTTCATGGGCATGTGGTATAATTTTTTGACAATATTGGTTGGTCTTGGTTTTTGAATATTCCTGTGGTGCCATGTTTTAAAGAAATGCTTTTGGAATTTTTTACTACTATTGAGAAGGAGAAGACTAAAAGATTGAGCCTTAGTCAAAATTTTTGGCAATTTAGGCTATTTAATCGTACCCATTTTTTGTCTGTGAATGACTTGAATTTTGTGTTGGGTATTTGTTCCAGAGATGAATTGGGTACCAGAAATTACATGGCCCGTGAATTGAAAATGGTTCCAGCTTTTAATAAGTAGGAAACATGGGCTAGGCTCACCTCTTCAGAATTCGAGCATATCCCTGCCAAGTTGGAGGCATATTTGATTGCTAATCCTGCTCTACAGTTTTGTCATTATCTGTTAGCTTGCAATTTAAGTGGTAGAACTTCCTCTCAGCATGTTGTCACCACTCCTGAATTATTTATTCTGAAATGCATGATGGATAAAGTCAAGTTGAATTTGGGGTTCTGGATTGGGTATAACTTAGGGGACATTGCATCACACTCAAGGAGACACTCCTCCTTGGGTCACTTTGTGGGGTTATTAGCTCATAATATGAAATTGTTTGACTTCTCCCATACTTGCATGCATCGTTGCCCAGCCCCTGTTCCCTTAAGAGCTAATTATCTCATTGCCACTGAGTTGTTATTTCGGGCCCAAGATAGGACCCTCTGCTTTCACAGTGCAGAGTTTCCGCCACCTGCTCATGCAACTATTGCAAGGTTTGAGAAAATCCAACGAGACCTTGAGCATTTGAAAGAGGACCTAGCAGCACTTGGAATACAAATGACTGAGGAATTTGGCTCTCTAAATGACCGCTTGGATCAATTGGTTGCTGGATTTACCGACTTCATGGAGAAGTTTGGCAAACATGTCTAGGATGAGAGGTAACTGAGGTGTTTCCCCTGTTTTGAATTTTAATTGCTTGGGGACAAGAAAATCTCTAAGTGTGGGGAGGTTTTATTTGTGTTTTTGTGTTTGCTTTTGAGTAGTTTTTTTTGTATTTTTGCCTGAGTCTCTGCCTTGGGACTGAACTGGATCTGAAATATGCAACATAAGTAAGGTTTTACATGAAGTGTGCATGCTGAATTTTTGAAGTGTTAAGTTAAGAAATCCTTTGCTAGCTAATCAAAATATGCATGTATTCCCTTTCTCTTAGGCCACTGTATTGAGCCTGAATGTTCTGTGAGAATCATTTGTTTGCTGGCCTGACTGTGAAGATGGTATGAATAGTGCATGGCGGGAGGATGAGGGACCTTCTTAGGATTAACCATTTTTTGGCTTAAATTCTGAACCTACCAGTTTATATCCTTAGAAGCCAAGTTGAAGCCTTGTCTACAAGTTCGTTTGAAGTCACTAAAAGAGCCTAGCCAATTCGTGATTAAGCTTCTTTTTCACCCCCCAAGTGTGTATGCTTTGCTGTGATGTTTAAGTGTGTTTATTAAGGAAGGTGGCCTGTTCTGTATTGTGAAGTCATTTGAAAAGTATAAATGTGTACTGGAACTTGAAAAGAAGCTCTGAAAAAAAAATGAAAGAAAAATCCAATTTCTCAGTTCTGAAGTTTAAAAGCAAAAATGCATGATAAAGGGTTCTAGTCTTTGTTATTGTGAGCTGTTTGATTGAGAAGCAGGATATGCCATGAAGTAGTGAAATTCTGAGAACAGGGCAGGCAACCAATTCCCCAGACAGAGACAGGGCAGTAATCTAGAAAAGAGTGCAGCAATAATTGTTCTTTTTTGTTAAACACACTGGGTTTAATGTTTTTTTATAGGTGGCTTAGAACCCTTAGGATCTGTCCAAGTGTTCGAACCCTAGCTTTACATTGCGTCCCATGATTTGAAGGTGGTTTCTTAACTGCCGTGTGTCTATTCCTCTTATACTGTGGCGATGGTCGGCTGTCAAGCATGTATGATTCTGGCTAGATTAGGATTTAATTTTATCCTGAATTTTTTTCTTATGAAAAAGTGAGGGTGTGAATTACAGACCATAGAGTGCAGTTATGGGAATTATTGCATATTTTGTGTTGGGCTTCTGAAGGATGGTTTTTGGAAAGTTTTAAATTTCGTGCACTTGAATGTGATACTGAATTTTGTGATGTGAGTAGGATCCAGCAGAAGGAATGAGGCAGAAGTTTGTGTGTCAAGTCATAGAGTCAGTTTGTCTTTTATTCTGTTCTTGTTCTTTGTGAGTCATGTTGGCTGTTTTGTTTTTTTTTTTTTTTTGTGTGGAACTATTGTGAGATGAATGCTTAAGGGAGGAGCTATGTTCTATTCTTCACTTCACACTTGAGGGCAAGTGTCATTCAAGTGTGGGGATATGATCTGACCAGTTTTGAACTATTATTTTAGCATCTTTGAAGGCAGTTCTCACGAGCTTTTGCCCAAGTTGTTAGTGTTTTATGGCAGGTTTGGAGAACAGCCCCAATAAGGAGGAAAGACGCTAAAATAAGGATTTTGGAGCAAGAGATGTTCGGGCAGAATGGCACACGGGTTGTGGCCCAAAAAGAAGGAGAAATCTGAAGTCCATTGGAGCAGCTGAAGTTCTAGAATGATCCAAAAATTACTACAGTAGAAGTAAAAGCTGAAGTTCTAGAAGGTTTTAGGAATTACTGCAGCGAAAGTTAAAAGAAAAAGCTCTAGAAGAATCTCCAGAAAATCAATCGGTTGTTTCCTTCATCTGAGTGATGTGCTGACTTTGTCAAAAATTGCTCTACTCCTTAAGTGATGGGATATTTTTACTGAGAGATGATTGTTTTCCTCTCTATAAATAGGGGTGCTCTCTAGGTAGAAGTCATTCATATTTACACTCAGTATTCATTTCAGTTTCTCATTCTTTATTCACGTAGAGTTCTTTCTTTAGTTCTGATAGAGTTAGAATTTTACGATACATTATTCTAGCAGTAGTTCTATTTTATTTGAGAGTTCCTTCCGGCAGGCTACCCATTGCCCAAGCAGGAAGAGTCTCCAGTAGCAATTTTCAGTAAAGTATCTCTTTTTCATATTCCATCCTTGCCTTCATTTCATGGCTGCTTTAATCTTATTTTGTGAGATGTTTACTTCTATGAGTAGCTAAATTCTCTTATTCTAGTATTATGTGAGAAACCTTAATCATTGCAAGTATGAAACCACAGCATGAATTCCAGTCTAATTAACTAGTTCCATAATTGTCTGTGGTTCGCACCTTTTACTTGTATGCTTATTAGTTTCCTCGTGGTTCGTGCAATTAATTAGATCGATCTTATTTGTGTTAATTGGGTGGCCGACAATCAAAACTAAATCAATTTGATTTAGTTCGTGTGTTCGGTTTTTCTTCTCCTCGGCATTGTTCGTTCCGTTAGTCCATCGATTGCGGCTTCCGCGTTTAATCTTGTGGGTTTGATTTATTTTGGGTCATACAATATATGGATGTAGAAAAGTTTGAGGGTAAAATTGGCTCCAAACCAAAAGTTTGGGGGCATTTTTGCACCTTCTCCCTAAGGAAAACAGGTCAAGTGTATTTCAAGAAATAAGAGGCCATATTATCATGAAAAAACAAATAAAATTATAGCCAAGCTTTTAATTGAGTCTAATAAATGCTTAGATTCACAAGTATTGACCTTTTCTACCTAAATTTTACAAAAAGTTTAATTTATTTTTTAGGTGAAAATGTGCATGGTAGGAATCAATATATGTACACACATATATATATATATATTTATATGCAAAAGAAATTTGAGTCTCTTGATGATGTAATCTCACCCAAAAAGATGGGTTTGATCACGTGTTGACTTGATCATTCTAAAGGTTGTTAGGGAAAGTCGGTGAAAATCTCGACCCGTCACTTAACAAAATAATTCACCCTGATTGTTTGATAAGTCTTTAACGCCACAAGTTTAAAAGGAAACTTGACAATTAGTTCTAAGTTCAAAGAAGAACAAAGAGTTTGGAATAAACTCACAAAGGATTTCAATTCATCAAAAGTTGTTGCAAGCTTACAAAATGTGCTATTTACAAAATATACCCCAACAATTTATAGGCAAGATAAGAACCTTCTAGCTACTCTACCATTCAAGGTAACCTTGTAAATTCTGTGAAAGATCCTAGAAGGTGTATTAATTCTTGAGCCTAATTTAATAGAAGTGACCCTTCAATGATAGTGAACAGTCATGCATTCATATACCTCTAGAAAATTCAGATCGAATGAGGTGCATCTCTTCTTTAAGTTCAGGAATTAGTGCTGCTTTAAACCATTCCTTGACTGTCCATTTAGCTGCCTTTTGGGTGGCTTTTGGACTGATTTTACTGCAGAAATATCACCCAAAAATATGTGGTGAAAACTCTTGGAATGCTTTCTGAATTTGAAAGGTCTTGTGTCATAATTCATCCCTTGAAGACTGAACCAAGAGCGCTGCACTTGAAGAGTTTCCACACTTATCCCTTGAGCATTAAATGGACTAGAATCATCATGAAAATTTCTGCAGAAATCAGCATGAGCTGGACCAAATTGAAGGCTAGAATTCCACTTGAATTGGACTTGAAAGATGCACAATGTTGGACTAGGACCATGACCTTCAATTGGACTATTTTGCTTGACTTCTTGGACCATTGAACCCTGATAAGTAGGCTGCAAACACACCAAAAGAAAACACATAAGTTGGACTTTTTTTTTTATATTAAAAAACCTAAAACAGAACCTAATTTTAAAAAATCAAACAAAAGAACTTGGACTCTTGCAATTTCTAAATAGTCTTGTTCTTCAACTTCAATCAAAAGTACTCCACTTGTTGAGTTCTTTCACTACTACAAAATAGAGCTTTAACGGCTGCGGATTTACGGCGGAAAAAAGAAAACCACCGTTAGAAAAGAAATACGGACTTTCTACGGCAGTTTTAAAATAAACCGCCGAAGAAAGGGACTTTCTACGGCGGTTCTAAAATAAACCGCCATTGAAAGGGACCTTCTACGGCGGTTAATTATTAAACCACCGTAGAAAGTTCTACGGCGGTTTAACAATTAACCGCCGTAGAAAGTCCATAGTTTCTACGGCGGTTTGTCCCAACTGCCGTAGAAAGCCCACTTTCTACGGCGGTTTAACAATTAACCACCGTAGAAGGTCCTTTCTACGGCGGTTTGATTATAACCGCCGTTGTATTGACGCATTTAACCATAAATAACAACGTGTATCTCCATATCGCGGCCGAAAGTGTTCTTCTCCAAATTTCTACTACGGTTTTGCACGTTTGATGTAAAGAATCGTATTTTGAAGCTAAAATTTACCACCTTAAGGTTAGAAACTTCTAAAATTTTTCAGTAATTGCTTATTCTTGTACTTTAGATATGTGTATATAGAATTTATTTTTATTTATGGTAGAGTACTGCTAAAAATTATCAAGTTGCAATCCATGTATATGATGAACCTTAGTATTGTGGAACCATATTTAGTTATACTATGTAGTTTCTTGGTGACGTGATTTGATTTATAGTGTTTGATTTTTAATGGATGATGTTAATATAATTAGCACTACTTAGAGTGTGTATTATTTTTTTATGCATTGCATGTGTTTGATGAAATGCATAAATGAAAAACTTATGGGTTCTTCTTCATTTGATTATGTCTGTTACGCATGTGTTGGTTATGCATTATTTTTTTCATTGAGGTATTATATTAGTTTTGATTATATGAGTAACATTAGTATGACATGTGCTAAGACAAGCATGGAACTTGATACTTTCTACATTGTTTGTTGAATTATTATTTGGGTTTTTTAATTATTTGAAGGAGTTAGTTACGCATGGATCGAAATATATTGTTGTATGGTGATCGGACCTCCGATTTTTATGCGAAAGAAGTTGAGAATTTCATTGAATTGGCTTATAAGAATACAAAGTACGTCAATTGTCCGTGTAAAGCTTGTAAAAATGGTGCGCGGTTTGATAACTCAGATACAATAAGATTCCATTTATATCAGAACAGATTTGATCCTTCTTATAAATTGTGGATTTGGCATGGTGAAAGTATTGATGGTTTACCTGAGCAAAGAAAATCTCATGCAAAACAAGATGATGGGATTACTAGAGATCGATTAGATGACATGATTAAGGATGTGGCCGAGAATTTTGTTGATAAATCAGAAGTTCTTGCTTCCATTTTGGGTGACAATGAGAAGCCTCTATACAACGGTTGCACTAAATATACACGGTTGTCTAGTGTTTTGAAGTTGTTTAATTTGAAAGTGGCAAATGGGTGGTCAGATACTAGTTTTACAACCTTATTGAAGGTATTGAAAGATATGCTCCCAGAAGATAATGAACTTCCAGATCGAATTTATGAGGCAAAAAAAATATTGTGTCCAATGGGTATGGAGTATAAGAAGATCCACGCTTGCCCAAACGATTGCGTCCTCTACAGGAATGAGTATAAGGATTTATTGCTTTGTCCTAAGTGTAAAACTTCACGATACAAAAACAAGCAGCTGTGTGATGAGGTTGAAAAAAGTTCTGATGCGCAAAAGAAGGGGTCACCGGCTAAGGTTCTGTGGTATTTTCCTATAATACCGAGATTTAAACGGTTGTTCGCTAATGCAAAAGATGCAAAACTTATGACATGGCATTCAGATCGGTGTATTCCCAGTGATGATGACAAGGTGATAATGCATACATCAGACTCAGATCAGTGGAAAAAAACTGATTCCATGTATCCTTCTTTTGGGGGAGAAGCCAGAAATTTGAGGCTTGGTTTGTGTACTGATGGAATGAACCCGTTTGGAAGTCTGAGTAGCACACATAGCTCATGGCCGGTGATGTTGGTTATTTACAATTTGCCACCTTACTTGTGTATGAAACGCAAGTACATACTTATGTCTCTAATGATTTTAGGCCCATGGCAACCAGGAAATGACATCGATGTGTATCTTGCTCCTCTTATTGAAGACTTGAAAAAGTTATGGGATGAAGGCGCACTTGTGTTTGATGCATACCGTGAAGAAATGTTCACATTACATGCCATGTTGTTCTATACCATTAATGATTTTTCTGCATATGGAAACTTGCCTGGGTACTCTGTTAAAGGGCATAAAGCAAGCCCAATATGTGAGCAAAGTACAGATTTTTGTCAACTTGCACATGGGAGGAAGACAGTATACCTTGGGCATCGCAGATTTCTTCCCGAGACTCATCCGTATCGCCGTATGAAAAGAGCATTCAATGGATTTTAGGAGTTCAGAAAAGCTCCAGAACCCTTGAGAGGACCAGAGGTGAAAGCTCGTGTGACGGACATTAATGTGGAGTTTGGTAAACCTTCGGAGTCCAGCAATAATGATACATGTTGTTGGAAGAAAAAATCCATCTTTTTTGAACTTTCATACTGGGAGAACTTGGATGTCAGACATTGTCTCGACGTTATGCATATTGAGAAAAATATTTGTGAAAGCCTGTTACGTACGCTCTTGAACATCCCTGGTAAAATTAAGGATGGTTATAACGCGAGACTTGATATGGTTGATATGAACATAAGATCAAATTTAGCACCGGTAGCTCGAGGACAACGCATATATCTACCCCCTGCCTGTCACACTTTGTCCAGAAAAGAGAAAAAACAACTGTGTTCAAGTTTGCGTAGAATCAAAGTTCCATCCGGATATTCTTCAAATGTAAGTAGACTTGTGTCCTTGAAAGATTTAAAACTGGTTGGTTTGAAGTCTCATGATTGCCATGCATTAATGCAACAATTGTTACCTGTAGCTATTCGCTCGATATTGCCCAAGCATGTTAAGTCCAGTATAACAAGATTTTGTTTCTTCTTCAATGCTATATGTAGCAAGGTTATCGCGCGCGAAAGACTTGATCAGTTACAAGATGAAATAATTGTTGTCCTTTGTCAATTAGAAATGTATTTTCCACCCGCCTTCTTTGATATTATGGTACATTTGGTGATTCATTTGGTTAGAGAGATAAAAATCTGCAGGTCTGTTCATTTGCGATGGATGTACCCATTCGAGCGATATATGAAAGTATTTAAGGGGTATGTTAAGAATCGTTATCATCCTGATGCTAGTATTGTTGAAGGTTATATAGCTGAGGAGGTAATTGAGTTTTGCACTGAGTACTTGGCCGATACAGCATCAATTGGAATATCTAAGAATCGGCACGATGGGAGGATTACAGGTATGGGCACAAGGGGAGGAAAAATGTTTATGCCTTCTAATGTTGAATTGATGAAGGCACATCTCTACATACTGCGCAATTCTGAAGAAGTTGAGCCCTATGTGAGAAACGATGTGCGTTCAATAAGAACGTCTTATCCTGCTTAGACGGATCAAAATGTGCTCAATGAACATATTCGGACCTTTGTCAATTGGTTTGGTAATGCTGTCCTGGGCAAAGACGTTTCGGAGACATTGAAATGGTTGGCGTTTAAGCCCAGCCATGCGGTACGAGCATTTTCATGCTATGACATAAATGGATATTCATTTGCTACAATGAGACAAGATAAGAAGAGTACGGCACAAAATAGTGGTGTTATATTAATCTCGGAGGCTTTACATGTTTCTAGCAGGAAGGATAAAAATTCAATGTATGCAAGCATGGCATATTACGGGGTGATCGAAGATATTTGGGAGCTTGACTATGTTTGTTTCAAAGTAGCTGTATTTCGATGCAAATGGGTTGATAACAATAATGGGGTTCGAACTGATGATCCATTGGGTTTTGCCTTGGTGGACCTTAATCGACAGGGTTTCAAGGGGGAACCATTTATACTTGCATCGCAGGCGAAACAAGTTTTTTATATCACCGATCCTTATGACGAACATTGGTCTGTTGTTCTTCATGGTAAACAACATCACGAAGTGGAAGTGATTGATACAGAATAAGGGCTTTATGAGGTGGGCCCTTTCTCTAGTGGGTTACCTGAATCGAGAGCAGATGAAGAAGATAGGGAACTTGATAAATACATACTTCGTGATGACCACAGCGAAGGATTATGGTTCGAGGATCAAGTGTCCCATAAGAAAAAGAGAATAAGTTAAGAATCATTTTTAGGTATATTGTTTATTTTTATTAAATTTTTTTTCTGTGGGTGTGTATGTGTGTGTGTGTATTCGTATATGTTTATTTGATTTTAATGAAACGAGGTGGACATAATTTTATAACAACATTTATTTTTATCCTCCGTACTGTCTGATTGAAACATGCCACAACTTGGATGAAGCCGCGCAAGCAAGGGATAAAATTTCCAGGGAACTTCATATAGCGAAATGTTTATAAATGAATATGTTATTGTTGGAAATTGTGTGAAGCTTTTGTGTTGATGTTAGGATGCCAGAGTGTTTTGGTTAAATTTACAGGGGAGATTTTGTCTGAATTGATTTGAAATTGAATTCCGTATTATTTGAAGTAGTTGGAATCTTAATGAAGTATTTAAGCATGTGCATATCCTTGATAGGGAGTATGTTACATTTATAGGGAGACTTTGTCGAATTTTCTGTCAAATTGATTTCCTTGTTTTTCATTTATGAATAAATGTCTCATGTATTTTTTATTTGTTTTTCAAGGAGTAGTACTTTTGGTAAAATTTACAGGGGAAGCTATACAATGATTTTTGTTTTGATTTTATATTTAACTCTTCATAAATTCCTTGTCTATGCCTCGGAAAAAAGATATTCATTTAGCGAGGTTGGTTATTGACCGCTAAATGAATTAATTATTCGTTTATTGATTAATAATGCTTTATTATTTTATAGAGATTATTCAATATATTTTATATTGAGGCGCGCTCCGTACCAGCGGCAACCTATTTCTATATTTTGCCTCTTACCTAGCATGCATGTGTATGAGATATACATCAGCGCTACAAAATTTTTAAGACTATACATGGATACGACATTGAGTACTTGTATCCAATTGCAAAGAGTATTAATTCTTTCAAGCTATTTTTATTTTACCTTAACATAATTGTAATTATTGCTTTCCTTTAATTATTAAAATAGAGATAATTATTTAAGAACAAATAAACTGAATTTTGCACGTTTACCTAAAATTATTGTGTAATAGTACCTGAAATGGTTCGGTGGAATGTTGCATGGAAAAATTTGAAACATATTTAGTAAAGCATTTTTCATACAAGTCTTGCTAACATAATTAATAAATATAATGTAAAATTGGGTATGTAATATTATATGTACAAAGTTTTGGGGTTAATTTATGAACATGAAAAAACTAAAAATGTATAGGGTCTATGCTTCATAAAATGAAATAAAAATAGAAATTTATGCGCGCGCGGGAATTAATTGGCTGAATTTGTTTCAACTTTTCTACGGCGGTTCAAAAACAACCGCCGTAGAAAACACTTTCTACGGCGGTTTAAACACTTTCTACGGCGGTTCAAATTGAAACCGCCATAGAAAGATGACTTTCTACGGCTATTGTCTTTGAACCGCCGTAGAAAAGTGGAAATTGCAGCCAATTCCCGCACGTGCATAAATATCTACTTTTATTTCATTTTATGAAGCATATACCCTAAACATTTCCCCTGCTTCTCCCCTTCATTCCCCTGTAATATTGGATATGCAATTTCATAATGATCAACCGGTGCAAGTAAATAAAATACATTATATTTTGCAACATACTCAATTTAATGTATTTCACTATACATAATTGATTACTGTTATCGTCCGTAAGCCCAAATATATATAAATATATATATATATATAAGGTCATGAAATGCAGTAAGTATTTCTTTTTTTTTTAATTGGGCCCTTAAGCATTAATTTTTCTTATACTACGTACGTAATGCATT
The DNA here is from genome assembly GCA_016801395.1 of Leptodermis oblonga. Classification (NCBI taxonomy): domain Eukaryota; kingdom Viridiplantae; phylum Streptophyta; class Magnoliopsida; order Gentianales; family Rubiaceae; genus Leptodermis; species Leptodermis oblonga. The sequence goes on along the minus strand of CM028751.1, from coordinate 15,567,998 downwards.
TATCGATTTGATTATTTTATTCCGTTCGCCCAAGTCGAGAATGCAAAAAATTTAGGACTGGTAATGAAGCTTATTACTTTATCACAGCTTACATGTAATTTTACAAAATTTATTAATTTTGAGCTTTTACCTAAAATTATTGTGTAATAGTGCATGAAATTTTTCGGTGGAATATTGGTGCACGGGAAAATTTGAAATGTACTTATTAAATGTTTCATAAAAGGTGAGCTTCTATAATTAATAAATATAATGTAAATTGGGTTTGTAATATTATATTTACAAAGTTTTGGGTTAATTTATGAAAATGGAAAAAAAAATTAATAGGGAGTAGGGTTTAGGGTTTAGGGTTTAGAAAATGATATAAAAATAGAAAATTTATGCGCGCGCGGGAATTGGCTCAAATTGAAACTACTTTTCTATGGCGGTTCAACCGAAAACCGCCGTAGAATCAACTTTCAATGGCGGTTCATTGTGAAACCGCCGTAGAAAGGTTGCTTTCTATAGCGGTTTATTTTTGAACCGCCGTAGAATAAACTGACGGTCTAAATTCAAGTTTGTTGGCCTAGGGTTTAGGGTTTAGGGTTTCGGTTTTAGGGTTTTGGTATAATATCTCTAATTTCCCCACAGTTCCCCTGTTTCTCCCAACATTCCCCTGTAATATTATATATGCAATTCAATAATGATCAACAGGTGCAAGTAAATAAAATACATTATATTTTGCAGCATATATACTAAAGTTAATGTATTTCAGTATACATATTTGATTAATATTATCGTAATTGCAAATATATATTTATATATATATTTATATATATATATATAAATATATATATGTATGTAAGCTAATGAAATCCAGTAAGTATTTAATTTTTTTTTTCGGCCACTTAAACATTAATTTTTCTTATACTACGTACCTAATGCATTTGTCGATTTGATTATTTTATCCCGTTCGTCCAAGTCGAAAACGTAGAAAATTTAGGGAAGATAATGAATCTTATTACTTTATCGACGCTTACATGTAAATTTACGAAATTTATTAATTTTTATCTTTCACCTATAATTATTGTGTAATAGCACGAGAAATTTAAATGCAAATTGTTCAATGGAAAATTTGAAATTTAATTATGAAATGGTTCATAAAAGTCGAGCTTCTGTACATAATTAATAAATATAATGTAAATTGGGTATGTATTATTATATGTACAAAATTGTGGGGTTAGTATTTGAAAATGGAAAAAAAAAAATTTTAATATCAAAATATGCCCGCGCGGGAATTGGCTCCAATTTTTTCCCCTCTTCTATGCCGGTTCATGAAAAATCGCAATAGATGAGAACATTCAACGGCGGTTGAACCGCGAACCAACCAGCCGGTCTAAGTTTAATATATTTGAACTTAGACATATTTCCTTTCCCTCATTCTTTTCCCCTTCTTCTCCCCTTCTTCTCCCCTGCTTCTCCCCTGTTTCTCTCTCCCTTCTCAAGCGGTGGTTCGGGTTTTTCGCGCCCTTATCCCGTCGCCGGCGCAACCCGGCGAGCTCGGCCCATTCCCGCACTTCCCGTCAGCTGCAGCAAGTGCCAATCGTACGCCGTGGACCATCGCAGCCGATCGGTGTGTGTGGCTTCACTACCCCGGCCAACATTTCTTCCATTTCCCCCCTCCAATAGTTTCGGCCTTGGTTGTAGGAGTGCACACAAAAGGTTTATCCACCTTCTATGCTTGCATTTTAAAACTTTTGCAATGTTACCTTCCATTTTGTAATTGCTTCCCATTGCACTAGGGTTTTTGTGCACAATATAATCTTCATTTCGGGTTTGATGCTAGTGATGAATGATTGGAATGCTTTGGGATTTATTGATTATTGGTTGCATTGGTTTGGTTGTTGAATTTCGTTTTTTGTCCTACAGAAGTTGAGAACCTAGGTTTTTGATTGGGATTTCAATTAAGTACCCTTTCAATTCGGGTTTGCTTCACTAATATGAGAAACACAAATGTTGATTTCAGTTTTGCTTGATTAATTTGAGAACATTGGTGTTTGATTTCGGTTCTTAGTCGATTTAGTGTTCCTCCTTTAGTGATAATGAGGAAAATGCTTTGTTGTTGAGTCCACTATGTGGAATTTAAGCTTTATAGGGTTCTTTCTTTGGGGATCCCTTGTTTCAATGTCTTGAATGCCCCTTATATATTGAAAGTAAAGATATCTTTGCATCAATGTGAAGAATTTTTATTGCACAAGCACTAAGTACCTTTTGAGTGTTGCTTCTCTTGCTTTAGGGAAGGAGAGTATTTTTTGTGGTTGAGTTGAAGGTGTGTTCCTCCCTTGGTTTAATGTCATGAATGCCACTAATATATTGAAAGTGAGGCTATCTTTGCATCAATATTGTAAATCTTCTTTATTCCAAAAGCACGAAGTATTTCTCTTATTTTAGGGAAAGGAGAGTATTTTTAGGAGTGAGTACTCCTCCTTTAAGCTTTTACCTTCCTTACTAAATTTTGGTTTTTTCCTTTAGTAGAAATTAATGATTGTTCTCATTAGTTGTTGGTTGTGAAATGTGAAGTACTTTATCAATGGTACCCTTTATAAGTCCACTTCTTTGGGCCTCCTTTGGTTTAATTTGGATAATGGGACTTGTGTATTGTAAATATCACTATCTCCTCTTCGCTTTCCCTTATCTTTGTTTGAAATGCGTGAAATATGCTTTGTGAGTCGTTCTCCTTGATGAGGGGGATTTTTTTTCATAAATGTAGAATTTGAAATATCACTTCTCCTTAAATCTTTTACCTTTTGCGATTTAGTGTTTCTTCTTTAGTGGAAAGGAGGGTAATGCTTTGTGGTTGAGTTGAAGGTGTGTTCCTCCCTTGGTTTAATGTCATGAATGCCACTAATATATTGAAAGTGAGGCTATCTTTGCATCAATATTGTAAATCTTCTTTATTGCAAAAACACAAAGTATTTCTCTTGTTTTAGGGAAGGAGAGTATTTTTAGGAGTGAAGTTTGCGAAATGTACATTGCCTTTTAAATTTAAACATTACAAGCATTCTTGTTTTTGAAATTAAAGCTTTTCTTTAAATGCAAATATGTTATCTTGAATTCTCTTTGTATGTACATGAAGTTTAAGGTAAGCTAATGGCCCGAAAAAGAAAACGCAATGAGGACCATAGTGATGAGGGAAAGAGCAATTGAGATGGGTCTTATACTAGAGCTAAAAGAGGTAGAGGGCCTACAAATTGTAACGATCTTTTGGAAATGCGTATGAAGGGGAAAACTCTTGAGATTTTGTTTGATTCCAAAAATGAGCCTAAAAATTATCATACAAAGTGGATTACATTCGTAGCATTCACGGCCCGGAGCAAAGTGGACATTATGGAATATGCATCATGGCCCAAAGTTCCCGACGAGATCAAGAAGAGAGTGTGGATGGAAATACAGGTACTCTACAAAATTATAATGCATTGTTTGTTTACCCATTCATACAAATGAACCCAAATTTACCTAAATTTTTACTTCTATTGTTTACTGTAGGCATTATTTCTTTTTGAGTCAACTGAAGAACTCAAAACCAAGTGGATTTCTTATGCCGGTAAACGTTGGAAAGATTGGAAATCCTTTTTAGGTAGATATGTAAATGGTGACTTGAAGGGTGAGGACCCATGCCTTGAATATAAATATCTCCCTAGGGAGACATGGAATAAGTTCAAGGCTAGCCGCGAAATAGAGGAATGGCAGGTGGGTTTTTGAAATTCATTTCCTTTTTGTTTTTGGATATTTGAAATTGCTCAGTTTATGGATAATCACTTTTCATTGTATTTTTCTCTAGGCAATTCGTGAAAAAGAGCAAAAGAATGCCACTTTAAATCTTTTTACCATAATTTATCTCGCGGTGGCTACCGACTGCTAAAGAAGCATTTGCATGAAGAGGCTTTGATTGCAACTGGGAAGAAGCCTTTAGAGGACGGTCAGTCCGAAGAAGAAGGGGAAGAATCTTACGCAGGGCCAGGCCGGCATCTACTTTGGAGACAGTCTCACACAAACAAAAAAGGGGAATACTTCACGCCAGAGGCTGGTCGTGTTGGGATTGAAAGTGTAAGTTTGCACCATACATTTTCTTATGTTTCAGTTCTTTAAGCTACGCATATATTTAAAACTATATATAATTGATCTATTTACATTTCATATTATTGGTAAAACGTTTAGGAAAATCTATGTTTCCGCAAGTCCCAAGGGGAGAAAGTTGCAGAGGATAGGAATGACATTCTTGTCAAGGCAATGGGAAAGACCGATCACCCCGGTCGTGTTCGCGGCCATTCTACCAGGGAACGTATCACAGGGGTTTTCCCGAAAACAAGGCCGTCGCTTAAAGATGAACTAGATTTAACTAAAAGAAAGCTTCAGAAAACCACTGCCCAACTCATGAATGTCAAACACATCTTAAGATGATGGTTGGGTTTATATGTGGTCAGATGGGGATTGACTATGATACAGTAAGAGCCATTGTCGTCAATAGTGCCAAAGCTTAGAGCTTGAACCCAGAAACCTCCGGAATGACCCCAGAGATGTTTGAGGTCCATGGTAGCAATGTTTCCCCTGTGAGTCCGACGCTACACCCTAAAGAAACTCGTAGGCAAAATTTTTCTCCTCTTATCCCTACAAGTTTGCCTGAGTTACATATGATACCTATTTCATCTATGGACCCGATCAAAGCCTCTGAGGTTCAGAATAGCCCTATTGCAACAAACTTGGAAGATGTGAGTTCTTTAGGCGAATACAAGGTACTTAAAGTACATTTATGTCTTTCACATTTGTTTGTATAATTTCTTTCATATTGTCACTTCTAAAGACGCTTGATATTAATTTTCATGATTACACTTGGTTTTTGAAGTTAGCGGAAATAGTTGAGTAATGTTCATTCGCTTGCCTATTATCTCAGGACGGGTGTGAATGTCATCTGTTCATCTCTGAGGATACATGTAAGAGGCGTAAGCTTGTGGCCAAGGGAAATGTTTATAAGCAGAGAAAGCACCACGGCCACGAGGTAAGGAAAGGTTGCGTGAGGGTTACAATTAAAATTTCATATGATGACTTTGCCCCGCTACCATTTCCTGAGGAAGAGGCTTCAACTGTAGGAATGGCCCGATCCTTTTTCGTGGAATGGCCTATACATTTGATTGAAATTATTCCGGATCCAGTAACACAGGTATATTCTTACATTTATTTGTGAATTACTTAATACCGTTTTGTATATTTAATGTTATTTCAAATGTTGTTAGGTGGATAAATGTTTAAAAAAGAAAAAAGGCCGTTTGAATTCTATGGATGATATAAAATCTCCTTCGGCGACGGTTCCAAATGAAATGTCATCCTCTTCGACATCTGATCCACTGCACGAGTTACAGCTCCGAATGGAGAAAGATTCGAATTTCAATGGCTTCTTGTTTCAAATGACAAGAGATATCATAGGTGTGGATCATCCTATTTCGATGGATCGAATGGATGTCGGTGAATTATTGTCAAGAGAAAGCATGGTCACAAAATGTTTGATGCAATTGTTCACCAAGTGAGTTTCCACTTAATTTTATAACCTATTTCAGATTATTGTTATATATAGTATGCATTCCATGTGCCTAGACTAACCAATGATGCATGATAATGTAAATTCTCTAGAACTTTACATGATTTGGTTGAAAGGAATGACCGGAAGGGGATAGGGTTTCTCTCAGCTGATCATGTCACGGCCCTAGGAAACACATATGAAGATAGGGTACACTACATTGCACGAAACTTGAAGGATCGGAATAAAGAAATTTATCTGGTGCCGTATCTTCAGGGGTAAACACTGTAAGCGTTTCTCTAATTTTTAAGAAACACTGATTTAAAGATCTGAGGTCATTAAATTTTTGGTTTGCAGTGAACATTGGATGCTTATAGCCATTAGACCGATTGAAAAGGTTGTCTACTGGTTTGATTCTTTACAAAACCCACAGAAAGAGGAGGCAGTAATACTTATAGACGAGTGAGTTATATATATTAACTAATGTTAGAATGCATATATAATTTCTAATGCCAATCATATATACATATGTTGCTAATTATTTTTATTATGCTTTCATTTTTATAGGGTGATGTTTAATTATCAAGCTTTCTTAGGATTGCCCAGAAATGTGTATATGCAACCTGAATGGATAGTAGTTAAGGTAAAATTGGTTCTTATTGAATTTTTTATTCAACGATGTGTTGTATAAAATTGTATGATCTTCTAACTCGGACACTAATATTCATTAGCATAAAAAGCAAACGTCTAACTGGGAGTGTGGCTACTATGTCATGCACTTCATGTACCAAATCGCAATGAAATCCGACACATTGGCACTCGAAAAGGTATTTGATTTCTCATAACTTACTTGACTGTATTTCATTTTGCTACTCAATTACTTTTGAATTTATACTCTGCTGCAGTACTTCAAGCTCGACCGCACTCCATTAAGCAATGTGGATATAGATGCTATGAGAAAAATATGCGCTAGCTATATTGTGAAGCATTAGCCGTAGTTGATGGATACTAATGAAACTTGTTCATATTATAGTTGTACAAATATTTTTGGATATGCCCCTGTAATATAATAGCGATTTCAATTTGTATATTGGTGATATTTGTATTAAATTTAAACTTTTAGCAACAAGTTTTGCTTTAAACCAGATTAATTTTCTCTTTTTATCGCGGTTTGGGTTTGAAAAAGTGCCCACTTTCTACGGCGGTTTAGAACTAAACAGCCGTAGAAAGTCACCACTTTCTACGGCGGTTCAACTTGAACCGCCGTAGAAAGTGGTTACTTTCTACCGCGGTTTCAAACCGCCGTAGAAAGTCCGCTAACTTTCTACGGCTGCCAGATAGATGGCGGTTCAAAAAGACCAATAACCGCCGTTAAAAGCCCTTAAAAATCGCCATTAAAAGCCCTTTTTGTAGTAGTGTTTGTATTGTCCATTTGAGCTTGAACCCAACATTTCTTAATCAAGCCATTGATAGCATCTTTGAAGATCCTATATTTGGACCTAGTAAGAGGTCCGACATGCCACTTTAATGGATCACCATCGCTTAAGCTTGTGACCTTGGATTGATCCCCCTCACTTGATGAATAAGATCTGCAACGGAAAGGCTTTTATATTGGAAATTGATTGTTGAAAATTCTATTTCTTTAATTAACATCGTTAGTTATGAAGTTGTCGTTAGTTATGAAATTTAATAATTTTAATGACATACATTTCTATACATCGACAAATATCGGGAAAACTTGTGGTTGGTTCATCTATACATTTCTGTTAAAATTTGACATAGAATGCATTTGTTTTGATATAAAATCTTTGCATGGTAAATCAAAAAGCATAAATCCTATATAAAAGAAATACTATAAAATGAAACCACAACTTCCAAATTTTCTCAATCAATACACTAGCACGGAATTTGCACGTCTCCACACAATAAAAATATTTTTTCCTGAAAACTATGTTTGTTATTATTTCCTTAAACTTGAACTCATACAACTTAGTTTTGGTAAATCAAATTACACAATTTGCAATAATTGCTTATAATAGCACATAATATCATGGTGATATTTCTAAAAAAATTGGTCCACAAGCTTAAATTTGCGGGACCAAAAGACGATTTCTTGTAATAATAATCCTTGCAATTGGCCCTTTGTTAAAGAGACGATCTCCGCCCCGTTTGTGGCTAGTGGGTCAAATTTTCCATCTCAACTTTTTGAAAGTACCCTTGTTACTGTATAAAAATTATAAAAATATCTGACTTTCCTCTACAAGAAATTAAAATAAATAGGGGCAAAAGTACGGAATGTTTATTTTTTCAAAGCGCTGATATTGAATCATTTGATAGCATATATGATGAAGAATTTTTTGTCATATAAAAAAAATTGAAAAACTTTTCTTCCCATTTTCACATTGGGAAAGGAGGTTTGGGATTGACAAGTGAAAAATGCTGTTGGTGGTGGTCTACACTCTAAAGTTAGTTTGTGCCTATTCATGAGTGAGTGTGAGTCACAGAAAGATGAAGAAAGGAGATGATTTTTTGCCGCATCCGGTGAAAGATCAACTGTGCGCCATTGATTACTGCATCAACATCAACCCTTCTTGGCGTACGCTGATTTTTTTGCAAGGTTCGTCTTCCCTTTTTTGTTTTTTTTTCCTTACAATTACTTAGCCTCTTAGCATGTAAAGTTACACAGAACAACCCTGAATTAACATACTCTGTTATGCCGTTTTGATTTGTTTGATTTCTCTATTTTTCCATCTTGGATGTATGCACGATAGTTGTAGTTCTAGACTTCGCGAAATTCAGTGTATGATTGATGACCCTGTAAACATTCAAGATGTTAGTTTTTTTGTAAAATAAAAGATAAGGTAAACAGGTCAATAATCGACACAATTGAATTATAAGAAATAGGAGATCCTAGTTAACACTAAAGAAAACAAATAAAAGTATAGCAAAGCTTTTCAATGATTCTGAGTGCCTTTGAATGATGCTAAGTTGTCAAAATGCAAGCATAAAATGTTGGCACATATGAGAGAAGATGTCAATGAAAATGTTGGCGCAAGCGTTGTTAATGAATTATTTCATATCTAGAAACATTTGTGAAAAAATTAAAAGAAAAGTTCCCTCCCACGATAACAATCATGAAGGAAAGGCTTCCATCTTGAAACATCGATCGGGGTGACTTCGACTCGATGTACATCAAGCATGAAACGGTTTCCCCATCTTTCAGCATGTCATCATCTATTGATTAATGATGTTAGTAAGTTTGTCACTGGTTTGTTTTTTAGGGCAGATTACATTTACCTTTCTCGAGATTTGGTCACATTACAAATTAGCTATTTCACGTTACAATTGATCGAGTTATAACCGAATATAGCTAGTGGTAGAACTGCAACTCAAGGCAGCTGGGGAAGTCATGGTTTTGGGCATCTGCAGAGAAGATAATGACATGCATAATCATCCCTTCTTGCACTCTATTGCGAGATGGGCTGTGATAATTACTGGGCTTAATATCAAAAAGTCATGGTTTTCAAATACTTTTTTATCTCACCCGAAATTTGGCGGGTTGTCTTAAAAGGATTTCATTACGAGATTGTTGGATATCACTAATGGGCCTAACTCCATATTCGGAGTTGAGGAGGCATGTGATTATTACTCAATGTGGTAAGAATCTATTTTAGTTTCTAATATTTTTACCCTGTGACCAAATAAGTTTGTAATGTTACCTTGGGTCTAATAAACCCATAACATTGTTTAGTATGTCTAAATGCAACTTTGACGTTTTATGTGGTGTAAAGTCCACCCTTGATACTTAGAAAAATATGGCAAATTAGCCCTTCATCACTACTCATTTACACATAGATGGGCTAAATTTGCCTATTTTGTAAAGGTGTGGGGTTGATTTGGACGCAACATAACGTTAAGTACTAATTAATTATTTAACCCTAAAGTAAAATATTAAGTAATAAAATAGACCTTTGCTTATGCATTATAAGAAATAACTTGTCCTATTTGACAAAAATAACCAATAAAATTAAGGAATAAGTTCTAACTGAGGCTAATAAATATTTAGTCACAAGTGTTTGAGGGTTCGTTTCAGACCAAATACAAACAATTCATATGTTTTGGATAGAGAAAATGTGTATGGTAGGAAAGAACAAATCCTATTTAAAAATAATACTATGAAATAAAACCAATTCATTATTGTTGAAGTCGCTGCATTCATCGAACAAATAAATATAATGTTCTCTGCTCATTTTCTATAAATTAAACTGTACTATAAACTTTTTTTTTGAGGCGAACTGTACCATAAACTTAACAGCATGTGCAAACGCCAACTCACGGAAAATTATTTTTTTTATTTCACGAAATTTGAGTAGAGGCAGCCCGTGGAAAATAAACATAAGCCAACTCATCATCTCGATCGATTAACGTTGGTCTGGACTCTGGAATACTAGGTACGGAGTCCAATTGAATAAAGAATAAAAAAAATGTAATAAAATAAGGAAATATTTCGAGTTTGACGCTGATTAATTAACTAGGAAAATTAGGAATGAGACAGTGCTTCAACGGTTGTAACGTAAAATGAAGCACTCGATCAGAAATCAGAGTTCGATTCATGCATTTGTCAATGTTGCCTATTTAATGGTAACAGGAGCCCAACTTCATTATTTTCTCTCCATAGGCCACATCACATGCCTTCAATCCAATAGATGATAGGACATGAAATTATGATGAATTAAAAAAAATATATTAAAAACTAGAAAATTTGATTCCGCCCAGTCCTTCAACTTAAATTAACTTTCAAACGTATGATTATTGAACCCGGAATATCTAGACAGGTGTGTGTGCTATTTAGCAGGAATACCTTTCTCGGCCTTTTGGCTAAGATCAAGTGTAGTTTTAAAATATTTTACTTAAGAGTAAATTGCAACATTGGTCCTTGAATTTAGAGTCTAAATTCGATTTGGTTTTTATTCTTAACAATCTCTCAATTTATTCTTTGGACTTAGTATTTTGTTTTCAATTTAATTTCATGAAATACTGAGAATTCACCAGAAAAAAAGGTAATTTATTTTAAAAATACATGAGGCAAAAATCGAACAATCTTATAAACACAGGGGCAAAAAATAATTATGCCTTGTTTTTATTATGTAAGCAAGCTTTCATATGATCACGACAAAGATTTGCTGCATTAAATCTTCAGAGCGATGATACTTCCAAAAGTTTACGGTGAATTGTCACATTAACTGATGTGATAATTATATGAAAAAAAAATTGAATACTTAAAACTAATATTGTCAAATGACTATTGGCGTATTATGCCATATCAGTCAATGTGACTCATACAAAGTCACCTAATTTCAGAATCAATCACTCAGAAAAAAAAAATTCAAGCAACATAATTAAATTTTAGTATCAACAATACCACACTTATATTCGAATGCAAAGGTTACAAATGACCTCATATTTGGGTAATAATATATAAAAGGTAAAAAAAAAAATTTAAGTGAACTTCCTCTTATATATATATATATATATATATATATATATATATATATATACACAATGTCATGATCCAATTTAGAGACTTGAAAGGAAAGGCATAGCAAACTTAATTTTCATGCATAGTAAAAAGTAAAAAGCAAAAACTAAGCAGCAGCATCTCCAATTGGGACTTTTGGTAAAAGTTTCAATGCATTTTTCTTAGTCATGGCTAGACCCGGCAAAGATTCAATGTCTATGTCTTCTTTGTTCATCCCAGAAGGCAATTCCCAATCAAGCGAGTGCAGAAGATTTGCAAGTAAGAGATGCACACTCAATAGTCCCATGGAATATCCTGGGCAACCTCGTCTTCCCGCTCCGAATGGGATCATCTGAAAGTCTTGTCCTTTCAAATCTATCTGGGAATTTAAGAATCTTTCAGGCAAAAACTCATCTGGATTTTCCCACATTTCCGGATCTCTTGCGATGCCCCATGCATTTACATAAACCATGGTTTTGGGTTCAATTTCGTAGCCGTCTAAGTTGCATTTTTCCAGGGTTTCTCTGGGCAGCAGAAGTGGCACGACTGGGAACAATCTCATGGCCTCCTTAACAGTTGCGTTTAGATAAGGAAGCTTTTCGACGTCATTTTCGCCTAATATTTCCTTTCCTTTCCCCCTCATTGCTTCTCTGATTTCTCTTTGCAATTTTTTCATCACATTTGGGTTGTTTTTCATCAGTGCTGTCATTGTCCAAATTACTGTAGTTGCGCTTGTTTCTGTCCCGGCAAGGAAGACATTCTACAATATTGTAATTAATTAACTATTTAGTAATATATAGGCTGTATTCCCTCTATTTGTAAAACTAACACCTTTCTCCTTATTTTTTTAAAACTTACAAGGTACCTAATGGTATTTTTCAATGACTTACTCTATCATGGGATAAGGGGATAGGGGTGTTAAAAAAACCGACGAATGGGAATCCGGATAAGATATCGAGCCGATAAACCGGTTAAAATCTATTTATTGATTTATGATTTACTGGTTATAACCCGTCAGTTTGGGTTAGAGATTTTTTTCCAACCAGTTATGTATGTATTATTTGTATTTTTTATATATGTTATTATTAAGAATTATTAATTACTTATAAATTATAGTTAACATATTTTAAATTTTAACATATATTTATACAGTTATGATACATAATTTTTTCACACAGATATGAAAGGTGTTATATAGATAAAAAAGAACTCATCAGAGATTTTTAATTTTACGTACAATTATGTTTTCTTACCACACTTGTATTATTTTACTTTCTTTGTTAAAAAGTCACTATTTCATGATTTTTTCCAATGATAATTACAGAAAAACTTCATATTCAGATTTCAACCAAGAAAAACAAAAAAATCTACGGATTTAACAGGCTGATAAATCAGTTAATTAACTGAAACCGGTGTACCAATATTTTTACCTTTCAGTCATTGACCGGTTCAACACCCCAGTTAGTGTGTACCTTACCTAATTGAAAATGTACTTTTTGATTGGACAGAGGGACTGTAATAATAATTTATGAAGAACTGAAATTAAAAAAATAAATAAAAAAGAAAAGAAAAGGATAGCGTACCATGAGCATAGCTTTGATATGATCCGTAGTTATGTGGAATGAGGTTGATCTGTCCCTTTGAAGCTGAAGCATGAGATCAATAATATCACCATCCATGGAGTTTGGCCTATTTGGATCAAGATGCTCATCAATAAGTTCTTGATAAAACGAATCAGCCTTTCGAAATACCCTCTCAAGTCGAGAATGCATCCCAGTTACATAATCCATCCAACCAATAAAAGGAAAATAATCAGAGAAGAAGAATCCCATAAACATTTCTTGAGCTTCTTTCAGAAGGCTGTCGAATCGGCCTCTTTCCCGGCCTTCATCGTCAAACCTCTTCCCGAAAGCAATCCTACAAATCATACTACTGGTTGTGGACACCATTATTTCACTCAGATTCGTAACCTTACCCGATTCGGCGTTTTCTCTGATTTTTCTGACCAATCTTGACACTTCATCTTCGCGAATTGGGCGATACAGCTGAATCCTTTTCAGGCTCAGGAGATGAAGAACGCAAATTTTCCTCATTTCTCTCCATTCTTGATTGTATGCTGAGAAGGCGATATCCAAACCGCTGTAGCTCAGCCTTTGCTGTCCTATCATTTTAGGCCGACTACAAAATATTAAATCTTGGTTTTTCAGCACTTCTTCGGCCAATCTTGCGGATGAAACCACCAGTGTTGGAATGGAGCCGAACTTCATGTACATCAAAGGACCATATTGGTTCGAAAGTTGCCAAAAGTATTCGTGAAGGCGAGAAATGTCAAGTTGGTGGAGGTTTCCAATGAATGGAAGCCTTGGAGGGCCTGGTGGATTCTGAGTTTTTGAGGGATTTTTGTTCTTGCTGTGATGAACAAGGAAAGTTAGAATGGGAAGTAAGGAGAGTACTGCTAGAAAGATGAAGAGGGCTTCCATTTTTCAGTTCAGAATGATGAAGTTAAGCTAGCTGAACGCTCTTTTTAAATAGAAATCATTAATAAGGGATTTTTTTTTTCTGCAATTAAATTTGTGTGGTTGTGTTTTTTTTTTTTTAAGCAAAAGTGGGATTGGTTACCCGTGTTATTTAAATATAATCAATCGAGCCGAGTGGTGGCTTACAATTGTGCATATTTTGTGTAATCTACTTTCCTCTGTTGCCTGAATTGGTGGTCCAAATATGCGCGTTTCGGTACATAGATCCTCCTTCGTTGGGCCAAGAATGTAGTCTCCGTTATCCGATGATTCATTCTCCTCTCCATTGTCTGTTTCCTAATCTCCATATTCGTCGTCCTCTATCCGATTCGAGGCAGCTCGTGCTTGGTTGGGGTTATCCTTTGAGTGTTTCAACGAGGCAAGCAGAGAGCCAAATGGTAGTAGGCATGGCTAAGAAGGCAGGGTATCTAATAACTGTAAATCAGCACGAAACTTGTGCGCAGCAATTGGGGTATGGCCTTCTTCAAGGGTTTTAATTTAGGGACGGGGACCGGTGTGGCTTAGCCGATTTATGTTCATCAATTGCTCCTTGGAACACGTCTGACCACAGAAGGTGCAGTCACTATCACTTAACAACTATCGCCTATATAAACCCCTTTTACACTAGACTAATTATTTTCCTAATTGTTAAATACCTGTGTTTGTTTAATATTGGGAAATTTAAAGAATTCCTAAACGAAGAAAAATATGTGCAAGATTAATCCAAAATTATATCCTCACCAGAAGCTAGTATAGTGTTCCTCGGATTTTAAACTAAAGGTGAACTGGTTCCGCAGGAAATTAATCTCCACAATATTGTCTGATATCCAAGCAATAAAAAAAATAAGCTTGAAAACTCACTTGTATTAAAAGTTCCCGAGACCAATTAGAACACTCTCAATGTAAGGATGTGTTATAAAATAAAAATAAAACTTTATTATTTCATCTAAGCGTTAAATTGGTTTTTGAGTCTTGTGGCTTTAGAATTGTTAAGCGGATAAGTGGGAAAGAGGCAAGACAAATAGTTAAAATAATAGAGGGGTATTTTGAAAAAGGATAAAGAATTGCTCGGGGACTACTTTCTGCTCTGGCTATAACAAGCACCTTTTTATATATATAAATACCGTTAAGACCCCAATCAATATCTAAAATTTATAAGACTCTCCCATTATTTACTACCTGAACCTTCCCCTTAAGAAAAAGTCACTTATTCAGTTTTAATCCCACTATTCATAATGGGGGGCTAGTGTCATATGGCAGGCTCATTTCAAAGAGTAAGAATCTTAGGTGTTATGTTTCTTTAGTGTTTTTATTTTTTTCTCGAATATGTTCACTTCTTTTTCTTAAAAATACTATATAGTTCACTAAATTTATCATTTTCCTTTAAAATTCTACTCTCGTTACATCAAAATTTAATCCGGTTATTATATATTTTTTAATTTCTTCCCTTTTCTACATAAATGTTTAAAAAATAATTTTTTCCAAAAATTATCCTTTTCTAAGCCTAACTAAGGTACAATCCAAGCATAGCGTTACTTGGATTCAAATAATTATAATAATATAATAATATTTATATAAAAAAAAAAAAAAAAGAACACCAACACTATGCTCAGTTAGGTACAACAAGCCCATTGGTTTCGGAATATTGAATATATAAGGTTTGGCATTTGACTTTTGGCCATTGTTTTCGGAATCTTGATTGAGTGAAGAAGTGAGACTCGTCCCAGACTCATAGGCGCCCTTAATTAAAAATTTGGACTATTCAATTATAAGAGAGTAAACTAATTAATTTTTATTTTAAAAAAACGAGGACCATTAATTATAGTTTCATTTACTTATAATTATATGTATCCATCAAATTCTTATGTATAAAAAGATGAGCTGTGCTTTTCAATTTTATTTAGTTTTTTTCATATCGTGTGGTATTAATTAAGGTGCAAAGTCAAATGATTAATTGTTAAAAAGGGAAAAAGGAAATACTTATTATAATGTTGGCTCTTTAATAATTTGGAATAAGTTAACGCGAAACATTAAAAAAATATAATACTAATTCAAACTAATTAATCACGTATGGCACAATCATTGCGTTAAATATATATTTTCCTAATCATACATACACTCCATTTTTTTGAAGCCTTCAAATGTTGTGTCAATTATTTTATTTCTTAAGTAACTAAATTAATTTATCCTGCCGGCCGGCCCTCCAATATTAAAATGTTTTCTGGGAGCTGACGAACAGTAACGAAACGACAAATTAAATTATTAGCAAGTCTGTCGTTTAATGCTTCCAGAAAAAGATTATGATGATGATTTTTTTCCCCGTTTTACGAGAAAAAGATAGTTTTATGGTGGCGGCTCTGTTTGAAGAACACAACCCTCAATTTGAAGGATTTTTTCCCCAAATATTTATATTGGGGTCAAAAATTACCAAAATAGACAATTTTTTTTTTTTCATTCCCAAAGTATAAAAAACGAAGTTGGGAGATTCGTTTTCATTGAAAACGAATTTCCCAACTTCGTTTTCTTCAACAATAATACAAAAAAAAATTTAAAAATAAAAAAAAAAATCTTTAAAGAATCCAAAGAAAACGAATTCAAACGAATTCCTTCTTTCTTTTTTTTATTTATTAATTTCAAATTAATATTTTCCTTTTTTGTTTTTTTATTAATTTCATTAATTCAAAAGAACCCCCATAATTCGTTTTTGAGTTATTATGAAAAAAACAAAATATAATTATATAACTGAAATTTTAAATTGTAATTTAATAAAATTTTAGAGGAAGTAATTTACGACATTTTTTTAAATGGTGGTCAATTACCTTTGTCTTCTTTATTCTCTCCATTTTCTATATTATCGCGCCTGCCTAATCCCACTAGTATTTCCTATGTAAGCTCATTTAAACTAAAAACAATTAAAAATGAAAACATCAATATCGGTCTAATGTTATTTCTCTTTAAGAGAAACGAATTTATGAGTTTTTTTTTTAATGGAATTAATTATTTTTAAAACATAAATGTGTGACTAAATTTTTAAAGATAAATAAATTCCCCAAATTCATTTATACGGAGATTTTATTTATTTCAAAAAATGCCGTAAATTATTTCTTCTAAAATTTTATTGAATTACAAATTAAAATTTCAGTTATATAATTATGTTTTGCCTTTTTTTTTACTTTTTATAACAACTCAAAAACGATTTACGAGGGTTCGTTTCGAAAACCCTAAAATTTGTTTTTCATTAAATAATATTTATTTTTTAAAAATGAATAAAAACTTAGAAACATGTTGGTGAACCGTTTTCAATGAAAATAATTATTTAATTTTTTTAAAATTCGTTTAAATATAATTATTTTTATTTATTTTAAAAATCATTTTAGTGGAATTCGTTTCTTAATGAAATTAATAAAAAACAAAAAAAGAAAAAATTAATTATGAAATTCATTTATTAATGCAATTACTAAAAAACAAAAAAGAAGGAAAACGAATTCCCCAAATTCATTTTCAATTGATTACAATCCCCTTATTTTTAAAAAAGATCGAATTTAGGGGTTTCGTTCTTCATTGAAAACGAATACCCTAATTTCGTTTTCCCAAGAAACGAATTTGGGCTCTTCGGTTTTAAGGGAAATATAAGGACAAAAAAAAAATCTAAAATCCGCAATCGCGAACAGCTTCGAAATAAACATAGCAGAGCAGCGATCGTGAACAGCTCCGAACCGCCGTACCGCCTCGACGCCTGCCGTCCTAAGCTGCCCCATGTCGCCTTATCTGTTGACCTCGCCGCCCTGACGCCATGTTGTCCGCGGGGGTCCGTTTCGAATCACCGTAATTCGTTTTTTATTAAATAATATTTATTTTTAAAATTGTATAAAAACTTAGACACGATGTTGCTGAACTCGTTTTCAATGAAAATAATTATTTAATTATTTTTTAAATTCATTTAAAATTAATTATTTAACTAAAATTATTTTTATTTTTTAAAAAATAAGTTAGTGAAAAAACGAATTCACTTCAATTCGATTTCATTAGAAAACGAATTGAAGTGAATTTGATTCACTAAAAATTATTTTAGTGAAAACGAATTCACGGAATTCGTTTTCGCCTGAAAACGAATTCCGTGAATTCGTTTTCAGTGTGAAAATTATTTTTTTTTCCTTTTTTTCTAAAAATATTTTTCTTTAGAAAACGAAGTTGGGAGATTCGTTTTCAACTGAAAACGAATCCCCCAACTTCGTTTTCTATAGTTCGGGAATTTTTATTTTTTTTTGTTTGTTTTGGTAATTTTTTCCCCCAAAATGAATATTAAGGTAAAAAAATCTCAATTTGAAGGTTGGTGGTGATGATTAGGCACTGGGGGTGGTGGAAGAAGGATTTTTTCCCTTAATATTCATTTTGGGGGAAAAAATTACCAAAATAAGCAAAAAAAAATTGAAATTCCCAAACTATTGAAAACGAATTTGGGAGATTCGTTTTCAGTTGAAAACGAATCTCCCAAATTCGTTTTCAACCGAACAAACCAAAAAAAAAAAAGCAAAATTCTTTTGAAAACGAATTCACGGAATTCGTTTTCAAAAGAAAACGAATTCCATGAATTCGTTTTCAATTGGTTTTTTTTTTTTTTTGCTTTAATAATTAATTTTTTCCATAATTAATTTGCTTTAATAATTAATAATTCCATAATTAATTTTTTCTTTTTTTTTATTAATTTCATTAAGAAACTAATTCCACTACAATGGTTTTTAAAATGAATAAAAATAATTATATGTAAACGAATTTTTAAAAAATTAAATAATTATTTTAATTGAATCGAACCGCCGTAAATAGTTTTTGAGTTGTTATAAAAAATAAAAAAAGGCAAAACATAATTATATAATTGAAATTTTAATTTGTAATTCAATAAAATTTTAGAAGAAGTAATTTACGGCATTTTTTGAAATACATAAAATCTTCGTATAAATGAATTTGGGGAATTTATTTATTTGTAAAAATTTAGTCACACATTTATGTTTTAAAAATAATGTATTCCATTAAAAACAAAACTCATAAATTCCTTTTGTTTAAAAAGAAATAACATTAGACCGATGTCGGTTTTCCTGAGACACGAATGCGCCAAAGTCGTTTTTAGTACTTATGTAGTTTTTTCAAAACTCTAGTTGCAGGGAAAACGAATTTGGTAGTTTTGTTTTTCTCTATAAACGACTCAACCAAATTCGTTTTCCAGAGAGATATATTTTTTAAAGATTTATTACGAAAATTAGTATTCATGGAAAACGAATGTGGGGAATGCGAGGTGTACTTATGGAAAAAAAAAAACCGTAAGAAAAATTCGGTGAAGCAGTCGAATAAAAAAAAGAAAAACTGAAAAACTGAATTTGGTTGAGTCGTTTATAGAGAAAAACAAAACTACCAAATTCGTTTTCCCTGCAACTAGAGTTTTGAAAAAACTACATAAGTACTAAAAACGACTTTGGCGCATTCGTGTCTCAGGAAAACCGACATCGGTCTAATGTTATTTCTTTTTAAGCGAAAGGAATTTATGAGTTTTGTTTTTAATGGAATTCATTATTTTTAAAACATAAATGTGTGACTAAATTTTTACAAATAAATAAATTCCCCAAATTCATTTATACGAAGATTTTATGTATTTCAAAAAATGCCGTAAATTACTTCTTCTAAAATTTTATTGAATTACAAATTAAAATTTCAATTATATAATTATGTTTTGCCTTTTTTTATTTTTTATAACAACTCAAAAACTATTTACGGCGGTTCGATTCAATTAAAATAATTTTTTAATTTTTTAAAAATTCGTTTACATATAATTATTTTTATTCATTTTAAAAACCATTGTAGTGGAATTAGTTTCTTAATGAAATTAATAAAAAAAAAGAAAAAATTAATTATGGAATTATTAATTATTAAAGCAAATTAATTATGGAAAAAATTAATTATTAAAGCAAAAAAAAAAAAAAAAAAACCAATTGAAAACGAATTCATGGAATTCGTTTTCAATTGAAAACGAATTCCTGGAATTCGTTTTCTTTTGAAAACGAATTCCGTGAATTCGTTTTCAAAAGAATTTTGCTTTTTTTTTTTTTGGTTTGTTCGGTTTGAAATTCCCAAACTATTGAAAACGAATCTCCCAAATTCGTTTTCAATAGTTTGGGAATTTCAAATTTTTTTTGCTTATTTTGGTAATTTTTTCCCCGAAAATGAATATTAAGGTAAAAAAATCGGTGGAAGAAATTTTTAAAACACTGTAAGAAAATATATGGAAATAAAAAAATTATAGAAAGTAATAATAATATCAAATAAATTAAGATTCTATATTTTTAAAAAGAGAAATATTAAATTTATAAAAATTTTAAGGAAATTATAAGAGACAAAAAGTGAAAAGAAAATGGAAATTAAGAAATTATAGAAAGTAAATTAGCTTTTAAGGGTAAATTAGAATCTTAATTAAAAATGGAAATTAAAAAGCTTATTTTTGTTAGTAAGGGTAAATTTGTTATTTCATGACAAAAGTTAAGAAAAATAGTTGACTTTTTTTGTTTGACAATTAAATGTAACAGAATCCGTCTACTTTACAGCAATTTTGAAACGACAGGGGAGTTTTGCATAGCTTTTTAAACCATAGGGAGGTTCATCTTGTACTTTCGCAAATCACCGGGGGGTTTTGCGTAATTAACCCTAAAATTTATATACCATAATTGGGAGTTTAGAATAAATGTAGGTATTTTATCTTTATTCAAAATAAATATATAATCAATTTGCATACATTTTCAATCATATAAATTGTTTCACATACCCTGTTAGCTCTAATCATAATGAGCAAGTTGTAAGTGAGATGGCATGTGAAAATTGTGCATGAACATCTGTATGTTCAATCCACAATACTTTCATGAGCCTTCAATATTTTTACTAACTAGAAATCATAAACTCCCACTATTTCAAGATAATTTGATGAGTAATTATTTATATTTCTAGCAGTGAAAATTTTGAAGTGTGTACATTTTAACAAATTCTTGATCCATCCATAAATAAACTATTAAAGCATTGAATCATTTTGCATATTAATGTGTAAGTTTCTTAAATATAGTTTCAACCTACTTCAAATTAAATGTTGTTTTAAACAACAATGGGAAGAAACATATCATTAAAAATTACACTCAATGATTTCATTGTTTAATGTGATATGGATCAAAATATACACTATCAATGTTTCCTTACCATTTATCAATAGCAATCACAAGTAAGTGATTTTTATCAATAATTATTCAGTGAGTGTGGAGGAAACAAATCTTAAGTGAGTTCAATTATATATTTTCTACCTTTCATCACTTCTTATTCTCCACACCCCCCCCCCCCCCTCCCCCACCCCCCGGCACAAAAAATTGTTTTTTTGAATTATCTTTATTCTCAAACAAGAATATGAGAAATGTAAATTTGAATAAACAATCAACATACTTTAAGTTATTCAAAGTAATGTAGAAACTAATACCCTTTAAATAAAGGAAAAACTCATTTGGTCTATTCAACTTTTAATGAAACGCATTTTATAGTCTAATCTAGTAAAATTAAATAAATGTATAATTAATTAGTTCTATTTATAAGTTAAGCATTATAACTCATATTTAACACAGAAGTGAATTTCTCAAATTTACTTTTATGAGATATTTTTCACTTATTATGAGTTTCTTTAATAATAAAAAAACGTGAGGATTTGGAATGATGTTAGACATGTTCTAGTTTTTAAAAGGAACTTCATCTCTTTAGGCACTCTTGATGCTCTTGGTTTTGTATACACAGCTGAAGGTGGAGTTATGAAAGTTTACAAAAATGCTCAGGTCATTATGAAGGTTGTAGATTTGGTAGTTTGTATGTTTGTAGGATTTTGTTATGACTCAATGTATCCCACATTGGAGGTATGAGACTCCAATGTGTGACACAAAAGGAACTTGGACACTCTCCCCTCATGAGATAGCTTTTGAAGGTTAGTTCTACCCAAATTCTTGACAAGTGGTATCAGAGCTGGCCCCATGCTTCGTCCACGTTTGCGGAAAGGGTGACCTGAGAAGGGGCGACCTACGGCTAGAGTGGGCCAATCAGAGTGAACCGCCGGTGGACGGAAGGGGTGACCCGAGAAGGGGCGACCTACGCCTAGAGTGGGACACTCAGAGTGAACAGCAGTGGACGTCGAAACGGAAGCGTGGTGGTTGTTATGACTCCATGTATTCCACATTGGAGGTATGAGACTCCAATGTGTGATATAAAAGGAATTTGGACACCCTCCCCTCATGAGCTAGTTTTTGAAAGTGAGTTCTACCCAAGTTCTTGACAGATTCTACCATTGCATGTGTTGATTCGGTTAATCAGTCCAAGTGTTATTGGGAATTCAATGATATTCGAAATTTGTGATTTAGCCAAATGGGGTATGTGGAGAAGGTGGAGCAATTCACTAATTTTTGGGACCAAATCAATGTGGAGATTTGTTCAAGTGACTTTGGTCCCTCAAATTAAATGCAAGCATGAACTTCTACATGCTAGAGTTTGGACGGGTGTGTTTTGTCAAAAAAGTGAATGCATGCTTTGGTTATGAATTAAAGTGGCTGACATGCATGTTCTTGAAATAGTGTTGAATAGTGGAAATCTGCACACTCAAGTCAAAGAAAGCAGGAAGAAAAAGATATGCACGAGATTTACTTCATTTGGCATTTGCTCATCTTCATGTTATAAATAGATGGCAGAACGCAATATTCTGGGTGAGCCAAGTTTGAGAATTTCTTCATTCTCTTGTTCTTTTTGTTCACCACATAATACACATTTGTGTCATTAGTTGAGAGATTTGTGAAGATAATTTTGTCTAAATTATATTCTCTTCTTTGTTTAGTTGTGGATTTGTATATCCATTTAGAGTTTGCATTCTCTCTTGTATTTGTGGTGATTTTGTGCTCTCATTATTTTGTACTGGGCCATTATAGTGAATTTGTTCAACCTCCGCCTGTGGATGTAGGTCAATATTTGACTGAACCACATAAATTCTTATGTAATTATTTTCTATTTTCTCACTTTTAATTCTCTTCGTTATTTTCTTCCAAGGCTGTTTTTAATTTTTTGAAGCTTGTTTCCTAACAGATTCAAATAAAGGCAAAGCATCCTTTCATTTTTTTATTTTTTATTTTTTTTCTAGAATAATCTTTCTTTGCCTATAAAAGGCACTCTTTGTAATCATTTACAATAAGACTTTGATGAAATGAAATGTTTTTGTGAGTTTTTTTAAAACTCTTAGTTTTCATTGAACTTTAGAACTTATCAAGATTCCGTCTTGTGACGTTCAACACTTATCGAACAAGCTTTTTGTGAGTTGTTCGTGACGTGCTTATATCGAAGTTCTCAATATTGTACACTCGTGGGTCGGGGTCATCTATACCAAGGTTCTTTTTGTTCATTGTTGCCGGGTCGAGGTTTCACCAAAACAACCCTTAGAACGATCGGCTTTCGCTTTGTGATCAAACCCTCCCGGGTGAGATTACATCACTAGCACATAATATTGTGATGATATTTCTCAAAAAATTGGTTCACAAGCTAAAATATGCGGGACCAAAAGAAGATTTCCAATAATATTAATTCTTGCAATTGGCCCAAGTAGATTATAAAAATTTTACATGACGTGAACCATGGTGGTTGTAGCCATTGTCTTAGGCCTTTTGTTCCTCTATTTCTTTTCGCATTTAATAAAATGGGTAACCAAATCACACATTTAATTTTGAAAAAAAGGCTTCTAATGGGCCCTTTGTGCAAGATACAATCTATGGCTTCAATGTGTCAAACAACCAATTTTGCGAAAAGGCTCGAATCAAAAAGGCTCAGTGATTGCTCCATTGCTAAAATTTCACACAATTAATGTCCATACTCTGCTAACCTGCGATAAAATTGCCTCTTGAAATTGCCTCTTTCCAAATGCAACATTCGTGCCCAAAACATATGCTTTTTATGTCAAATTTTTTCATCAAGGATTTGTGCAACACTCGTGCATGAAAATTGTTGGAAATACTTTAAATTTGTGCAATAATTCTATAGGTTTTGTGCCAAAAAGGACTAGTTATTATCTATAACTGTCAATTTTAATTTTATATTTAGATGAACCAATCATTCTATTTCAGGGAACAGGTACTTTAAAAGAGTACTCTTCAAATTGAAAGGCATGTTCTTAAGTTTTGGTTTTAGTTTCAACAGTAAATTTAATATATTATAATCAATTTTTATCATTTCAAATACAATTTTTTACTATTCAGCTATACATTTTTACATTTTCAATATACTTTTTACATTATAAAATTATTTTTTCAAAATCAAAATTCAAACCAAAACTCAAACCTTCCTAAAAGAACAGGCCCTTAAAGCTATGCTGAATCTTAACAAGTGGTGATGTTTTGTATACATTCCTTATTTGAAAACACTTAAACTTCCAAGTTCAACACAGCACATCCCTTGATCAGTTTGCCTCTTCTTGTTTTGGAGGCATAGTTAGAAGAGATTGTAACTCAGCAAGCTTAGTCTTCTAACACTTCCCTGCTGGCCACCATCTCCATCCCTTTCATGGAGAAATTTTCAACCAGGGATTAGGGTATATGTTGGAACAAAGGGATGGAAACACCTCAGGGAATCTGTTCAATTTTGTTAGCCTCCAATTTTCTGCTATTTATTTCCTGGAATTTCACATTGTAAACATCCCCAAAGTTCTTTCCAGAATAGAATACCAATATACCATTCTAATAAGTAATGTTGTCAACATTTTCATTCACATTTTCTGTCTCCCAAAGGTCCTTTCAATCATCAAAACCATAGATCACGACTTCTTTCTTTTTGGCCACCACATAAGACTTGTAACTTTCGGCGGTTCCCAACCACGCATCAACACCAAAACAAAGTAACCACGTCAGTAGACTCAACACCATCAGGACGTTGCAAAAATTCGAGGGAGCTCATTAATGCATACGCTTTTGTTATAAAAGCTTTGCTTAATTGGTGTGAAAGAATAAATATATCCTAATAAACTGTAATACCATAAAAATGAAACTACTGCTTTTATTTTCTCTAAATCAATGGCATGTATGTCTAGCACAAATGTTGCATGTCTTAAAAAAACCATAGTTAGATTTTTTCCGCAAAGCTTTATTTAAAACACTGATACATGTAGAAAAATTAGATTCGCGGTAATGTTATTGGAAGAGAAGATGGTGGTAGCAACAACAATTCTGCAGTTAGATATACCAATAAAAACTAACTGGTTTTATTTGATACGAAACCTATAGAATTATAGCACAACTTTAAATTATTACTAATAAAAGGCATGCACGAGTGTTGCACAAATCCTTGCAGAAGAAATTTGCTATGAAATGCATATGTCTTAAGGAAAGAGTGGGGAGAGATGAGGAAAAGGCCAAGGCTGCGCCTGATCTCAAACTTTCTGCTGGAGGAAATAAAGTGAAGATGAATTTGACGATGATGTAACTTATTTTGAAAATCGAAGGATGTCAGATGATTTTGTGGACGTCACAAAAGATAAGAAATATGTTATGCATCTTTGGAACTCTTTTGTTCGAAAGCAGAGGGTGCTCGCTGATGGACACACCCATTGGGCTTGTGAGGCCTTTTCAAGAATTCATGCACAGGACCTTGCCCAAACACCTGCACTACTTTGGTGTTGGAGACTTTTCTTGGTAAAGTTGTGGAACCATGGTCTCCTCGATGCACGCTCTATGAACAAATGTAATCAAATCCTCTATAAATAGAAAAACCAACCTAATGACCCTATGGTTATGGGTACAATTGATGAGTAGGTTTTTTGTCGACCCTATACTTGTAATCTTACGTGAATTATGGTGAGAAGAGATGCTTTATTTCTGGTCCAATAGTGTAAAGGAACCCATGAAGACCTGAAGCAACTCAGGTGAAACTTAGTCCAGACTATCCCCATAGATGCTGATTTGTAGACAACTTACCACATACATCACAGATTTTCTTTTGACATTTACTAGGCTTAGCAGCATTAATTTTTTTTTTTTTTTTTTTTCAGTTTTTCTTTCTTTTGGCCTTGTAAAGCAGTTTGACTGCAACACTAGAACAGATTGATCGAGAAGGGAATGGATGGATATATGTCATTCCACTAGAACAGATTGATCGAGAAAAACAAGGTTTCATTAACTAGAAATGTCTATTCACATTTCTTCCCATGTTATTTTCTCGCTTGGTTATCTCGTCAATCGCCGTCAGAATTCACTATGAATTAAACAAAGAAAAGAAACTACAACTTCAAATTATGTGTATCAATGTCCCAACACGAATACTGCACGTTTCCTAACTTTATATTATCTATATCAATGTTCTAGCACGAATATTGCACGGTTCCACACAACCCACCAACATTGAATATTGCATGAATTCGTCGTCAAAACTTGTTAGATATTCATTAAAAAATTTTGGATATAAGGATATTGCATGGTTAGATGGAATAAGTCTTGTTGGAAAAATGCAATAAAATAACAGTACAACTTTAAAATTTCTAAATCAATGCCCCCAGCACGATTGTTGCACGTTTTCACACAATGAAAATGAAATATTTGCTCAAAACTGTATTTATTTTATTTTCGTTTCATCAAACATCATTATTAAAACTCATATACAAGTTAGTTATCTTTTATTTTATTTTTCGTTGGTAGTCTACCTGACTCATAAACCACAATTGCTATTCATGGTTGTGAAATTTTTGAAACATGAAAAGATATATAAAAAAAAATGTGAGTGTCTGGCTGATGTACACACCCCTTGGGCTTGTGAGGCCTTTTCAAAAATGCATGCACAGGATTTTGCCCAAACACTTGCACTACTTTGGTGTTGGAGACTTTTCTTGGTAAAGTTGTGGAACCATTGTCTCCTCCATGCGCGCTGTATGAACAACTTTAATCAAATCCTCGATAAATGGCAAAAGCAACCTAAAGACCCTATGGTTATCGGTACAGCTGATGAGTAGGTTTTTTGTCGACCCTGTACTTGCAATAGTTCCAGTGAGAGAGAAAAAACAAGCACCAGATATTACACTACCGTACATGGAGAGGCGGCAGTGGACAAAATCAACAACTGAGATGCGGAAGAATATGGGCAATTGGTAGTGCAATGAGTGAGGGAGCTAGTACGACGACAATTTTGGGGATAAAGATGAGGTAGGGTGACAGAAATTTTGGAATAGAGGGAAAAATAGAGGGATCTGCGCAATTTGGTATAATAAATTAAGTGTGCACAACCAGTTTTAAAACACAGGTTTAAAAAATTAATTAGCAAGTTTAGAGAAAAAAAAATAACAAAACGTGTTTTATCTAAACAGGTATAGAAAATAAATGAGCAAAACCTAAGTTTTATGAAAACAAATATAATCAAAATTTGTTTTACCAAAACAGGTTTACAAAATAATTTGCAAACATGTTGTAGTAAAACAAGAGATTAGGAAAATAAAATAATCGAAATCTATTTTTTGGGATTAGGTTAAGAAAATAATTTCAAAACAGGTTTGGAAACAATATGAATTACCAAATAATAATAGCCAAAAGTGAATCCGTGTTTAATGGTACAACCTCACTTGATCCGTGATGAAGGGAAGGGATATTGAATCCAATCACCTAAACAAAAGGATTTAGGAAATTCCTTTTCGGTGACGGAGTAAATAAAGTGTCTCTACTAAAACAGGTTTTCGAGTTACTATATTTGGAAGTCTCCATTACTTATAGAATCGAGCCGGTTGCGACGTCGTGTCTCCTAAATAAAGCGTATCCAATGTACACATATTGGAGCCAGTTGATGCAATCTCGCCGGGAGGGTTTGATCACAAAGCGAAAGCCGATCGTTCTAAGGGTTGCTAGGATGGTTTTGGCAAAACCTCGACTTGCCAACAATGGACAAATGGAACCTTGGTATAGAAGACCGTGACCCACGAGTGTACAATGTTGAGAATCTCGGTATAAGCACGTCACGAACAATTCACCAAAGATTGTTCGATCAATGTTGAACCGCACAAGACGAAGTCTTGATAAGTTCAAAAGTTCAATATTGAAGAAAGTTTTATAAAAACTCACAAAATCATTTTCAATTCATCAAAGTCTTATCCCAAATGTCTACAAAGCTAGCCTTTTATAGGCTTCAAAATGTCTTTGAAAAGACTTCTTTCTCCCTAATGAACAATCTAGAAACATTGATTAAAAATTAAATGAAACAAGATGAATCTAGAAATGAGAAGATGAATTGTCTTATATTAAAAATCTGAACTAGTTCCTTGAATGCTTGTTCTGGCCGAATTTACTTCAAGAGATGTGCACTTTGAGTTGCTCAAAATTCTGCAAGAAGTTCCATGCAGCAATTAAAAAGCTTGTGGGCTGAATCTTATTTGCTCCAAATCTTTTCGTATCCAGCAAGTATCATCATCACTCTCTTAGAATTTCACTCAAAATTGCAGCTTTGTCTCTCCAAATTCCATCCTCTTTGGCCGAACCAAACTAGCCCACAAATTCTGCATTAAAGTCTTGGAAAACTTCAAGACAATTCAAATTACTTGACTCACTTTTGAGGCTTGAAGACCGAACCATGCAGCACCAGTTTGCATAACAAACAACAGATCTTTGCATGACTTTTCTTTTGACATTTCCACCATATTTCCACCTTAAAAGTTAAAAATAAATTCAGCACTTGTTGGTGAAATGGACTGGACGAATTCTTGGATCATTTATGGCTTTGAATGGACTTGAACCATGACATTCAGTCGGACATCAAGGGACTCCAAAATCTCAAAATTAAGCTCCAAATTGCAGGAATTTAGTCAAAGAAAATGACTAAGTATCCTTCAAAAATGTGCTCCAATTTTGTCTGTAATGCCCTAGGCCGGATTGCATCATTCCCCTCCTCTTAAAAGAAGATTTGTCCTCAAATCTTGTACCTGCATTAGACAACAAGGACAAACTTGAGAATGATCTAACTGCTCATAAGCATTTTAACTTTCCTCAACTTTTGAGCTTGCTTCTTGTTCCAAAAGGAACAATTCTCCCCTTGATTCAATCTTAAAAACATGCTCATGAGTCATGACATTTCCCAAATGCATCCAAATCCAAATTCCAAATTCCCATTTATGCTCAAAGATGAGCCTTTGATGTTTCACTTTGGATTGGCTATCAAACCACCTCAAAAACATGCTCATGACATTTCCCAAATGCATCCAATTCCAAATTCCCATTTATGCTCAAAGATGAGCCTTTGATGTTTCACTTTGGATTGGCTATCAAACCGTCTCAACTTGAGCTTCACTTTCTTGTGACTTGATTTCCCAACTTCACTCCATTGCTTGCCTTCTAAATTCACCAATTCACTCAAAGAAAAAGTTAATTCTAAAAGAATCAAGCCATGTTGAATCCCAAACAGTGAGAACTTAGAATAAGGCAAACAACGTTCACAAAAGAATACATTGATCCTAAGCATCCCAAACAATTTAGCAACCTCATGGAAACACATTGTAGAAATATGAGATGCCAAATCTCCATGCATTATGATCTCACAACATGAATCCCAACCAACAACAAATCATCTAATTCAGGAATAGAACAACTCAGGACATGCAAATTGGACCCTTCAAATAGAAAGCCCCTATACTTGACAAACTTTTGCAAAACACTAGAGAAATCATGACTTTCCAATTAGCAAAAGTGTTTGTGAAGTTTAACGAGGGATCAAATTAGGGCTCAGATGATAGAAAGAGTTCTGAGAGAATTCTAGAAGAGAGAGAAACAATTATCTCATGACTTATTATTTTATACAGAAAATAATATACAGCATCATATATATTCAGGTACTTCACATCACTAACTACAATTTCAACCACACAAACTCATTCTTCCACTAACTAGTTTCCAGCTCAGCTGCCAGCTAATCAAGTCTTCATCCCCCCCTCATGATGAGGCTTGTGGACATCACAAAAGCTCATCTTGGCCAGAATATTGAAAAATTGTGGAGCTGGCAAAGGCTTAGTAAAGACATCAGCCAGTTGTTGTCGAGAAGAGACATGTTGGGGAATGAGAAATCCTGCAGTGTAATGATCACGTACCAAATGACAGTCGATCTCCAGATGCTTAGTGCTCTCATGGAAGACGGGATTTGCAACGATGTGCACAGCTGCTTGATTGTCACACCAGAGGGAAATAGGCAACGGAATGGATATCTGAAAGTACTGGAGCAAGTAACTGATCCATTTTAATTCACAGGCTGTGACAGCAAGACTGCAATATTTAGCTTCAGCTGAGGAACGGGACCCAGTGGTTTGTTTCTTTGTCTTCCATGAAATCAATGATTGACCCAGAAAAATACAATACCCAGTAACAAAACGTCTCATCAATTTACAGGAGGCCCAATCAGCATCACAAAATGCCTCAAGTTGTAAATGACTTTGAGTGGGGTAGAAGAGGCCTTGAGAAGGACTACCTTTGAGATAGCGAACAGTATGTAGAGCTGCTTTCCATTGCAATTCATTGGGATGTTGGACATACTGACTAAGATGCTGAACAGCAAAAGTTAGATCAGGCCGAGTAAAACTGAGATAAAGGAGTCTCCCAATTAACCGTCGATATGGCCCTGGATCAGAAAGCAACGGCGAGTTGGTATCAACCAGTTTGCAGTTAACTGGAAGTGGTGTAGCTACAGGATGAGCATCTGCAAGACCAGCATCATGAACAATATCAAGAGCATATTTTCGTTGCATGATATACATGCCTGAAGAGGATCTCGCAATTTCTATGCCAAGAAAATAGCGGGCAGGGCCAAGGTCTTTGATGGTGAACTGGGAGTGCAAAAAATCCTTTACAGCTTGAATGGCTGATTCAGAATTACCTGCCAAGAGAAGATCATCTACATACACAACCAAAGCTAGACAAATATCCTGGTCAGATTTCTGAAAAAAATAGTGATCATGCTTTGACTGTTGAAAACCATAAGCAATCAGTTTGTTGGTAAGCTCAAGATTCCACTGGCGAGACGCCCGTTGAAGGCCATAAAGGGACTTTTTAAGCTTGCATACCTGACCAGGTTTGGCTTGGGAATAGCCATCAGGTGGGATCATATATAGATCCTCATCAATGTATCCATGGAGAAAAGCATTGTTTATGTCAAGCTGGTGTAAAAACCATGAATGTGCTGCTGTAATGGGTAAGAAAAGACTGACAGTGACATTTTTAGCCACAGGAGAAAAACTATCAAAGTAATCAACACCCTCTATTTGGTTAAAACCTTTGGCAACTAACCTGGCTTTATACCTTTCAATGCTTCCATCCGGATTACATTTAACCTTGTAGACCTACTTGGAGCCAATAGCTTTCTTCCCAATGGGCAAAGAAGTCAATTCCCAGGTCTGGTTTCGTTCCAAAGCTTGGAGTTCAGTCTCCATAGCCTGAACCCATTCTCTCTGCATTCTGGCCTGCTTATAAGAGAGTGGTTCCTGAATTTTTGACAAGTTAGCAACAAAAGACATATATGTAGCAGATAAAGGGAATGGTTGAGGTTGGGAATGTTGATTGAGAATGGAAGGAGAGTGATGTATTGAATTGGTCACATAGTCTTGTAACCTGATTGGCTTATTTCTGGTTCGAGTGCTGAATCTAAGGGCCTGTGAATTATTACCCTGAGGTGGCTGAGTATTCGAAACAGGTATTTCAGATTGAGAGATGTCTAATTCACTTGTATCTCTTTCTGAAGTATTAGGAAATGGAGAGGCTAGATCGTTGGGACTGAATGAGTGACCGGAGGACAGGGGGAATGGGCTTGAACAATAGGAGCAGGGGGATTAGTCCCTGGAGGCAGTTCAGTAATGGGTTTGGGTAATGTGGTGGATGAATTTGGTATGAAGTGTGGTAATGCATCGGAGGAGTTGGGAGATGGGATAGAGATGTGAGATTGGAGTTTGTAGGGAAACTGCTTTTCATAGAAAATAACGTCTCTAGAAATAATAGTGCGTTGATGGTGTAAATCAAAGACTTTATAAGCTTTTTGCCTAGGGGGGTAGCCAATGAATATAGCTGGAAAGGCTCTTGCCTCAAACTTATCCTTGTGAGAAGAGGTATTTGTTGCAAAACATAAGCAACCAAATACTCGTAAGTGGGTCAGGTGTGGAGCTTTGTTATATAGAATTTCGTAGGGAGATTTCCAATTAAGGATAGGTGTGGGTAGGCGTTTGATGACATAGGTTGCAGCCAAGATAGAGTCTCCCCAAAATCTTTTTGGTAAACCAGATTGCAACATGAAAGATCTCGCAACCTGAAGTAAGTGTCGATGTTTATGTTCTACCAGGCCATTCTGTTGTGGTGTGTAAGGGGTTGATCTTTGGTGGATGATCCCAAGGCTAGAGAACAAATCTTGGCAAGCTGTATTGGTAAATTCAATGCCATTGTCAGTTCTAAAGCACTTGACTGGGACTTGAAATTGTGTTTTTACCATGCAAAAAAAAGATTTCAGAATGTGATGGGTTTGGGATTTGGAGGTCAACAGGTAGGTCCAAGTCGTTCTGCTATAATCATCAACCAAAGTCAAAATGTAGTGTGCACCAATTAATGAAGGAATTTTGTATGGCCCCCACAAGTCAGCGTGTATTAGTTCAAAGCACGTTTCAGTGTGAGTGGCACTTTGAGGAAAAGGTAATCTATGTTGTTTGGCTAGTGGACAGATTTCACAAAGATAAGAAGAATCCAAATGAGCATCATTCATATCATGAACATGTTTCAAGACATTCAAGGAGGGGTGGCCTAAGCGTTAATGCCATACATCATGATTAAGTACATTAACTTTATTAGCTAGTGGAATATATGGAACTGCCAAATCAGAAAATATATTCAAAAGCTGAGAGTATTGCTGAATGGTATCATTCTGAAAGGAACTTGAATCAAGAATGTATAGCCCCTTGAGTTCTTTAGCTATTGCAAGGACCTTGTTAGTCACTAGGTCCTGCAGCAAGCAAAAAGCAGGGAAAAAATTGAAATGAATGGATGCAGTCTTGGACAACTTATTGACTGACAGCAAGTTGAACTGAAAACTGGGAACATGTAAGCAGTTATCAAGTAGCAGATTGTCACAAAGTTTCACAGAGCCAATGCATTTAACTAGTTGAATGGACCGATCAGGTAAGCACACAGGAGTTGGTTGAGTAACAGGTTTACTGTGATAAAGGCTACAAAAATTGCTACACATATGGTTTGATGCACCACTATCAACAATCCAGGTATCACAATCAAATAAGACAAGAGAATTTGAGTAATGAGTTATGACACTACCTGCAAAGTCACTGAAATGTGCGAAATTGACAGCCTCCTCAATAGGTGTATTATCATTCTCTTTTCCCTTTAACCGTTTCTCAACCTCCTGCTGCACCAGAATTGGCAATTAAAAATTGCATATCAGTTCCACTTGTTTCATCAGCATCCAGGGGAGTGTCAATCTGGATATTTGCAATATTGGCAAAGTGAGTGTTCTTGCCTTTCATCAATTGGTCATTTTTCCCTTTCCACCAGTCAGGGAAACCATGGATTTTAAAACATGTATAGTGTGCCCTTCTTTTCCACAGAATGCACACTTAAGGTCAAACTTCTTAGCACTGTTGTCTTTCTTGTTGTTCATCCCACCAGTTGTGGCTGGTTTCCTTTCGACACTAGTAGCAACAGCCATAGCAGAATTTTGATGAGGCTCAAAATACATGTGCTGCACAGTTCTTTGCCTTTCCACCTTGATAACCATGGTATAAGCCCTACCAATAGTTGGAAACGGATCCATTAGAAGAATTTGGTTTATGATTGCATCATATTCTTCATTGAGACCCATGAGAAACTGCATAGTTTTATCTTCATTATCAGCCTCAAATGTAGATTTGTAGAATCCACACTTACAACATTGACATTGTTGTGATGGCCTCAGAACATTCAACTCATCCCATAGACGTTTTAGGCGAGAGAAATAATTTGCCACTGAAGTGGTTCCTTGAGTCAAGGAACCGATATCTCGCTTCAATTGGTACATTAACGGACCATTACTAGAGCCATACTGTTCAGCGATATCTTCCCATAACTGCTTGGCAGAAGCTGTAAACAGAAATCCATGGGCAATTTCTTTCGATAATGCATTCAGAATCCATGAAACCACAGTAGAGTCCACCTTTTTCCATTGTCGATAGGTCGGTGATCGCAAATCTGGCATCATTAGTTCTCCATTGATGAATCCTAATTTGTCGTTTGCCTCGAGCGCGATAATCATTGAACGACTCCATGAGACGAAGTTCCTTTCGTTTAGAGGTTCGTTGACAAGAACCAAGCCAGAATGCTCTGAACTGTGCAAGAACAGAGGATTCTCTGCTCCAATTTGGTGAGAAATTTCTCTCTCATTACTCGCTTCAAAGCTTGAACTAGCCATGGAGATTCCAGAAAACCTGATTTCTTAGTAATTTATCGGATGAATTTCGTGATTACAGGACCAATTTCTCTCTGATACCATGTGAAGTTTAACGAGGGATCAAATTAGGGCTCAGATGATAGAAAGAGTTTTGAGAGAATTCTAGAAGAGAGAGAAACAATTATCTCATGACTATTATTTTATACAGAAAATAATATACAGCATCATATATACTCAGGTACTTCACATCACTAACTACAATTTCAACTACACAAACTCATTCTTCCACTAACTAGTTGCCAGCTCAGCTGCCAGCTAATAAAGTCTTCAGTGTTTATTAGCGTTTAAAAGAGGAAAACCGATCACTTGAAAATGATCATCAAGAAGAATGGAACAAATAAGAATCAAAAGAGTAAAATTAGTGGTTGCTTCCGATGTCGTAACAAACTAAAGTTGTTAGACAGCTTACAGTTAAGACGCTAAATGTAGCTTATTCTACTGTTTGGGTAAGGAAAATAAGGAAGAATATAGAAGTTATTTAGCTGGAAAAAAATACGCTCTTGATTTTCATGTAAAAAATAAAAAATAACTAACTTGTGTATTAGCTTCAATAATGATGTTTAATGAAAATAAAATAACATAAATACAGTTTTGAGGAATAATCATTTTGGTTGTGTGGAAACGTACAACATTCATGCAAGGATTTTTCTGCAAGGATTTGTGCAACACTAGTGCATGAAAATTGTTAGAAATACTGTAAAATTGTGCAATAATTCTATAGGTTTTGTGTCAAATAGGACTAGTTATTTTCTATAATTGTCAATTTTAATTTTCTATTTTAGATGAACCAATCATTCTATTTAATGGGACATGTATTTTAAAAGTACTCTTCAAATTGAAACTTGAAGCTTTGCTAAATCTTAACAGGTTGTGATGTTTTGTATACTGTAGAATTCGCAGATCATCAGCTACAAACTTCAAGAATAGAACTAAGAACAAAGAAATTGCAGAAAGAAGAAAAGAGAGGAAGAAAGTTGAGAGAGAATTTTCTGATTTCTATTGCAGAGAAAATGGAATATCTTATTACAATAATCACCTACTTGCTTATTTATACAAGTTACTAAAGCTAAGGACTACAGATCATACAATGCACATCAAGTGCAATTAATCTAAGCTTCTAACTGAATTTTTTGCAAAAACCATCAACTTGAGCTGAATAAGTGACAGTTGTATGGCATTAACTTAACCATGCTCTTAAGCATACTCCAAAAGATCTAATGAGATCTGACAGCTCATCAAAGACAGCTCATCAAGGTGGATCACGCTTCAACTGGATTTGATCTGCTGGAGGAGGCTTACCACAGCTACCAGTGTTGCTCCTCAGCTTCAGGCTGTTGCTTCTGTGAGCTCAGCTTGGAGCCTTCTGTATGGTCATTCAGATGGTCATTCTGCACACCCCACTCAAGCTGAGCTGGATTAAAGGTAATCAAGCAAGCTTGGAACTGATAAACAAAAACTGAGGAGAATGAAGACTCTTGGTGAAAATGTCTGCCAGCTGAAGCTTGGATGGAATGTAAATAGGATTAATCAATCCTGCTTTGTACTGGTTTCGAACAATATGGCAATCAATCTCCAGATGCTTTGTTCTCTCATGGAAAACCAGATTGGCAGTGATGTACAATGCTACCTGATTATCACAGTAAAAGGGGATTGGAAATGTGATAGGAACTGCAAGGCCCTTCAGAAGGTAACTGATCCATTGTAATTCACAAACTGTGGAAGCCATGCTTATGTACTCAGCTTCAGCAGAAGATTTAGAGACAGTAGCCTATTTCTTAGTCTTCGAGGAAATTAAAGAATCCCCAAGAAACACACAGAAACCAATAAGGTACCTTCTTGTCTTCTTGCAAGCAGCCCAATCAGCATCTGAATATGCAGTCAATTGGGAAATAGGCTTTGCTAGATAGAACAAACCCTTGGCAGGGCTCCCCTTCAGAAATAAAAGAACATGTAAGGCAGCATCCCAATGATTCTGTTTTGGAGCATTGACATATTGGCTTAGTTACTGTGTAGTATGAGCAAGGTAGCCAAGGTAGAGGAGCCTACCAATAAGCCTGCGGTGCTGCTCAGGATCACCAAATAGAGGAGATAAATCATCTTCCAACAGAAAACCAGGGATCATAGGAACTATGACTGGCTTGGCATCAGCAAGACCAGAATCCTGCAGAATATCATTAGCATACTTGCTTTGATTCAGAGAAATACCAGAAGTAGACCTTACAATTTCTACCCCAAGGAAGTATTTTGCAGATCCGAGGTATTTGATGGTGAATTTGTCATGCAGGAACTTCTTAACTTTAGCAATTGCAGCTTTTGAAGATCCTGTAATTAAAAGATCATCCACATAAACTAACAAAAATAATTACAGTCCAGATTTATTGATAATAAAGAGGCAGTGATCATGTTCACACTGCACAAATCCATAGGCTATCAAGCTTTCAGTAAGCTCATGATTCCACTGCCTAGATGCTTATTTAAGACCATACAAGGACTTCTTCAGCTTACAAACCTGTCCTTCAGAGGCTTGCTGTATCCAGGAGGAGGTAACATATAAACCTCCTCATCCAAATGGCCATGCAGAAAGGCATTATTCACATCCATTTGCTGTAAAGGCCAATTATATGAAGTAGCCAAAGCAATCAGAATTCTGATTGTAACCACCTTAACAATTGGAGAGAAAACCCCATAATAGTCCTCACCCTCAACCTGAGTATAGCCCTTGGCTACCAACCTAGCCTTAAACTTGTCCACAGTACCATCCGGCAATCTTTTGATCTTAAAGACCCATCTAGAGCCAAGAGCCCTTTTTCCTGCAGGAAGAGAAGTAATATCCCAAGTATTATTGGCCTCCAGAGCATGAAGCTCCTGCTGCATAGCATTTTCCACTTCTACCTGTCCTTTCGCCTGCTTATATGAATAAGGCTCATGGATATGTGATATGTTAGCTCAAAAATGCATATGAGCAGGAGAAAAAAGAAGATTCACAGATTCAGAAACTTGAGCAGTGAGAGGTGCTTGAGGTGTGTGAGACTAAGGAATCACAAAGTCCAGCAACCAAAGAGGTGGTTTTCTGATTCTGGTACTCTGTTTAGGAGGATCATGATGGATAAGGGGAGAAGCAGTAGATGAGTGAATAGGTTCTGTGATAGGATCAGAATTTGGAGGACTAAGGGAATGGTTAGAAAGCTCATAGGAGGAAGAAGTTGAGTGTGTAGAAGGCATGCCATCATGTTTGGTCAAGGTAGAAGAGTCTGAAACCCTTGGAGCAAAATCAGATATAGGACTGAAAGCGTGTTCTGGCAACATAGGGAGAGGTTCAGTAGTGGATTTATCATATGGGAAAATGAATTCATGGAAGGAGACATCTCTAGACACAAGAACCTTATGATGTTCCAAACTGTAGAGTTTGTAGCCCTTCTACCCAGGTGGATATCCTATGAAAATACACTTGATGGATCTAGCACTAAACTTGTCATTATGAGGAGTATTATGAGTGGCAAAGCATAAACAGCCAAAATGAAATCCCAATTATCAATAGCAACCTAAGATGAACCTAAGAGGGGGAGGGGGTGAATTAGGTTCTTGACACTTTTTAAAAATTATTTTCTACAATAAAGAACAACTTTGAAAAACCATTTTCAAAGCAAATGTAAAAACGAAGTTGACAAAATAAGTGAGGTGTGTGATTAGTGTTTTGCAAATCATAAAAGCAATTAAACAAACAAAGCAAGAACACACCAAATTTATAGTGGTTCGGATTCCCCTTGAATCCTAGTCCACTCGACAAGTTCTACAACTTGTTTCCCTATCTATGAAACACTTAAGGGAGTGTTCCAATCCCTACCAAAACACTTAAAGGAGTGTTCCAATCCTTACACGTGCCTAATGGCTAACAATGAATCTTTTGCCCCCGCTCCTTCCTCAAGGACTTAGGGTCTTACTCAAGACTTCATTGACTAGCTACAAGGACTTTTGCTCAATCAACCTCTTGATCAAGACTTTCTCCCCTTTGCCTAATTTAACTCTAAACTAGGACTTTACAATTGCCCTAACTCAACCCCTTGAGTTGGGTCTCTCCTTTCTACTTGCTCCACCTTTCTTCTTGCCTAACTCTTTACTCAAGAGTTGGACTTTACCTCACATACAATGTGCCTACAACACTACACAAGTGTCTAGGACTTTATCTAAGTGTTTACAAGGATGAAATACTCCAGAAATGGAGTTTACAATTCGACACAAAAACAGGGCACAAGTGCCTCTTGACAATCCTACCTTAACAAGCTAATTTGACACATAGATGATTGAAATGAAGCTTGAAAGTGTTGTTAAAGTGTAGGAGATGTTGGGGAATCATTAGTCTTCATTTTGCAGCTTGGGGGTATTTATAGGAATGAAGAAATAGCTTCCAACGGCTTGCAACGGCTAGTTTTTCAATTTGAAATTCTGCTGTGAACAGTAAACCCGAGAGCGCCGCGATGGGACTTGCGAAATCGCAGGATTTGCGGCCTCTGTCGCAGGCGGGAAACCTGGGCTGTTGTGTGGCGCGCGGCGCGCGGCTCGATGCCTGCGTGCGGCGCCTCTGTCGCGGGTCCCGATCGCAGGTCCGGTCGCGCGGCGCTGTCTCCTTGTCGGCCACTGATTTGGCACCTTTTTCATTTGCTTGTCGTTTCTTCGTTATAGCTCCGATTTCTTCGCCGTTTTTTGCGTTAGTTCACCCGTGAATTATTCTCTTCATTTTCTGACTTGAAAACACCGTGGGTCCCACCTTGGGATGAGCTCGGTCGTATTTTTCTTCTTTCTTCATTTGCTTGCCGTTTCTTCGTTTTAGCTCATTTTTCATTGCCGTTTTTTGCATCGGTTCTTCCGTAAACATTTCTCTACATTTTCTCACTTAGAAGAACCATTAAATTAATTCTCATATTTGTTAACTCATCAATCAAAATAAGGATTAAGACCAACCGGGTCTAACAATCTCCCCTTTTTGATGATGACAAAACAAATATGGAATTCATGACAATAAATCAACACTTTATAAAATTGAGTAACTCCCCCTCAATTTATAATCTCCCCCTCAATTCCATAATATT
Organism: Leptodermis oblonga; assembly: GCA_016801395.1. Taxonomy (NCBI): domain Eukaryota; kingdom Viridiplantae; phylum Streptophyta; class Magnoliopsida; order Gentianales; family Rubiaceae; genus Leptodermis; species Leptodermis oblonga. The sequence continues at coordinate 15,528,812 of CM028751.1, read as the reverse complement.
TTCTCCCCCTTTTTGACATCACAAAAAGGACTTAGCAAGCATAATAAAACGTGAAAGATGCATACAAATAAAGAAATGTACAACTCAAAAATAGATAAAATCGATTAGGTCATGAGTTGAACATTGAATTTGCTCTCAAATATGAAAGTTTTGCCTTTGACATTTTAAGAAAAATCAATCGATCTTTTGACAATCAACCAATTTTTATTAGCATTTTCTTCCCCTTAGTGAATGTACAAAAAAAATCCATTTTACTTCATAAGCCTACAAGATGACAATGCTAATTTTAAGATCTAATGTCAATGCTAGTTCAAAATTTTTCTCTTCCTAAACTCTAGCATATACATTTCAAAGAGCTTAACCAATCAAGTAGGAAGCATACAAGCTTCATGAAATCAAAGAGCAAGTTAAGCTTATAAAAACAAAAGGAGTTCATTCTCACTAAAGAATGACCTTTCTTAAATCATGAGTTTTCAAGATTTGTGAAATATGGCATAAACTCATGTTGAAAATCTGCAAGCAACTTCAATAGGCATGTAAAGCATTTCAAGAATTCAAGTATTCACTTTTCATGCATATTCTTGAAAGTCAACTAAAAGTCAAACTTTTTCTAAAGCAATGCCTATTTTTTAAAAAAAACTTGTCAATTTCATCATAGAAGTTCAACTAAGCACATGAACAAGTTTTAATCAACATATGCAACATATCAAAGGAATGAAACATTTTAGATCATGCATATGTGTGGAGTCAACTTACCGGTCAACACTTTTCAAGCTTAAACACATTAAGCTAGTAATTTTGAAAGTTGCAATTTTCAAGTTTCTATAAATCATTTTATCATTCATGCAACTTTAAATACTCAAGTAGTTTATGCACAAAGTTTCAAACCATTGAAAGCATGCATATAAGTAAAGTCAACTACTTGGTCAAACTTATTCAATTTTAAGCATACAAAGCATACATTCTTTGAAAGTTGCAATTTTCAACATTAAACCTCAATTTTCTCATGCAAGCAACTTCAAATCATCAATAATATCATGCTTAAAATATCAAATAAGCTACAGCATGTATAATTCAAAAGTCAACCACTTGGTCAACCGTTTTCATGTAATGCAAACATGCTTAATTCTTGCTATCTTCAAATTAAAGGTTTTCAACCTTTTTAACATGCAAGAATTTTAAGATACCAAAGATGACATAGATCCTAATGCATCATTTTAAATCTAAAGCATGGCATTTTAGGATTCTATTACTCAAAAATTTATCAATCAAAAGCAAATTTCAAATTTTCTCTATTTTGCCGAATTTATTATTATTATTATTTTTTGAATCTTTTAACTTCAAAATTGATCTTAGCACATTTCAAATATCATTCTAAGTTCATTAGATCAATTTTCATCTTCTAATCATGCAAAAGTCTAAAAGTCAACATAAAATCAAACTTCTAGCTATTTTCAAATAAAGCTCATAAAGTCATAAAGACTTTCATTAACACATGCTTTCAATCAAAATGATTCAAGGATATGAATTTAACATACAAGTTTTATTTAAGCATAACATACATTTCATATCACATATCCATCATTTTGAACACAAGTCACACATGTACATCATATTCCACTCAATTGACATATAATCATCAAATCAATTATGGAGCACTCAAAGTGAGTTAGAGATGATACATGTTTCCTCAAATGAGCATTCATGAGCTCATTACCAATCTTGAAGCCATTTTTGCATTTTTTGCATTTTTCACCATTTGGCTCCAATCAACCATCCTTGCTACTTTTCAAGTATCTCTTCATTGAGATTTAGTTCATAAAGTAGCATTAAGGACCTACAAGGAAATCAAGCACAAGATTTTGGTACCCAATACTTATTGGGTCCTAAAGGGTTAGCTTGTTCCTTTACTTTCCATACCTTTCTTCCTTTCTTCACATTTTTCTTATCAAAGCATTTGGAAGAAATATGACCTTGTCTACCACAATAATTACATACAATAGATGCATTTAATGAAGGAACTTTCCTAACATTTCTTCTATAAGCATATGGCACACTATTGTAATTTACTACATTATGCCTATTCAATGGCATATGAACAAAATGATTCTTACTAGCATACAATGCATTATAGTTCCTAGAATCATTTTTCTTATGACTAGGTTCATTTTCAAATGAACTATGCACATTTTTGTATCTATGAGCATAATGAGATGCATGAGCATTTAACGAATAAGTATCCCTCTTTGGGGTACATAAAGCAAACTTATGAAAATGACACCAATCATTATGCATATGGGAAACAATTCTAGGCATATCAAAAGATGAGTGACATGAATTTACATCATTCTTACAATTAGAAGACTTTCTTTTCTTTTCATACAACCATGCATGATTTGTCTTCTTTTTAGCTTCTAATGGAGGATAGACTAGTTTAGTACAATTTTTAGAAGCATTAACAAAAGTAGTAGAAGTGGAAGGCATATCACAATTTTGGTTATTTTCATAACCTAAGCCATGTTTATCATTTCCTACCTTTTGTTTACCTAACAACTTTTCTAAGTTGTTTTTTCCTAATGTCAATTTTTCAAGACTTGCACTCAAGTCTTCAATTTTCTTTTTCATGCATTCATACTCATTTTTCAACAAATCATATGAACTAGCCTTTTCATGCAATTTTCATTTTCATCTAAGGCATTTTCGTAATACATTTTCAAATCTATGTACTTTGCATCTTCATTATCTAGCAAAGTACTCATCTCATCTACTTTGTTTTTCAACTCATCATTTTCATGTTTCAAAGTAGAGTTTTCTTCTTTTAAAGATGCAACATGAATTTCTAAAGATTTAATTTTCTTTTCATGCATAACATTCTTTTTCAAGGCATCTATACATTTGTCATGCAATTTAGTGACATATTCATACATATCAAAATCAAGATTATCACTATCATGCATACTACCACTTAAAGAAGATTTGGAAGATTTGGTTACCTCTTGTAGATCACTTCCAACTAAGCATCTTCTTGTGGTTTCCTTCTCTTCCTCACTTGAGGAATCATCCCAAGTCCTTGCTAGCTTGGTCACCTTCTTGATGGCTTTCTTACCTTTAGCCATTTTGTGCAAATTTCGGAAAATAAAGCACAAATAATCAAGCAAGCAAAGAAGACTCTAAAAATCAACAAAGGTTGCAAAAATTGAACTTAAACTCAAAGTTGTTAAACCTACAAATTTGAGCACTAGCTCTGATACCAATTGAAATCCCAATTATCAATAGCAACCTAAGATGAACCTAAGAGGGGGAGGGGGTGAATTAGGTTCTTGACACTTTTTAAAAATTATTTTCTACAATAAAGAACAACTTTGAAAAACCATTTTCAAAGCAAATGTAAAAACGAAGTTGACAAAATAAGTGAGGTGTGTGATTAGTGTTTTGCAAATCATAAAAGCAATTAAACAAACAAAGCAAGAACACACCAAATTTATAGTGGTTCGGATTCCCCTTGAATCCTAGTCCACTCGACAAGTTCTACAACTTGTTTCCCTATCTATGAAACACTTAAGGGAGTGTTCCAATCCCTACCAAAACACTTAAAGGAGTGTTCCAATCCTTACACGTGCCTAATGGCTAACAATGAATCTTTTGCCCCCGCTCCTTCCTCAAGGACTTAGGGTCTTACTCAAGACTTCATTGACTAGCTACAAGGACTTTTGCTCAATCAACCTCTTGATCAAGACTTTCTCCCCTTTGCCTAATTTAACTCTAAACTAGGACTTTACAATTGCCCTAACTCAACCCCTTGAGTTGGGTCTCTCCTTTCTACTTGCTCCACCTTTCTTCTTGCCTAACTCTTTACTCAAGAGTTGGACTTTACCTCACATACAATGTGCCTACAACACTACACAAGTGTCTAGGACTTTATCTAAGTGTTTACAAGGATGAAATACTCCAGAAATGGAGTTTACAATTCGACACAAAAACAGGGCACAAGTGCCTCTTGACAATCCTACCTTAACAAGCTAATTTGACACATAGATGATTGAAATGAAGCTTGAAAGTGTTGTTAAAGTGTAGGAGATGTTGGGGAATCATTAGTCTTCATTTTACAGCTTGGGGGTATTTATAGGAATGAAGAAATAGCTTCCAACGGCTTGCAACGGCTAGTTTTTCAATTTGAAATTCTGCTGTGAACAGTAAACCCGAGAGCGCCGCGATGGGACTTGCGAAATCGCAGGATTTGCGGCCTCTGTCGCAGGCGGGAAACCTGGGCTGTTGTGTGGCGCGCGGCGCACGGCTCGATGCCTGCGTGCGGCGCCTCTGTCGCGGGTCCCGATCGCAGGTCCGGTCGCGCGGCGCTGTCTCCTTGTCGGCCACTGATTTGGCACCTTTTTCATTTGCTTGTCGTTTCTTCGTTATAGCTCCGATTTCTTCGCCGTTTTTTGCGTTAGTTCACCCGTGAATTATTCTCTTCATTTTCTGACTTGAAAACACCGTGGGTCCCACCTTGGGATGAGCTCGGTCGTATTTTTCTTCTTTCTTCATTTGCTTGCCGTTTCTTCGTTTTAGCTCATTTTTCATTGCCGTTTTTTGCATCGGTTCTTCCGTAAACATTTCTCTACATTTTCTCACTTAGAAGAACCATTAAATTAATTCTCATATTTGTTAACTCATCAATCAAAATAAGGATTAAGACCAACCGGGTCTAACACAAAAGTTCTAAGATGTTCAAGTGAAGGAATAGTTTTATTAAGGATTTCAAATGGTGATTTCCACTGTAAAATGGCAGTAGGCAGCCTGTTTAAAATGTAGGTAGCAGTGAGAATGGAATCAGCCCAAAACTTTTTTGCTAATGAGGACTGAAACATTAGAGACATTGCTATTTGGAGAAGGTGTTGATGTTTTCTTTCAACAACTCCATTTTGCTGAGGAGTGTAAGGACAAGATTTTTGATGAATGATGCTAACCTTTGAAAACAATGCTTGACAAGAAGAGTTAGTGAATTCAGTCTCATTATCACTTCTAATGACTTTGACAGAATCATGAAATTGAGTCTGAATCATATTCAGAAAATGAGAAATAACAGTACATGTCATACTCTTATCCTTAAGGAAAAATGTCAATGTATTTCTACTGTAATCATCAACAATTGTAAGGAAATAAGAACATCCATTTAGTGAAGGCTGAGAGTACGGACCCCAAACATCTATGTGCAGCAAATCAAAGCACTGAGAAGTATGAGTGATGGTTAAAGGAAATGGAATCCTTTGCTGTTTGGCAAGAGGACAAATAGTACATCGATGAAGCTTGTTATCAACAGAAGAATATGGCAGATTGAGCTTTCCTAATACATCAAAAGAAGAATGACCCAATCTATAATGCCATAATTGATCTTTGTGAGATGCTAAAGGATTATTTGGCTGCAGCAAATGCAGATTTGCTACCAATGATGGTTCATAGGACTTTATAACCTCAGGTTTGAAGGAGTTTCGATCAAGGATATAAAGTCCTTTGATTATCCTTCCCACTCCAGCAACTCTTTTGGTATGTTGGTCCTGTAGTAGACAATACTCAGGGTGGAAAATAAAAGAAATTTTAGCCAAGACAGCACACTTTCTCACAGAGAATAAATTGAACCTAAAAGAGGGAATATGCAAACAGTCACCAAGAAGTAACTGATTATAGAGGTGTACCCAGCCAAAATGAGTCACTGATTTAATGGTACCATCTGGAAGGCATACAGGAGTAATTGGCTACCAATTTAATGTTTGTGAGAAAGGAGAGATTTATGCATACATGATTTGTAGCACCCGTATCAACAATCCATGAGTCCTTATCAATATAATCAGAAAAGGAAAGTGCAGAATTAATACTGGCAAACTCTTCAACAAGTGTAAAATTAATAAGGTCCTTTGAAGGTCCATTAGAGTTGCCGCTAGCTCCAGAAGCATTCTATCCCCACAGCATTTTACTCAACTCTCTCATATGGCCATTCTGAACCCTTCCTTTTTCCCCAAACCTTTGCCTCAAATCATTCCACAGATCTTTAGCAGTTTGTGAGAACATGAAACCATCAACCAAACCTGGATGATCTGATCCATGCAAAATCATAGCTTCCATAAGGTAAGCTTCATGCAGAGTCATTGCTTCCATAAGGTAAGCTTTATGCAAATTATCTAGATTTCTTCCCCCATTTCCAGAAATTGAGTTGTTTCCTGAATTCTCTGAATTATTCGCCATGGAAAATTCTGATCTCAATAAAGTAGCTGTGGAAAGGATCTATTCAATCTGCTCTGATACCATGTAGAATTCGCAGATCATTAGCTACAAACTTCAAGAACAGAACTAAGAACAAAGAAATTGCAGAAAGAAGAAAAGAGAGGAAGAAAGTTGAGAGAGAGTTTTTTGATTTCTATTGAAGAGAAAATGGAAGATCTGATTACAATAATCACCTACTTGCTTATTTGTACAAGTTACTAAAGCTAAGGACTACAGATCATACAATGCACATCAAGTGCAGCTAATCTAAACTTCTAACTGAATTTCCCGCCAAAACCATTAACTTGAGCTTAATAAGTGATAGCTGTATGGCATTAACTTAACCATGCTCTTAAGCATGCTCAAAAGATCTAATGAGATGTGACAGCTCATCAAAGACAGCTCATCAAGGTGGATCATGCTTCAACTGGATTTGATCTGCTGGAGGAGGCTTACCACAGCTACCAGTGTTGCTCCTCAGCTTCAGGTTCTGTTGCTTCTGTGAGCTCAGCTTGGAGCCTTCTGTATGGTCATTCAGATGGTCATTCTGCACATTCCTTATTTGAAAACACTTAAACTTCCAAGTTCAACACAGTGCATCCCTTGATCACTTGCCCCTTCTTGTTTTGAGGCATAGTTAGAAGAGATTGTAACTCAGCAAGTCTTCTAATACTTCTCTGTTTGCCACCATCTCCATCCCTTTCATGGAGAAATTTTCAACCCGGGATTGGGGTATATGTCGGAACAAATGGATCGAAACGCCTCAGGGAATCTGTTCAATTTTGTAGGCCTCCAATTTTCTGCCATTTGTTTCCTGGAATTTCACATTGTAAACCTCCCCAAAGTTCTTTCCAGAATAGAATACCAACATTTTACCATCCCACAAAACCGGCTTCCCATTCTAGTAAGTAATATTTGTCTACATTTTCATTCACATTTTTTGTCTCCCAAAGGTTCTTTCGATCATCAAAAACATAGATCACGACTTCTTTCTTTTTGGCCACCACATAAGCCATGTAACTTTCGGCGGTTTCCAACCACGCGTCAACACCAAAACAAAAGTAACCACGTCAGTAGACTTAGCACCATCAGGCTTTGCAAAAATTCGAGGGAGCTCATTAATGCAAACGCTTTTGTTATAAAAGCTTTGTTTAATTTGTGTGAAAGAATAAATCCTAATCAACAGGAATACCATAAAACGAAACTACAGCTTTTTATTTTCTGTAAGTCAATGTCATGTATGTCTAGCACGATGTTGCACGTCTTGAAAAAACCACATTTAGATTTTTCACAAAGGTTTATTTATAACAATGATACAGGTAGAAAAATTAGATTCAGGGTAATGTTATTCGAAGCGAAGATGATGGTAGCAACAAAAATTCTGCAGTTAGATATATCAATGTTGGGTTATCTCCTCAAATTTCTAATACAATTTGTATTGGGCCAGGTAATTAATGTGGGCCCATTAGAGTTTACTTCTTTCTATTATAAATATGTGAGCTATGTAATAGATTAGGGCATGTTAAACAGAGAACATCCACCCAGACGTGGTGCAGGTAGAGAGAAGACCTTCAGGCAAGTGAGAGATGGGTGCCGTCGTCAGTTCATAAGAGACGATGAAGATTCCTGCTTCTGTCTCCGACATTGGCGTTGGTAAGTCGTTGTGAAGTCATAGGAGATGATCAATGTTCCTGCCTATGCTTTCGATGAAGAAGAAGACGTTGTTAGGTTGTTCTAAGGCCATAAGAGATGTGTGCTCCTGCTTATGCCTTTGACAACGAGATTGAGGGGGAGTGATAATAGAATAGAGGGCGAGAGACATTGTATATAGAGATTACATTGTAAACTCTTCTATTTCTTGATTCCCATATATGAAGTGAAGTAAAGAGTAGTTTGTGGAGTAGATTTGTTGAAATCGAACCATGTTAAATTGTGTTGTGCTTTTCTTTTCTGTTTTCAATTCCGCTGTAGTATTCTTGTTGAAATATCTCTTCCAATAAGTGGTTCAAAGATCTTGAGGGGTGTTTATTCCTAACAAGTGGTATCAAAGCCGGGGGCCAGAAGTCAGGAGGAGGAAGACAATCAAGAGCGAGAAGCAGAAAAGGAAAAGAAGAAAAAAAATTGTTTTGCATTTTTGTGGATTTGAATGTCAGTGAAAACTTCTGCTTTTGCGTTGCGACGTTAGAGAGGTCGGAGAAGACTTGTGTTCTTCAAAATTGCTGAAGAGTCACGTCGACGAGATCAAGCAAAGGTTTTGGTTTGTTGCCCTGGTAACAAGTGGATCAAAAGTCAGGAAACAGAGAGAATAATCAGAAGCCGCTTGGTCGATTGCCGCACAAAGCTTGGAGGCTATTGCGTGGGAATTTTTTGCGAAGACAATTGAGGTTAGCTGTTCCGTTGTAGTGAGAAATCAGCCAATCAGGTTTGAAGAAAAGGAAAGTCAGTCCGTGAATATAGTATCCACTTTTGTTTAATTCAAAATTGGTAGTGGGTCGGCTTAATTTGGATGAAAGAGAGAACTTTGGGTTACATTGTTCTAGTCGCTGATCATAATTTGTTTTAACTAAATTTGATTTAAGGGTGATTGGCTGCTATGGGTCCGGCTTTCCAATAAGAGAGAACTTGATTTAATTGAGATTAGGCTGATGCCGTGGATTAAATAAAAAGGTGAAGTGATCAAGATCTATTTTGCATGCGCCGGGGGACAAAGAATCAAGTGGAAGCTTGCGGTTTTGTTTTGTGCGTCGGGAAGCAAACGAATTTGACGGTTAAGAATTGTGAAGGCAAGGGAGCCAATGAAGTTTAGTTTTGCAGAAGAAGAGGGAAGTTATTGTCAACGATGTTGGTGTATTTAGAACTTTGAGTCGAGGGAGGATTTGTTGGGTTATCACCTCAAATTCCTAATACAATTTGTATTGGGCTAGGTAATTAATCTGGGCCCATTAGGGTTTGCTTTTTTCTATTTTAAATATGTGAGCTATGTAATAGATTAGGGCATGCTAAACAGAGAGCATCCACCCAGACGGGGTGAAGGTAGAGAGAAGACCTTCGGGCAAGCAAGAGATGGGTGTCATCGTGAGTTCATAAGAGACGATGAAGATTCCTTCTTATGTCTCCAACGTTGACGTTGGTAAGTCGTTGTGAAGTCATAGAAGATTATCGATGTTCCTGCCTATGCTTTCGATGAAGAAGAAGACGTTGTTAGGTTGTTCTGAGGCCATAAGAGATGTGTGTTCCTGCTTATGCCTTTAATGACGAGATTGAGGGGAAGTAATAATAGAATAGAGGGCGAGAGACATTGTATGTAGAGAGTACATTGTAAACTCTTCTATTGTTTGATTCCCATATATGAAGTGAAGTAGAGAGTAGTTTGTGGAGTAGATCTGTTGAGATCGAACCACGTTAAATTGTGTTATGCTTTTCTTTTCTATTTTCAATTCCACTGCGGTATTCTTATTAGAATATCTTTTTCAATATGTGGTTCAAAGATAATAAGTGGTTCAAAGATGATGAGGAGTGTTTATTCCTAACAACCAATAAGAACTAGCTGGTTTTATTTGATACAAAATGTACAGAATTATAGCACAACTTTAAATTATTACTAATAAAAGGCATGCACGAGTGTTGCACAAATCCTTGCAGAAGAAATTTGTTATAAAATGCATATGTCTTAAGGCAAGAGTGGGGAGCGATTAGGAAAATGCCAAGGTTGGGCCTCGAAAAGGCCTGTTCACAAAAGTTCTGCTGAAGGAGGAAATAAAGTGAGTATGAATTTGACGATGACGTAGCTGATTTTGAAAATCGAAGGATGTTAATTATTTTGTGGACGTCAAAAAGATAAGAAACAGGTCATGCATCTTTGGAACTCTTTTGTTCGAAAGCAGAGGGTGCTCGCTGATGGACACACCCATTGGGCTTGTGAGGCCTTTTCAAGAATGCATGCACGGGATCTTGCCCAAGCACCTGCACTACTTTGGTGTTGGAGACTTTTCTTCGTAAAGTTGTGGAACCGTGGTCTCCTCGATGTGCGCTCTATGAACTGTAATCAAATCCTCGATAAATGGCAAAAGCAACCTAATGGCCCTATGGTTATCGGTACAGCTGATGCGTAGGTTTTTTGTCTACCTATACTTCTAATATTATGTGAAGTATGGTGAGAACAGATGCTTTATTTCTGGTCCAGTAGTGGAAAGGAACACATGAAGACCTGAAGCAACTCATGGTGAACTTTAGTCAGAACTATCCCCATAGATGCTGCTTTTTAGACAACTTACCACATACATCACAGATTTTCTTTTGACTTTTACTAGGCTTCACAGCCTTGATTTTTTTTCAGTTTTTCTTTCACAGCCTCTAAGGGGGTTTGTTCTTTAACTTAGTTTTTAAAAAATAATTTTATAATCAGTTTTGATTATTTTTAATATATTTTTTTATATTATAAAATTATTTTTCTAAAATTAAGTTTCAAACTTGGTTTAAAACTTAAGTTAAAGAAATTCCCCAACATGCACGAATATTGCACATCTCTATGAAACCAAATTGTAAACTTTTCCACAAAACTGTATTTGTTTTTATTTTTTCATTGAACATTGAAACTCATAGGAGTTAAATTGATCATTTAATATTCTATGACGCCATGAATTTGGAACAAAATTACGATTAAAGTTCATGGTTGTGAAATTTTTGAAAGATGAATATATCTATATATAGATAATGTCAGTCTCTTGATGACTAAGATCAACAATAGAGAGACTTTTATATTGGAAAATTGAGAGTTGAAAATTTTGTTTCATTAATTGACATCGTTAGTTAAGAAGTCGTCATTAAAGTTTGTAGATATTCATTAAATTTGTTTGCGAAATTTTATAATCTTAATAACATACATTTCTATACACGTCAGCAAAACTCGAGGTGGTTCATCTATACATTTATACTAAAATTTGACATAAACTGCATTTGTATTGATATAAAAACATTTCATGGTAGATCAGAAACAATAAATCCTATATAAAAGAAATACTATAAAATCAAACCATGCTGAACTTTCTAATTTTCTAAATCAATACAGTAGCACGGATTTTGCACGCTTCCACACAACAAAAATATTTTTTCCTGAAAACTATGTTTGTTATTATTTTCTTAAACATCATCACTGGAACTCATACAAGTTCCTAATAGTTTATTTTTGGCAGGACATGGATTTCTGGGAGCGGTTGATATGACCCGATATACAATTCCATATTTGACATGTCAGCAGCCATGTAACTCACATTTGCTTACATGGTAAATTTTGTAAAAGCATTGGCACATTTGGTCCTGTTTATAAACTTTAAGGGCATATATGGACATAGAAAAAATTTGAGGGTAAAATTGATCCCAAACTAAAAGTTTGGGGGCATTTTTGCACCTTCTCCCTAAGGAAAACAGGTCAACAATTGACACAAGTGTATTATACGAAATAAGAGGTCATACTTAACATGAAAAAACAAATAAAATTATAGCCAAGCTTGTAATTGAGTCTAATAAATGCTTAGATTCACATTAATTGAACATTTCAACCTAAATTTTACACAAAGTTTAATTTATTGTTTAGGTGAAAAAGTGCATGGCAGGAATCAATATTAATTCTTATTTGAAAGAAATACTCTAAAATGAAACTACTTAATTTTAATAGTTCTAAAGAAATCCCCCAACATGCACGTATATTGCACGCCTCTATGAAACCAAAATATAAACTTTTCCACAAAACTGTGTTTGGTTTTTTTTTTCCTTTTCCATTAAACATCATCATTGAAACTCATAAGAGTTAAATTGATTATTTAATATTTTAGGATGCCATTGATTCGGAACAAAACTACGATTGAAGTTTATGTCGAGTCTCTTAATGACTAAGTTATACAATAGAGAGGCTTTTATATTGGAAAATTGAGAGTTGAAAATTTTGTTTCATTAATTGACATCGTCAATTAAGAAGACGTCATCAAAGGTTGTAGGCATTCATTAAATTTTTGTTTACGAAATTTTATAATCTTAATGACATACATTTCTATACGTGTCGACAAATACTAGAAAAACTCGAGGTGGTTCATCTATACATGCATTTCTGCTAAAATTTGACATAAAATGCATTTATTTTGATATAAAAACATTGCATGGTAGGTAAAAAATAATAAATCCTATATAAAAGAAATACTATAAAATGAAACGAAATTGTTATTTGCAGGACACCATTTACTAAACGTAGGACACTTTTTAAAAATTTTAGACGTGAATTTACATTTTTGCTCCTCCATTCTCTTCTACCTTTATACAGTAAAATTGAATTATTAGTATTTATGACACGTTTTTATTAGTGTTTATGACCCGTTTTTCGGCTGTGTTTAGGAATGTATTAGTGTTTATGACGCGTTTTCCGGCTACGCAGTGATAATTTTAGGGTAAATTCAGTGGTCGTTCGCCGAAAAAATGATTTTACGACGAATGATCGGGAAAACCTGAAAAAAAGGCCGTCCTATGGCGATTTTTTTAGGGAAAATTGCCTGGCCTGGGTGATTTTCCGAAAATCGCCCAGGCCAGGCGATTTTCCCTAAAAAAATGGCCACAGGACGGCGTTTTTTCCTGAGTTAAAAAGTTGGGTAAATTTTCGCCGGAAAAACGATTTTCCGACGAATAACCGGGAAAACCTGAAAAAAAAAGCCGCCTGGGCGATTTTTTCTGAGTTAAAAAGTTGGGTAAATGTTTTTTTATAAAGTTAGAAACTATCAAGGGTATATTTGTCTTTTTACCACTTAAAATTTTAAAAAGTGTCATGTGTTTAATAAAATGGGTTCTGCAATTAACATGCCCCAAATGAAACCATGCACAACTTTCAGATTTTTTAAATCAATACAATAGCACAGATTTTGCATGCTTCTACACAACAAAAATATTTTTTCATGAAAACTTTGTTAGTTATTATTTCTTGAAAAATTGGTTCACAAGCTCAAATTTGCCGGACCAATTAAAAGACGATTTCCGGGTTGCAATATTAAGCCTTGCAACTGGCCCTTTATTCAAGATACGATCTATGGCTTCAATGTCTCAAACAACCAATTTTTTTTAAGGGAAATACGTTTTGGCCAGAACCGGTCTTGGACCGATTCACTGTATAGGGGCCCATATATTGGTTTTTTACACTCTCGCCCTTTGTAGTGGAGCAAGAAGAGTCAAACCTATGGTTGTGTGGGCCGGACCAGTCCGGCGGTTAACCAGCAAGGCTGCAGGTTCAAAAAAAGCAAAAAACCGAGAGTATAAGAGATCGGTCAAAACTTGGTCGGATCGGGAACCGGCGCGAACCGGGTCTTTCATTCTTTCTTTTTTTTTTTCAAATTAGTCAATCTTTAAAAATTTTGCTGTCAATGGGCGTTGATCCTTGGTCACTCAAATAAAAGATAAGAATACTTACCACTATACCATTGTTTACCCTTATGTAAATTATTGTTTTAAACCATTTTAATATGAATCATGGACTTTCTAACAATCTATTAATTGGATTATCCAAGCTAATGTTAATTTTATTATCATTCCTTACTGTTTATAAAATTAAAATTATCATAATTTTTATTTGTTGTTTTCTTTTCAATTAAAATTTGTTTAAATTTTTCATGTATTAACTTAAAATATTTTTCATTTTTTTTACAGCAAATTTTATCTTTTTTTATCTGATAAAATGTAGTAATATAATTTTATGTATTTTTAATAGAAAATAAGCAATATTTATATTTGATTTACTTATTGGATTTTATAATAATGAATTTTAGTGTTTAAATTAGTTGTAAATTTTGAAAAACTATATAATTGTTGTGAAGAAAATATATTTTAAATGTTTAAAAAGATAAAATTAAAGCATGTTAATCATTAATATATAATTTATATATCATATGTGTATATATATCACTACAAGAAAAAAGGCATTTGGTGACAACCAAGATTTTGGTCACCAAAGGCTAAAATCTGGTCACCAAATCCTTTGGTGAACAGAAAAAGTGCTGGTCACCGGGTGGTCACTGAAGCTCGGTCGCCAAAGGATCTGGTGACCAAATAAAAATGGGTGGTCACCAAAGGGGTTCTTTGGTGACCGAAACCAAGTGGTCACCGATTGGTGACCAGCACTTACTTGTCACCAATTTGGTCACCAAAAGGGCACAAACTGGTCGCCAAAGGGAGTGCTTTTGTGACCAAGATTCTGGTCACCATTTTTATTAGTGACCGAAATTTCTGGTCACCAATAAGTCTCCATTAACACAGTTTGATACTATTTGGTGACCAGAAAAAGTAGTCACCAATTTTAGTGACCACTTTTCTGGTCACCAAAAATTAAATTAACTAAAAGTAATGACAGATTCGGTGACCAAAAATTGTGGTCTCCAAATCTTTGAGTACTTTTAACGACCAAAATTCTGGTCACCAAAGTACCATTGATATATTTGTATTTTAGTTACTAATGTTGCGGTCATCTAATCAATATTGACATTGGTAACAAATTTAGTCACCAATTTATTCACTTTTATTTATATAAATAATACACAAATCTCAGGCTCAAAATGTCAATAAAACTATTTTAATTTCAAATTTTTAAACAATTGAATGTATTTTCAAACTTTTTACAAACTCATGTCTCAAATTTGAGCTAATACAAAAGCAACATGCTAAAAATTGCCATTATATCCTTATCTATAAGCTCTTGTGAGGTAAATACCTGCAAATTGACAATCAATGGCATTAAAACAAGTCCAAACTTAATTACAAGATAAACCAGACTCACAGGTCATCAAGATAGCATATAAGAATATATATATATATATATATATATATATGAAGGAATGTACGCTAGGAGGAAACAAGGTGCATGCAAGAGAAATACCAATCAAAGAGCTGCATGCAAGAGAAAGCTCAACATAAAAAAAGCAAAAGACACAAGACATCATAATAAGCATTGTTTATATGTCTCAAACAATAGTCAAAAGAATACCAATCAGCACATAATTTGAGTATGCATAAGAAATGTCCACAGCCTTTGGCATTAGGTCAAAAATCTCAGTTGTCACGTATATTCCAAAAACAAACTGAAGTAACCTCCCTACGAAGTAATACAATGGCAATAGTGAACTTGAAGGGATAGAATCTAATTGAGATACCCAAGTGTTGGCAAAGAAAAAACCAACAGCAAATTCAAGCTAGTGGAAGAACCTTGAAACTTCAATAGGTTCCAAGGAACTGAGATGTTTTCTTAAGGGAATGCTCCAGCTAAAGGATTACATTTTCAAAAATACCTGCCTGTGAAAAAATCATGTATAGTCATTTCAAATAAAAAACAGCTTAAAACTTATAGAAAGATAATACTTTCCAAACCAGTTAAAAGACAAAAAAAAGGCAATCCTACCTTTCCAGAAAGACCATAGAGAGGTGAAAGATCAGAGAAAAAAAATCCCACCTACAAATGCATTATAGATAGTAGATAAGCATCACAATCAAGATATGGTACAGTGAACAGCCAAACTCAAATGGCAACAAAATTTTGCAAGCCAAACAAACACGAAGAAAAGAATTTCCATACCTTTGGAACTTTTCACCATTAAGTAATCCTGTGGGCAACAATCTGAAAATACATTCAATGTCATTCTCCATCAATATAGCAATATCTTCTGCTTCCATTTTCCCTTCAAGTCTAAGTAAAGCTCACACATTCATTGCTTTCCAGTTTTCCAGTTTTTCCTTCCAAAAAGCAATCGAAAACAGAGCAATACTCCAACCGAGCAGAAGAAGGCAACATCACATAAACTACAAGAGAGCATGCTGAACGCAAGAGGAACACGTTATGCATAAACAGCTCTCATACAAATCTAATAGCAAAAATATCATCTAAGCATTTACTAGAAAACTCCATAACAGCACCAAAAGCCTGATAAAATATCATTAAGACAAAAGAAGGATTCCCAGACATACAAATCTAGTAACAAAAATATCTACTAAGCATCTACTAGACAGGTCCATACACTAGTAGAAAAATGAGATTTAGACACATACAAAAATGTGTCCATAGAAGGTTTATTGACACATTTTACCTATAACCACATTGACATATAGTGTGGTGTAGGTGAGAGTGGTTATAGATAAAAGTGTGACTATAGATAATTAACTATTTTATATTGAATACAATTAACCACACTACAAGATGTGGTGATAGGTAATTTGAAAGAAAATGAATATAATCATTTGTTCATATTTCACAAAGAACAAAAAATGTCTAGCAATGACAGAAACAAGTATAGCAACAAGGTTCAGATCATATAGCAATTACAATTTGATTTTTGGATTTTGGGACTTATAAAGACCATGCAAGAGCCATACCAGCTGAATTGGAGGCTTTATTTATTCAAAAACATGTTGACTAAGCTCTTAGAACAGTGCACCTTTAAATCAGATTAGTCTTCTCATTTAGCATTGAAATCTTAATCCAAACACTTGAACTCATCACATTGATTAGTAAACATTAAAAAGAAAAACCACGCATCACCCAATCAAACCAAAATAGCTCTATTGGTCTAAAAGAATCCTGAGGTGATGCCTAAAGAGAGGTAATATTATCTTCTTCCTCAGTCGACTCTTTGGTGCAACTTCTCGGTTCTGAGCCAACCTTTGAAGTGCCTAATTATAATTTTATCAAAACCAAACATTAGAAAAGCGCAGTAGAATCATTTAGTATATAACCAAACAGCAAGCACATAACCAACCTCCTGGTTCCCAGTTCTTCCTCTTGACTTTTCCATTGAATCTACAACTATAGCTCCACGTTGAACACCATTAAACTAGAAATTAATACAAAGATAAGCAGTAGTACAAAATGATTCCCTTAAACAATTAAGTCTCACTAATTCCTCAGACGTTTTGCCCATAAGAATCCATACAACCTTAGAAGTTGCAGTTTCAAAGGATTCAAGACAAGAACAACGATTTCCTTCCATAAAATGAGCCAAATTACAGGAAAGAAAACTATCTAAACATGAGAAAAGATGTGGAAACACAATGCATATACTTAAATAGGGTTTCAACCAAAAAGTAGCACAAAGAGAAAAAATAGGACCATAAATAGTGATTGACAAGAAAAAAATGAAAAGGAAAAAAAAGAAGAAGACAGGATTATAACCTTCTAAGTAAAGTCTGAAATAACTATAAACTTCTTCTAAAATTGTCTTCAAACTCCGAATTCTCAGGAGTAATAATCGCACACAAGCCAAAAGGAGCAACCACTAATGCATCAGTCATACCTCTTATTACAAATATGTTGGTACTCTTCTGCAGATTAAGTCAGCAAAAATTAAACTTCATTATGACTTTAACTATATCTGCTGTCTTGACTCTTATAACTCATTCTTCAGGCTCAAGAAGGCAAGACAGTCTTAGTTAGAGCAATCCCTCAACTAAACACCTGTTTGTATTATCGTTAGCTCAAGTACTTAAACAGAGAAAATCTCATGTGAGTTAGTCCTAATGTATCAATATAACTCCAATGGTTATCAAACCTTTGAAAAAATAATTGCCAATTACGTTGACACAAACATTAGAAATAAGTATGTTCAAACAAAGTACAAGATGTGTTTCTAGATTTAAATTACAACATAATACACAATGACCATTTCAAGGAAATGGAGCAACACAAAACTACAAAAGCATCCAATTTATATTATAAACTCATATTCATTGGCCCATAAAACAACACATTGAAACTTGAACAAAGAAGAAATATAAAGGAAGCATCTTGGCATCTCCCCATACAAAAAAAAAAAAAAAAAACACACACACACACACACACACACACCCCACAACGAATCAAAATAAGGAAAAGAAAACAATCAATCTAGTGAGTGCGAAAAAATATTAAGCTTTAAAAGAAAGCATCTTGCCTCCCCAATGGTTGATAACTTTTGGACACAAAATCAAATTGAACCCACAAAATATTTAGCTCTAAAATGTTAGCCATAAGAAGTAAAAATTACAAGAAACACAGACAAAGCTTTTAATCTAGTACAGGCCCCACAAATTCGTATAACATTAGACAAGGCATTCAGCCAGAAACTCACAGAAGGGTTTTGTTTCTCACCAAATCCTCACACAGCTTCATCTCTCGGTTCTTCGCACTTATTTTGAACCCAAAAGTCTCCATAAACCCTAGTAAACAAAATGGAGAAAATGTATGCAAAACTGAAATAAAAATATCCCTCCTCGCAACAGTGAATGAACAGTTTCGATTATTACCTATGTTCGAAGATGACCAACGGGTTGTCCCTGCGCAGCACCGGCCACAAAATCGCAGAGGCTGCAACGGAGAGTGAAGACAAGAGGGTTTGGGGATTTTACCTTGAAAGCGCAGGGAAGGATTTGGGTGGATTTAGTCTGACTTTTCTTTTTGCGCCCAATTTTTTACTGAGGGCTATAGTTTACTTTCGTGGATTTCGTCTTCATTATTTTCTTTATTCTGTCTGTCATTTTTTCCCCCAAATCCCGCCATCGATTTTTAGCAATTCAATATAGCCCGCCATCCCCTTTTCAATTTCCCCCTTTTTTCAGTAACTTTTCACCTTTTAATCTTACTTGTTATTATTATTTTTTAACTTACTTATTCTCTTTCAATTGCAAACATTTACAAATTTATAAAAAATAATCCATTATGATTTTAATAATTAAATTACTACTTAATTTATTTTTTAAGATAAATAAAATCATAAAAATATTATTACATTAAATTTATTAATGTAATTAGTCTTGTTGACTAAATAATACAATTATATACTAATTTCGTTCCATTTAAAGAGTTTACGCTGATTAATGTAATTATTTTTAAATTATATAATAATTAAAAATATGACATTATTTAAATATAATATACCTCGGTACTATTAATATACAATGAATTTAATCACTCATAACGTAAATAGGACTTCATGAAAACTTATAAAAATCCTTATGAAAATGTTACAAAACAAAACATACCAAATTAGGGTGTCTTATTAATAATATTATAACTTAGGATGTAAACTTATAACTTTTATGTTGTTTTAATGATAGCATTAAAACTAAAATGGTGAAATTATAATTTCTATGGTGTATTACTAGTAATATTAAAACTATAGAGGTGATATTATAATTTTTAGGGTGTCTTACTAATGATACTAGAACTTGATGGGTGAAATTATAATTTTTAGGGTGTCATAATATAAACACTAAAAATTAAAAGTTACAATTTATTTAAAAAACAAAAAGAAAACTATATAAACTAAATAATGAGACACTTTTAAGTGTCCTATTAAGTATTCTAGTTAGTTCTAAATAATGGACACTCTTAAGAGTTCTATTATATAGATAATAATACACATATTATAATAAGACATATAGCAATAGTGTCCTATTAAGTGCTCTAGTTGATTTTATCTAATGAGACATTTTTAAAAGTCCTATTAAATAGATAATGGTACACATACTATAATAGGACACATACCAATAGTGTCATATATATTTTAAATATACTTTTGTATTACTTTTTTATTACTTAATGAGACTCATTATTTTAGAAGTCTCATTAGGCATCTATTGAGATTCTTATTAAACAAGAGTCTCAATATATATGTCATAACAGCCATATTTTGTTGTAGTGTCCCAACTTCTTTACTATTGAAGAATTGATTAATTAATTAATTATAGAATATTTGGCCCAACCGTATTGGTTAATAGAGTGAGGCCCAATTTGAATTTGTCCACAATAGAGTTCTCAAATCAATAGGTAATATTATATACTCTATCTGTTTAATTACAAGAGTGTTTTTTTGAAAGGATTTTTTTTTTTATTTCAATACAAGTTTTTAATTTTTTTACTTTTCTAACTCATACTAATATAATTATATGTTCTACAACTAACATTCACTTAAAAAGTAAGAACATTAATGAAATAAATATTGTCAAATTAGTTATTTTAGGTATTATACATTAACATTCATAAAAAATTTTACAATTGTAAAATATGACTATTCTAGTAGAATGCAATGAATAATACTTAATCTACCAATATAAATATACTATTTGTTGTTGAACTTGTACAGAATATACAATAGATTCATAAACATGTACCAAAATTGTAGTCATTAAATCAACAAAGTAAAAAACTCAATAACAAAAATATATGTAACAAGAAATTCACAACATTTACCAATTTAGTGGCCTAAAAAAGTAGTCATTGAAACTTTTTTTTCATTGATATGTCACCCATACAGTGAGTATAGATTAGTTGTCATTAATTTAACAAGAAATTGATGTTTAATTAATGACCAAAATTTCTTATAACTAAAATTTATGATTTGGAGACCATTTTTTTTGTCACTTAAGACATTTTGAAAAAAAATATTTGGTGACCACTTATGTTTTTCATCACCAAAAGTGGCCATTACAAGAAATACATTTGGAGGGAACTTTCCCACCATTTTTTGGTCAAAATTTGATGCATGGTTGACCACGTAAAATTGGAGGTAAATTTCCCTCCATTTTTGGTGACCACAAATCTGGTCACCAAAAGTTTCCAAACTGCTGACCAAAATGTTTGGCCACCAAAAGGCTTCTGACCAATTATTGGTGACCATTAACGTTTTGGTCACCAATTTCGGTCACTAATAAGTCTCAATCTGACGGGAATAGTTCCCGCCATAACCTTTAGTGACCAACTGGTGACTACTTTCTTATTTGGTCACTATTTTCAAGTTGTGACCCAGCTTTGTTGTACCGTTTGGTGACCAAAATTTTTTTTGGTCACCAGGAGTCTGGTCACTAAAGGCCATTTTTCTTGTAGTGTATATATATATATATATATATATATATGACGTCATCCGGTTGGATTCCGGGGTCCAACCGGTTGAACCCCCGGTTCGAGCAACCACCTGGCCTTGCCAGTTTAACGTCCTGTCCGAGCCAGACAACGAAGGTCAAACCCAATCTCCTTATCTTTTCTTTCTTCTCTTTCCTCTCTCATCCATCCCTTCTTCTCCATTATTTTCTAACGACTTTCATATACGCAATATCCTCATGAAGAAGATTTGTTGGGAGCGGAGAAGAAGTAGGTCGTCCACCTCGCCGGAGTCTTATACTCTGATGCCTAAGACGAATCCGGAGGCCGCCGCACTTTCCCATCTCTTCTTCTCCATTTTTTCTTTTTTCTTCTCTTTTTTCATCCCTTCTGTATATGTATAAATTTAATTTTTTTTTTCGTTTCATGCTATTATTTATTTAAAGATGGGTCTCAAATTTATTACAATTAGTTTACAATATGACTATTTTGTATGTTTTACAATAAAGACTGTATTGATTTTATGACTAATATGTATTGTTTTACAATAAATACTGTATTGATTTTATGATTACTCTGTATTGTATTACAAAAAGACTGTACTGATTTTTTTACTATTTATTATTTTACAATAAAGAATGTATTGATATTATGACTACTTTGTA
This sequence comes from Leptodermis oblonga, assembly GCA_016801395.1. NCBI lineage: Eukaryota > Viridiplantae > Streptophyta > Magnoliopsida > Gentianales > Rubiaceae > Leptodermis > Leptodermis oblonga. Next base: position 15,507,026 of record CM028751.1, on the reverse strand, counting down.
TTATTTTACCATAAAGACTATTGATATTTCTACTACTCTGTATTACTTTATAAAAAAAGATTATATCAATTTTATGAATACTCTATATTTTTTACAATAAAGATTATATGAGATAGGGTCTATTCTTTGTTTATGTTTACTGGTTTTTACACTACAATACATTAAAAATTAGAAATAGAGTTTCCTTCATCCCTCTTGTGAATGTGTAAAAAAATTTAAATTTCTTGGATTGTACTTGTTGTTGTTGACTTGATATCCCATATAAAAAAGAAAAAGTGGTGTGGTGGAAGAAGAAAGCAATGGAGGAAGAAGCAGAGATGGAGAGAGTAAAGTTAATTAGGAGAAAAAAAGAGGAGGAGAGAGGAAAGACATTAATCACAAGGCTATTTTCGTACTTTTGGCAGAGGCGCGGGTGTGGAATTCCACTCAGACGCCTCAATCTTGGATAGAATCGGCTATTTAATGGCTCCCCTCAGCTCAAAGGCACAAATCAAGAAGGCTCAGCGGTTGCTACATTGCGAAAAATTCCACACAATTAATGTTCGTACTAAATAGAACATAGTTCCTTAACTTCCTAACCCTATGACAAAATTGCCTTGGTAAACCGTCGTTAGCCTACCAAAATGCAGTAAAAGTACTGCTTAAAAATTGCAATAAATATGCTAAAGGTAGCATAGCATAGACAGGATCGATAAGGACGGATGATTATCTCTTATTCCACTTAATGTTAAGTAACCAGTTGTTTTGACTAATAGTCACCTTTGTGCCTCTTAAGACACCGTTGAATTGTAACTTTAATATAGAACTAAAAATAACATACCAAAATTAGAGAATTAGCTACTCATGATTTCGGACATAAAACATAAAATTACTGTAAATGCCATAAGAACAAAGCAGTAATAAAAGGGGGTAAAGAGATACTTATGTTAAGTCGCTAGCAAGAACCACCTTCCGTTAGGGCAAATTGAAGCCTTCATAGGAGCAATCCAGAACAGCAAGAAACGAACTAAAACTACTGTTTCTAAACCTAGAATTCTGAAACGTAAAATTAGCCTGAAAAATGATAATAAGAAGCAATTAAAACTAGATGGGAAAAACTATCTGATAAGAAGTAATAAAACTAAAATACTCAGCGATATTCTACCCATATATATAGGGTGTAGAATTGGTGTTACAAAAGGAAACCAACTAATCTCCACTTCCAAGTAAGAAACTACTCTTAATAGGAAATCAGAATTGGAATAGGAAACAGAGTCATTACTTGACTTGGAAGCAATTTTCAATTAGATAGCTCCTTCATTCTTTTCCTTCTTGAAATCGATCAACATTAATCCAAAGCAAAATAGGAAATTACTTCCTTCTTCTTTTACAGCTCCTTCCAAATCCTTTCTTCTGAAGGAATCAACAATTTAGGTAACTCAATGGATCTTTCCTTCACCAATTCGATCAGGCCCATTACGATTGAAATTCCGCAGATCCATGGCATAGAATATCAGCCCAGCAAGTCTTAAGTTCTACAGATCTCACTCCCCTGCTTCTCTCTTACGACTTCAATTGTGACCTTTCACTTGGGGTTAATGGTTCCTCTGTTTTAGCTCTCTTTTTGCGCTCTTTCTTGTCTAACTGCCCTGTCTCCAAAACCTGTATTTCTCCATGCAAAACTAGGTATATACCCGTGAAAATTACCAAAAAAAGACTCTAGAATTAAATAACTAAAAGGTGCTGATCATGCCTCTGTCATGAAGATTCCAATATTGGTACTTCAATGGGTGAGAACCAACTGTGTTGTTTAGGAAAAACATTATTTAACGATGACAAGTAGTTCAAATGCAAAATTTCTAATCAAGAAATGATGAAGGGATCATTGAACCTCTAGCTCATTGCAAATATATACGTGATAAAATGTCAGTGAAAATGTAAGTACATGCATTGTTACTGAATCATTAATTTGATAGCATATATGATAAACAATTTTTTGCTATACAAAAAATTTGAAAAAACCTTTCTTGCCATTATCGATGTATGCAAAATAGTTGTAGTTCTGGACTTTGTGCAATTCAGTGTATTATTTATTCTGCCTGATTGATGACCGTGTGAACGTTCAAGATTGTATCCTTTTGCGTATTATCTTCGCAGTGGTTGGTGGCTGCTTTTTTCTTGTATAAAATAAAAGATAATGAAAACAGGTCAACAAATCGACACAATTGTATTATAAGAAATAAGAGGTCCTAAAAAAAATTAAAAAATAAATAAATTATGGTAAAGCTTTTAATTGAGTCTAATAAATGCTTAGGTTCACAAGTATTGCACGTCTTCTTTCAACCTAAATTTTACAAAAAAATTTATTTGTTTTCGATGTAAAAGTGTGCATGGTGGGAAACAATGTTTAATCTCATTTCAAAGAAATACTATAAAATGAAACTACTCACTTTTAATTGTTCTAAAGAAACTCGCCAACATGCACGAATATTGCACGTCTCTATGAAACCAAAATGCAAACTTTTCCACAAAATTGTATTTGTCTTTATTTTTTTATTTTTTTAATCAAACATCATCATTGAAACTCATAAAAGTTAATCTGAACATTCAGTATTTTAGGACGCCATTGATATGGAGAAAAACCACGTTTGATGTTCATGGCTGTCAGATTTTTGAAAGATGAAGATATATATTAAAAGAAAAAACTCGAGTCTCTTGATGACTAAGATCTATAATGGAGAGACTTTATATTGGAAACCTTAGTTGAAAATTTTTTTTCATTAATTGAGATTGTCAGTTATGAAGTCGTCGTCAAAGTTTGTTAGATATTCATTAAATTTTTAACGAAGTTTAATAAGTTAATGTCATACATCTCAATACATGTCAACAAATACCGGAAAAACTCAGGATGGTTCATGTATCCATTTCCTATCAAATTTGACATAGAATGCATTTGTTTTGATATAAGATCACTGCGTGGTAGATAAAAAAGAAAATAAAACCACAACTTCCAATTAAGTTTTGTAAATCAATACACTAGCACAAAATTTGCACATCTCCACGCAACAAAAGTATTTTTTTTTCCTGAAAACTATGGTTATTATTTCCTTAAACACATCATCAGTGAAACTCATACAAGTTAGTTTTGGTAAAACAAATTACGTAATTTGAAATAATTGCTTGTAATAGCACATAATATTATGGTGATATTTTTTTATAAGAGCTTTTAACTGAGTCTAATAAATGCTTTGGTTTCACAAAATTAATTTGTTTTGGATGTAAAAATCTGCATGGTAGGAAACAATATTAAATCTCATTTGAAAGAAATATTTTAAAATGAAACTACTTAGTTTTAATAGTTGTAAGGAACTTCCCCCAGCATGCACAAATATTGCACGTCTCTATGAAACCAAAATGTAAACTTTTCCACAAAACTGATTTTGCTTTATATTTTTATTTTCATTCTATGAAACCAAAATTTAAACTTTTCCACAAAACTGATTTGCTTTATATTTTTTATTTTCATTAAACATCATCATTGAAACTCGTAAGAGTTAAACTGATCATTCAGTATTTTAAGACGCGATTGATTTGGAACAAAACCACGATTGAAGTTCTTTAAAAAAAAATTATTCGTTTTGGATGTTAAAATCTGCATGGTAGGAAACAATATTAAATCTCATTTGAAAGAAATACTATAAAATTAAAATACTGAGTTTAAATGGTTCTAAAGAAATTCCCCAACATGCGCCAATATTGCATGTCTCTATTAAACCAAAATGTAAACTTCTTCACAAAACTGTTTTTATTTTTTATTTTCACTAAATATCATCATTGGAATTCATAAGAGGGTTAAACTAATCATTCCGTATTTTAAGACGCCATTGATCTGGAACAAAATCACAATTGAAGTTCATGGTTGTGAACTTTGTGAAAGATGAGGATATATATATATATATGCAAAAGAAAGTTGAGTATCTTGGTGATGTAATCTCGCTGAAAAAAGAGGGGTTTGATCACGTTGTTGACTTGATCGTTCTAAAACTTGCTATGCAAAGTCGGTGAAAACTTTGACGCGTCACTTAACAAAGTGAGAACCTCGGTATATTAGACCCACAAACAATTCACCGGGATTGTTTGATAAGTCTCGAACGCCACAAGTTTAAAAGGAAACTTGATAAATTATAAGTTCAAAGAAGAACAAAGAGTTTGGAATAAACTCACACAAATGATTTCAATTTTATCAAAAGTTGTGTTTGCAAGCTTACAAATAGGCTATTTATAGGAAAGATGAGAACCTCTAGTTACTCTATCATTTACGGTAACCTTGTAAATTCTGTGAAAGATCCTAGAAGGTGTATTAATTCTTGAGCCTAATTTAATAGAAGTGACCCTTTAATGATAGTGAACAGTCATGCATTCATATGCCTCTAGAAAATTCAGATTGAATAGAAGTTACCCTTTAATGATAGTGAACAGTCATGCATTCATATGCCTCTAGAAAATTCAGATTGAATGAGGTGCATCTCTTCCTTAAGTTCAGGAATTAGTGCTGCTTCAAACCATCCATTGACTGTCCATTTAGCTGCCTTTTGGGTGGCTTTTGGACTGATTTTACTGCAGAAATATCACCCAAAAATCTGTGGTGAAAACTGTTGGAATGCTTGGTGAATTTGAAAGGTCTTGGGTCATAGTTCATCCCTTGAAGACTGAACCAAGAGTGCTGCACTTGAAGAGTTTCCACACTTATCCCTTGAGCATTAAATGGACTAGAATCATCATGAAAATCTGTACAGAAATCAGCATGAGCTGGACCAAATTGAAGGCTAGAATTCCACTTGAATTGGATTTGAAAGATGCATAATGTTGGACTAGGACCATGGCCTTCAATTGGACTTGTTTTGCTTGACTTCTTGGACCATTGAACCTTGGTAAGTAGGCTGCAAACACACCAAAAGAAAACACATTAGTTGGACTTCAAAAAATAAAAAATAAAACATAAAACAGGACCACTACTACAAAATGCCACAAAGCCACCTAACTTTAGCCACCGGGTGCATATTAACTGGTGGCTTTCACAAAACGCGACATATATAACCATCGCTTTTCGCGAAAATGAGTAACAAAGCCACCAGTTATCCTTAAACTGGTGGCTTTATTGGATATAGCCACCGGTTTAAGAAAGCCCGGTGGCTTTATTGTTTAACTACATACAAAGCCAACCAGATTTTTGATGAACCGGTGGTTTTATCGAACACTTCTTGGGCAAAGCCACCTATTCATCAAATACCAGTGGCTTTACCGGTTGCTTTTTTGGCGGAATTGACAGATCCCACATTGACTGGAGACTCATTTCGGGAGGTGAAGCTCATTTATAAAACCAGCAAAGGGGAGGATGCGTAACTTACTTTCCTAGAGGGGTCAAGGAAAAAATTAATAAGTTTCATGATCAATAATGCAGTTATAAATAAATTTCTTTTGACTCGTCTAAATTCGTAAACTCAGACGAGTAAATACATGTTTTTAATTTTCCGAAACAAAGCCACCGATTATACCTCCAACCGGTGGCTATGTTTCTATTTTTCCGCAACAAAGCCACCGAGTATACCTCCACCTGGTGGCTTTGTCCCGTGTTTTGGTAAAAGCCACCAGTTCCTTAAGCCGGTGGCTTTTACGTCAAAAAGCCACCCCTCGTATAGCCACCAGGAGGAAATTGCGGACATGTGGTAGCTTTGTGCGTATGGACCCGGTGGCTTTTAACAATTTTGTAGTAGTGAAAATAATTTTAAAAATTAAACAAAAGAACTTGGACTCATGCAATTTTTAAGTAGTCTTGTTCCTCAACTTCAATCAAAAGTACTTCACTTGATGGGTTCATTGTATTGTCCATTTGAGATTGAACCCAACATTTCTTAATCAAGTCATTGATAGCATCTTTGAAAATCCTGTACTTGGACCTAGTGAGAGATCCGACATGCCACTTTAATGGATCACCATTGCTTGAGCTTGTGACCTTGGACTAATCGCCATCACTTGATGAATAAGATCTGCAATGGAAAGGCTTTTATATTGGAAAACTGAGAGTTGAAAATTCTATTTCATTAATTAACATCGTTAGTTATGAAGTCGTCGTTAGTTATGAAATTTAATAATTTTAATGACATACATTTCTATACATCGACAAATACCGGAAAAACTTGGGGTTGGTTCATCTATACATTTCTGTTAAAATTTGACATAGAATGCATTTGTTTTGATATAAAATATTTTCATGGTAAATCAAAAAGCATAAATCCTATATATATATATATATATATGTATATATATATATATAAAAGAAATACTATAAAATGAAACCACAACTTCCAAATGTTGGAAAATAATAATTTAAACCAAACTTGTATTAATTAGGTAATTATAATTGTAGTAGGATTTGTTATTTGTCTATTTCTTATTTGGTTTAATGTTTATTTTGGGTAACATAGTTGTTTTAGGAAATAGTTCTAAATTAGATTTATGGTAGGATTCAGGGATAGTTTAGCCTATAAATAAAAAGGCGATGGGTGATCATTGTAATCACAGTGATAAATATACAGAGATTGATATAGAGAAACTGAATAAATTTTCGGTTGTTTCTCGACCAAGTTTCGGCTTTGGTGCACCGCACAGATTGTGTGCATGCAGTTTTGTTTATTATTCGTTATTACAAAGAAGTTTTATTCGCTTTGCGTTAAACTCTTTAATATTATTTTCGATATATATTATTTTTATATCGTACAAGTGGTATCAGAGCTACAATAGAAGAGGAGCCCGGCTAGTGAAAAAAAACCGGCAAGAGAAAGCAAAGCCGTATAAGGCTTGTTGAAAATCGGAGAACAAATTTGGAGTACGGCTCGAATTTGGTGAGGAAAAAAGGGGGGAAATTTCATGCCGCAATCGTGCGTAGTGGCTAGCGCCTGTTGAAGAAAAGTCAGAAGTGTTTTCTTGGTTTGGTCTCGGGCTGTTCAAAGTTGATTCAATTAATTTTGATCCAGTTTGATTGGAATTAATTCATAGACTTCCTTGGTTTGCGTGCGTGGCTGTAAGTTAGTTCCACGAGTGAGTTCAAGTTTTGTTTCCCTCTTGAATCAATTTCAGTGGAGCATCGGCGATAGTTCGGTGCTTGCAACTGTGGTGTTAATTATGGACTAGAGTGCTTATATTAACCATGTTCCAAAGTTAGGTGGAAGACAAAATTACTCTATTTGAATAACGCTGATGAATAATCATTTCAAAGTATTTGGTTTCCGACAATTCATTCAAAAGGAGGCGACAGATGATGCAGACGATGAAACAAAGGAGAAGGTACGTTTGACATTATCTATAATTCGTCAATCTGTTGATAGTTCAATCTCTAGAAAAATTTGTCATGTGAAAACTGTGAAACAAGCATGGGATATTTTGATAAAAAGTTATAGAGAGATGGATAAAGTTCAGAAAAATAATGTTTTGAAATTGGAAAAGAAATTTAGATATAGCAAGATGAGAAAATGTGAAACGATTGATGACTACTTTCATAGATTATTGAAGATCAGAGGTGAGATGACATCAAATGGGTATTTTCTTGTCGAAGATATTTTTGTGAATCATGTTCTCAATACACTATTACTAGGAAGTTTGATTACTTTGTAGCACTGATAACTGAGACAATGGATATTTCAAAGTTGCGTGATTGGGTATTGTTTAGTATATTGATTCTTGATGAACAAATGATTAATATCAAACAGTTAGTGATCAATGTGTTACAAGAGCATGCATTTGAAAATATTGCTTCAAGAATTGTGGATGAAGAACGTCAAAGTATCATTGAGCAGGAATGTGTCAATGTGGATAAAGGCATTGAAAGTGTTCATTTGGTCAAAGAAGAAGAGATTATTTGTGTTATAGAACAAGAGTGAGATATTGATTTTGATTATCACGTAGATGAACGTGATCATGGGAGTATTGAAAACTCTGTTGAACTGGAGCAGATCAACTACTGTGAAGTAGACTCCTTTTTTGGTGGAGTGTCCGACAACGTTAAAAATGTGACAGTGGAGCCTTGGATTTGCAAGGATATTGTTAGGTTTGATGGCATTGATGAGATTAGTAATGTCGATGGAAAGCTCTGTTCTAAAGATAAATGGGTAGATATCAGTGAATTCTTTGATCTAGCTGGAAAATTTGACAAGATGTGCTCAAAATACAAGTTTGTATTCAAATCAAATTTGAAGGAAATACCTCGAATTTGCGAGGTTGTTATTGAAATTTGCAAGGGTGATTACAAGGTTGACGAGAAGACTTGTTTAGATGAAGAATGGGTGGATATGACTAAGTTCTTTGATAAGGATGAGTTTCCACAGAAGATCTATGAAACATACAAAGGTGTCTCTACGATGAGATTGAAAGTAGAATTGAAAACCTACTACAATGTGGTATTGCATGTTGTCTGCACTGCAAAAGATATATCAATGGAGATTCAAGCTCGTGATGGCATTGGAGCTGTTTTGGTCCAAGTTTGGTTTAAGGGAGGCTATGTTAGAAAATAACAATTTAAACCAAACTTGTATTAATTATTAATTATAATTGTAGTAGGATTTGTTATTTGTCTATTTCCTATTTGGTTTAGTGTTTATTTTGGGTAACCTAATTGTTATAGGAAATAGTTATGAATTATATTTATGGTAGGATTCAGGGATAGTTTAGCCTATAAATAAAGGTATTGGGTGATCATTGTAATCACAGTGATAAATATACAGAGATTGATAGAGAAAAACTGAATAGTTTTCCGGTTGTTTCTCGACTAAGCTTCGGCTTTGGTGCGCCGCACAGAATGTGTGCGTGCGGGTTTGTTTATTGTTCGTTATTACAAAGAAGTTTTATTTCGCTGTGCATTAATCTCTTTAATATTATTTTGGATATATATTATTTTTATATCCTACACCAAATTTTCTCAATCAACACACTAGCATGGAATTTGCACATCTCCACACAACAAAAATATTTTTTCCTGAAAACTATGTTTCTTAAACTTGAACTCATACAACTTAGTTTTGGTAAATCAAATTACACAATTTGCTATAAATTTTTATAATAGCACATAATATTATGGTGATATTTCTAAAAAAAATTGGACCACAAGCTTAAATTTACTGGATCAAAAGATGATTTCTTGTAATAATAAGCCTTGCAATTGGCCCTTTGTTCTAGACACAATCCAGGGGCGGAGCCCCGTTTGTGGCTAGTGGGTCAATTTTTCCATCTCACCTTTTTGAAAGTACCATTGTTACTATATAAAAATTATAAAAATATTTGACTTTCCTCTACAAGAAATTAAAATAAATAGGGGCAAAAGTACGGAATGTTTATTTTTTTAAAGTGCAGTTATTGAATCATTTGATAGCATATATGATGAAGAATTTTTTGTCATGGAAAAAAATTGAAGAAACTTTTCTTGCCATTTTCACATTGGGAAAGTTAGTTTGTGCCTATTCATGAGTGTGAGTCACAGAGAGATACAGAAAGGGGATGATTTTTTGCCGCATTCGGTGAAAGATCAACTCTCCGCCAGTGATTATTGCATCAACATCAACCCTTCTTGGCGTACGCTGATTTTTTTGCAAAGTTCATCTTCCCTTTTTTGTTTTTTCCTTACAAACACTACTACAAAAATGACTTTTAATGGCGGTTTTTTAGGGCTTTTAACGGCGATTTTTGGCATTTTTGAACCGCCATCTATCCGGCAGCCATAGAAAGTTTACGGACTTTCTACGGCGGTTCGCTTAGGAACTGCCGTAGAAAGTTGGCTTTCTACGGCGGTTTTGAAGATAACCGCCGTAGAAAGTTGAAGATAACCGCCGTAGAAAGTACCAAATTTGTAAAAAAAAATTTAATATTTCATTTTTTTCTCTACATTCAAAAAATATATATCAAAAACAGCAGGAACAGCCTTAGAAAGGTTTTGATATATATATATATATATATATTTCAACTTTATTCAAAATATATATATCAAAAACTTCCATGCTAATAAACCGAACAACCACGAAACTTCACAAAATTTTTGTGTGCATCCATCAAATTCTAATTAATTTAATCATTAACAGTAACAACAATACAATAATCACCGATAGAACACTAATCAAACCCGAATTTAATCATTCATCATCTCACCAAACCCGAATTTAACACTAATAATAAACCCTAGGCCAATCACAATAATCAAGTAACAATAAAATTTGTAAAGCTTAAATAAAGTTGAAACTATTCTATATTACCTTTTTTTATGATTTGAAGCCCACAACAAGGACCGATTGTGGTGAAATTATGATGGGAGATTAACTCCAAGTGGTGGGTGATGGCCGATTAAGAAACCATATCCGGAGTTGGGTGACAGCGGATCTTGTTATCAACGCTACCGGAAGAACGACTTCGGGGGAAGACAAGAGAAAAAACCAACGGAAAGAGGATGGGCGTCGACAACGAGAGAATGCTTCGGTTTGCTGGAGATGGAAACAGGGGGAAGCCGCGGCCGGTTGGAGATGGAAACAAAGGGAAACCCTTAAAATTCAAACAAAATCAAGTTTCTAAAAACCGCCATAGAAAGTTATGTAATTAAAACCACCATAGAAAGTAACTTTCTATGGCGGTTGTAATTAAAACCGCCATAAAGTAACTTTCTATGGCGGTTGTAATTGAAACCGCCATGTACTTTCTATGGCGGTTTCAATTACAACCGCCGTAGAAAGTCCATTTCTACGGCGGTTTTAATAAATCCGCCGTAGAAAGCCCGTAATTGTGAATTCCCGCCCGTTCCTCTATTCCTATTAATTTTTAGTTTTTCTATTTTTGTAAATTAACCCCCAAATTTTTTTAAATTTAATAATAAATATGTATTTTACTATTTATCAATTTTTATAGAAAAATTCATCATATTTATTAATTATATGGCGATTATAAATACAACCGTCTAGAAAGGGACTTTCTACGGCGGTTTTCTAAAACCGCCGTAGAAAGGGGACTTTCTACGGCGGTTAGAAATAACCCCGCCGTAGAAAGTCCCCTTTTACGGCGGTTTTTGAAAACCGCCGTAGAAAGTAGGGAAAGGGACTTTCTACGGCGGTTTTCTAAAACCGCCGTAAAAAGGTGACTTTCTACGGCGGTTTTTGATAACCGCCGTAGAAAGTCCGTACTTTCTTTTTAATAGCGGTTTTGGTCTTTCCGCCGTTAAAGCACCGCCGTAAAAAGTCCATTTTGTAGTAGTGAAATATTTAGTTATGCGGTTCTCTATCTTTGGTTTCAAATTATGTTTGAAAACAAGTTTTGGAAAATAGTTTTATAATATAAAAAGTGTATTGAAAATGTAAAAAGTAGATGCTGAATAGTAAAAAGTTGTATTGGAAATGATGGAATATAATTAAAAAATATTAAATTTACTGTTGAAACCAAAACCGTTTTCAAAACGAAACAAAAAGAACAGGCCCTTAGCCTCTTAGCATGTAAAGTTACGTACAGAACAACCCTGAATTAACATACTCAGTTATGCGGTTTTGATTTGTTTGATTTCTCTATTTTTCTTCGATGTATGCACGATAGCTGTAGTTCTGGATTTTGCGAAATTCAGTGTATGATTGATCGATGGCCCTGTAAACATTCAAGATCGCAGTTTTTTTGTAAAATAAAAGATAAGGAAAACAGGTCAATAATCGACAGAATTGAATTATAAGGAATAAGAGGTCCTATTTAACACTAAAGAAAACAAATAAAATTATAGCAAAGCTTTTCAATGATTCTGAGTGCCTTTGAATGATGCCAAGATGTCAAAATGCAAGAATAAAATGTTGGCACATATGAGAGAAGATGTCAATGAAAATGTTGGCACAAGCGTTTTTAATGAATAATTTCATATCTAGAAACATTTGGAAAAAAGCATAAAAGAAAAGTTCCCTCCCACAATAACAATCATGAAGGAAAGGCTTCCATCTTGAAACATCGATCAGGGGTGACTTCGACTCGATGAAAATCAAGCATGTAACGGTTTCCCCATCTCTCAGCGTGTCATCATCTATTGATTGATGTTAGTAAGTTTGTCACTGGTTTGTTTTTTTAGGGCGGATTACATTTACCTTTCTGGATATTTGATCAAATTACAAATTAGTCTATTTTACCTTACAATTGTGATATAACCGAATATAGCCTGCTGTAGAACTGTAACTCAGGGCAGCTGGGGAAGTCATGGTTTTGGGCATCTACAGAGAAGATAATGACATGCATAATCATCCTTTCTTGCACTCTATTGCAAGATGGGCTGTGATGAATACTGGGCTTAATATCAAAGACGTCATGGTTTTCAAACACTTTTTAATCTCACCGCGGGGAATTGGGCTGGTTGTTTTCAAAGAATTTCATAATGAGATTGTAGGATATTACTAATGGGTCTGACTCTATATTTGGAGTTGAGGAGGCATGTGATTATTACTCAATGTGGTAAGAATCTATTTTAGTTTCTAATATTTTTATCCTGTGGCCAAATAAGTTTGTAACTTTACCTTGCATCTAACAAACCCATAACATTGTATATTCTGTCTCAATGCAACTTTGACGTTTTATGTTGTGTAAAGTCCACCCTTGATATTTAGAAAAATATGGCAAATTAGCCCTTCATCGCTACTCATTTACACATAGATGGGCTAAATTTGCCTATTTTGTAAAGTTGTGGGGTTGATTTGGACGCAACATAGCGTTAGGAGCTGATTAATTATTTAACCCGAAAGTAAAATATTAAGTGCTAAAATAGACCTTTGCTTATGCATTATAAGAAATAACTTGTCCTATTTGACAAAAATAACCAATAAAATTAAGGAATAAGTTCTAATTGAGGCTAATAAATATTTAGGCACAAGTGTTCGGGGGTTTTCGTTTCAGACAAAATTTTACAAACAATTCATTTCTTTTTTTTTTTGGATATAAAAAACGTGTGTGGTAGAAAAGAATAAATCATATTTAAATAATAATATAAAATAAAACCAATATTTGGAGTGTTTTTATTCATTATTGTTGAAGTGGCTGCATGCATTGATCAAATAAATGTAATGTTCTCTTCTCATTTTGTATAAGTTAAACTGTACTATAAACTTTACAGCATGTGCAATCGCCAACTCATGGAAAATAATTATTTTTATTTCACAAAATTTGAGTAGAGCCAGCCCTGGAAAACAAATTAACATAAGCCAACTCATCATCTCGATCGATTAACATTGGTCTGGACTGGACTCTGGAATACTAGGTACGGAGTCCAATTAAATAAAGAATAAAAAAAAGTATAATAAACTAAGGAAATATTTTGAGTTTGACGACTGATTAATTAACTACAAAAATTAGGAATAAGGTAATGCTCCAACGGTTATGACGTGTAGTGAGTCATCCAAAGATCGGGGTTGGATTCATACCTTTATCAATTTTGGCTATTTAAACGCATGTTAACAGGACCCCAACTTCATTCTTATTCTCTCCACAAGTTACATAGTTAATGCCTTCAATTCAATAGATAACCGGACATGAAATAGTGATGAATTAAAAAGAAAAACTTAGAAAAATTGATTCCGCCCAGTCCTTCTACTTAATTTAACTTTCAAACGTACGATTGTTGAACCCGGAATATCTAGAGAGGTGTGCTATTTAGCATGAATGAGTTTTAAAATATTTTACTTAAGAGTAAATTGCACCATTGGTCCTTGAATTTAGGGTCTAAATTCGATTCGGCTTTTATTCTTAACAATCTCTCAATTTTTCTCTGGGCTAAATTCGATTCGGCTTTTATTCTTAACAATCTCTCAATTTATTCTCTGGACTTAGTATTTCGTTTTCAATTCAATTTTCATGAAATATTGAGAATTCACCGGAGAAAAAGGTAATTTATTCTGAAAATACATGGCAAAATATATATATATATATATATATATATGCCTTGTTTTTATTATGTAAGCAAGCTTCATATGATCACAAGCAAGATTTGCTGCATTAAATCTTCAGAGTGATGATACTTCCAAAAGTTTACGGTGAATTATCACATTAAATGACGTGCTAATTACATGAAAAAAAATGATTGAATACTTAAAATTAATATTGTCAAATGATTACTGTCGTATATATTATGCCATATCAATCGATGTGACTCATACAAAGTCACCTGATTTCATAATCAATAATTCAGAAAAAAAGAAAAAAAAAAACTTCAAACAACATAATTAAATTTTAGTATCAACAATACCACACTTATATTTGAATGCAAAGGTTACAAATGAACTCTTATTTGGGTAATATATAAAAAGTAACAAAAAAAAATTTAAAAGTGAACTTCCTCTTTTATATATATATATACATATATATATATATATATATATACAATGTAATGATCCAATTTAAAGACTTAAAAGGAAAGGCATAACAAACTTAATTTTCATGCATAGTAAAAAGTCAAAAGCCAAAACTAAGCAGCAGCAACCCCAATCGGGATTTTTGGTAAAAGTTTCAAAGCATTTTTCTTAGTCATGGCTAGACCCGGCAAAGATTCAATGTCAATGTCTTCTTTGTTCATCCCAGAAGGCAATTCCCAATCAAACGAGTGCAGAAGATTTGCAAGTAAGAGATGCACACTGAATAGTCCCACGGAATATCCTGGGCAACCTCGTCTTCCCGTTCCGAATGGGATCATCTGAAAGTCTTGTCCTTCCAAATCTATCTGGGAATTTAAGAATCTTTCAGGCAAAAACTCATCTGGATTTTCCCACATTTCCGGATCTCTTGCGATGCCCCATGCATTTACATAAACCATGGTTTTGGGTTCAATTTCGTAACCGTCTAAGTTGCACTTTTCCAGGGTTTCTCTGGGCACCAGAAGTGGAGCGGTTGGGAACAATCTCATGGCCTCCTTAACAGTTGCGTTTGGATAAGGAAGCTTTTCGACGTCGTTTTCGCCTAATATTTCCTTTCCTTTCCCCCTCATTGCTTCTTTGATTTCTCTTTGCAATATTTTCATCACATTTGGGTTGTTTTTCATTAGTGCTGTCATTGTCCAAATTACTGTAGTTGCGCTTGTTTCTGTCCCGGCAAGGAATACATTCTGCAATATTGTATTTAATTCACTATTTAGTAATATATAGGCTTTATTCCCTCTATTTCCAAAACTAACACCTTTCTCCTTATTTTTCAAACTTACAAGGTACCTAATGGTATTTTCCAATGATTTACTCTGTCATGGGGTAAGGACCTAGGGGTGTTCAAAAAACTGGCCAATGGGAAACCCGATAAGATATTGAGCCGATAAACCGGTTAAAATCTATTTATTGATTTGCGGTTTACTGGTTATAACCCGTCGGTTTGGGCTAGAGATTTTTTTCCAACCAGTTATGTATGTATTATATATGTATTTTTTTTATATATGTTAGTATTAAGAATTATTAATTACTTATAAATTATAGTTAACATATTTTAAAATTTGAACATATATTTATACTGTTATGATACATAATTGTTTTCACACAGATATGAAAAGGTGTTATATACATAAAAAAGAACTCATTAGAGATTTTTTAAATATAATAGTAAAATTTTAATTTTTTTTTTCTTTTAGGTACAATTATGTTTTTTACTACACTTGTATTATTTTACTTTCTTCGTTAAAAAGTCACTATTTCATGATTTTTTTCAATGATAATTACAGAAAAAATTCATATTCAGTGTTCAACCAAGAAAAACAAAAAAATTACTGATTTAACCGGCTGATAAACTAGTTAATTAACTGAAACCGGTGTACCGATATTTTACTGTTCAGTCATTAACTGGTTCAACACCCCAGTTAATGTGTACCTTACCTAATTGAAAATAGACTTTTTGATTGGACAGCGGAACGGTAATAATAATTTATGAAGAACTGAAATTAAAAAAATAAATAAAAAGAAAAAGAAAAGGATAACGTACCATGAGCATAGCTTTGATATGATCCGTAGTTATGTGGAATGAGGTTGATCTGTCCCTTTGAAGCTGAAGCATGAGATCAATAATATTACCATCCATGGAGTTTGGCTTATTTGGATCAAGATGCTCATCAATAAGTTCCTGATAAAACGAATCAGCCTTTCGAAATACCCTCTCAAGTCGAGAATGCATCCCAGTTACATAATCCATCCAACCAATAAAAGGAAAATAATCAGAGAAGAAGAATCCCATAAACATTTCTTGAGCTTCTTTCAGAAGGCTGTCGAATCGGCCTCTTTCCCGGCCTTCATCGTCAAACCTCTTCCCGAAAGCAATCCTACAAATCATGCCACTGGTTGTGGACACCATTATTTTACTCAGATTCGTAACCTTACCCGATTCGGCATTTTCTCTGATTTTTCTGTTCGCGAATTGGGCGATACAGCTGAATCCTTTTCAGGTTCAGGAGATGAAGAACGCAAATTTTCCTCATTTCTCTCCATTCTTGATTGTATGCTGAGAAGGCGATATCCAAACCGCTGTAGCTCAGCCTTTGCTGTCCTACCATTTTAGGCAGACTACAAAATATTAAATCTTGGTTTTTCAGCACTTCTTCGGCCAATCTTGCGGATGAAACTACCAGTGTTGGAATGGAGCCAAACGTCATGTACATTAAAGGGCCATATTGGTTCGAAAGTTGCCAAAAGTATTTGTGAAGGCTAGAAATGTCGAGTTGGTGGAGGTTTCCAATGAATGGAAGCCTTAGGGCCTGGTGGATTCTGAGTTTTTGAGGGATTTTTGTTCCTGCTGTGATGAACAAGTAAAGTTAGAATGGGAAGTAAGGAGAGTACTGCTAGAAAGATGAAGAGGGCTTCCATTTTTCAGTTCAGAATGATGAAGTTAAGCTAGCTGAACGCTCTTTAAAATAGAAATCATTAATAAAGGATTTTTTTTTTTTTTTTTGGGTCTGCAATTAAATTTGTGTGGTTGTTTTTTTTAAAGCAAACATAGGATTGGTTACCCGTGTTATTAAAATATAATCAATCGAGCCGAGAGGTGGCTTACAATTATGAATATTTTGTGTAATCTACTTTCCTCTGTTGCCTAAGTTGCTGGTCCAAATATGCGCGTTTCGGTACCTAGATCCTTCTTCGTTGGGCCAAGAATGTAGTCTTCGTTATCCGATGATTCGTTCTCCTCTTCATTGTCTGTTTCCCAATCTCCATATTCGTCGTCCTCTACCTGATTCGAGGCAGCTCGTGCTCGGGTGGGGTTATCCTTAGCTTTAGCGAGGCAAGCAAAGAGCCAGATGGTAGTAGGCATGGCTAAGCAGGCAGGGTATCTAATAACTGTAAATCAGCAAGAAACTTGTGCACGGCAATTGGGGTATGGGCCTTCTTCAAAGGTTTTAATTTAGGGACGGGGCAGACCGGTGTGCCTTAGCCGATTTCTGACCACAAAGGTGCAGCCAGAGCAGACTTCTAAGGGAAACGATACTCCTTGAGTGGAATTGACTTCTGAGGGAACGATACTCCTTGACTGGACTTGTACGTTTTATAGGTGGATTTTGAAGGGTCATGTCCCTATTGAAGGGCAGCTAGGACGGCAGCCTCATCTAGGCCACTTTGCTTGCTCGTAGGAGTGGACCCTAAAGCCACCTTGCACTCTACTCGATTATGCGGGAACATCTGATGGAAGGAGCGTGGGGCTCTGTTGCGCAGCAAGCTGGGGTTGAAGTTCTTGCCCGCTAAGAAGGACTTGGCTCGCGACTCTTGTCACTGGCTGCTATGCAGCAGCATCAATTAGGCGTGCGATTTCGCTTGGGGGGTCGTGGGGCACCGGAATGTCTTCAATCAGGGCTTGTTCTATTAGAACGGGAACGACTTCAATTTTAGGATATGGTAGCATCAGGGGGACAAGCTCTTGGTGGCTACTCCTCAAACACAACTTCAGTTTCGCTTTGTGAATCCGCAGGTTTCATTGTCCAATTTGCATCCGTGGTGTCTTCCACTTGTGATACCGGATTGATCGGGTTGTCTTGGCCGGGCATTTTTGCTTTCCCCTTGTCCTATGGTGGTGGTGGAGGTGTTGGGGGTTCCTTCTTGTCCCCCTGTTTTGGCTTCCATTGCTTCGTGGAAGGAGGCGGGTCATATTTCCGGCAGGAGTCAGTCGGATGGCCAACCTTCCAACAACTTCGACAGTAGTGATGTACCTTTTAAAAAACCACTTTTCTCGAGGAAACCCACCCCGCAGGATTCCGGGTGAATAGAGTCAGACAACGGTTGAAGTAAGTCAATTTCAGAACACACACGAGCTTCGGACTGCCTGGCAGATTTGGCGATGCAAAATCCAAATTTGTGTGGCTGTTTTTGTCTTGATAAGTAATTATTTTTCATAACGGAAAAACTTGGGTGAAGCAGGTTACACACACAACATCGCGCTATACACGCGTGCGTATATCCTTTTTTTTTTTTTTGTGGCAAATTTAGGAGATCTAATGAATGAGCTCAATCTTCATTGCTGTTAGAATAATTACCTTATTTAGTGTTACCTTATTTAAGGTTTATTTCCTAGTTTACGTATGTTACCTTATTATAGATTGATCTTATCTTAGTTTCCTATTCTAGGTTGATGTTATCATGTACCGTAACCCTATATAAGGCTACTCTTAGTATCCTGCATGAATCAACATACAATAATACAAAACGTATTATTTCTAACATAGTATCAGAGCCAATTTCTGTTGAAATGGTGAGACCGAAAATAATAATAATAATAATTTCTTGTCGGTCAACCACATTTTCTCTTAGTTGATATTGTTGTCAAACAATATAGCCACCGTCACTACAGCCGCTGCACTAAGCTGCCACGACCACTAGAATCAAAAGGTCCTCCTTCGTTCCACGCTTCCGCCATTGCCGCCGCTCGCATCCTACTGCCGCGTCGGGTCACGTCGCTCCGGTTCTAGATCTGCGGCTATTAATGGAGTGTTCATCATCTGCTAAATCAGCATTAACCAGTATGTGTCAAGCCACCTCAACCGATCAACCTGTTGGATTGGTCAAGCTCCGACCGCAGTAATTGCAACGTCAGCAATGCTGGCCTTCCTTAGCTGCCACATCCTCTGTCACGTCAGCTCATCCTGCTACGTGTCATTACTTATGGGTCAACACGGGTGTTCTTTTGAGTCAACACACGTGTTCTTTGGGTCAACGACAGTCTTCCCGCACGAACGGAACAATGACAATCTTCCCACAAGTAAATCATGGTCTACCACTGGTCAAACATCGGTCTACCGCCATAGTCGGTCATCAAAAACTGTCGGTCGAGCACAATACCGGTCAATATAATAGCAGATGTCGGTCCATCATCACAATAGCAGAGTCAACTTTTAGGCATTATATTTTTCGTATCCAAACTCAAGTGGTCCTACCACGTTGAGTTTGAAGGGGGATGTTAGAATAATGACCTTATTTAGTGTTACCTTATTTAAAGTTTATTTCCTATTTTACATATGTTACCTTATTACATGTTGATCTTATCTTAAATTCCTATTATAAGTTGATCTTATCTTAGTTTCATATTCTATGTTGATCTTATCATATACCGTAACCCTATATAAGGATACTCTTAGTATCCTGTATGAATCAAGTTATACAATAATACAGAACGAATTATTTCTAACAATTGCTAGTCTTTCAAAATAATTTTGAGTACCACTATCACGTGAACAATTGTGGCATGTATAAACCCCAGTTACACCAGACTAATTCTTTCCTAATTGTTAAATAAATGTGTTTGTTTAACATTGGGAAATTTAATTAAATAAATGTGTTTGTTTAACATTGGGAAATTTAAAAGAAGTCCTAAACGAAGAAAAATATGTGCAAGATTAATACAAAATTATATCCTCACCAGAAGCTAGTATAGTGTTCCTCGGATTTTAAACTACAAAGACCTGAAGTTCCCCAGGAAATTACTCTCCACAATATTGTCTGATATCCAAGCAATAAAAAAAAAAAGCTTCAAAAATCACTTGTATTAAAAGTTCCCGAGACCAGTTAGAACACTCTCAATGTAAGGATGTGTTATAAAATAAAAATAAAAATTTGTTATTCCATCTAAGCCTTAAATTAGTTTCTGAGTCTTGTGGCTGTAGAACTGTTAAGCGGATAAGTGGGAAAGAGGCAAGATAAATAATTAAAATAATGAGGGTATTTTGAAAAAAGGACAAAAAATTGCTCAGGAAATAACAACCACCTTTTTATATATACAAATAGGCCCCAATCAATATCTAAAATTACTTATTATCTTCTTTTGTTCTATGGTACGTTTGATAAGCAAGAATGAGGGAAATACACCTTAAACGGGCCCTAAAGCAAATTATTTTTAAAATTAAAATTTTAATATTTAAACTATTATACCTTTAAAAAACAATTTAAGACTTTTTTTAATGAGAAATTTATCTATTCTCGAATATGAGATACTTCTCATTCCAATTTTCACACGTGAAATGGACCATAAATGGGCCCTAAAGCAAAATGGCCAAGTTCTCCGATAGCAAGGACTAGGCCTTCTTTTCTCTTTCCACCCCTCCCCACAACCCACCACCCTTCCCCTTTTTCCTTTTTTTCTGTTTGTTTTAATAAAAATTGAGGACTACGCCATTGATTTTCTTCAAAGACCGATATGTGTGCTCTCTTCTTACAACTTGTATGGTATATGGACATTTTTCACTATTCTCAAAAAATTTCCTTAGTTTCTTAATATATATTTTTAATTTTTTTTTTCATACAATTTTAATGTTCAAACAGTTTCAGAAACATACGATCCTACAAGAGTGATGCGTCCTGTTAAGTATGTGGCGGGCTAGATACCTTTTTGTTAAGCACAAAAGCAACAAGAAAATTAATGTTTGACAAAGCATAGCATAATGAACATTACATCAAGTTACACAATTAAGAAGAACGGAAGATGTACCCGCGCAGTATGATACTCTCTCTGTTCCTTTAGAAGAGTCTACTTTTTAAGTTTATTTTTGTTCCAATAGAATAGTCAATTTTTAAATTTTTTACAATTCTAACTCAATATAATAATGTGTGGACTATAATTAACTCACAAAAAGTAAAAACATTAGTGAAATAAATAGTGACAAATTAGATATATTAAGTTTTACACTTTAAAATCCATAGTAAGTTGTATTTTCTTCAAATATGGAACTAAACACCCGTCGAGCCGCCAAACATCTCACATCTCTGGCAATATTTGAAGAACCATAATGTTGAATTTGTGTTTGTCGTACTCTGAACTCGTTAGAGTTTTTGTCATGGTTATTTGGGCCATACCGGTCTGGCCACGGATTGGTAAGACTACCTGTCCAAAAATTGGAGAAAACCGGAAGTAGAGAAAATCGGTCAAAATCGGGTCGGGCTGCGAACCGGACTTCTTTTTTTTTTTCCCTTTTCAAATTAGTCAAATTTTAAAAATTTCGCTGTCAATAAGAGTTGATCTTTGGTCATTGACATAGAAAATAAAAATACTTACCATTATAACATGGTTTACTCTTGTGTAAATTATTGTTTTAACTCATTTTTATATAAAAAATGAACTTTCTAACAATCTATTAATTGGATCATCCAATCTAATATTAATTTTATTGTCATTCCTTACTATTTATGAAATTTATACTATCATAGTTTTTATTAGTTGTTTTCTTTTCAATTAAAATTTGTTTAATTTTTTTAATGTATTAACTTAAAAAACATTTTTTTTTTTACATCAAATTTTATCTTTTTTTGTCTAATAAAAATGTAGTAATATAATTTTATATATTTTTAATAGAAAATAAGCAATATTTTATATTTGATTTACTTAATGGGTTTTATAATAATGAATTTTAATATTTAAGTTAGTTGTAAAATTTGAAAAAAATATATAATTGTTGTGAAAAAAATATATTTTAAATGTTAAAAATGATAAAAGTAAAGCATGTTAATCATTAATATATTATTTATATATATATATATGACGTCATTCGG
The DNA here is from genome assembly GCA_016801395.1 of Leptodermis oblonga. NCBI lineage: Eukaryota > Viridiplantae > Streptophyta > Magnoliopsida > Gentianales > Rubiaceae > Leptodermis > Leptodermis oblonga. Next base: position 15,485,016 of record CM028751.1, on the reverse strand, counting down.
TTTGACCCTCGGATCGAACCCCCGGTTCGAGCGACCCCTTGGCATCGCCGGTTCAACGTCCTATCCAGCCCAAACAACCATGATTTTTGTGTGATCTCCTCCATATATAATTCATGATATTTTTCTTGGGAAACAGATTCTGGACAGATTTGGTCCAGAATCGAGGATCCCAATTTTTGACTTTTATATTTTTGCCCATTTCTTTTGTAGTTTCTCTTTCTTCTCTCTCCTCTCCTTTTTTTTGTAAGAGTTCTTTTTTTTTCTCTCTCTCTCTTTCTTCTTTCACATCCTCTAATTCTTTATCTCTTCCTCTTTATTTTATTTTATTTTTCCTATTCTCCTCTTTTATCATTCTTTTAATAGATGATTTTTTTCTTCTTTTTTCTGTCCAATTTTTTGGAAAACAATGGAGTAAAAATATGGGTTTTAAATATATGATAATTAAATTTTATTTTTTTCTTTTTATTTTTCATCCAATTTTTTGGGACAATTAATTTACAGTATGACTATTATGTACTGTTTCTCAATAAAGATTGTACTATTTTTTATATTGTACTATACTGTTTTACAAATATGACTACTCTGTACTGTTTTACGATAAAAGAATATATTGTTTCTATTATTTTTATTTTACAATAATGACTGTTTTTTTTTTCTATGTATTGTTTTACAATAGAGACTATACTGATTTTAAAACTACTATGTACTGTTTTATAATAAATATTGTATTATTTCAAAAGAAATCAACACAGTAAAATAAAAAATAAATAAAAACTCAATTATCTTCAGAAATCAGTGAGGGGCATTTTTGTCTTTTGGAAAGAGGCGCTGACGTGGAATTCCACCCACGCGTCTTGGTCCTGGACCGAATCGGGACAAATAATGGCTCCCATTTCTCTTACCAGAAGACATGGCACATATTGCGCCAAAAAGAAAAGACAATTTTTTTATTTTTTATTTTTATACTCTTATATACCCAGTGTTCAAACCTATGAACTCAGTGTTACAAGACTCTCCCATTATTCAACACTAAAATCTTCTCATTAAGAAAAAGGGACTTATTCAGTTTTAGTCCCAATATTCATAATAGGGGGCTAGTGTCACATGGCATGCTCATTTCAAAGAGTAAGAATCTTAGGTGCTATGTTTCTTTAGTGTTTTTATTTTTTCTCGAATATGTTCACTTCTTTTTCTTAAAAATACTATATTGTTCACTAATGGCATGTTCTTTTGGTTTTGGTTTTGAAAACGATTTTGGTTTCAACAATAAATTTAATATATTTTAATCATTTTTCATCATTTCCAATATAATTTTTTACTATTCAACACCTACTTTTTACATTTCCAATATACTTTTTACATTATAAAACTATTTTTCAAAACATGTTTTCAAACTTAATTTTAAACATGAGATAAAGAACAAGCCCTAATTTATAATTTTTCTTTAAAATTCTACTCTCCTTATATCAAAATTTAATCTGGTTATTATATATTTTTTAATTTCTTCCCTTTTCTACACAAATGTTTAAACAATAATTTTTTCCAAAAATTATAATAATATAATAATATTTAAAAAAAGAACACCAACACTATGCTCAGTTAGGTACAACAAGCCCATTGGTTTCGGAATATTGAATTTAAGGTTTGGCATTTGACTTTTGGCCATTGTTTTCGGAATCTTGATTGAGTGAAGAAGTGAGACTCGTCCTAGATTCATAGGCGCCCTTAATTAAAAATTTGGACTATTCAATTATAAGAGAGTAAACTAATTCATTTTTATTTTAAAAAAACGAGGACCGTTCATTAGAGTTTTATTTACATATAATTATATGTATCCATTAAATTCTTATATATAAAAAGGTGAGGTGTGGTTTTCTAATTTTTTTTTTTTCATATCGTGTGGTATTAATTAAGGTGCAAAGTCAATAATTAATTGTTAAAAAAGGAAATACTTATTATAATTTTGGCTCTTTAATAATTTGGAATAAGTTAACACGAAACATTAAAAAAAATATATTCAAACTAATTAATCACTTGTGGCACAATCATTGCGTTAAATATATATTTTCCTAATCATACATACACTATTTTTTTAAGCCATCAAATGTTGTGTCAATTACTTTATTTTTTAAGTAATTAAATTAATTTCTCATGCCGGCCGGCCCTGTATTATTAAAATGTTTTCTGGGAGCTGACGAGAACAGTAACGAAACGACAATTTAAATTATTAGCAAGTCTGTCGTTTAAAATCAATCAAATTTTAATGCTGCCAGAAAAATATTACGATTATTTTTTTTTCCTCGTTTGACGAGAAAATTGCTTTTATTTTATGCTCCAACCGAGCTGTCTGGAGTGGTACAACATATGGAAAATGATCAAACTACAATCTAGATTCGTCCGATGGCAAAGCTATTTTAGACAGAACATGAGCTTGTTTTGTTAGAGCTTCTCCTAACACGAAACACTATAGGAAGCCCTTAATTTACACAAAAAATTAATGGATAGTACCTTATGCGTGTGATGTAATCCCACCCAAAAAGATGGGTTTGATCATATTGTTGTCGTGACCGTTCTAAGGGTTGCTAGCCAAAATTGTAAAAAAAACTCGACTCGTCACTAAACAAAGTGGGACCCTTGGTATATTAGATGCCATAAACAATTCACAAGGATTGTTTGATGAGTCTTGAAAGCCAAAGTTTGAAGGAAACTTCATAAGTTCTAATCTTCAATGAAGAACAAAGAGTTTGGAATAAAACTCACATACAATTTCAATTGATCAAAGTTGTCTTTGCAAAATTACAAAGTAGCCTATTGATAGGTAAGATGGGAACGTTCTAACTAGGCTATCATTCATGTAACAAGGTAAATTCTTCATAAAGATCCTATAAGGTGTCTTGAAGTTTTGAATCAAATTTAATAAATGTTACCCTTCAATGAAAGAGTGGCCAGTCATGCATGCTTATACCTCTTGAAAAATTCAGATTTTAATTAGTGAGTTGTATCTTTTGTTTCAAGTTCATAGAATTAGTGTTGCTTCAATTCAGGCCGTCCATTTAGCTGCCTTTTTTGGATGGTTCTTTGACTAATTTTACTATAGGAACATCACCCAAATTTTGTATTTAATACTCTTGGAATGCTTGCTGCATTTTAAAGTATTTAAGTCACAGTTCAGCTCTTGAAGACCAAACCAAGATAGCCGCACTTGAAAGGGTTTCCACCCTTGTCCTTTTGAACTTAGAATGTACTAAAATTATCATGAAAATCTCTATAAAAATCAGAAAGAGCTCTGGACCGAAATTAAGGGCTAGAATTTCACTTCAATTGGACTTGAAATAAGCACAAATGCTGGACTAGGACCATGACCTTCAATTGGACTTGTCCGCATGATTTTTTTGACCATAGAACCTTGATAAGTAGGCTGCAAACAAACCACAAGAAACCATATAAATATAAGATGGACTTAAAAAGTATAAAACACAAAATAAAACAAAATATAATTTTAGAAAATTAAATACAAGAACATGGACTCATGCAAACTTAAGGGGCTGAAATATTTGTGCATCCTTAATAGCCCTTATTCTACCAAGACTTGGGGCTAGTTCTGGTCTAGCTTCAACTTCAATTAAGAGTACTTCACTTGTTGAGTTCTTTGGATTGTCCATTTGAGTTTGAACTCAACACTTCTTAACCAAGTCATTGATGACATCTTAGAAGATCTTGTATTTGAACCTAGTGAGAGGTCCAACATGTCACTTTAATGGATCACTATTGCTTGACCTTGTGTTCTTGGACCGATTCCTACCAGCGTGTTTTCAGTACTTTTTATTTTAATATAAACGCAATACTTCATATACTAAATTCAATATGCGCTCTATCGAACTATTAGAGGGTAAGACATCGAAATACACCATAAATTAATTTGAAAAACACAAAATACACCCTAAACCTATTTTATGACCCCCTAATTTTTATGAAATGACAAAATTTGTCTCAAGCTTAGAACAAAAGATGCCCCGAGGGATGGGTATTGAGAATTTTATGAAAATTCAAGAGGAATTTTGATATTTTCCAAACCTTGGGGTTATAATTTGGAAATTTACGGTTTTTCTTATTTACACAAAGCAACATACAGTCTCACTTTTACAACCCATTCCTAACTTCTGTCAAACAAGGAAGCGACAAAACTAAAAAGAGTAGCAAAAATTGTACCTTGGTTGAACATCCCGATGGAGCTGAGGTGAAAGATCGTGCAATGGAGCTGAGTTAAGGTGAGATGTAGAAGGCCACAAATGTGGTTTACAAACAAGCATGGTCCAACCTCAAACTTCCCAATTCCACACTTTTCACATGTCTTTTCTTAAACTTTGCACGTTGTCCGTGAGGGATCGTTCAAAATTTAACTGCAAGTTCAAGAATTCAAACAAATTTTTTTGAAGTACATGGTAGACGGGATCCCTGAATTTCCATTTCTGCCCCCTTCCTTTTTACTAGGGGAACAAGACTAGATAGGGGATCCCCGAATTTCCATTTCTGCTTCCCACCCTTTTGCGAGGGGCGCAAGACTAGACAGGGGATCTCGTGTGAGTACAAGGACAAACTTGAACTGATGGAACGATCTCATGGATTGATGCAGAAAATAGGGAAATTATCAAAACCCTCAGCTATCTATCCCCCAAAACGCTCTCCCTTCTGTCTTCTTTTATCCTTCTTCTTCTTCTGTTTTCTTTCTTTCTTCCCCATCTTCCATTGATGGAGGATGGGGGAGGTCATGAATTAATAAGCCATGTGTGGAATGCATCTCAAAACATGGTTTTTAGATGCATTTCTAATTTTATAATACTTTTTTGTTATTTTCAATAAACTTTTTTACATTTCCAATATACTTTTTTACATTTTCAATAAGCTTTTTAATATTATAAAATTAAAATGATTCTCAAAATCATGGGCCTAAATCTCTCCTTGAGTCTTTTGTCCTCTCTTCGTTGAGATTTTTCGTTCTCTCTATTTTAGAGAATTTTGCCATCTCCTTTTGGGAGAGATTTGTTCTCTCATTTTGGGAGAGCTTTGTTCTCTCCTTTTCGGAGAGTTTTGTGTTATTCACTTATTTTTGAAATCTTTAATTTCAGATTTGCGGGTTGAAGTTCTCGACGAAAAAGATGTTGAAAATAAACCCGGCAGTGGTTGGCTTCCTTTGTTCGTCATGGATCCCATGGATCTATTCTGCCATGGGTCAAATCTGGAGCTATATCAGAATTCAATAGCAACCCAGTACCTCCGGTCTGATGATGTGCTCAGCTATTTACAATTTCGCTGCTTTTTGCTTAACTATATGCTAGATTTGCAATTTGTAGATTTAATTTTCATTTCTACTTTGTTTCTAAATTGTAGATCTGATTTTCAGATCTACTTTATATCTAGATTGTATTGCTTGGCTCATGGCCTTCTGTCAAATCGCCGCTGGATGATATTTCCAGCACTTTAATTTAATGTATTTATTTTGTTTAAAAAAAAAATAAAAATCAAATCATAGTAAGTCCAAGCCAAATTATTACTTCAAATAATATCAATATTAATAACGATAGCAGAAATAAAAGACCAAGCACAGCAATGCTGAATTAATTATTTCAATACAAAGATCCATGTTCCCAAGCTATAGCCACCAAGGGCTTCTCAATCTTTCTCTTAACGCTCAAAAGATCAAACCATCGAACAACCTGAAAAGGGAGAAAAACAGAGGTGTGTGATGATTAAAGAATAATACTCCCTCTTTTCCATTCAAGAAGTCCACTTTTGTATTACTAAAAATAGTAATACAAAGTGAACTTTTTGAATGGAACAGAGAGAGTAATATATAGATAATGAGAAATTAAACTAATGAAGATTAGGTTTATGTTTTGACCTGCAGAGGAAAAAAAAAATCACTGGTCCGGAGGATAGATATAGAGATTAAAGCCGTTGGTTTTCTTGTCTTGTTTCTCCACTTGCAGCTTCACAATGTACAGTTTCCTTGCAATGGATGTCACGTTAGAATTGGTTGAGTGAAGGATTACTGACCGGAGGCTGGGAATATCGGCCAAACCGCGTGGGAAAGCCTCAAGCTTATCGCAGCCAATGAGCTTAAGAATCCTGAGTACTGGAAAATGATCTACTGAAGCCTGCCACACTGCCAAATCACAGCGTCCGATGTGCAAGTATTGCAGACGCCGAAAACCGCCCTTTTTAGTGTCCCAAATTGATCCTTGAAATGCATAATCTTTTAACTTGAGTACCTCTAGATATTGCAACTCACCCAACGTAGACATCTCCTTCCAGTCCAGGAATGTATACAGCAGAGTTAGCTTTGTTAAGTGTTTGGGAAAGATTATGTCCCGTGGAAGGTTGTACAACTTGGAACCCACATCCTGATTCAGGAGCTTCAAATTTTTAAGCATTCCCAGACTGTGGAGATAGCCGAAAAAATTTGATTCTTTAGTAATTTTCCCATGTATGCCCAATTTCTTCACTTCAGGGATTCGTTCGAATACTTCTCTGGTGCAACTTTCTGGTGAGATGGTGGAAAGAGTTTGGATTTTTCGTGCTTTTGTCGTGTTACTTCCATCAGAAGGGGATGGTAATTTTGTGGAAGCATTGGTGTGTAAATGCCTGAAATGTGGCATCTTCCACAAGTCCACTTTTATCTCAAGGGCTGAAGATGTTGTATATACTATGAGAGTTTGCAGGTTCCGCAAATCAGACAATGCCTTGGGAAGAATCTCAAAGTTTGAATGCATGGCTATATATTTTAGAAGGACAAGATTGGAGAGGGCGGGTGGAAAACGGGTGAAAACTAGTGATTCAACTTCTAACACTCTAAGAAGTTTGAAGGTATCTGGGATGCAAGAAACAAATTTTGCGTCTAGTTGTGTTTCTTCCTTGACAAAGGTTAAGAAAGAACGAACATTCTTACCACCAGATGGTCTTGCAGAGATATAGTTCATCACATTGGTGTTGTTGATGCAAAGGCGACGATGTAACTCCAATTTTACATCTCCTGATAAAAAGTGGTCCAAATTATCCTTTCTGATCTCTCGGAACATGTTTTCTTCTGCAGCCTCAGTCTTGCAAAACTCGCGCAATGTATCATGCATGCGACAACTTTTGATTTTCCCATTGGACCTCCTTTGTCCGACCATTACCAAGTTTCTATGGGCAAGTTCTTCCAAGTATTGTTCTGCTTGATCTTCCATGTTCAAATTCCCTTTCTGTTGTATGAGCCCTTCAGCAATCCACAATCGGAATAACTTCCATACCGGGATCTCAAAATCTTCACGAAACACCCCGAGATAAAGGAAGCATAGTTTCAACTCATTTGGCAAGTGCTTGTACATGAGGTCTATAAGCTTGGCAGTTTCTGCATTATCCTCAGTGATGTAAACCTCTGCACTGTTGGCCACTTGCCACCACCACTCAACACTATCTGGATCGTTCACAATGATACCTGCAATAACAACTATTGCCAAGGGCAAACCACCACATTTTTTAGCAATTTCTACCTCTGGCTCTTGGAATTCGTTGCGGCCTTTGTCATCCTTAAAAACCCTCCACCTGAGTAGCTCCCTACTCTTATCTTTCGGCAGAAAATCCAACTTGAAAGGATCTATTTTCAAGTTTGCATGTTTTGCCACGCGTTCATAACGAGTAGTTATTAGGATTCTACAACGCTTGTTATTTTTGGGAAAAACATCTTTGAATCTATCCCAATCACTTTTCTCCCAAACATCATCCAACACAATTAGATATTGCTTTCCCTCAAGCTCTTGGTAGAGAAGTTTTTCCAATTCACGTTCTTCCATGTTCTCCTTACCACGTATATCCATAAAGGATTCCAAAATCTTGAGTAGCACTTCGGCTTTCTTGTAGTCCCTAGAAACATAAACAAATGCCTGAATAATGAACTCATAATCAACAACGGGATCCTTGAAGACCTTTCTAGCGAGGGTTGTTTTGCCAAGTCCTAACATTCCGACGATTGAGATGACCTCAAGTCCTTCGGCTCCTTGGGTGAGGAGTTTTTGCACATCACTGGCTGCCCCATCAAACCCAACTACATGCTCCTCCTCAACTACTGGTTCCTTTTTTAAAAAATCATATAACAAGATGCAGAATAGCAGTAAGCAAATACAACCAAGAACATCGATCACTAGCTAATTTAACCAATACAAGGAAGCAAAGGAAGGATGAATGCAATTGTAAATACTCTACCGAACTCAAGGTAAGAAGCCCTGAGACAAACTACTAATTACCTAGGCATGTCAGAGAATAATATATTTTCTTATACATTATTCGACATTATTAAACTTATAATAAATGTTTAGGTGTGAGGAGTGATTTTTTGTTTTTGGATACGTACCACATGCTTTCCTTTATCATGTCACTGACTAAGGGCCTTTGTATCATGTTTTGAAAACATGATTTGAAATCACTTTTATTTTATAATAGTTTTTAATTATTCCCAATAAGTTTTTTTATATTTTTAATAAACTTTTTTACATTTTCAACACACTTTTTTACATTCTCAACACACTTTTAATATTATAAAATTAAAATTGGTTTCAAAAGACGACTTGAATCATGATACAAAACAGGCCCTAAGAGACAGAAAAATATCACTACACTTTGGCAAACTTTTACTCCTTTGTCTCTTCTTCGCCATACTTTAAAAAACAAGTCAATTTTATCATTTGCCCTGTTAAATAAGATGGACGAATCGAAAGTACACATATTGCACATGACTTTTTGAATGGTACTTTAGTCCAGTCCATTGACGAAAAATTTACTGTTTATCCCATTCTTCATCACACACAAAATAATACGACTAAAAGAAATTAATCTACTTCAATTCCACAGCCCAGAAAAATAAAATAAAATAAAAAATACAGAATTAATCCTGGTTAAAATATTTGTTAGTACCTCAGTAGAGTTTTGCGGTCGATTAAGGTCCACGATTGCCTGATACTGCAGAACCTCAAAGCCACTCTTCACCTTTTCCTTGTTAATCTTCTTAACTTTCTCCCCAACTCCTTCAATCCGTTTGCCGACGTCCCGAAGCACTTTCGGGTAATCAGTAATTTGGTGAAAAACTTTGGACACCCGACTTCTTGATTTCTGGAGGGAGGCCTGAAGAACGTAAGTATCGACGGCATCCTCGGCTTCTCCGAGCACATTCCGAATCTCGTTCATCGTCTGTTTCAGAAACTGGCTGTCGTGATTGTACCTGGAGAAATCCGCCATGGAGGCCTTGAGGGTCTCCAGTTCTCCTTGGAGCTTCAGAATGTTTTCCCTAACATCTGCGATTAAGTTGTAGTTGTAGGAGAGAACTTGGGTAACGTTGTCCAGAAGGAAATTCAAAGCTGCGTCTGGAACAGACATTTTTTCTTGATTTCTAGAGCTATTTTTTTGGCTCTGTTCTGCTCTGCAATTGAGGAATGAGGAAGAGAGTGTTGAATTATTGATGAAATTAAAGAAAGACTTGGGAAGACTTTAGAGACCACAAAGCGCGTTGCGTTGACCCAAAAAGATGCTTTAACCATTTCTTTTGCTCAAGAAAAGAAAAAGAAAGAAAAGAAAATAAACATTTATAATAAGGGGCAAAGGCTTTTAAAAGCCCCCAACTTCTTCATTAGGTAACTTCATAGTTTTTTCACTACATTTGCATTCTGTATTTTGTACATTAGGGCCTTCTCTAACCCATTTTTACAGCTCTAAATTTAATAAAGGTTTTCCATACCCAGCCACTTATACTGTTCTCTCCAAAAAAAAAAAAAAGAGTCCCCCGATTTTCTCATGGCTATATTTTTTGCCCTCAAAATTTTTTTTTTCGTTTTTGGCAAATTACATTTATCTCCACCACTGTTTAAGAAAATTTCTAGCCTCCCCCCCCCCCCCCCCCCCCCCCCCCCCCCCGGTATTATCTGAAAAGTGGCAATACTTATGTGATTTTGTCAGAAATACCAATACTTCTCTAAGGCATGAAAATCAGCACAATTCAGAGACTCTCCTACTAATGCGCCCAAGTTTAGTCAATCGGGGGCATACTAAAATTTTAAGGGAACTCAACTGGCATTGTAATTTTCCAAATATGAATGGAGGTAAATGTAATTTTCCCTAATAGTAACATTTATTTTGTAAAAAAAAATATATTAAAAAAAAAAGATATTTCTTAGGCTTTGTATGATATCATGGTTAAAACTAATTTTCAAAGAGAGTTTTGCATTTTATAATAATCCTTAATTATTGTTGAGATGGTCTCATATCATACATTTGATAATAATCTTTTATTATTTATTTTTTAAAAACATACTATACATTTTTAAACAGGTGATGTTTCAGCCCATATAATCAATACTTCGTTTTCAATACATGCAATACCTTTTTTATATAGAAATACACACCAATATCTAAATTTGATAAATCAAAGGTTATAAATGATAATCGATACATCAAATGCTATATACGATATATATATTTTTAATTATTATAAAAACATGCAATAGATCGATTAGTAGTTAAATTGGATACATCAGATACTATAATTGATACACGATATCTGATACTATACACAATGTGCAATAAATATAAGGCTGTAAGTGATCCTTCTTTTTTTTTTTAACAATTTGGAAATACATCAGCATGTGTTCAGTTCTCATTTTTTTCAGTGCCTAGCTCTTAATTATTTGCTTTCACCCACAGAATATACATTTATCCTTTCTTGCTTTGTAAAAAAAAAAAAAAATGTGCACGGTAGGAAAGAATATATAAGTCATACTTAATAATATGGGTACCCAATCCCGATCTTGCTTTAAAAATAAAAAATTAAAAAAAAAGAAAGAAGAAGAAGTCACATGTTTAAGAAATAGAATACCATGAAACTGCAAGTTTAAAGTTTCAAAATGAATTCTCCAGCACCAATATTGCACGTATCTACAAAACCAAAATATAAAAAAAATTCAACATGATTGTGAAGATTTCGACATCATCACTAGCATATATGGCACCTTTTTTGCAGGCTGCAGCCACTATTTCTTGCTTATCTGCTTCGAAACTCAACCACAATGATTGTGCACTCGGAAAGCCTCATCCAGCCCACCCCCTACATCCGTCACTGGCCGTTAATCAGCTATGGTGATGGCGGCATGGCGGTTCCGGGTTTGATCTGGGGTCAGCCGTTAACATCCTTTTGTTTGTTCTTGTGTTCTAATAATAAATTTGTCCTAACTGAAACGGAAAAACAAATGCTGGTCATCAATATATAAAATTCGATGATGAATTAAACAAAATTTCTGATGTTTGATGGATGAAATGTATAATTAATTTCCTTGAGATTGAGGCATTTCTGCCACTCCAGAGGAATAGGAGTTTCGTTGGTTAGCTCTGCGCCTACCGTTGAGTTCATCTGACCATCATCATCACCCAATTTCCTTCTCTTATCAAGGACACTATTTTTTAGTTTGAAAAACAAGAGGTTGAGTAAGAAGTAAGAACTTATTTTTATGATCGAGATGAATTAGGAAATAATAAATCATATCTAAGAAAAAGTATAAAATGAAACTGCAAGTTTAATTTTTCAAAATGAATGCTCCAGCATGAGTGTTGCACATATCAACAACTTGATGTGATCATAGATCAGTAAAGGGTTTCACATCTGATTTGGACTTGAGGAAGTGGGAAATCACTCCATGTGTGTATTAGAAAAAACAGAGTGCTTTTGAAGCATCAGTATCTTTTGAAGCATTTGAGAAGGAAGAAAAATGGAAAACTGAGCTTAGAATAGCACATCAAGAATTGACAATAAAAATGGCGCAATTGGCTGCGGAGAAGGAAGAAAAATGGGAAGCTGAAGATCAGGAGATACATCTGCAAGATAAATCAATGGAAGAACGAGATTCAGAGCAAGAGTTTGATTCAGCAGAAGAAAAAGACATCATAACAGATGAAAAAAATTCATACTAGTGGTCTCGAAAAAATCAAGAACACGAAATGATCATTTCTTATCTCAAAAAACCATTCAAACTTGACCAATTCCACGAAAGGATTACATAACATTGGCTGGAGGATCAAAATGCTCAAAATAGTTCTATTTCACTTCTTGATTTCTTTTATTAGAGGTTTTTTACCCCACCCCCCCCCCCCCCCCCCCCCCCCCCCCCCCCCTTATCTACTCTCTTCAAGTTTTTAATAAAAGGGTGAATACACCCACCTTTTAATATAAAATTAAAAAAAAAAATCTTTTGAAGCATTTGAAACCCCGGTTTATGTCATAGCAATAAAAATAGTGCTTTATATATATTCACCCGTTTCAACATCATGCCGTACTTTAGAATGTACCTTATCATTGTCATCTCCTCTTCAAAGCCAATGAATCCCTAAGAAATTTGTGTAAGACTGCTTAACAAACATTTTAGAACCTCCTCAGGATCCTGCCAACAATTTTCCTCACAATTTCTTTCACAATAATGCCACATTGTAATGTTCAGGTCCAAAACAAAAATAAATAAATAAATACCATTAAAATTATGGCAGAACTTTTAACTAAGTCAAATAAATGCTCATGCACAAGAGTTGCACATCTCCTTTTGGCAAAAATTATACATAGAAATAAAGTTTTTTTTTTACATATAAAAAAAATTCATGGTAAGAAATAGGGATGGAAGCTGGAAAGACATTGTATTGGATCAAGCTTTTAGTCACAAAGAGAAAGAAACTGATGCCTGATATGGGAAAAAAACTGCTATGGATGGGAAACCACTAGAACAAGTATTTATCGCCTTATGGAGACTCAGGCTATGTTCTCTTATTGACCAAAATTAGAAAACTACTGGACTTTTTTCATGTCTGACACTTGTTCATATACTATATGTTTTCTCTTTTATCATTTTCTTTTTTGTGAAAAAATACCCTTCATGGGAAAGTTATTAACTATCATTTGGCCCAACAACTAAAGCTGAAAAATTACAGAGAAGGAATATATTCTTAGGTCTCTACAACCAGCTTAGTTTCTCTCCTCGTACTCCAATGGCCGACAACCTCCTGTGATAATCTTCTCCCACAATCTTGGCACCGATTTCAGATCTGCGGTACTACCGTGGAAAATAACAGTGGGGGAGCTAGGCTCCCAAGGCCAGGTGGGGCAAACATTTTAAGGAAAAATGTTATACTACATTAACTTTTTTATATGAAAAAAACGCAAAAATAACTACATTCAAATATTGTTGGGTGAATTTTTAAACTCATATTTTGCTTTACCAAAATTAATATTCACTAAGAATACTTGTATACATTCTAACAACAAACACACTTTTAATTAATCAAATACTAAGTTATGAAAATCAACTATTTTTATAAATTTTTTTGTAATTTTTATATAATAATGGGGGTATTTTTTGAACAATTGAGATGGGTCAACTATGTGGCTCCGCACTTCAAAAATAATCATCCACTGTGCAAAGGGGATTTTGCCTATATAAAGGCGGTAGTTGGTAGCATTTATTACTCCCACCCGAAGACTACGTTCCTCTATCGTCAATCTTCCACCCATCAGGCGATTTCAAACCTTCCACTTGTATCCAATTGATCTTGATTAAGGTATGTAACTTGTCATCCAACAATGGAGTTTGGAATTCTGTATAATAGATTCCATATATTTGAAATTTTTACAAAAGGAGACGTGTAGTATTTGGGCCTCAACCTTTAATATATTCAATTATAGAGGCATGTTATAATTTTATAGGTTTTTCTTGTCAGATGGGAAGAATGTTTTTTTCTAACACACATGGAGTGATTTTTCACTTCCTCATGTCCAAATCAGATGTGAAACCCGCTACTGATCTACGATCACATCAAGTTGTAAATACGTGCAATATTTGTGCTGGAGCATTCTTTTTGAAAAATTAAACTTGCAGTTTCATTATATATTATTTCTTAAATATGATTTATTCTTTCTTAATTCATCTCTATCATAAAAACTAGTTCTAACTTCTTACTCAGCATCTTGTTTTTCAAACTCAAAAATGGTGTCCTTGATGAAGAGAAGGAAGTTGGGTGATGACGATGATCAGATGAAATCAATGGTCGACACAGAGTTACACCTCGAAACTCCTAGTCCTCTGCAGTATAAGAGATACCTCGATCTCAAGTTAATTAATATATATTCCAGCCAATTAATGTAGAAAGGAACAAAGAGGAGGGGAGCTATATATTGACCTAGACTGGCAAAAGTTGATCGACCATGGTGACGAGGACAAAGGCCGTCGGTCACACATTTGCTCCAGAGTCAACATAATTACCTGAACCATTGAGATTGACAATTGACCATTAAAACTAACCAAGGAATTAACAATTTCAATTTGCTCCACCATTTCATTGGAAGAGTCTACTTTTAAAAAATATTTTTTGTTTCATTATAATAGTTCATTTTTTAATTTTTTACTTGTATACCTTACTAATATAATTTTGTGTGGTTTACAACTAAACCACACATAAAATTAAGGATATAAATGTAACAAATGATGTAATTTTGTGTGGTTTACAACTAAACCACACATAAAATTAAGGATATAAATGTAACAAATGATGTAAAATTATCTATTTTATGTGTTGTATCTTAATATTCATAAAAAAGTTATAGGTATGTGAAAGTTTACTCTTTTGGTAAAATAGAGGGAGTAGTAATTTTATACAATAAATTGTCATGATATGTTAAAAACCATTTACACTTTAATTAACCCTTATGACATTAAATTAATTGGTCAGGTTGATATATATTGAAATGAAAAATTAATTATGATCTTTTGTTGGACACCATTAACTACTCCTATATGTTATCTATGAAATAAAAGTATTTGATGACAAAATACTCTTGAGTAAGTACAACTATATAACCCTCTAAACTTAACATAATTAGTTAGCTTTATATTCCATTTCTCATGCTCAAGCAAAAAAAAAAAACAACAATGTGATTCAAATAAAAGTACAAAAAAATAAAAATAAATAAAAAATTGGTGTGTATAGTGCAATTAATTTAAATTAAGAGCAAAAAATGTGAATGAAAGTTGTTGGGCTTAATAAGCCCAATAGGATGCCTTACTAAAATTATTAGAAGTTATGGACTAAGAAAAATATATTAGGGTGTCATAGTGATATTATTAAAAATTTATGAAGCCTAATGCAATTATTGTCATTAGTTTATTCATAGTACAAATGGTTCACAAGTTTAGTTAGGGGTAGTTTGTTTGGTTAATTAGAAGTGTGAGATATTATAATCTATGTAAAAGTTCATCTAACAATAATATGATTATTTTAATAATTTTAGATCAATAACTTTCTTTTTAATATCTCAACAAGGATTAAAAGTAATAGAGAAGCAATAATAACTGGTAATAGAACATTTGAAACTAAGTATCCCATTAAAGTACATAATAGTACTCTTATGAGAGTCTTATTATAATTTTTGCGGAGGACTTTTGTAATAGTCTTATTAAATTATCTAATAAAACTCTTTAAATAGTTGTATAAGATAGTAGGATTTTTCATAATAGTATGTATTGTATATATATTTGGACATTCTTAATAGTCCTACTAAATTATCTAATAGAATTTTTTAAAGAGTCTTATTAAGTTATGTAATGTAATAGGACATTTGAAACTAAATATCCTATTAAGGTGCATAATAGAACTTTTACAAGAGTCCTATTATGTTTTTTTCTTAGGACCCTTTTAATAGCCTTGTTAAATTATGTAATAAAACTTTTTAAAAAGTCCTATTAAGTTTTGTAATGTAATATGACATTTGTAATAGAACTCTTACAAGAGTCTTATTATGTTTTTTTTGGGACTTTTTTAATAGTCTTTTTAAATTGTGTAATAAAACTTTTTAAAGAGTCCAATTAAATTATGTAATGTTATAGGACCTTTGGAGCTAAGTGTCTTATTAAGGTGTATAATAAAACTCTTACAAAAGTCCATAATTTGTGTAATAAAACTCTTTAAAGAGTCCTATTAAGTTAATATAATAGGTCATTTGGAGTTAAGTGTCTTATTAAGGTGTATAATAGAACTCTTACAAGAATCCTATTATGTTTTTTTAGGACCCTTTTAATAGTTTTATTAAATTATGTAATGAAACTTTTTAAAGATTCCTATTAAGTTGTGTAATGTAATATGACATTTTGAACTAAGTGTCTTATTAAAGTGAATAATATAACTCTTATAAGAGTCCTATTATATTTTTTGATGTGACTCTTTGAATAGTCATATTAAATCACCTAATAAAACTCTTTCAAGAGTACCATAAGATAATAGGTCATTTTCTTAGTGTCCTATGATTTAATTAGGCTAACGAGACACTTTCATAAAAAGAGTTTTATTAGGTAGAAAATAGGACACTTCCATCAAAAGTGTCTCAGAAAAAGAGTCCTAACAGCCTGGTTTTGTTGTAGTGATTTCTTAACTTTGATTTATTATTTTCTACCTTGCACATTTTTTTTAAACTAAAAAATAAATGTTTTCTATTTAAATTTTTTGCCAAAAGGAGAAGTATTTGTGCCTAAACCTTTATTTATACTCAATTATAAGGCCCGGTTATAATTTTATAGGTTTTTCTTGTCAGATTAGAAGAGTTCTTTTTTCTAACACACACATGGAGTGATTTCCCACTTCCTCAAGTCTCCTCCAAATGTGAAACTCGTTATTGATCTACGATCGCATCAAGTTGTAGATACGTGCAATATTCGTGCTGGAGCATTCATTTTGAAAAATTAAACTTGCAGTTTCACTTTATACTATTTCTTAAATATGATTTATTCTTTCCTAATTAAGCTTGATCATAAAATACAATTCTTAATTCTTATTTAATCTCTTGTTTTTCAAACTAAAAAAAATATAATTTGAATCCTTCATGGGGTTCTGTCGACTCATTAGCACATTTATCAAAAAATCAATAAATAGAGCAAAAGAAAATACAATATCTATGTATTATAGAAAGTAAAAGTGAAACAAAAACAAAAAAATTTAATTGTGTTTTTAAATTTTTTTATCTATGTGGTCCCCTTACCATTTTTTTTGTTTACGTAAGCAGTCACCCTTAGTGTCAAAATTTGTGCTTTCAGTTAATGATAAATTGATAATTTTATAAAAAAGTGAGTCGGCTGGAGTTAGCTTAACATATTTAACATAATACTACAAATGTTTTTGAGATGAATTTGGGTGGGCTGAAGTCTCCTCCAACCACGTGTGGGGGGGGGGGGCACGAGCTTAAATCAGCCATGGCCCGTGAATCAGCTGTAGTGAAGGCCGTGGCCGTCCCGGGCTTGAAATGGGGTTGGCCGTTAACATCCTTTTGTTTTTTCTTGTGTTGTAATAATAAATTTGTCCTAACTGAAATGGAAAAACAAATGCTGGTCGTCAATATATAAATTGGATGATGAATTAAATAAAATTTGCGAGGATTGATGGATGAAATTTATAATTGATTACCTTAAGATTGAGGCATCTTTACCACTTCAGATGATATATTAGGAGTTTCGTGGGTTAGCTCTGTGTTTACCATTCAATTCATTTGCTCATCATCATCGCCCAACTTCCTTCTCTTCATCAAGGACATCATTTTTTAGTTTAAAAAATGCGAGAAGTTGAATAAGAAGAGAGCTGGATTTTATGATCAAGATGAATTGGGAAAGAATAAATCACATTTAGGAAATAGTATAAAATGAAAATACAAGTATAATTTTTCAAAATGAACACTCCAGCACAAAAATTGCACGTATTTACAACTTGATGTGATCGTAGATCAGTAATAGGTTTCACATCTGATTTGGACTTACGGAAGTGGGAAATAATTCCATGTGTGTGTTAGAGAAAAGAACTATTCCCATATGACAAGAAAAACCTATAAATTTATAACTTGCCTTTAAAATTTAGTATAATAAAGGTTTAGGCACAAATATTGCATGACTTCTTTTGGCAAAAATGATAAATATGGAATGCATTGTTGTTCATAAAAGAATAGGTGATGAGTGACATACCTTAATCATGATTGGTTGGCTACAAGAGGAAGGTTTGAAATCGTCAGACCGGTGTAAGATTGACGATATGCATGGGTATGTAGTCTTTGGGTGGGAGTAATGAATGCCACCAACGACTGCCTTTATATAGGGAAAATCCCCTTTGCACAGTGAAGGATTATATTCCACCCTAGTAACTAAGATCTGAAATCAGTGCTGAGATTCTGAGAGAAAATTATCACGAGAGGTTGTCGGCCGTTGGAGTACAAGCCTAAAAGGCCCGTTGTAGAGAGCTACAAGAGAATGTATTCCTTCTCTTTATTTTTTTAGCTTTTACTGTTAGGTCAAATGATGGTTAATAACTTTCCCGTGAAAGTTATTTTTTCAAAATAAGAAAATATATACTAAACAAGTGTCATACATGAAAAAAGTCCACTTTTCTAAGTTTGGTCAATAAGAGAACAGAGCCTGAGTCTCCAGTAAGGCAATAAATACTTGTTCTAGTTGTTTCCCATCCCTGTTTCCTACCATGCCAACTTTTTGATATGAAAAATACGTTTATATTTATGTATAGTATTTGTCGAAAGCAGACGTGCAACACTTGTGCAAGGGCATTTATTTGACTCAATTACAAGTTTTTTCATAATTTTAGTTGTTTTTTTTTTTTTTTTTTTGTGTTGGCCTTCAACATTACATTGTTGCATGGTTCTGAAGACAATAGTGGAAAAATATTTTTGGCAGGATCCCAAGCAGGTTCTGATCAAATGTTTGTTAAGCAGTCTTAATCACATTAATTTCATACAAGGGATTCATTGGATTCGAAGAGAATATGGAAATGATAAGGTACATTCTAAAGCATGGGTTGAAACGGGTGAATATAAGGCACTCTGTTTATCGCTATGACCTAAACTAGGGTTTCAAATGCTTCAGAAGATACTAATGTTACCTAAACATTCTCGTACATGTGAAATCAAATTTGATTGAAATAGATAACCTATTGATGGTATACATAGGAAGTTTTTATTTGAATTATGTTAGATATGATTGTGTCCTGGATTTGATTTTGGCTTTTATTTTTTTATAGCTTTTTAAACTTCTCTTTTCAGTTCTTTTGTGCTAATTAGTTGTGTTAGGAGAGCAGGTTACTGTTTGATTTGGATGAGTTTAATTGGGAAAAAATAGTTTTTTTTTCCTTTCTTGGTCAAATCAAAGTATTTTTTATATATAAGGAACAGTCTTGATTACGATATTACTTAGGTAATATAAAAGAATAAATATAAGCTCAAATAAAGATTTTCTTTAATGCCTACTTTAATAATTCCCAGCTCACATTAGTGTCAGCAAAATTTACTTTTTTATTTTTTAGATAGGTGCAATATTCGTGCTGGAGCGTTTATTTTGAAAAATTAAAGTTGCTATTTCATTTTATATTATTTGTTAAATATGATTTATTCTTTCCTAATTTATCTCGATTATAAAAACCATTTCATACTTCTTACTCAACATCTTGTTTTTCAAACTCAAAAATGGTTTCCTTGAAGAAGAGAAGGAAGTTGGGCGATGACGATCATCAGATGAAATCAACGGTTGACACAGAGTTACACTTCAAAACTCCTATTCCTCTAGATTGGCAGTGATGCCTCGATCTCAAGGTAATTATTATTAATTCAATCAATCCATCATTCATTAGAAATTTTTTTTAATTCATCCAATTATAGAAGGAACAAAGAGTGGGGACATATTGCCCTAGAGTGGAAAAAGTTGATTGGCGATGGTGACGAGGAGTCGCCATTTATTCATTTGACATGATTTTTTATGATTTATTCTTTTCTACCATGCACATTTTTCTAATATCCAAAATGAATGATTTCTATTTAAATTTTTCACTAAAAGAAGATGTGCAGTATTTGTGCTAAACCTTTATTGTACTGAATTATAAAGTCATGTTATAATTTTATCGGTTTTTCCTGTTAGATGGGAATAACTCATTTTTCTAGCACACACATGGAGTGATTTCCCACTTGCTCAAGTCCAAATCAGATATGAAACCCGATACTGATCTACAATCTCATCAAGTTGCAGATATGTGCAATATTCGTGCTCGAGCATTCATTTTAAAAAATTAACTAAATTTCCAGTTTCATTTTATACTATTTCTTTAAAATGATTTATTCTTTCATAATTCATCTCGATCATAAAAACCAATTCTTACTTCTTACTCAACCTCTTGTTTTTTAAACTAAAAAATGCATTTGAAAACTTCATGGGGTTTTGTCAACTCATTAGCACATTTATTAGGGTCCAGTATTGTTGCTTTGTTGTCTTCTTCTTCGGTGTATTTGTGGTTTCCTTTCACCATAATTTTATGTTAGGAAAATTATTGGTCAGACTTTTTCATTTCTTTACTAATTTATAGAATTGGGAGTCTTCTTCCATTGATTGCTGGCAGGTGTTCGAACAGGTGGAACAGTCTGCAGGTACTCCTAATTTTTCAACTTTATATGAAGCATGTGAACATGGTGCATTTCATAAATACTTTAGACATGATGGATTCTTGTTTAAAGAAAATAAGTTATGCATTCCACGTAGTTCATCTAGGGAACTGCTGGTTCGTGAAGCACATAATGGGGGGCTGATGGGTCATTTTGGTGTAACTAAGACACTTGACATTTTAAAGGAACATTTTTATTGGCCTAAGATGCGAAAAGATGTAGAACAAATTTGCTCACGTTGCATTAATTGTTTGAAGGCTAAGTCTACATCTAAACCTCATGGTCTTTACACGTCTTTGCCTATTCCAACTCTGCCTTAGACTGACATATCTATGGATTTTATTCTAGGTTTGCCGAAGACTCAAAGAGGTAATAACTCACTTTTCATTGTGGTGGACAAGTTTTCTAAGATTGCTCATTTTATTCCTTGCAGGAAAACAGTTGATGCTAGACATGTTGTAGATTTATTCTTTCATGGGATAGTTCGACTTCATGGAGTTCCATGCACAATTGTATCTGATAGAGACGTTAAGTTCTTGAGTTATTTTTGGAAAACTTTGTGGTCTAGATTAGGAACTAAATTGTTGTTTTCTACTTCTAGTCATCCACAAACGGATGGTCAAACTGAGGTGACCAACCGAACTGTAGGGAATATATTGTGAGCACTGATTAAGTCTAATCTTAAATGTTGGGAACAGGTCTTGCCGATTGCTGAGTTTGCTTACAATCGATCGAAACACTCCTCAACAGGTTTCTCGCCCTTCGAAGATGCCTACGGCTTCAATCCGTTGATGGTCATGGATTTACTGCCCCTGCCCCTGAAGGAACAAACTAATCTGGATGGCGAACAGAAAGCAGAATTGTCAAATGACTTCACGAGAAAGTTCGACTTCATCTCGAGAAGAAAAATGCTAAGTATGCCGTAGATGCAAATCGTCGGCGTAAGGCTGTGAACTTGGAACCTGGAGATTGGGTTTGGGTTCACATGAAAGAAAGGTTTCCCACAGCTCGACGGACGAAACTTCAACCACGAGGCGATGGACCCTTTCAAATTGTGTCTAAGATGGGGGATAATGCTTACAAGATCGACTTACCAGGTGAGTATGGCGTTAGTACTTCATTTAATGTTGCTGAACCGGGAGGGGATGATGTGAACACCCTTAGGTCATCGATAAGTCCAGCTCAAGGAGATCCAGAAGATGGTGCAAAGAGTGTAGCCGAGGTTCGAGTGCTTCATCGAGGCCTGCCAATGCTTCACGATCCAAGTCCATATCAGAGAGATCCGTTCGTAGATATAGTTGGGCCAATGACTTGAAAGAGGACTGCAAAGCTCAAAGCAGACCTTACAAACTTTGTTCAAAGGTGTGCTACAGAAACCCAACGAACTCATAAGGAAGCCCATATGAGAATTAGGGTTTTACTTAAGTGTTCTAGGGTTTAAGGGAAACTGCTCAGGAAGCCACCAACCAACAATCGTTTTTAGAGCAAAGAGTCTCCGTCTCCCCTTCGATTCGTGCAAGGAGGAAAGCTTCTTATCGGGTTGGGAATGGGAAGGAAGAAACTTTCATTCCCCAACTAAAAGCTCTTTGTCTGACTTTATAAGATAAGCAAACTTATAGAATTTACGGGTCAGGGATCCGTCTACCAAAAAGGAATGGTCTCACTCAGGGGGAATGGGCCTTCATTAAACAAAGAAACTGAGCGATTGACATCGAATAAGAGTCCGTAATGTCGTGCATTGTCTTTCGTGTTTTGAAATAATCAGTTGTCTGTTACCGTATATAAGAGAACGGCTGCATTTAGGAGTTCTCTTATATATGATATCCACCATTTG
The DNA here is from genome assembly GCA_016801395.1 of Leptodermis oblonga. Classification (NCBI taxonomy): domain Eukaryota; kingdom Viridiplantae; phylum Streptophyta; class Magnoliopsida; order Gentianales; family Rubiaceae; genus Leptodermis; species Leptodermis oblonga. Next base: position 15,462,655 of record CM028751.1, on the reverse strand, counting down.
ATCTCATTCTTAGTCTTCAAGCTCAACTACTCTTCCCACCTCTCCTTTTTTGTCGGTTTTTCCTAATTCTCTTCCTAGTTTCCTTCTTTTTAGTTCTCCTTTAATTTTTGGATTTTCCTTTTCTTTTTCAAAGGTGAATTCCAAATTCCCTTTCCTTTTCTCCTTTCTCTTTTTTTTGTCGGTTTTTCCCTTTCCTTTTTAAGGGAGAAATCCAAGTCTTACTTTTCTTTTCTTCCTTTTTCTTTTTGGGGTTTTCCTTTTTCCTTTTTTTTTTAAGGAGAAATCCGAATTCTTCCTTTCTTCTCTTCCTTGAATTTTCGGCAGTTACAACTTCTTTGGGCAGCCAAATTTCTTTCTATTTTTCAAGAAATCAATCTCTTGATTGGTTTCCACTTTTTAGGTTTTTTCCTTGTTTTATTTTCCTTGTATTTTCACACACCCTCTACCTATATATAGGGGTGCTGCACTTCATTATTTTACAGTGATTAATTGAATGAAAGTTTATACTTTATTATTCACTCTTCTTTATTTTGGCTTAAGTAATTTGTATGCTTTGTTAATTGCTAAAGTACAGGAACTATAGGCTAATTAGATAATTTCTCTATCTAATTGCATGCTTTGTTTCGCCTCTATTATTCTCCACTTGGTTCGAATTGCGTGTTTAATTTAACTTGTTAAATTATTAGTCTGCTGAATCCAAGGGTAAGGATTCTAGAGTTTTGAGAGCTGTGTCTTGCATACAGACTTTCCTTGGCAATTTTTCGCATTGAGTTCTTGTTTTCACAAGTTGGAATCAAGGGTTCACATTAACTGTACTTTTGGAAATACTAATTCTGAAATACATTCAGAATCAGAGCTAGGACGTAAGAATACAACTTAGATATACTCGTTTGGCATAGGGCTTCCAAACACATCATAAGCTAAACCGGTGCTGACAATAATACAATTTGTATCAAAATGGTACCGAACTAAAATTTTGAAATGGTTGACCTATTTCCGAGTAGCATGTGCGTTATATCAAGCCAAATTAAGGGATAAACAAAGTGATTTAACCTTCTTTTTTTTTCCTTTTTTTTCCATTTATTGCCTCTATTACTATGTCTAAATCTCACGGGTTAGCAAAATTGACTCAAAGGTTTCTAATTAAATTTGAGTCCGCAACTATTCTAAAAAAGTAAATCAAGCTAAACTCAATACTTTAACACCTAATTAGATTCAATAGATATCATACATGCTATATTTTAGAAACTAAAATCAATACGCACACCATTAGCCTGTCAAACACGTCTGATACAAGTTTTTGCATTTGTTTAAAACATGATTTAATGAAAACATATTTTGAAAAGGTTTTTACTAAATGCATTCTCAAAACTCATTGTCAAACACGGATATTGCTTTTGGTTAGTTCCTAATTTTTAAGAGGGTATTTGTTTTTTAGTATCTCTTATAAAAAATCCTTATTTGAGGATGCTCTTGCGAAGTTGGCAAGCTCTACGGAGCATACACTATTTTTTGTTCACTCTACTCTTCCTCGTGAAATCCATGCGCTTGTTGCTTTGGATTACATAGTTTTCCTTATTTACACCTATAGTGGTTTTTTTTTTTCTTCCTATTTTCATTACCCATGGTATATGTTTTATGCGCCTGGTGGGATTTTTAAGCTTAATTTTAGGGAAAAAAAAAACCCCTCAGTATCTTTGAACCGCTTGTTGGAAGAAATACCTATCAGAACAAGAACACTGCAGCCGAATTGAAAAAACATAAAAGGAAAAGACACAATGTTTAACGTGGTTCGATCTCAACAGATCTATTCCACACGACTATTCACTACTTTATTAGATATGGGAATAAAACAATAGAAGAGTTTACAAAGTATGTGCAACATCGGAAACATAAGCAGGAGCCTCAATCATCTCTAATGATCTCATCTCACGACGGCACCTCATCATCTTTCACCCAATCTTTCGGCTGGGGCCTTCTATCTACATCCCAGTTAGGTGGATGCTCTCTGTCTAGCATGTAAAAATCTAGACAAATCCTAATGGGCACCCAGATTAACTGGCTCAATACTAATTATATTAGAAATTTAATGAGATAACCCAACACTTAAATGGAAGGGTCACCAACCCCTAGTTGTACCGTCGACTGTTCAACTAAAAAATATTTTTTTTTAAATTAGGAAATTTTTTGCAAAGGGCGGTAGAACTTTTAATAGTATTAAGGGCATGTTCTTTACATATGTTTGAGTCCTAGTTTCAAATCAAATTGGTTTGAGACCAAATCAAAGAAACAAAGTTCTTAAAACAAGTTTTAAACCCTCCGTCCACCACCACCACCTGCCCCGCCGCCTAGCCCCCACCGCCCTAAACCCTAAAAATCCAAATCTTCTTTTTCTTCTTCTTCTTCTCTTATGATTGGGTTTAGGGTTTAGCTAGTTCGAGGCTTTCCTGAAGGCTCTCTGGTTGCTGAAGTAGGAGTTGAGGTGGGTGACCTGGGCTCTAAATCAATATCCTCTCAAGACTCGAAGAACCCAGAATCGGTAGACACTCCGTCGGCCGAGCAGTTTGCCGACTTATCGGATGAGAACGAAAAGCTGAAAAGGGACAATCAGATGTTGAGTTCCGAGCTGGCGCAGACCAAGAAACAGTGCGATGACCTCATCGCTTTTCTAACTAAATACGTCAAAGTTGAACCGGACCAAATTAATAAAATCATGAGCAATGCCCACAAAATTTCAGTTATGAGAGAATCCCCAATTCAATCTAACCTTTCCGATTTGCATTGATTTTCTTGTGTCCAGTAGCGAAAGTGGAAATGGAAAGGAACCCATCAAAGATTTCTCGATTTCATGGAGCAGACGACGAAATCGGACCACAAATCAAAGAGAGAAGAAGAAGAAGAAGAATCGTTGCGGGTGGCGGCGACGGCTACAGCAGTGGTGTGAGTGGGAGTGAAGAGGTTTTGGGGGGGAAAAAAATGTTTGAGAATGAGTTTCAAACCTGGGTGTAAAACATAGGTTTTGATTTAGGACTCAAACCAGGACTCAAATATAAAGAACAGGCCCTAAGATGGGTGCAATTTTCATATAATTTTTATTAAGGGCAGTGAATCATTAACTAAAAATTAGAGAATAAAAATATGTTTAATTGGACATTAATACCTTACATAATTTATGGGGAAAGAGATATATTATCAAACAAAAATCTCAACATGTATACGTTTCTTAATCATGGATCTAATCCCTATCCTTTCTCCCTGAAACCTAACTCCGATTAAAATTCTCAATAGCAGAAATCTGACCTTTTCTTGAACTTTTAAAATTTTCTGGGTTTGATTTCCCAGTCCTCAACTCTTCCTCTCCGTTTCTTGGTTCTTAAATGCTGCATTTTTTTTTTTTTTTCCTTCTTTTCTGTGTGGTTGCTTCTCTTGATCAGTGAAATTTTAATTTTGGTATGGTATTAATTTATTGCAATGTTCTTTTGACAAAGGGAATATAATATTTTCTTAGTTGAATTAAAATTTTGGTCACCTTACTTTACGAAGATTCACGTTTTTGTCCATATTTTTTAAATTATTTTCGTAGTCATCATATCTTCATTTTTACATTTTTTTTAGTCACTTTGTTAAATTGCTCCACTAGATCACTGGCAGCCTAATCTCTTAAGGGCATTTCCGTCCTTGCATCTATTGTTTTTACTATTTGTGCCTATAAGAAAAAAAAAAACAAAAAAACTATTCACATCATCCTCTTTCCTCCTTTACTTTTACACGTGTAACTCTCTTTCGTATTTCCCTCCACTCTTCTTCCACTTTTTTTTCTGCTTCATTCTTTCCCTTGCATTCCTCACGATTGAGAACCCATAGCCCTTTCCCTTTGCATTTTGCCATGATTTCCTATTCCCAAACAACAACAATAATCAGTTAATCATCACCATTATGATTATTCACTCATTTCTCACCATCCATCTCTCTGTTTTTTGTTACATGGAATTTATTTTGGTCAGTTAATTGGTTAATTCATGAATGGGGTTGATCTAAAGCTGGCTGTAATGGCGGCGGTGGTGATTCAACCGAATTTTCAACTTCCGACGTATGTTGTTCGAGAGAGGAAAAGGGAAACTTCATTTTCGGTTTTAGTACTAATAATGAAGATCAAAAGGGGGATGACGTCATTTACGGTTTCAATACTAGTAATGAGTAAAAGGGAAAAGTCCCAAGAAGAGTTTCTGGTCGAATGTCGGCGGCGGTGATGATTTAGTACTGGCAGTCAGTTCACGACTGAGAGAGCGAGGTGGAGTCAACCAAGAAACCAATTTGGAGAATATCTAAGAGAATCCGCAAAATGGCGGCGGTGAGTAGCCAACCCAGTTCAACGGGGGGGGGGGGGGGGGGGGGGGGGGGGGGGGGAGAGGGGGGGAGGAGCAGGCAACTTAGATCTAAGAGAAATCGGGGAATGGCGGCGGCGATGAGGGCCATGGAGAGGGAATGGAGGGCGGGTAGGGGGCCCAGCGGGAGAGGCCGGTGGTGGTGATGGCGGAAGATGAGGATGTTGAAGAAGATGTGGAGGAAGATGGAGGTGCGTATGGTAAACTCAGAAAATCAGTCTCCAAAAAAAGGAATAAATAAGCGAAAGAGTGGTCCGTAATTATTAATAATTAAATAATGAAAATAAAGAAGAAGAAATTAATTAATGATAATTTGCAGATAGGAAGCTGTGATGGATCTGCATTGTTGCTTAGCTTGAAATTAGTGGTGCAAATGTATGAAGTGGGAAGAAAGAGATCGAGAAGGAGATGAAGCCAATGTTTAACAAACTGGATCGAATGTTGAACTGGTTGAGCTCAGGGGTCGAGGTTTAACCGAGGTTCAGGGGTTGAATTGGGGTTAAACTGGTGACGTCATTATGATGTCATAAATATATTTTAAATATTATATTTCTCATAATTAATATATAATCAATTTTTATAACATTAAAAAGATAATTTTTTAAATGAACAATAATAATATAAATTATCCATCATTGAACTTATCATACAACCACATGAGTAATGATACATTTCTCAAGTAATTTTCTCAACTTTCTTAACTCAAGTAAAGTGTCATGTATTCATTGGTCAATAATGTAGTATTAATAATTATTTTATAAAAGTGTAGCCAATGAATTCATGATATCTCACTTGAGTTAAGAACGTTTAAAAAATTATATGAGGAGTGTAATGGCTAACCACTCTTTTATAAGTGTTTTTCTTTTTAATGAAACATGTTTGAATCCTAACTATGTACAATTAATTTTGAATGTAAAAAATTTCAAAAAAGAAGAAATTATCCAAAAAAGAGAAAAATCGGGCTAGGCCGGTTCACCCGATTTCCAGTTAAACTCCCGGTTTGACTCAAATGATTGGATTTTTCCCATTTGGCATATTTTAGGTTGAACCGGATCGGACACCAAACCGATTCCTTGTTAACCTGGTCAAATCGACCGGTCCGATCTGACTTCTCTTAAACACTGGATGAAACATCTAAAAAGTAGGAATGAGGATAGTGGTGGGGTCACAGATTTAAAAGGAAAGAGAGAGAAGAGTTAATGGAGATCATGGTTGTTTGGAAAAATTAAAAAGAGAGAGAATATGGATTTCTTAGCTAACAGGGCTAATGACAAAAATATCCACAACAAAATGGCATTGTTAGTCACTTACAAAGTCATTTGACAAAGTGACAAAAGAAAAATTGCAAAATAAAAATAGGTTGACTACGAAGACAATTAAAAAAGTATGGTAGACTAAAACGTGAACGTTTGCAAATTAAGTTGACCAAAATTTCAAATCACCTTATTTTCTTTGATTTCTTTCTTCCTTTTTCTGTTTTCTTTTTCAGCTTTTCAAAATCTAAATTCAAAGTAACAATAATCTAGGATCAGATTAACAATGAATAGCGATGCTGCTGCAATATATTAAGCAACTTAAGGGCATTGGAATTATGCTTTTTCGAGCAAATCATTTTTCGTGATGTGTAATTCTTCTGCCTTCAAGGACGCCGAATTTCTTCCGCAACAGAGAAGAGAATTGGGCCAGTCTCTCTTAGCGACTAGGCTACATTCCGGCGGAGGCCAAAGCAAAACCGATGGCAAACCATAAAATCTTTGTTCTAAGCATTGTTTTCCTTCGTTCTTCCGTTCCCCTGAGTGAACTTACAGGAATAACTCAATTGAAAGCAAATGTTTTTTCCGCGTAATTCTTCAATTTAAGCTTGCAACCATCCATATTCTCTATATTAGAGGAGAGAATTGAAAAAATTTATGAATAAGGATTGATTATTAAGAAACGTGAATGACGTAATTAATGATTGAAATTTTCATGATTAAGGAGGTATATATATGAGGAAGAAAATAACATACATAACTGTGGAAAGAAGACCCATGGAGCGAAGTATCGGCATTGCCGGCCTTGGAGCTTTTGCATAGAGAAAAATTGTACCGATGATTTATTATTTAGAACCATAGGATACAATTATTAGAAGTTTCATGACTGAGGACTCTTTAGATTTTTGATTGATTACAATTTTTTCCCTTAATAATTGAAGGGTATTAATGTGTAAAAAGATATAATAATTTACTACCCTTATTAGAAATTATATGAAAATTTCACCCTTATTTATAACTTTGAAATCTCCACTGCCCTCACAAAAAAATTTCCTTTCAAATTAATATGTGCGTTTATAATTACAACAAAAGTGGTAATAGTGACAAGATTTTTGTGACAGTTAATGAAGCTTTACAAATTTTACTGCATTTTATAGTATTACTGGATTTTACAAGAGTTATAAGTGTCATTAACTACAATTTCCACATAAAAAAAAATATAACAAAATTTTGTCATATTACTCATTCTGTTATATTAGAAGAGTCTAGTTTATTATACTAAAACAGTACAACAAACTGGAGCCTTCTAATGGAACGGAGGGAATAACAAATTTTACAAAATTTTCAATACTTACCGATGTTACAAAAAAAATTAATTTTTACAAATATAATAAAAAATAGTAATTAAGAGTTTGAAATGTTACAAATAATAGTATCCCTCCAAAAGATCACAAGTTTTTTTTACCGAGATCATGGATGGAATGACTAGTTTTGTTGAGTAAAGTAAACTATTAATTGTGGTCCAATTCTCTTATATGATAGACTTTTACTACTATTCACTATCCACTATCCTTTAATATATTCCTAACAATCAGATTTTCAAAAAAAAAAAAAATCATATATATATATATATATATATATATATATATGTTAAGAAGAATCTTCAGAGGAATCTTCACCGTGATCTTTTGGCTGTATATTGATTAGTTTCTAGCTAATTGACTTTTATTCTTTCTTACATCAATAATTAACAGGAAAAGCATTTCTTATTCACAACCAAGCAAATTAAAGTAACCAAATTAAAAAAATAAAAGCTCAAAGGTTCCTTCTGGGAGAGATTTCTACACACCACATGAAACACTAATTAACAAGTGGTAGTGGAAATTAGTAGTATTAGTTTAGGCTGTAAGGACAGTAATTATTTTATTTAGGTTAAATCACTCTATTGGTTTCGTAACGGGAGATGTTATCTCTATTTGGTTCCTTTAACTTAAAAACTATTTCATTTGTTTTCGGAATTGTTACTTGAAGGATACTGTTTACTAAGCGTAGGACACTTTTTAAAAATTTTAGACGTGAATTTATATTTTTGCCCATCCATTCTCTTCTACCTTATGCAGTAAAATTGAATTATTAGTGTTTATGATGCTTTTTTATTAGTGTTTATGACGCGTTTTCCGGCTGTGTTTAGGAATGTATTAGTGTTTATGACGCGTTTTCCGACAGCGTAGTGATAATTTTAGGGTAAATTCAGTGGTCGTTCGCCGGAAAAATGATTTTCCAACGAACAACCGGGAAAACCTGAAGGCGATTTTCCCTAGAAAAATCGCTTTTTCTGGGCGATTTTCCTAGAGTTAAAAAAGTGGAGTAGATTTTTTTTATGAAGTTAGAAACTATCAAGGGTATATTTGTCTTTTTGTCACTTAAAATTTTAAAAAGTGTCCTGTGTTTAGTAAAACGGGTCCTGCAATTAACATGCCCCTTTGTTTTCTTAACTTCAAATATTGTTTCAGGATGGTAAAGAGTCCAAATTTCGACAACATTTGAGTTATTTTTTACTAATTCACACACGTTAATATGGACAACAAATAAAAAAATAAAAATTAAATCACTTTACTCCCCCCTTAATTTAACAGGAAACTACCACGTGTTAGTTAAAAATAGCTCAAATATTATAAAAATTTTAAGGACAATTTTGGAACAAGTTTTGAATTAAGGAATCAATATGCAACAATTTTAAATTAAAGAACCAAATAATGACATCTAAGTTAAGGGACGAGTGGAATCATTTTAACTTATTAAATTGTTTAATTGCACCATAATTTACAAAATGATAAACTTTTCCAGTTTCTCATTTGGGAGATCTTGCATTGTTGCATTTTTTTTTACTCACTCCGTTCTACTCAAAAAGTTCACTTTGAAATGTGTATAATTTATTATGGGTGGTGGAGTACAATACTCAAAAAGTAATTTACCACTATATTTTCTACTTATATCCTTACTTGAAGTAAGCGTTAATTGTGAATCACACATTGTTATATTAGTAATGGTGTGTAATATAAATAAATTTAAATTAGACTCTTTAAATGGGATAAAAAAAATTTTGAAAGTTGACTCTTTGAGTGAGATGGAGAGAGTAATACGCTATTTGAGGTACTCAAAAGTGCCAACCGGTAACAAGACTGTCCACTTGGTTCCTAGCATCTGACACTCAGTGCGTAAAATACCTTCGAAATTGTTATACGCAGTAACCGTTTTACTATTCGTAATAACATTTCCCTATGAAAAGACTAAAATGCCCCTAGCCCAAAAAAAAAGAAAAATAAGAAAACCCCGGTACTGTTCACGCACGTGTGAACAGTACCAGTTAAAAAAAGATAAGAAGATCTGTTAAAAACCAGAAATACCGCCGGTCGGCGGCGGGAAAAATATCGCCAGTGGGTGAATAGTACCAGCTAAATAAAAATAAGAAGATCCGTTAAAAACCCGAAATACCGCCGGTCGACGGCGGTATTTTTCCCGGAAAATACCGCTGCCAGTATTCCGAAAAATACAGCCGGTCGGGGGATTTTTCTGGATGTTTTATGCCCGAACAGGGCGACTTTTGCGCCAATACTTTAAAGGACAATTCGAACTTTTTACAGGGGAATGTTACTGCATTTAGTAAAACGGTTACTGCGTTTAGTATGCCTCAATACTTTTGTCTACCAAGTTGCTCACACTCTGGACCATTAATTTTAGGGTTCAGTAGAATAAACAATGATTCTGCCCGCGTACAATTGTGTTTTTGATTCCCAAGTGAATGGCAATTAAGTCCTGAAAAATATGTTTAAAAAAATATTTTTTGTTTTTAAATTGGAAGCGTCGTAATCTCGTTACACATTTTACTGCAAAAAATTATAAAATTTTCAGTTTTACCCCTTATTTAATTGATCTTATATAATAGTGTTAATTACATTCTTTTTCTAGCTAAATGCATATACATTTCACAAATTTCTATTAAATTTGTAATTAAACCAAGAAATATAAATAAGGGTTAAAGAATCACCCACTTTTTTTTACTTGTGTGTTCATCACTAAAAAAACACTTATTTGAGAACAGATGGAGATGAAGTCGGAAAAAATTAAAAATAAAAGAGAGAAAGGAGCACAGATTCTGTGCAAGAAAACTTGCATAGAAATTGCTTTTTGTGGGTTAATTTAAATTTCATTCCCTCTTTACCCTCTTGTGGAATTCCAGTCAAAATAAATGCGATAATTCTCTCGTACGAATTCTTTACCCTCGACGGACTGGGAGGAAAGCAACGAGTTTAAATGATGCGTAAATTAAATGGCATCTAACGTCCTTGTTTACCAATATTTCGTAGTCACCGCTGACTTTGTATTTTGGGTTTCCATTAATTTTGCTGCACCATCTTTACCTTCCTACGTTAACGTTACAAATTACCATTACCTTTTATACGAGATTGACAAGGGAAATATAAGGAAGTTTGATTTTAACATGAAATGAGTAACAGTGACCTAGGGGTGTTCACTGTGCTATTTTTTCGGTTTTCGGTTTGAATTTTTCGGTTTTTTGGTTTTTCTATTGGTGAAAAAATCACCCGAAAACCAAACCAAAAGAAACGGTCCACCGAGGTCGAAAAACCGAAAAAATTTTGATTTTCTGGTTCAGTCACAATTTTAACCGAAAAGGAATTATATTATTTGATAGAGAGAATTTTTTTTTTAAAACAATATAGTGCATTACCCTATAATTTTATAATGTTATAAATTGATTATAAAACAAGTATGTCAAATTCAATAAGAAAAAGTGCTCAACTTTGAGATAAAATTTCATGGTTAGAATCTAAAGACACCTTTTGAATAATTGAAATTTAAAAAAAGAAACACACACACAAAAATTTATAATTAGAAGATGATTTAGATATCTTAGTTGTATGCCTAATACTAATTGGAAGATGATTAAAAATTTGTAACTGTTTCGCTAATTGGAGGGAATCAAGGCTTTCTAAAATTATGTATTATATAAAATTTATAGATTTTCTTAAGTATAATATAGATTTTAAAATGTAAAATATAGATAAGAGAGTAAATTATATAATAAAAATAATATACAATATTTAAGTATGTTTAAAAATTACGGTTTTTTGGTTAACCACCCAAACCGCGCCGAATTGCAGTTTTCAGTGAGGTTAACCGAATTTTTTTTTTTTGTAAAATCCAATAACCGAACCGTTAACCACTTTTTATTAACAGTTTGCTTAAAAGACCAAGCCACCATTTTAGCTGAACCACTTTGACCAAAAACGGTTTGGTGCGAACGATTTTTTTGATTTGGGTAAACCATGAACACCCCTAAGTAACACCTCTCTTATCTTAAGATAGAAGTCTTAAAATATAACATATTTGAATTTGAATAGATCTATAATAGCTAGACTACTTCTAAATTTAACGAGGTTTATCTAACACTGACATGCATAACGACGGAGATCTTTTATTTAACTAGTTAGACTCACAATTGGCACGAATGATGATTGAGATTTGAGACTTTTTATTTAACTAGTTAGATCTATAATTGACAAGTATTATGATTGAGATTTTTTATTTAACGAGTTAGATCTATAATTAACAAGTATTATGATTGAGATTTTTTATTTAGCTAGTTAGATCTACAATTGACACACATAATGAATAAGGTTTATTTTTTAACGAGTAAGATCTATAATTGACACCTTTAATTAGTTCCTTTAATATTAGCAGATTACAGCTAATGATATCCAACTTGATATATATAAGCACCATTCATTCAATAATAACTTCAAAGCTTTTCACTGGTATATTAACCAATTAACTAGTACTACTGAATAGTTTTTTACCTGTAAATTAAAAGTATCACCATCAGGCTGGTCCTGCAAGCACATGCTGAGCAATCATATTATGCAAACAGGAAGTTTGAGGAAACTTCATTTTAAATAATGCAATAGGTCAACTTGCATCATCACTTCCGTAAGCAACGTACTATATGTATAGTTTACAATGCAATTCTAGAGTAAAAGAATCGGAAAAAAATTCATTTTAGCCCCTAATGTTTTGCTCAAAGGTCAAATAAACCTCTAATGTTATTTTGGGTTTAAATAAGTTTTCAACGTTATAAAACAGAGTTAATTTAGCCATTTTATGTGTAAATGCACATTAACGGAGATGGGTTAATTTGGCCCAATTTCGTAAACATTGAGGGTGTTTTTGGACACAACATATAATGTTTTGGCTTTGAGCACAACATATAACTATAAGATTGGGGGCTTATTTGACCGTAAGACAAAACATTAGAGGCTAACATGGATTTTCGTCGAGAAAAGAAGGCAGAAACTCGAAATTTGATGTACCTGTTAGCTGTTACCATATTTTAACATTGATATGAACACTATATATAGGAGGTGGTTTGGTAAAGACTATGCACTGTGTAAGGTTTTCTTCACATTATAGATCTCAGGTCAATAAAAACAATTAATTCTCCTTTTCGATCCACAGGCTTCTGGTAGTAGAAATTAGGGAGAGCCATGGCTACTAAAAGCGCAGTTGCATTGCCCAAATCATTGCCTATGAATGGCGGAAATGGCACTCACAGTTACTCAAACAACTCCAGTGTTCAGGTACACAACCATAGTAGTACTATACTACTTACTTTCCGTTCTTTTTTAAGTGTCTCAAGTGAGATAAGCACGCTAATTTATTACGAACTACTACTATACAAGTAAATTAGCTACCTCATTAATAGTTCAGTTTTAGGGAGAAGTGATGAAATGCAACTAATAGGTACTATGAAATTTATGTAAACTGAGATAATTAAGTGGTATTCCCTTTGTCATTAAATTTGCTCATCTCTTTAATTTATGTGTCCATTTCGAATGAGACACTTATTTAGAGCCCATCTGGAGGGGGTAAACTCCAAACTTAAAATTTGCTAAATGTCGGGCACATTATCCAACGGAAAATCAAGGATGGTTTTTTGCTCATGATTATGCAGAGAGAAGCTTCGATGACGGCGAAATCATTGATCGAAGGGACAATCGCCGCCACGCTTGACATCGGAAAATTATCTTCTTCTTCAAGTTCAAACACAATCCGAATAGCAGATTTCGGGTGCTCAGTTGGTCCAAACACCTACATTTCCATGCAACAAATCATCGATGCAGTGGAAAACCAGCTCAAACGAAAAGTCCCTGATTACCCGACCCGTTCACCCGAATTCCAAGTCTTTTTCAACGATCAAGCAACAAACGATTTCAACACTTTGTTCACCTCACTCCCTCCGGAAAGGAAGTACTTCGTCGCCGGCGTTCCGGGCTCATTTCATGGCCGGTTGTTCCCGGATTCCTCCATTCACATAATGCACGCCGCGTTTGCGCTCTACTGGCTTTCCGAGGTGCCGAGAGCGGTGGTCACGAAAGAGTCTCCCGCGTGGAACAAGGGGAAAATTCTGTACATGTGTTCTTCCGACGAGGTGGCCGGAGCCTACGCCGCGCAGTTCGCAAAGGACATGGATTCTATCTTGAATGCAAGGGCGATAGAGATAGTTGAAGGGGGAATAATGGTTGCTCTCATGATGGCATTCCCAGATGGGTATGAGCGTTCAAAAAGTGGTTGCTGTTTGTTTTATGATGCCCTTGCCTCCTGTCTCCTGGATATGGCGCACATGGTAAGTGCTAATAATACCCTCCTTGAATATGTATTAATAGACAAAAATACATCCCGAATTTCTTTCATCAATATGAGGAATGGAATGGTATTTTTGCCTTGTCATACAAACTCAAGGTTACTAGTAGTTTTACCACATCTCTAAATTTCAGAGGTAATGTACCCTAAATCTCTTGAAAATTTTAAAAAATTGTCAAACGACCGTAGATTCTTTCATTTAATTATAATATTTTTGATTTCACAACAAAAAGTTAAAAGATTATTTTATATAAACTATAAGCAGAGGCGTTTCTAAAGAGTTTAAAGTGGTCTAAATTCTTTCATTTAATTATAATATTTTTGATTCCACAACAAAAAGTTAAAAGATTATTTTATATAAACTATAAACAGAGGCGTTTCTAAGGGGTTTAGAGTGATCTAAAGACACTTCAACCTCCACATCACCCCTTATATATATCTGTACATTTATATTTTAAATATATTTATTACTTGTGTGAAAAAATTTCTTTTACACTAAAGTCCTTATATATATATATATATTTTTTTTTTTTTTTTTTTTTTTGCTTTTGCCACTGATTATAAGGCATTGGTTGATCAGATATTGTACATTTGAATTAAGTGTTTTCGGTGGCAAGGGAAAAAGTTAGGAGGCTAATCTGCAGCCAATAGAGACTATTTTGTTCATCTTTCCTCATGCTCAGAGTCTAAAACATTGTGTACAGGGATTTATAGATGAAGCTCAAGTGGATTCCTTCAACATTCCACTTTATTTTACCTCCCCAAAAGAGATGAAAGCTCTGGTAGAAAAAAATGGCTGCTTCAGCATTGTGAGATTGGAGCTGCTAGAATTACCAACAGAAGTGATCGGGCCACTTGACACTGGTAAACATGTTGCGCACATCAGAGCCGCCGTGGAAAGCCAGATCACAGCGCACTTTGGAGCCGAGATAATAGATGAACTCTTTGAGCGATTCGATAAGAAAGCTGCTAACTACAGGAACATTGAGGGACCTTATAGGAAAGGATTTTTGTTGTTCCTTGCTTTGCAGCGCAAATGAAAGCCTTGAACTTGATCACTTCTTGATTATGATTATCATCCTTATAATGCTTTGGTGCCTGTTGTCCTATGTAATGTCTCCGTGTACGTTCTCAATGCAAAACCTGTTGAAGTTATTTGTTGAACGTTTATTAGTTTTTTACTCATTCTGTCACATTAAAAGAGTTATGTTTTTTATAAGGAAATTTTCAAAAACTCTACTTTCAACTGAGATTTGGCACCCAAGAGCATCAAGACTGCCTAAAGAGACGAGATTTTTCTTTGAACACAAAACATGTCTTACATCAATGAGCGTTATTACACCTTTTGATTTGAACAGTACTTTTACAGGGAGCATTAATTACATATAAACAACAACAACTAAGCATTTGATTGCAGCCTATTAAAACTGTTTTGATGCCAAAATAACTGTCAAATCAAACCAGCATATAGCTAAAGTCCGTCATCAATGAGTACATTTCCTGAGACTTCCTTGTACTTGATTCTTTGATCTCCACAAGCTTATCATAGATACACCAAGGGAAACTGATGTAGTGAGCCCGGTTCAGCCCTTCGTTGTAGCGACCCCAGAATGTATGATGGTAAGTGACATGATACCACGCCGATGCTTTCGCATATGGATCATCCCAGTCACCTTTCTTAAACCAGGTCCTAGCTTCCTTCCTCAAGGACCTCACAGCCAAACCAACAGCCTCTCCATCCTTTTTCCTGTCGAAAAATCTGGACATTTTCATGATACCACCACCACTGAGTATCTCGGCTTCAGTTTTGATGCCGTAGTAATCCATCAAATTACCCAACTTATAATCATACTTGTTTTTGAGTTCAAATGCTTCATCCACATAGTATTCAAATCGATCGACTTCCATGTCAGGATCATAACATTTTCTAGCCACTTCCCTTGTAAACAATCTAATCAAGCACGTATCCGGCGCAATATCTTTAACCTCTCTATAGAGCTTCCCAATCACATGCGTTGACTCATATGTGGGTTTGTCAGGCTTTTCCATGAAATCTGGATATTCTTTGGCACGAAGATGAGATGGTATCTCAGCAGGAACCCCGGTCTTTGGGAAATCAACTGCAATTGAAAACAGCTTTGCAAGCTCCAAACATGGTTCACTCATTGCCCCCCATACTTCCCGGTCAGCAAAGACAAGATGGGCATTTGCAATGATCCCTAAGCTATCATTCACTATATAGTTCGTGAAATATTCCTCAACTTCCTGTGATGAAAAAGAAAATTTAATGAGAACAGTATGCTGCAATGACACAAATCATGATTGAGAATGCAATGAACAACAATGCATCTTATTTCGTTAAAATAGAATAGCATTCCTCTTGCTGGAGGCATATTCGCCATGCCTGGCAGTCAAATATGTGCCAAGAATGCTCATCAACAGAATTATTCCCTTTTGAGTAAAATTTATATAATCACTACTTTTGGTAATGCATCCATGTAATCAATGAATTGCTGGAATTTTCAATAAAATTGAAAAGTCTTCTCTAAGTCCTCTCTAACAATCAGACGTGACTGTTGATCATAGCCTAATCCTATTCTATCAGTTGGGACAGCCCTTGACGGTACAACCACTAGAGTTCTATAGATAGAACCCAACCCAATGATGCAAATTCAGAGAATAGAATGATGAACTAAATTACAGAAAATCTGCACTGTTTTCCCTTGAAACTCTCTTGCTCTTATATCTATTGTTTTCTGAAATTGACAAAATGAGTGCATACTTCGATCAATTAGCGCCGTTTAAACATAAGAGGATATTTGTCCCGTAACAATTGCACACAAAAGGGAATAAATAAAGTCTGAAGAAAGTGTCTGACACGATTAGAAGTTGTAATCTTATTGACAGGATTATAATCTTGGTTTTGTTCATTAGTCCTATTATATTTATGAAACTTTCCCATATACTGATTTTCTACTTCTTGTTCCCTTGAAAAATCACCAACATGAATGAGCTTTATAGGTCAAAATTAAAAGTGAGAATAGCACACACAATAGAACTAAGCTAACATCCATTCCGAACCATGCAAGATAATTACTAGAATGTTCAGAAAGAAATTAAGAGAAACCTCATGGGAACTTCAGCATTAAGATCTAATAAACACAAACTTCTATTCACGGTTGAAAATAAGAGAGCAGATAGTATTTCTACCCCATCAATCTCCTCTCTCCAAAGCAGGTAGATGTGCCTGTGCACAAAAGTCCGAATGTGCCCACAACATTACTATAGGCAAAGGATTACTATGGACAAATGATTACTACCTCAATAGTAACTTCATGGTCCAATTGCACAGTAGAAGCTGGAGTGTAATCCATTGGTGAAATGTGGTAAAGGGGAAGTAGGTCATGGTCCCAACAGACAAAGTAAATGTCACCATCTAAATCACTACCGGAACATTCATTTGGATGTGGCCTGTAGTTAAAATGAAGATGTCAGCAGCAATGATAGAAGCACAATAATCTTGCTCAATCCATAAGGAGGAATTCATTATACAAAAGGGAGACACACAGTACTGAATTATTGAAAAACAAGACAATCACTAGAAGTCTAAAAGTCAAGCTAAAATACTGAACACTATCATCTTCAAGTAGTCAATTTCAATATTTCAGAATTTGTGATATCATCTACATAATCACAGTAAAAACATTATTAAAGATCTCAAAAGTATTTACCTCCTTCCTTTCTGAGGGAAAACGACACAATCCACCATATGATATAATTCTGGTAAGTTAACAGCTGTTAATAAGCGGATATCACCGGGATGTAAGCATGGGTTTTTTGCAACAATGACTGTCCCCTGAAGAATGAAATTGTTCTCTGAGCCTCCAGCACTCGAGCACTGAACAAAAACTTGCCCATATTCCAAGGTTCTTGTTTCATCAAGACATCCCATCATCGACCGTCCAGATGGTATAAATATCCTTGTCTTAGTCCGCAAATCAAGCAACTTGGATGCCCTGAATGTCTGCAGCATCATTGAAAGAAATGGTTCAGAATCAGGCTTATACCCACACTTCAGTATTTCCTTGAGAATACTTGTGTTTTCCCCTGGGGACATCAATTCTAAAGCCTCATGTGCTCTCAATGGATCAGTTAGAATATCATCCAACTGGGAAATCGCCTCTCTCTGTTTCTCCTCAAATCATGATCCGTGACCCCAAGGGTTGACAAAAGAGATATCAATTGGCGGTTCAAAAAACAAGGTTGATATTTGCTCCATGCTAGAACATCTAACTTGGTGTTATCAGAATCATATTTCTTCATGCTGGCTCTCAGTGACAACTTCTTTGTTGAAGTGGGATCAACAGCAACAACACCTTTGAAGCCGCCATATCGAATTTGGAATGCAGATGGAGTAGAACTTTTAAGCCCACATTTTATGGCAACTCGTCGTGCAAACTCAGAAGATATTCTTCCAATTCCATCAGAAAAGACATAATCTGATGCAGCTCCTCCCACTATATCAGGGATCATCTCAATCTCATCCCTACCAACAGTTGACGTTTCTTTGGAGGAGCTGAAAGATTGACCAAGCCTGGCAGCGTATTTCGCCACATTTCTTATTTTTCTAAAATCACCCATCCATGCTCTTATATCAGCAGCAGAAAGCCCGGGCCGTGAAGCAAACATCCAGACTGAATTATCCCTCAGTTGACTTGATGAAAATGCAAGAAATTCAAACTTCTTATTCCCAATAACTATGCCCTTTTTCAGTGTTGACAATACTCTGTAGTAAATTTCTGTTCTTCCGTTTGGATCATTCCGGGGTGATAAGTCTGTAGAGAACAGCTTATTCCCCTCCTCATCGATAAAAGAAACACGAAGAAAATTATCAATGTCTCCCAGAAAATTGCGCAATACCCGATTCGATACATTAACCTCTGGACCACAGAAATACACTTTGCATGGGGTAACCTGCACCCTGCGGATGTACACCAACCCATCGTCTAGAGTAATAGCTGGTGATTTCGGAAGTTGCTCAAGTTTGTAATACTTTTTATACTGTTGAAAAAGCCAATCCATAGGATCATAGCAACACTCCTTTAAAGCATACATATTTTCTAAGGCGTGTTCAATGAGCCTGATATTGACCTTTCGTGGATCAAACAACCAAAAGACAAATTTATTCAATGATGGCCCTGGAAGACATCCATTCTGTACCAAAGAGCAGATCTTGAACAAGATTTCATAGGGAAACTCTTGTCCTTGGGGAGGACTCAAAATGGGAACTAAATCCAAGTTATAAGAATACGGGGAACAAGATTCCAGAATGAGTTTGCTCTTTTTCTCTTTGTACCAAGCAAAATAAGCACTGAAATTTGGAAGTTGAACACCACAGGGAAGCTCCAAACATATGCCAGATGATTGTCCGATGCAGAATGGGGTGAAATCTGTTGTCCTCACCCAATGATCATCGGGAGTTTCCTTAAAGTAGCTACTTGAGGAGGATCCTTCAATTTGTTTGAAAATCCGAGGAGCCCCAAATAACTATGTTTCCAGACAAGCAGGTAAATGTGAAACATCAACCATTTTTTATCTTTCTTTTAAACAATGTCAAACATCAAGTTAAGAACAAAGATAAAGACAGATAATGAGATACACATACAGAGAAAAGATACGTAATGTTATTTATAGAGATGATGGTAAAACCATGTCAATTTTCTAGAAATGATTGCACACCCAAATAAGAAGGAAACAAGAAACAGATTTTACTAAGTATTTGATGCAGGCCAACCTAAAATGGCTCTTTGAAGAATCCTGATCAGGCTTTTGATTTCATTTCTAGTTATTTAGACTAGAGAACCCTGAAAACTCAGATTCTACAGGGTTGGCAAGTTTAATACATATCATGCGATCACAAGGAGCAAATCTTCCTTGCTGCTACTGTAAAGCGAAATGAAAGAAAATAACAGAAATCTATCAATTTCAAGAGCAACATCACCCATAAGCTTACTTTACAGCCTTAGTAGTTCCAATTAACCTTTGCCGTATTAAACAATTTGCAAGTTAGATAACAAAACCAAAAAAGAGGAAAACCAAGACAAACATAATGAATGCAGATGGAGAATTTGCCCAAGTTTTTCTGTACCAAGATTAAGTGACTAACAGTGAAGCCCCAAGAATCCAGACAAATCCCATTTGAATAAGCAGACCTGTATGAGAAGAAACTTAGAAGCTTGACCACGTGGATGATGCAATACGATCTGCCAGAAGTTTTCATAGGAGAGTTCAAGCTTATAGTCAACATAATCAAATTGCAACATGAAATATATTTTCTTCATTCCAATTCCAAACTCAACCAAAACATTTTCCTTCTTCCATAGCACAGAAAACTTATTTTTTGACACCTGACATCCGAAATTTAAAACTATTTGTTCCATCCTGTGCACATTGTTTCTAGGGCTTGGCACCATATCAAAGTCTGCTGCATAAGCGCTCAAATGTGAAGAACCATAGTAAAGGCAGTTCTGTGCCATGATAAGTTCAGCATATATGTTATCAATAAATTGGACTCTTGCATAAGCTTTGTGACCATTTCTGCATGGCTTCACTTCTAGAGCATATACAGTTTCTTCACCTGTAAATTGTTCAAGGAATCCCTTGACCACATCTGCAGCTAGAAAAGAAGGGAAACCAGACACCCGAATTGTCTTTCCCATACAGCTGAATGCCACGCCCACTTATATACAGATTTGTCTATAGAGTACACTTCTATATCTACAGATAACAAAGGTAAGATACCTACAAAGCAATTGATAATATCAATAATACATTACGTAAGACAGAGGTATCCATAAACATGTATTTCTATTCCAAATGCACAAGCACAAGCAAATGAAAATATAGACACACAGACATAGTTGAAACAACCATGAATGATGTTCACTCTAGTCATGTCTACAAACAAATGTCAGGACTCGAAACAGATATAAAAGAGGTCAAAAATTAGCCCAGTATATATGCTAAGTAAAACTCTCAAAATTTCTAAAGAGAGACAGACATTAATCAAAGAGGCAGAAAGAAACTGCAAAGCAGTACTAGGTTAGAATATATTCATTTCCTTCTCTAAAAAGTAAATGAATAAATAAATGCAGCCCAAGAATTATTAGAGGAAATAAACTATCGAAATATGATGATAATGACTTCACCCTTAAGAGAAAGGGGCGAAAAAACAAGGAAAAAAAAAAACCAAATTTGACCAGATCATTAAACTTGGCATATAGCACAAGAAGAAAAAGAAAAGCTCCCATTGCAGGTTTTTGCTGATAAATATTAATCCTTGAGAAAAGCCTATAAGATTTATCAAAGCATTAACTAATAAATCAGTTCAAGAGAGACACTGTTAACACTTACCACCAAAGTCATTTCCTCCACACCCTCAAAGCAAGCAACTGTATGCAAAAGCCCACAAACCAAACCAGAATGCCTTGATGAAACAGCCAACAATCCAAACAATGCTTTGAACAATGAACAGCTATGATGAAAACAAAAGACAAGGAAATTAAGAAAGCTTTGAAAAAGGAAAATCAAAGAGGGTCTACAGAGAACATAATTGAAACACACCCGAAAGAACTTAAGAAGAAGCCAAGAGGGGAAAGAGAAGGGAAAACTCACAAACAACCCAAGATTCTTCTACAAGTCAGCAAAGTAGCGAAATCAGCATACCATGGAGATCAAGTGAGTGTGCAACTGTGCATGTGTGTTTATGAGATAAGACTGATAATTGATAAAAGAAAGTCAATAAAAATATAGTCCATCCCAAGTGAGTGCTTCTTTTCTTCTTGTTTCAGAGGAAGGGACCATCCATTGTCGCCTTTTCATCATTGTATGTCTTTGTCTATGATGATTCAGACAAGCATTGAGGTGGGGATTCTGGGGAACACTCCTACCCAGCTGCCTTCTGTCTTTTCAATTTTCACTTCCGTCTTTCCTTTCATTACTAGTATTTTAACGTAGCTGTTCCCGTTTCAAATTTCTAGAATATGCTACCTTGTCAAAAATATATATTTGTTACGTTACGGCAGTATAAAGATAATATGATAACATTTTTTTTTTTATATGTATAATTATGAGAACTTAATATTAGACCACCTAAATATAATTTATATTCGGACATTATATACACAAAATAACGTATCCGAGTATATTTGAGATACCACCTTGAGAATTTTCTATTGCTTACTGCAGAAACTCGCACACTATGTCGAAAACTACGTCACCGTTACCTATACATCACCACTGCCCCTAAAATTCTGACAAATATTTTCTTAAAATTCGCAACTAGAGGTGCAATTTGAACCACCTCAAAATATGTGCACAAAGTTTTTTTATCACTTGAATTAAAGCTGATCCGTGTATGATAATATTTTAGTCCCTTATATATTACCCGGGGATAAAAATTTTAATCTTTTAAATTTGAAAATAACTTTTTAATCTCTTACATTTAGACAATGAACTCCTTACATTTCAAAATAACATTTTTTTTAATCTCTTACATTTACAAAAAGTCACGCTTTGAACAAGAGTAAATTACATTTTTAATCCCTTAATAAATCAGTAGATAATCTCTTACTTATGCATATATCTATTATTTGTTGTAATAACTTATTCAAAGTAAGTTCACACAGATGCATAAGATAATTTTTCCTCCGAGTCTGAATGCATTGTTTGCACAAAGCTAAGGGAGGGAGTATCATTTTTTATATTTTCAATATTAGAACTAAAATCAAAACCCAAACCAAAACCAAAATCGCTCTGCTAGCGAAACAAAGAGACCATAAAATATGCCAAATGAGTACAGTTACCGGATTATTTATAGAAATTTGATTAGTATGTTTTATAAAACATTATTTTGGAAAAAAAAATTAGTATAAAACTAAAAGTACATTAAAAATATAAAATAATATAGTTGAATAAAATTTGTGTTATTAAGAATGAAAAGTATCACAATATATCAAATTTATCGTAAAAACAAAATCAATGAAGACGAACAGGCCTAAAATCTAAAATATACGCACAATATAAATGTGAAGACTCAGTATCTTGCACAAGCACAGCCGTAGTACTTACCAGATAAGCTGAAACCTGAAGATGAACCACAAAGGGCAACTCTCCCATTCAACGTCTTACACAACCGTACTCAGTCCCTCAGTTATCACATAGTAATATCACTCATCACTACTATATACTATATACACAAACATTTCAAACTGATTTAGCTATGGCAGTTGCAGATGAACGTGTCGTGTCGTGCAGCCACAACATTTGTCAAAACAATCTCAAATCATCGAACTGCAAACCCAGCGAGGAAATTTGCTGAGACCCCCTCGTGCGCGATTGTTTGATCTGCACAAGTTTATCGTAGTTACACCAAGGGAAACTGATGAAGTGAGCGCGTTTCAGCCCTTCGTTGTACTGACCCCAGAATGTCGGATGATAAGCGACATGGTACCACGCGGATGCTTTCGCGTATGGATCATCCAGGTCTCCTCCTTTCTTGAACCAGGTCCTAGCTTCCTTCCTCAGGGACTTCACAGCCAGACCAACCGCCTCTGCATCCTTTTTCCTGTCAAAGAATATGGACATTTTCATGATACCACCACTGAGAACCTCTGCTTCAGTTTTGATGCCATAGTAATCCATAATATTGCCCAACTTATAGTCGTACTCGATTTTGTATTCAAATGCTTCATCAACATAATCTTCGAACCCTGCTACTTCCATGTCAGGATCATAAGATTTTCTAGCCACTTCCCTTGTAAATGCTCTAATCAAGCATGTATCTGGGGCAATATCTTTCACCTCTCTGTAGAGCTTCCCAATCACATGCTTTGACTCATACGTGGGTTTGTCAGGCTTTTCCATGAAATCCGGGTATTCTTTCACACGTAGTTTAGCAGGTATCTCAGCAGGAACCCCAGTCTTCGGGAAATCAACTGCGATGGAAAACTGTGCTGCTAGCTCCAAACATGGTTGACTCCTAGCCTTCAACGGTTCCCGGTCAGCAAAGACAGTATGGGCATTTGCAATCATCCCTAAGCCATCATTCACCATATAGTTCGTGAAATATTCCTCAACTTCCTGTGCAACAGAAAACATAGTTACTATCAAGGAAGAATTTTGAATTATGAGAAGAGTATGCTGCAATGCCACTAATCATGAATGAGAATGCAATGAAGCATCTTATTCTCAGTATAAAAAAGGATCTCCCAGCCCTAGACAATCCAATCTAGTGGACTTGGTGGGTACATCAATGGATGATTTTCATAGGTTAAAAACAAAATTCGGCCCCTGTGACAGATAAAATACTATCCATGATAATCACGCAAAACTACACATTGTTATTAGGAAAAGGAAAAAAAGCCACGATAGAAAAAAGAAGCAGCAAACATCCAGTGGGAACCATACAAGATGATGATAATGCAAACAGAAAAAAACTATAATGATCAAAAGTAAATGGCAAATAACCTCAACAGACACTAAATATCCGGATCTTATGGGAAAAGGATTACTACCTCAATCGTAACTTCATGGTCCAATTCCACAGTAGGAGCTGGAGTGTAATCCATGGGTGGATCTTGCTGAGGAATCATGTCACGGTCCCAACAGACAAAGTAAATGTCACCGTCTAAATCACTACCAGAACATTCATTTGGATGAGGCCTGTAGTTAACGTTTGATTAATCTCAACAGTAATAATAGAAGAACAAAAAATTTGCACAAAACCATATCATCAATCCCATCATCAGGAGTTAGTTATATAAAAGCCAACTAAGTGACTAGAGTCTGTGGAAGTATAGAATTACTGTTGTTATAAATTACTATCAGCTTTAGAGTTGGACATTATATTTGTCGTAAATGCATAATTCATTTCAGGAGTTGAAGCACCTAACCAAATTGTTATTTCGTAAATTGTGGATAAATGGATTATCTGTGCTTGCAGTATGAGAAAGTCAGCCTCAATCATCTATTATGATCTCACGAGTTTTTCTGTTTTGCTTTCTAACAGAGATATCATGGACATTAAGCCTTCCCCCAAGCCTAAAAATACATTACCTCAAAAGCAGAAATCTTTCTGGCAATCAATACTCCATTGAAAATAAAATGTAAGAGTAACTTTGAAATCAAAGCAACATTAACATCATCATCAGAATGGAAAACTATGATGAGAATCGAATATGACCCAGTGGTACTCGTAATCACAAAATAATTATGACACGTTCTGCCTTCTTTCTCCTTTTTCTTTAAAATAAACCAATAATCAGAATAGATTCATGTTCAAAGGCGTAAAAGCACAACACTGTGATGAGATGCAATAAATATTAAAATGACAAAACTATAAGAAGTGAAATTGCAAACTTACCCGAAGTCTAATTTTTAATTTCAACGCTTTCAGGCCTAATAGATATCCCAATAATGTTTAGAACAATTTATTCTAGTTCATAAAACCTGCTCATATTCCAACTTTTACCAAAAAAATTACAAATACCGGTTAGGTTACTTGGAACAGTTGGTTATTCTAGTTAACGATACATACCACTACAAGTCTACTAGTCAAACCAGCCATTGAAGACCATGATGTTCAAGCAGTTAATTTCAAGATTTCAGAATTAGTGATTTCAAAAGTGTTTACCTCGTTCCTTTCTAGGGGAAAACAACACAATCCACCATACGATGAAGTTCTGGTAAGTTAACAGCAGTTAAAATGCGAATATCACCAGGAAGTAAGCATGGGTTTTTTCCAACAATGACTTTCCCCCGGAGAATGAAATTGTTCTCTGAGCCACTGGCATAAATAGAATCTTCATAAAATTGTCTATGTCCAGCTCTGGAGCACTGAACAAAAACTTGCCCATATTCCAAGGTTCTTGTTTCATCAAGACATCCCATCATCGATTGTCCAGATGGTACGAATATCCTTGTCTAAGTCCGCAAATCAAGCAACTTAGTTACCCTGAATGTTTGCAGCATCATTGAAAGAAAAGGTTCAGAATCAGGCCTATACCCACACTTCAGTATTTCTTTGAGAATATTAGTATTTTCCCCAGGAGACATCAATTCTAAAGCCTCATGTGCTCTCAATGGATCAGTTAGAATAGCATCCAACTGGGAAACTGCTTCGCTTTGTTTCTTCTCAAAGACATGATCCATGAGCCCAAGGGTTGACAAAAGAGATATCAATTGGCGGTTCAAAAAACAAGGCTGATATTTACTCCATGCTAGAACATCTAACTTGGTGTTATCAGAGTCCTACTTCTTCATGCTATCTCTCAGTGACAACTTCTTTGTTGAAGTGGGATCAACAGCAACACCACCTTTGTAGCCCCCATATCGAATTTGGAATGCAGATGGAGTAGAACTTTTAAGGCCGCACTTTATGCCAACTCGTCGTGCAAACTCAGCAGATATTTTCCCAATTCCATCAGAAAAGACATAATTTGGTGCAGTTAACTTTATGTCAGCTATCCACTCTGTCTCATCCAAACCAACAGTTAATGTTTCTGTGGAGGAACTGAAAGATTGACCAAACCTAGCAGCATACTTGGCCACATTTTTTATTCTTCTAAAATCACCCATCCATGCTCTTATATCAGCAGCAGAAAGCCCAGGCCTTGAAGCAAACATCCAGACTGAATTATCCCTCAATTGGCTTGACGAAAATGCAAGAAATTCAAACTTCTTATTCCCAATAACTATGCCATATTTCAATGTTGACAATATTCTGTGGTAAATTTCTGTTCTTCCAGTTGGAGCATTACGAGGTGATAAGTCTGTAGAGAACATTTTGTTCCACTCCTCATCAATAAAAGAAACGCGAAGAAAATTATCAATGTCTCTCACAAAATGGAGCAGTACTCGATTAGACACATTGACTCTGGCCCACAGAAATACACTTTGCACGGGGTAACCTGCACCCTGCGGATGTACACCAAGCCATCATCTAGAGCAACAGTTGGTGATTTTGGAAGCTGCTGAAGTTTTCTATACATATTATACTGTTTGGTGAGTCACTGCACAGGCTCATAGCAGCATTCTTTTAAAGTGTAGTACATTTTTTCTAAGGCACATTCAATGTATCTGAAATTTATTCTTTCTGGATCGACCAACTGAAAGAAATTTCTATCCAATGATGGCCCTGGAAGACATCCATTCTGTACCAAAACAGATATCTTGAACAAGATTTTATATGGCAACTCTAGTCCTTGGGGAGGACTT
The DNA here is from genome assembly GCA_016801395.1 of Leptodermis oblonga. Lineage (NCBI taxonomy): Eukaryota > Viridiplantae > Streptophyta > Magnoliopsida > Gentianales > Rubiaceae > Leptodermis > Leptodermis oblonga. The sequence continues at coordinate 15,436,023 of CM028751.1, read as the reverse complement.
AAATGGGGAACCAAAACCAAGTTATATGAATATGGGGAACGAGTTTCAAGAGTGAATTGGCTTTCATTTTTTTCGTACCAAGCAAAATAGTCACTGAAATTCGGAAGTTGAACACCTAGAGGAAGCTCCAAACATATCCCAGATGATTGCCCAATGCAGGATGTGGTGAAGTCTGTTGTCCTGACCCACTGATCATCTGGAGTTTCCTTTAAGTAGCTACATTTGGATCCTTCAACTAGTTTGAAAATCCGAGGAGCACCAAATAACTATGTTTTCAGAAGAGAAGATAAATGTCAAACATCAACCTAGTCAAGTAGAAAGATAATGGTTTATTTACAGTCCAAAAACTAGGAATGAGGATACCAATTTATCACCAAATAATCTTTCATTATATATTGTTTTTGGCATTCAAGGGTAAAAACATGTAAATACTACTAGCAGTGCCAATAACAGAACTTAGCTAAGGAATTATCCAGAAAGGCTTGAGGGTAAGTAATGAAATTATGACTTCCCACTAATGAGGGAATTCCAAGTTCAAGAGGGGACAAATGCTTCGAAGTTCAAGCAAGTCAATGTTCAGATGGTTCTTTGTTATTACCAATGGCCCACTATAAACAGAGACACAAATGCACACACATACACACAGGGAAGCTAAAGTATGTTATTTGTAGTAATGACAGCAAAAGCATACTTATTCTATAGTAGACGGGTAAGATACCCTGCATATTACAATTCACAGAGAATCAATAGCTATAACAAAGCTAATTTTCCATATATACATGCAGAAGTTCTCCATATACAATTTTTGGATGCCCGGATTACTTGAAATTAGATCAATAAGCGTATAACCTTTAGCATACTTAGAAAGACAACCTGGTGATACAATACAAATAAGGAAACAAGAAACAGATTGCATGAGCTTGAGTTTCAGGTCAGAAAAAAGCTGGTAATGCAATCCTCACAACTTTATAACAGAGAAATTGAGGCATTGCTAATCACAGAAATTGACAACATGTCCACCTGGAATGGCTCTTTGAGAAATCCTGACCATGTATTAAAATTACTGAAAACATGACTCTTCTAATGGAACAGATGGATTATTTCTTAATACATTCAGATACAGCCAGTAAGAAATTTGCAATAAAGCAAACTACCATGGGAATCACAGCAATAATGTAGATAAACAAACAAATGCAGTACACCATGACAAAGCAGTATCAAAACTAGCCAAGATTTCTGCTCATCAAATCCAGAAGAACGAATAAGCCTCATTACATACTAAACAATGTACAAAAGTACGCCTTATAAATATATATAGATCTTCTGGCAATTGAAAAGAGGAAAGTGAAAGTATGATAGTAGAATGTAGTAGTAACTAGTGTAATACACTAGTACAGCACTAGTTAACTAGTTCTGCGACAAGTTATTCAGTCCTCTCCATTCTCTAGAATTTCAACAGCCAAAGCACCATGTAAAGCTTGTCTATTGTTCCTACATGGAATTCTGATTTAAAATGGATTCCTTTGCCATGAAGCAATCCAAGCACTTATTCAAAAATGTGAGAGTTAAAAAACAAAACCAGCAAAGGCGGGAAGACAAATCAACACAATCAAGGCCGAGAAAATTTGTATGACAAGGGAAGATTAAATGACCAAGAAACAGTGAAGCCTAAGAATCCAAAAAATTTACATTTAAATAAGCATACCTGTATGAGGAGAAACTTTGAAGCTTGACTATGTGGATGATGCAATACAATCTTCCAGAAGTTTTGATAGGAGAGTTCAAGCTTGTAGTCAACAGAATCAAATTGCAACATGAAGTACATTTTCTTCATTCCAATTCCAAACTTGACGGAAACATTTGCCTTCTTCCATAGCACTGCAAACTTATTTTTGGACACCTGACATCCGAAATTCAAAACTACTTGTTCCATCTCATGCACAAAGCTTCTGGGCCTTGGAACCATATCAAGGTTCTCTTCATAAGCCCTCAAATATGAAGAGCCAAAATGAAGTCCTCTCTTTGCCTTTTCAATGATAAGTTCAGTGCTTCTCCTATTAGTAAATTGGACTTTTGCAAATGCCCTCCGGCCTGCTTTGTACTGTTTCACTTCTAGCGCATATACAGTTCCTTCACCTGAATATTCCTCTAGGAATCCCTTGACTACATCTGCAGCTAGAACATTAGGGAAACCAGACACCTGAATTGTCTTTCCCATAGAGCTGAATGTCACCACCAATTTATAGAGAGAATCTTGTATAGTACACTTCTATATCTCCTACAGATAACAAAGGTAAAAGAGTAAAACAACTACAAAGCTAGTCATAATATCAATAATACGTGTATATATAAGATGGAGATACCCATACGCATGTATTCCCACCCCAAACAGAGAAGCACAAGCCATTGCAATTACAAACATAGAAACAGAGGGGATGTATGACCACACAAAGCCATACGGGCATATCATGCATTTCTGTAAGCAATGGCCAGTGGGAGAAGGTAACTTCAGCAGCAGAAAATCCATATTATTCCAAACGTGACATAAAATCAGCTATACTTCAGGTAGTAGTCCTATTAATCCATACAATGATATTGCTCACAGAATCAGAAAAAGTCTAGTACTCTGTTGCCTGTCGCCAAGCCAATAATACAGTTTAAACAAAAGTTCTGAGAATGATGTTCACTCTAGTCATGTGTACAAACAAATGTCAAGACGCAAAAGGGATATGAGAGACGTCAAATTTAGGCCAGAATTGTTACTAAATCTCTCAAGATATTATGACATCAAAAAGGGAAAAGAAACTGCAAAGCAGAAATGGGAAAAATGTTAGCTCAAGTAGTCCATTTCTTGCTCATCTAGGTAACTCTCACTTACTGACCTAGCAAATAAATGCAAGCATTAAACATATAATTCTGAAAACAGAGCACACATGAGATTAAGCTGTCCTCTTTTTCTTTTTTCTTTTTTGAACTGCCCCTTCCCTTTCAAAGTAATCAAAACTTAAAAGCAGAACAGAACGCCTGCAATTTTGTAGGAATTGGTCCCATGAACACCACATCGGTAAACAATTTTCTACTCCCCTCGTCATCAATCATCCTCAATCTTAATGATTCACTCCAGATCCGCTATTTTGAGAATACCACATCCTATTAACAACCTAAAGGAAATTCTAAATAAAAAAAGTTTAGTTAGAATTTCCAGATAATGACCTCAAGATAATACCACAGAAAAATAAAATAAGTAGAAACTAATATGGTAGACACTTACTGCCAAAGTAAACGAACAAAAACGATAACAAATTTACAGCCACGGGTAACTATAATCCCACAATTCTCTACTCACATAACGGAAAAAAAAAATTTTTAAATCCAACATACTTCAAGTAAAATTCAACTACCCATCAACATGGATATCACTGTACAACTGGAAAAAACAAAAAAATTCCAAACAATGAAGAGTCACGATTACACAAAAACACACAGAACTGAGAGTTCGATAACAAACAAAAGAAAGCCTTAAACAAAGAAAATAAAAAAGGGTCTACTGGCAGCATTTTCACACATAATGCCTAAGAAACCAAAAACCGCAAATGGGAAAGAAAGTGGTCTAATCAAAGTAAACCAAAGAGGGTCTGTTGGTGTTCGAATCCGGGAAACTACTTGCAGAGAAACTCAAGAGTTGCTGCTCAACTCAGCATGTAGAGGAAGCGGAAGCGGCCATAACACACACTGATTGAAGCCTCCATTATTATAAGCAAGCAAAGCATTCACTGGTGTGTGCGATCAAAAGACCAAGACTTGTGTAGTCAATGCTAAGTCAATTTTATGTCCTTTATTAATTAGGGGCATGATATTTGCAGTAACCGTTTCGATATTTGCAGTAACATTTTTGTGTGAAAAATCTAAAATACCCCTAATACTTTTAAAATAAAAAAAAAATACCACTTGGTTTTGTCATAAACCATCGCCGGCGATGGTACACACACACCCCCCCCCCCCCCTTCAGTTTGATATTTGCAGTAACCACCGGGCGGATCTTCGTCAATCCGGTAAAAAATTCACATTTTCAACAAAGATACTAACAAATCCAGACATAATACAACTAAAATAATCAAACCAACTATCTAAAACAATACCAATACCGCAAAACATTTTAACTTTCGCCACTAACCTTTTTCCGATCCGAGTCGTCTCGATTTTTATCCGATTTTGTGATTCCACCCGGCTCTGCTTTGCAGGAATTATTAAACGGAATAGAGCCCGTGAGTTTCGATATTTCAATTTTTTTTTTTTTTTTGCAACCCTCACGGGCTGCATAGTTGGTTTTTTTTTTTTTTTGCTCAGGGGCATTTTTGTATTTTTACAGGGGAATGTTACTGCAAATATCGAAACGGTTATTGCGAATATCAATTCCGTTACTTTTAAGTGTGAGTTAAGTTTGGACAATACATAATGATATTAATAAGGATAGAAGGAATAAAAATTTTGAAAGTAAACTTTTCTTTTGAAGCAAATTTTTTTTAAAAAAATAAAATTTTCTAATGAAACGGAGAAGTATTTGATAAGATACTGTATTCTTTTGTTTGTCGTTTAGATCTCACAATTTAAAACATCATTATCTTAAATTAAATTACTTCTATTATAAAAATTAAAAAAAAAGTACAATAAAATCACATGGATTCAAGGAATAAAATAAGAGGAGTTTCATTTGGGTGTGGCAAACTATATCCCTATAGTCCTCCACCAAAAAAAAAAATTTGTTTCTTAATAATTTTATACTTCTAAAATACAAATTTTTTATTCTGAAAATCAATAAATAGTATTTTAATATTATTTTAATCACTTATTCATTCATTTTTTTAATCAAAATTGAATATAAGCTACATAGTCATAAAAATATATATTAAAAAAGTGATGGTACATTTAATGAAAATTTATAGTAAATTCTCATATTGACCGATGTGATATTCAAATGACAAAAAAATTAATTTGATACTTAAAAGTAAAACTCGCGATGATATTTATCACTTTACACTTTTACTCACTCAATTAGTTTCAAATTATCTCTCGAACCTTGAAGGTTTAGAAAATTACTAAACAGAACCTTATTATTATCATTTTTCTTTTTTTACTCCTTTACAGAGGGGTCTAGTAGTGTTCTAACAAGCCTCGTAGTCCGTTTGGCATATTTTCAAACCTTCATGGCTTCCCCAGTAAGGCCTGCTCTTTTTGGTTGGGTTGAGTTTTGATTTGAGTTTTGGTTTAGAAAAAATAATTTTATAATGTAAAAAGTATATTGGAAATGTAAAAAAGTATAGTTGAATAGTAAAAAACTGTATTAGAAGTGATGAAAACTGATTTATATATTAAATTTACTGTTGAGACCAAAACTGAGACCAAAACTAAAACTTAAACAACAGGCAGTAAGGACGAAGAAAAAGCCCACTAAACTTCATGGTATTTTGGTAATTACCCTTTCTTTTCATCCTAAGACTTTCTTTTATTTTGGAGATGTTGTTCTTTAATTTGGGTTTCAAACGAGATTTGAAACTTAATTTTGAAAAAATAATTTTATAATATAAAAGTGTATTGAAAATATAAAAAAGTGTGGATAATAGTAAAAAATTGTATTAAAAATAATAAAAATTATTTTTTTAAAATTAAGTTTCAAACATTATTTTAACGGAATTGATATTTGCAGAGACGGTTTCGATATTTGCAGCGATATTTTTGTGAAAAGACTGAAATGCCCTTGGGGAAAAAATTTTAAAAAAAATAAATTTTAAAAAAAGAAAAATGTAAAGTGCAGCCCGTGACAAAAAAAAAAAAAAAAAAAGACGAATGTTTCGTCTATAAAATGCAGCAAAGGAAAGCAGCCTCAATATCTGTATTCATAATTGTTGCAAAGCAGAGCCGGATGGAATCACAAAATCAGATAAAAATCGAGACGATTGGGATCGGAGAAAGGTTAGTGGCTAAAGTTTAAATGTTTTGAGGTATTGTTTTATGTAGTTTTATTAATTATTTTAGTTGTATTATGTCCGAATTTATTAGTAGTTTTGTCAAAATTGTGAAATTTTTTACCGGAATGGGGAAGATCTACCCGGTGGTTACTGCAAATAAGAAAGTTGGGGGGGGGGGGGGGGGGGGGGGGCCAAAAGTGTCGCCGGCAACACTTTGGGCCAAAGTTCCGGCGACATTTTTGGCCCAAAAGTGTCACCGGAATGGTTTTTTTTTTCTTTCTTTTTTAAGTGTTTGGGGTATTTCGGTCTTTTCACAAAAAAATGTCGCTGCAAATATCGAAACCGTCGCTGCAAATATCATGCCCCAAAAGTAAAGACATAACATAAATAGAACAAATAGTGTCAAACTATAATTATTTTATGTGTTGTACCTTGATGTCCATAAAAAAAATTGTACATATGTCAAAATGGACTATTCTAATAAAACGGAGAAGTAAATTCTTTGTGCCCTTTTCTTTTTCTTTTTTTTGTACATTTAACAACAATTAAATGACACTGTACATCATTAACAATGAAAATATGTTATGAGTTTTATACTACAACTACAAGTATATAGTTTCTTTTAATATTAAAGATGCAAGTATTTTTTTTATTTAAAAAAACTACAAGTATATAGTTTCTTTTAATATTAAAGATGCAAGTATTTTTTTTATTTAAAAAAACTACAAGTATATAGTTTCTTTTAATATTAGAGATGCAAATAAAATAGTATTTTTTATTTAAAAAAACTCTTACTAATTAATAAAGTTGTTTTCTTTATAATCTTTTATAAAGTTCAAAGTCATAGCACATAAAATTATCCTGATTGGCTTCCGTAGTTCATTATCACTTTGCCTTTATCTTTTATAGGATACTAACCCATGTTAGAGTATCTCCAGTGGCTCTACCCAAAAAGCAGGTATTTTGTTGCCACATCATCTGCCACTTCACCTAATACCTTTAACCATATTTCTCTCCAACAATTCTACCTAAAAAGTAGGTATTTTATTGCCACATCATATACCACTATCAATAAAAAATAAAATAAAAAATGAGGCAAAAGCAAGCAACTTGCTTGCTTTTTCCTTTTGCACAACGGTTGAAGGCAAAACAAAAGAAAGAAAAGGGACAAAATATGGTTAAGGGCCCCCACTTTCTCTTTCCTCCCCCCTTCTACCCAGGTAGAGAGTTCTCTACCTGGGTAGATGTTCCCCAGCTTCTACCTAGCTTTCACAATGGTTTCTACCTAAAATGGGTGGGTAGAAGCTGATTGTCATGTCAGCTTCTACCCACCACTGGAGATGGCCTTATGTTGTCTATCTATCTATCTTCTATCTATCTAATCTATCTAATCTAAGATTCTATTTACTACAATGCGACTTCATTGCTGCACTTTATGTCAACATTTTGGGGGCATTTTTGTCTAGAAATGGGAAAATTTGAGCCCCCCAAGCTTTAGCATCGATGGTGGCAGCAAAATTTCGTGCACCACTTATTTGTACATACGTGGCATCCGGTCGTTGGATGGAGTTTTCAGTGCTGAGTATTTCGCCTTTGATTGAAACGACATCGTTTCAGTCTGGTGTAGCACTAAACGACGTCGTGCAATTAAATGAACCGGTTGTTTTTTTTCCATCGATCTTCCAACCTCGCTTCTTCTCTGTCCTCGTCATCGGCTCCGAGGCACTTTTTGCGGTGGGGGTAAGAGCCATCCATGGAGGAAAATGGCAGACCCCCTCTTATTCATTCTCTTGCCCGTCAGTGGGTTCCTCGAGATTCCTCTGAAGGGATTAGGGTTCTCGGTGTTCTTCTCTTCTCTCTCGCTCCAACTGGTGATGAATTTTGGCCGGTGTCGTTTAGGATTGAAACGAAATCGTTTTAGTCTGGTGTACCCCTAAACGACGTCGTGCAATTAAATGAACTGGCGGTTTTTTTTCCATCGATCTTCCAACCTCGCTTTTCTCTGTCCTCTTCATCGGCTCTGAGGCACTTTTTGCGGTGGGGGTATGTAAAAGTTAAGCAAGGCTGATCACAAGGCAAGGATGAAGAAAATAGAACTTAAAAATGAAGAACAGAAGAAAACTTCAGAGAAAAGTAAAATATGATCAGAGAAAACTTTTCTGTATATTGAAGAAGAATGAAAAATCTAATTACAATAATAATAGCTACTCCTATTTATACTTTGAGCTAAGCTACGGATCACATGTCCAGCTGTACAATCCATTTACAAAGCAACTAAGCAAGTAACTGTTTTTCCCACTAATTCTACTAACTACTTGACAGCTATTGACAGCTATTATTGATTAACTTATCCCTTGATGGAAGTCCAGCTCATCAATTGCAAAATCATGC